>JALPQD010000679.1:0-600000 GCA_023101885.1 Typhlomys cinereus
GACACATGAAACCCCGTCTCCTCTCAGCTGCGTGAGTACCTTCAGTGGGAAATTGGGGTTCTGCAGGCCGCCTGTGAGGGCCTCACTTTCCCATACCCTGCTGCGCAACGTCCCATCTGACTGCGGGACTCAGGGGTCCCCATCGTCCAGTGCATTTCCCAGTGTTCTCCACTTCTCATGGGTGTGGTTTGCCAAACAACTAGCAACAGAGGCTCCTGGCTGTGAGAGCCATGGGCTGTGGCTGCCCGTCACCCCGAGGGCAGTGAGAGACGGAGTGGGCACAGGACAAGGGCCTTTTCAAGGCTTGAGAAAATCCCACCCGAAAGGGATTGAAGAAGGGAGGGCTAAGGGACTCGAGCGAGCGGGACACGGGACACGGGAACCAGTCAGCAGGCGCCAGAGAGAGCTTTTCGTGAGCTCCTGAGTCTGACAAGGAATGAAGGCGTCTTGGCTGCAGGATGCAGGGCTGGTGGACTCACGGCAGCCATCCCTGTCCTGTGACCCTGGCTGTCCACGCTGGGATGGCTGTGGGGCTGAGAGTCAGTGGCACTGTCCCCGTGGTGCCAGTCTTGCCCCGGTCCCACTGGACACCGTCAGCAAGACTAGCTTTTTGTCTCCTGAAAAGTGCCCAGTGGTACAAGATGAGGACCCCAGCAGAAGCTGGACCCCATTCCAAGAGCACGGGCCCCAGCTGCTGAGTCCTTCAGGGGGATGGGGGAGGGGTTGCTTAGCTGGACAGCTGGTAGCAGCAGGGTGTACCCCTCCTTTGGAGACTGTGGGCACCGTGCAGACCACATGACCGCAGAAGACAGGGCAGTGGGCATACAGAAGAGGTGCTGCACTGTGTGGCACCAAAGAGGCCTGTTAGCAAGACAGAATCCAGCCCAGGACCTGGGCCTCAGGGCAGGGGTGAAGGAGAGCAAGAGCCCTTCCGGGGAACGGAAGACGCAGGTGGGCATCCAGGGAGGAGCCGCGGAGTCGCTCTCGCAGGCTGGGTGTCTCGGTCACCACAGCGGAGCTTAAGGTTCTGTCCTCCGTGAAGCCAAGTGGACGCCACCCGTTTGCACCGCCCCTTAGTGAGGCCACGGATCTGGAAGCTTCTCTCCTGTGAGTGGCCAGGACCAGCAGGCCTCCCGGACCCTGCAGGACAGCCAAGCAAGCTGCGTCCTGGATGGACGTCCTGTGGACATGGACCTCGCTGTCCTCTGAGGGCCTAGGGTACACCCTGAGAGGTGTCTGCTGGGCTGTCAGCTGTGAAGGCTCGGTGGAGCTCACCGGTGCCATCCCAGTGCCCAGCCTGGGCAGGGCAAGATGGCGCTCACCTTGCATCCGTGACACGCAGCCTGTTGAGCTCCTTCTGCCAGCTCGGGACACCATGTGGTCAGCTTGAGATGAGCTGGGCCTGGCTGCCGAGGGACTCAACTAGTTCTTTCCATCTTGTCCCTGTGCCCGGGGTCTACTCCGGGGCTCAGGGTTCACCTTGGTGACATAACTCCTCCCAAATGTGCAAAAGGCTCAGTCTTCACCAAGTAACTTGGTGTCTACAACTAACTACTACCTTGGGTAGCTTGTTTTCTCTTCAAAGCAATAGGACTTTCTTCCAAAGTTAACCTAGTTAAAGTGGAGCTGTTTTAACACAAATATTAAAAGACAAAATGCAGTATTTTCTGTTTACCAGTGATTTTTTTTCTGACTTTTAACAGAATCAAGGCTTGTTTGAATTTCTGTCAGAGTTGGAATCTTTTTAACGATGTGTTTGAGGCGTAAGTTGAGATCCACCAAATGGCACAGGTGGCTAAGGTAAGACACCGAGGAGGGTGAGGGCAGAACTCAGTGGATAAAGTATCTGCTGCACAAGCTCCAAGATCACATTTCAATCCCTAACTCCTGTTGAAACACGAAGAACCACCAGGACATGCCCAGCGGCTCTCGTGAGATGCCCACAGCACACATATGCTCATTCATGCCCGAGATGCTCTGTCCTGATCCCTGGGTGGAAAATAAGTGTAAAAATGTCTTTCAAAAAATGGGAGCACCTCTACCCAGGCTCTCAGTATGTTTCCCACCCCGCTCGAGTGCCCATCCATCCGTTTGCAAAATCTGGAGATTCGGGGCGTCCCCAGCTGCGGTGGGGTCATGGGGCTGGGACACTCCCTGCTTCCAATGACACTTTCCACAGGGCGCTTCCGCGGCCGCCCCGGGTCTTGTCTGCTTGGTTTGCGCTTCTCTGAAGTGTTCATGCTCAGACGCACGAGACACCTCGAGGCCTTGCTGCGGCTGCTGGCCGCTGGGTCCCTCCCACCTCAAGACCCCCAGCAGTTCCTACGGAGCACTAGCTGCAGCTTGGAGAGGAGGAGGAGAGGACAAGGGGTGGGGTGGGAGCTGGGCTGCAGGGTCACTGAGCCCACGGACCCTCAGGAAATGAGCCTGTGACATGTGCCGGGCTGCTGCGTTTCCCCGGCGTCTGCACTTAGGGGCCATGTGTACCGTCTGGGTTATGAGCCTCTCGACCCTCGCTATGGCCTCCGGTACCGCTACAGGCCAGAGGAGGGACAACTGTGGTCCACAGACAAACAGGAAGGCACAGAGAGGGCCGAGGACCTGCAGACGCTGCGGCTGGTTGTGTATTGCTTGAGGGGGATGATGGAGGAGCTGCCGCCCTCCTGCCAGCACCCCAGCTGCTCCATGGGGTCCCCTGAGGGAGCCCACAGTACCAGGGGGCAGGAGCCATGAGTTGCCCACGGCCTGTGTGCAGCCTGACACTGTCTCCGCCCTGGCTCCACCCTGAGGACAGGGTCTCAGCAGGTAGGGGACCAGATGGCACCTGGCCCTTCCAGCAGCCACATGCTGTCTCCTTGAGCACTGCTCCCGGCTGGCCCAGGGACCCATGTCTCCACTGCAGCAGAGCTCCAGGGAGCCCGCCCAGGACCCTTCACAGACAGGCTGAGCCCAGAGTGCTGCTGAAAGCTTTATTTGGGGGGGGTAGAGGTGGGTACAGAGGCCAGGGCAGGGGTGGTCCTGCAGGGAGGATGGGCCAGGACAGGGTGCGCAGGGAGGCCCAGCCCACTGTGGCAGCAGGTAGACTCAGCAGGTGCAGACGTGGTCGACTGCAACAGGAGGATGAGATGAGGACCCTCCTGCGCCCCGTGGGCAGCGGTCAGGGGCGGCGCGGGGATGAAGGGACCAGCTTCCTCCTCTCCCAGACTCTGGGAGGGGCCTGCCGTGACCCTCCGGTGACCCCAGCACCCCCAGGACCCAGGGCTCTGAGCATCTGAGTGGACGTCGTGGTAGACAGGGCACAGGGAGGAGTGGACGTCCCTCTGTCCCGAATCACACTCAAGGCCTGAGGTGACTTCTGAGTGAACTGTCCACCCGGGATGGACGGGCAGGACCAGAGCACGTGGACACCGTCCCCCAGAGCGCGGCTCCCCGGGCTTGTCCACGCCCACAGGGCTCACTTACCCTAGTCACTTCCAGAAACACACTTATCTGTGGAAGCAAAGCAAAAACCCCGGGGTGAGGACAGGCCTGTGGGGGGCCCAGACTCCATCCCACCGCAGTGCAGACCCTCCCACAAAGACGTGGTCAGCACCCCCTGGTTCCTACAGCAGAAGGGGGAGCAAGGGTGACAGACAGTCACAGGTGAGCACAGAGGGGACAGGGCGGGCGGGGGCAGCGAGTGCTGTCACCTGTCTGCTCGGGCACGAAGATGTTCTCCTGCCGCAGTCCCTTGAGCTGCACGAATTGCTTAAATTCTTCCAGGGCCTGCTGGTTTTTCTCAGGGTTTCTCCCTGTGGGAGGGCTCAGGTGAGCAGGGGCTCTGCAGCGGGCAGAGGGCACGAGGACAGGAGCTCTGGCCAGCACAGGGCCTTCAGCCTGCGGCTGCCAGGGTAGAAAGGGATGATGCCCAGCAGTGGGAGGGCAGCTCTGGGGTGGGGACACCCCAAGACCCTGAGCGACTCTGAAGCCCCACACTGCTCTGTCTTGCTGGGACCCTGGAAGCCCCGTCCTGAGGGCTGAGTGCTCTGAGGGTACATCGACCTCGGCCACAGCCAGCCATCAGATTCACACACTGCCCGGGCAGCGCCCTGTAGCACCACCACAGGCGCCAAATCCCCATGCAAGGTGGACGTGGTCACCGCCTGTCCTTGGCTTCAGGAGTAAGAGATTGCGGACGGGACGCGGGTTGACCGGGACCCTCACCTATGAGTTTAGCCTTGCTGAATGACTTCCCCTTATGGTTGCTTTCACACTGGAAGATGTAGTGATTCTTCACCGGTATGGCATAGACATGGATAACTTTCTTCCCTCCAACTGCAAAGACAAGTGGCCTGTGAACAGTGGCTCCACTTAAACCGGTGGAGAGCACATGAAGGAACCGTTCGGAAAGGACTGCCAGGCCCCCGTCCAGCCCTGGCCTTGCCGATGCCCACACGCAGGCAGGAGACATCGCCCAGGCAGGTGTCCAACACATAGCACAGGACGTGAGGGCTGTGTGACCCCAGGACACAGCACCTGCCCTGCGTCCCCCATGCTGGGCTTTGATCCCAAGGTCCACAGCGCCCTACTGTGGAGAGCGTGACCCAGAAGTCCAGGGAGCCGTGACCTGATGTGAGGTGCCACGGTGGAAGGTATCTGGACAGAAAGGGCAGCCCACCTTGAGAGAGAAGCCCGGAGCAACACACCCCTCAGGAACCTTCCCCAGGAGGCGCGATGGGAGGGACTCACAGGCGGTGTATTTCCCAGGCTCCTCTGTTTTCTTCATCACCACTTTCCTCTCATGGCACTGACCCTTCTTCCTGTGAAACAGTGACCGGGGGATGCCCTGAGGACCCACCTCTGAGCCCTGCCCAGCTTCCTGGGTGCCTCAGCCTTGGACATGTCGTCCCGACCCCACGTCACACATGGCCCGGCCTTAGGATGCTGCCTGGGGCTGTTGTCCTCCCAGGCAGGGGGAGCTTTGTTACGTGAAGAGAGGACGGGGGTCAGGAGAGGAACCCACTGCAGAAACCCATGGTGGGCTCACTCACCGGAATGTGATTGTGACTTCCAAGTCCCCCTTCCAGGGCGGGCCCTTCACAGGGAACGTTTCCTTCGGGCCCTTCCCATGAGGGACGCTCTCATTGGCCACAAAGGCCTTGGCATACCAGGTCCCTGAGAACTGCGGGAGACAGAACCCTGAGCACGGCTGCCCGACGCCCCCAGGCTGCGGCACACAGCGCTGCACCTGCACGGGGCTCCACGCCCTCCGCAGCCTCCCCGGGGGGCGACCCACTCCACACCCCTGTGCTCACTGGACAGGGTCCAGCACTGGGGTGACACGGCCCAGTGGAGGCAGCATGGCTACCCCACCAGGACCCCAGCTCTGTGCCCTGAACCCCAGCAGGGTGGGTGCTCGCTCCTGAAGGTTCCCCCATTTCAGTCAGCGCCCCAGGAGGCCCTGAGCCTCCTGCTAGAAGGGCATGGCCTGCTCTAGCCCAGGTACAAGGGTGCAAGCCAGACTCGAAGGGCAGCTCCTGAACCCCGCCGGGGGCACATCCCTGGGCATCAAGCGGGGTCCTGCCTCGCTCCCCCTGCCCAGCCCCTGCCCGCCTCACGTCATCCTCCTCCTGCGGGACATCCTGGGCCTGCAGCACGGCCAGCAGCCCGAGCAGCACGAGGGGCAGAAGCAGGGTCTTCATCTCCAGCTCGAGCGCCCCCAGCAAGACAGGTCTCTGGAGGTGAGCGGCTTGATCGGGCTGCGCCAACGGTGCCCTTTATGTCCCCCATGGGGGGCCGCTGCCCACTTGGCACTAGCCTGGCCCCTCCTGTCCCTCCGTCTTGGCCAAGCCCACGTCCACCATGAGGTGAAAGGCTGTTATTGTTGGGACCTGATGAATGTCACTTCAGTGTCACCCGCACAGGACTGACGACATGCTGCCCAAGCGCTGCCCCCAAGGGTGCCCGCTCACAAAGGACCCCCCGTGGGATGAAGTGACTCCAGCAGGGCACCCAGTGTGCACTGGCGCCAGGGGAAAGACCCGGCTTCCTGCTCTCCCTCCCCGCCGCCGCCGCCTCTGTGGCCGCCCAGGCTGACCCGCCTTATGCTCTCTGAGCACAGCCTCTGGCCTCCCGGGCTGAGAGGGGCTGAGCCTCACCAGCAGTGCTGGGTCCCAGAGTGGGGCCCCTGCCTGAGAGCCCAGCACTGCTGGGCCCTGTGTCACGCCCACCCTGGACCTTCGTGTCAGCAAGACAGCTTCAGGCCTCTGCTCTGTTCCAAGGGGTCCCATCTGGGGGGGGCCGGCACACGGGGAGACCTCGGGAGACCTTCACTCCTCCAGTCACGTCTTTCCACAGCCCAGCCCAGTCAGCCCCTGCGGAACACTTCGTTCTCTCGGGCTCTCGGTCCTTTCCTGACCTGGCCTGTCCCACACCGTCAGGCCATGGCATGCTCTCCGCACGGGGACCTGACTCTCTGGGTCTCAGTTTCGTGTTGGCAGCTTGAAGAGTTCCCGCCTCACGTAGGGATCATGGGTGTTTGTCCTGAAGGAGGCAGCAAGGGGTTTCCCTGCCATGAGCTCAGGGCTCTCATCCCCCAGGGGCCTGGGATGCCCCATGTGCTGGTCATCGGCCACCTGCTAGAGGATGTGTGTGGACCCCAGGCTGCCCTGGCTCAACTCAGGCTCTGTGTGCCCCCCGCGTGCCACGTGGGCCCTGGAGAGGGACGGAGAACCAGGGTCACCACAGCCGGCTCTGAACCTCCTTGTGCAAGGGTGGCTGATTCCCCCCAGATTCCCCGACTTCCCAGGCCCTTCGCTCCCCCATCAGCTTTGACAGTCCACCCCACTCCAATGCGGCCAGCGTCCATTCCCTTTGTGTGAGGGATGCAAGAGACATCAGGAGCCGACTGTCGCCTTGTCCACAGCAGGGCTGAGCTGCCTGGCTGCCCTCCCTGCCCTGCCCCCTCCCCCCCCTCCCCAGGGGGAACTCTGCCCCTTCCTCCCCACCCTGCAATTCCTGGGCCTCAGTGTCCTGCCTGAGACCCCGCTGGCCCGGGCTCTGGGACAGGTGCTGGCCCCACAGGGCATCTTCGTGGCCCCCGTCCCAATCCTGGACGGCCAGGTGTGCGTGGGCAGCAGCCACGAGTCTGACAGGCCCTGGGCTCCTGCTGAGGTGCTGGCAGGACCCAGCCTGGGAGGTGCTGTGAGCAGGAGGCCACCAGCCAGGCCGCGGGAGGGCGGGGCCCGTGCTCTTTGGGACCAGGGCTAATGAACATGTCGTCTCCTCACCAGAGAGATATGGTCCTGAGCCCTGGCATTCGCTGAACTCACCCCTTGTCCTCTGGGCTCAGTCACTGTCCACGCACTTGCCACACCGCAGCGTGTCCCCCAGTCCTGAGGCAGGCGGGGACAGCAGGCGCTCATGACCTCAGCGTCCCGTGCAGAGCAAAGACACACTTGCTGCTGGATGACTGGCAGCGGGGTGCTGCTCACAGGGCACTCCCCTCTGCAGGCGCTTCCACCCCTCCTCTCCCCGTGTGCAGTGGACGAATTCTCCCACTCCTGCACTTAGCTCTGGTCCCTAGTGGTGTAGACGCCCTGGAATCAGGCGGGGCTGGGCGCCCTGGTGCACAGGAGATCTGAATAAGACCCTTGCTCAGAGAGGTCGGCAGGAGGCTGGGAACCCCCGGAGCCGACGCCATTGGAAGATGGTGGAGCAAAGGGAGAGACTTCCCCCCACCCCGTGTGAGGCCTGAGGGCTCCCTGTGGGCTCCATGGCTTGCTGGGGGCAGATCCTGCGGGTGTTCTCCACAGTGTAGCTCCAGTCACCGCTTCTGTCCTCACCCCTCTCTACCCTTGCTCTGGTGCTCATTGACGTCATAGCGGCTCCTGCTGTCAGAGCCGAGATAGCCGAGTCCTTTACTGCAGAGGGGCAGTTGTCTGGGCTTGTGTGTGAGCATAGGTGTGTGTGTCCTCGAGTGCATGCATGTGTGTGTGTGTGTGTGTGCGTGTGTAATGTATGTAGGTGTGGATGCTAGTATATGCTTTGTGTGCTATATACATTGTGTGTTGTTGCATATGTATATGTGTATGTGTATTTTGTGTGTTGCATATGTGTGTATGTGCTTTTGTGTGGTAAGCATATATATTTTTTATATGTCTGCATTTACATGTGTGTGTGAGTATGCCTGTGTTGTATGGGTATCATTTGTGTCTTTCTATGCCTGTTTTGCTCAGGACATGTGCATATGTGTGTTATGTCAACATCTGTATAATGTATACGTACATGTGTGTGACTGTATAAATGGTCCTTTGTTGATTTTTTCACCAGTATGTGCAGAGCATGTGCCTATATATGTTGTGTGCGTGTGTATGTTGTATGTGTGCATTGCCTATATAAATATTGTGTGTTTCATATGTGTGCATATATGTGTGTGCATGTGTTGTTTTTAGTCAATTATGGTGTTGTCAGCTGTGTGTGTAGGACACATGCGTGCATATATAGTGTATGTGTGTTTGTGTGTGCATTTGTGTGTGTTTGTTTGTGTGCGTGCATTTGGGTGTGTGTATTTGTGTGTGCAAGTGTGTATTTGTGTGCATATTTGTGTGTTGTTGTATTTATATATGTATCTGTGTGTGATGGTGTGTGTGCCTGTGTGTGTGCATTTGTGTGTGTGTCTGTGTGTATATTTGTGTATGTATTTCTGTGTAAACATACGTGTGCGTGCATGTGTCTGTGTATATTTTTGTGTGTGCATATTTGTGTGCATGTGTGTGAGTGTGTATATGTGTGTGAGTGTGTGTATTTGCGTATGTATATATTTGTGTGTGTGCGCATGGGCGTTGGTGAGTATATTTATTTGTATGAATTTGTGTGTGTGTGTTGTACAAGTGAGGCAGCCACGGGCCCAGGAGTGTGACGAGCTGTGGCCATCAGTGACCTGAGGAGTGTGACGAGCTGTGGCCACCGGCGAGCTCCCGGCCCAGAGCCTTGGGAGCACAGGTCTGCCCTGGACATCAGAGCAGGCGTCGGGCTGCCATGGTGGAGACGTCGGTGGTTTAATTCCTGGGTTAAGGAGACGTTTGTTACAGCCTCAGGCGGACCTGTCTGCGCCGTGCGGAAGAGAAGACAGAACAGACTTAGCAGAGTGTCATGTCTAGGGGTGTGGGACGTCCCCAATCACGACGGTGAATCTTGTCAGAAACCCAGGCCCTAAATGATACCAAGGAAAGTGGCCCCCAAGGAGAGCAGGGCTGAACAGGCTGAACCCCTTTCTCTCCCAATCCCAACTCCCCGCCACCCTTGCCTGGCTCGTGCAGTTCCCGAATCAGCACAGACGTGAAGGTAGCTGTGGGAGGGACAGGAGGGACGTGTGACCTGCCCGTCTGCCTGCATGAACCCAACTGGCTGGCTGCTCTCCGAGTTGCCTCTCCACGCGTGGCAGGACCCCAGCCTGACCCTCCACGCCTCGGCCTGTGCCCGAGAGAGTAGGAAGTTGTGGAGCCAGGGAACCTCCCGTGGTGCTCTCAGTCCTGCTGGGCACAGGGGCCGGAGCAGAGAGAATGTTCTAGAGAAAGGGCTCTGTGGCCTTGAGTGAGCAGGTTGTCATTGTCTGAGGCCCCCACGTGGTGGTGACTTTGGAGACGTGGGTGGCGCTGGGCAGGTGAGGCTCACGCCGCAGGGACGCCGGTTAGTGTCAGCTTCAGGGGAAACACCTCTTCCAGATTTGAGGGACACGGGCCCCGAAGGCCCTTGTGATGGACAGTGAGGACCAGGTGGGAGAGACGTCCCCCCCTCCCGCCATCTCAGCGCTGGATGGGCCACACACTGGCGTCTTCCCACAACTGCGAGTTCACATGGCTCGCCAACACAAGGTCAGTCAGCTCGTGCCAGCCCCCTGCCCATCAATGAGAGGGTCTCTGGAGGAAAGATCCCCAGGAGACCCCAGCTTGAGGGAGGAACAGGGAGCCTAGTGCCTGGAACCCGAGACTGGATCAGGGGTGTGGGTCGGAAGGGCACCTGGGAAGGTCTGCAGGCGGGGCTCACGTGCCCCTCTCCCTGGCCCTCCACAGCCGAGGCCCAGACTCTGGGGCGCGGGTACTTTCCATCTTTGAAGGACCGCCTCAAGCTGCACTCTGAGGAGACAACACAGCAGGGTTCTCGGGACCCAGTTCTTGGGTATATTCACAGCTGCTCCCCAAGTCCAGCTCACTGCATCCCCCCACTGTCACTGCTCCCTGAATGCACTGTCTTCCAGACATAGGGTCATACCTAACAGGAGTGGAATTCTTTCCCATGGGTTAGGATTAGAGCTTTAGGTCAGAAGTTAGGATTGAGGTTAGGGTTAGGTTAGTGGTTAGAGTTATGGTTAGGGTTAGGTTTAAAGATTAGGTTTACGGCTGGTGTTATAAGCATTAGGATTAGGATTATAGGGACAGGGTTAGAGTTAGGGTTAGGGTTAGAGTTAGGGTCAGGGTTAGGGTTAGGGTTAGGATAATGAAATATTTGCATTCACATAGGATCCTGCAAACAGGCCCAGACATGAACACATGCAGCAACACAGCCACATATGCACACATGAGCATGCTCATGAACGCCCACATGCATGCTCACACATCTCATCACGCCCATAGTTGTAGGGTCCATTAGGTACCAGGGAAAGTGTCTGAATAGCGGTGCTATGCTTGAGTTGGAGGTCTGTGGGAAACAGGGAGGTCTGGGGGCTTCACGTGTGTCAGGAACAGGCCGAGTGTGGAGGGCAGGAGCCCGGGAGTCCTGCTGGCAGCCCTGCATTCTGAGTGCACTTCCTGCTGCGATAACATTCTCCCTCTGACAGGCCCTCAGAAGTTGAAAGGGCATTCAGACAGTAATTACACAAATTATCCCTGTCTGCTCACGAGGTCCATGCGAAAGGTTGAGGTGATGCAGAGAAGCCTCCAGTTGGAACCTCTGAGTAGAGAGGGGGTGCTGCTGCCCCAGGGCAGCCCAGGTGGGATAAGCAGCCCAGGGGGTGAGGTGGGCAGCACACGTGTGACCTCGGGTAGGAGGGCAGCACACTGGGGGACCACGGGTGGGAGGGCAGCACACCCGCCGACCATGGGTGGGCTCCTGCTGGCCTCAGTTCAGAGCCTGTTGCTTTGTCACTAGGTCCAAACAGAGTCTGCAGGACAAAGAAACGGCTGAAGGTGGAGGTCTTGGCGCAGAAGGTGGGAGCCTGTGGGCAGGAGGGGCTGTGCTTAGGTCAAGTATGCAGGTTGGGGTCAGTCAGACCCTTCAGAGGAGTGTCACCAACTAGTGCCCGGCAGTAACTCCCCTGGACACAGACATTATAGTTTCCCACGCACATTGTCTTTCTGCAACCCTCAGAGGTCTGAGTGACTTTTGGAAGGATCGTTTCATGTTTTAAGGCCCTTTAAAAACAGTAATGGTAAACGGCACAAGATTTCAGTAGCAAAAGAAAAGTGCAGGTCTGGTCACATAGAGTATGCGGCTCAATCATTTAGTGGGTGGATGGATGGGTGGGAGATGGAGGGATGAATAGACGGAAGGATTATAGATGTGAGGATGGATGGATGGATAGATTGGTGAATGGATGGATGGATGGATGGATGGGAGGGTGGGTGGTTGGGAGAGTGAGTGGATGGAGAGATGGATCAATAGCAGGGTGGAGGGTGGGAGCATGGATATATGGATGGATGAATGGGTTAGGATTAGGGTTAGGTTTAGGTTAGGGTTAAGCCTAGTGTGATAGCATTAGGTTTCAGTTATAGGGTGAGGCTTAGGGTTAGGGTTAGTTTTAGAGTTAGGATCAGGGTTAGGGTTAGATTTAGAGTTAAGGTCAGAGTTAGGTTTAGAGTTAAGGTCAGGGTTAGGTTTAGAGTTAAGGTCAGGGTTAGGTTTAGAGTTAAGGTCAGAGTTAGGTTTAGAGTTAAGGTCAGAGTTAGGTTTAGAGTTAAAGTCAGGGTTAGGTTTAGAGTTAAGGTCAGCGTTAGTGTTAGGGTTAGGGTTAAGGTTAGGGTTAGGGTTAGGGTTAGGGTTAGGGAAATGAAATATTTGCATTCACATAGGATCCTGCAAACAGGCCCAGACATGAACACATGCAGCAACACAGCCACATATGCACACATGAGCATGCTCATGAACGCCCACATGCATGCTCACACATCTCATCACGCCCATAGTTGTAGGATCCATTAGGTACCAGGGAAAGTGTCTGAATAGCGGTGCTATGCTTGAGTTGGAGGTCTGTGGGAGACAGGGAGGTTCGGGGGCTTCACTTGTGTCAGGAACAGGCCGAGTGTGGAGGGCAGGAGCCCGGGAGTCCTGCTGGCAGCCCTGCATTCTGAGCGAACTTCCTGCTGCGATAACATTCTCCCTCTGACAGGCCCTCAGAAGTTGAAAGGGCATTCAGACAGTAATTACACAAATTATCCTGTCTGCTCACGAGGTCCATGCCAAAGGTTGAGGTGATGCGGAGAAACCTCCAGTTGGAACTTCTGAGTAGAGAGGGGGTGCTGCTGCCCCAGGGCAGCCCAGGTGGGATAAGCAGCCCAGGGGGCGAAGTGGGCAGCACACAGGGGACCTCGGGTAGGAGGGCAGCACACTGGGTGACCACAGATGGGAGGGCAGCACACCCGCCGACCATGGGTGGGAGGGCAGCACACCCGCCGACCATGGGTGGGCTCCTGCTGGCCTCAGTTCAGAGCCTGTTGCTTTGTCACTAGGTCCAAACAGAGTCTGCAGCACAAAGAAACGGCTGAACGTGGAGGTCTCGGCACAGAAGGTGGGAGCCTGTGGGCAGGAGGGGCTGTGCTTAGGTCAGGTGCAGGTTGGGGTCAGTCAGACCCTTCTCTTGTTTCTTTGCTGACATCTGCCTGGCAGAGCAGTGTCACCAACTAGTGCCTGGCAGTAACTCCCCTGGACACAGATATTGTAGTTTCCCACGCAAGGCACATTGTCTTTCTGCAACCCTCAGAGGTCTGAGTGGCTTTTGGAAGGATCATTGCATTTTTTAAGGCCCTTTAAAAACAGTAATGGTAAACGGCGCAAGATTTCAGTAGCAAAAGAAAAGTGCAGGTCTGGTCACATAGAGTAACCACAGTCTATGCGGCTCAATCATTTAGTGGGTGGATGGGTGGGTGGGAGAAGGAAGGATGAATGGAAAGAGGGACAGAAGGATGATTGTCGTGAGGATGGATGGATGGATCGATAGATGGTGAGGTGGGTGGATAGGAGAGTGAATGGATGTGAAGATGGATGTATAGCAGGCTAGAAAGATGGGAACATGGATGGCAGGATGCTGGCTGGCTGGCTGGCCGGATGGATGGATGGATGGATGGATGGATGGATGGATGGATGGATGGATGGGTGAGTGGATGGATGGTTGGGTGGGTGAGTGGGTGGATGGATGGATGGATGGATGGGTGAGTGGCTGGATGGGTGGGTGGGTGGATGGGTGGGTGGGTGGATGGATGGACGGGTGGGTGGTTGGATGGGTGGGTGGGTGGTGGATGGGTGGGTGGGTGGTGGATGGGTGGGTGGGTGGTTGGATGGGTGGGTGGGTGGTTGGATGGGTGGGTGGTTGGATGGGTGGGTGGCTGGGTGGATTCATAGGGCAGATGGACAAATGGGAGGGCAGATGGACAGATGGGTGCACAGATGGATGTAGGTGATAGGGGCTGTGGGCAGCCAGTACTCATAAGACTCCAGTCTTATCAGTCAAACATCAGTCAAGGTCACGTGACCAGCACGGGAACCACGTATTTCTTCTGTCCTCTCTTCCCGCTCTCTCCCTTTTCCCGACATGAAGCCCCATGAGTGTCCAATACTGATCAGGTTCACAGACATCTTCAGTCTCCTCTCAGTGGGCTCCCTAACCCACCCCCTCAGGGTGGTGGGACATGGGCAGTTGCTAGGAAGACTCCACGGACACCCCTTCTGGAGCTCGCTAATCTGCCACATAGGTGCCAGGTGCAGGGTGGAAGCGCCTTGCGGCATCTGTCTTTGCATTTGAGCCTCAGGCTGCCCTTTCTGCACCTTCCGTTTGTGCCGTGTTTCATCTGTCCGCATCTGGTTCCTCTCAGAGTTCACAACAACAACCCTGCTCTTCCTAGCTTCGCTCCATTGCTCTGGTTCTGGCCAAGTGCTAGTTCCCTCCTTTCTCTCCTTCCCTCCTTTCCTTTCTTTCTTCCCTCCTTCCTCTTTCCCTCACCCTCCTTCCTGTCTCGGTCTGTTTCTTGCTGTCTCCTTCCTGGAGCACTGATTAGAGTCATCCCCCTGCGGTTTGTAGGAAATGATGTGGAGAAGCTGGACCAACCCTGTCTCCCCCTCAGGGACACATGAACCCCGTCTCCTCTCAGCTGCGTGAGTACCTTCAGTGGGAAATTGGGGTTCTGCAGGCCGCCTGTGAGGGCCTCACTTTCCCATACCCTGCGGCGCAACGTCCCGTCTGACTGCGGGACTCAGGGGTCCCCATCGTCCGGTGCATTTCCCAGTGTTCTCCACTTCTCATGGGTGTGGTTCGCCAAACAACTAGCAACAGAGGCTCCTGGTGTGAGGGCCATGGGCTGTGGCTGCCCGTCACCCCGAGGGCAGCGAGAGACGGAGTGGGCACAGGACGAGGGCCTTCTCAAGGCTTGAGAAAATCCCACCCGAAAGGGATTGAAGAAGGGAGAACTGAGGGACTGGAGCGAGCGGGACACCGGGACACGGGAACCAGTCAGCAGGTGCCAGAGACAGCTTTTCGTGAGCTCCTGAGTCTGACAAGGAACGAAGGTGTCTTGGCTGCAGGATGCGGGGCCTGTGGACTCACGGCAGCCATCCCTGTCCTGTGACCCTGGCTGTCCACGCTGGGATGGCTGTGGGGCTGAGAGTCAGTGGCACTGTCCCCGTGGTGCCAGACAGTCTTGCCCCGGTCCCACTGGACACCGTCAGCAAGACTAGCTTTTTGTCTCCTGAAAAGTGCCCAGTGGTACAAGATGAGGACCCCCAGCAGAAGCTGGACCCCATTCCAAGAGCACGGGCCCCAGCTGCTGAGTCCTTCAGGGGGATTGGGGAAGGGGTTGCTTAGCTGGACAGCTGGTAGCAGCAGGGTGTACCCCTCCTTTGGAGACTGTGGGCACCGTGCAGACCACATGACCGCAGAAGACAGGGCAGTGGGCATACAGAAGAGGTGCTGCACTGTGTGGCACCAAAGAGGCCTGTTAGCAAGACAGAATCCAGCCCAGGACCTGGGCCTCAGGGCGGGGGTGCAGGAGAGCAAGAGCCCTTCCGGGGAACGGAAGACGCAGGTGGGCATCCAGGGAGGAGCCGCGGAGTCGCTCTCGCAGGCTGGGTGTCTCGGTCACCACAGCGGAGCTTAAGGTTCTGTCCTGTGAAGCCAAGTGGACGCCACCCGTTTGCACCACCACTTTGTGAGGCCACGGATCTGGAAGCTTCTCTTCTGTGAGTGGCCAGGACCAGCAGGCCTCCCTGAGCCTGCAGGTCACCCAAGCAAGCTGCGACCTGGATGGACGTCCTGTGCACACGGACCTCGCTGTCCTCTGAGGGCCCAGGGTGCAACCTGAGAGGTGTCTGCTGGGCTGTCAGCTCTGAAGGCTCGGTGGAGCTCACCGGTGCCATCCCAGTGCCCAGCCTGGGCAGGACAAGATGGCGCTCACCTTGCATCCGTGACACGCAGCCCGTTGTGCTCCTTCTGCCAGCTCGGGACACCGTGTGGTCAGCCTGAGATGAGGTGGGCCTTGCTGCCGAGGGACTCAACCAATTCTTTCCATCTTGTCCCTGTGCCCAGGGACTACTCCGGGGCTCAGGGTTCACCTTGGTGACATAACTCCTCCCAAATGTGCAAAAGACTCAGTCTTCACCAAGTAACTTGGTGTCTACAACTAACTACCACCTTGGGTAGCTTGTTTTCTCTTCAAAGCAATAGGACTTTCTTCCAAAGTTAACCTAGTTAAAGTGGAACTGTTTGAACACAAATATTAAAAGACAAAATGTAGTATTTTCTGTTTACCAGTGATTTTTTTCTGACTTTTAACAGAATCAAGGCTTGTTTGAATTTCTGTCAGAGTTGGAATCTTTTTAACGATGTGTTTGAGGCGTAAGTTGAGATCCACCAAATGGCACAGGTGGCTAAGGTAAGACACCGAGGAGGGTGAGGGCAGAACTCAGTGGATAAAGTATCTGCTGCACAAGCTCCAAGATCACATTTCAATCCCTAACTCCTGTTGAAACACGAAGAACCACCAGGACATGCCCAGCGGCTCTCGTGAGATGTCCACAGCACACATATGCTCATTCGTGCCCGAGATGCTCTGTCCTGATCCCTGGGTGGAAAATAAGTGTAAAAATGTCTTTCAAAAATGGGAGCACCTCTGCCCAGGCTCTCAGTGTGTTTCCCACCCCCTCTCGAGTCATCCATCCGTTTGCAAAATCTGGAGATTCGGGGCGTCCCCAGCTGCGGTGGGGTCATGGGGCTGGGACACTCCATGCTTCCAATGACACTTTCCACAGGACGCTTCCGCAGCCGCCCCGGGTCTTGTCTGCTTGGTTTGCGCTTCTCTGAAGTGTTCATGCTCAGACGCACGAGACACCTCGAGGCCTTGCTGCGGCTGCTGGCCACGGGGTCCCTCCCACCTCAAGACCCCCAGCAGTTCCTATGGAGCACTAGCCGCAGCTGGGAGAGGAGGAGAGGACAAGGGGTGGGGTGGGAGCCCATGGACCCTCAGGAAATGAGCCTGTGACATGTGCCGGGCTGCTGCATTTCCCCGGCATCTGCACTTAGGGGCCGTGTATACCGTCTGGGATATGAGCCTCTCGACCCTCACTATGGCCTCCGGTACCGCTACAGGCCAGAGGAGGGACAACTGTGGTCCACAGACAAACGGGAAGGCACAGAGAGGGCCGAGGACCTGCAGACGCTGCGGCTGGTTGTGTCTTGCTTGAGGGGGATGATGGAGGAGCTGCCGCCCTCCTGCCAGCGCCCCAGCTGCTCCATGGGGTCCCCTGAGGGAGCCCACAGTACCAGGGGGCAGGAGCCATGAGTTGCCCACGGCCTGTGTGCAGCCTGACATTGTCTCCGCCCTGGCTCCACCCTGAGGACAGGGTCTCAGCAGGTAGGGGACCAGATGGCACCTGGCCCTTCCAGGAGCCACATGCTGTCTCCTTGAGCACTGCTCCCGGCTGGCCCAGGGACCCCATGTCTCCACTGCAGCAGAGCTCCAGGGAGCCCGCCCAGGACCCTTCACAGACAGGCTGAGCCCAGAGTGCTGCTGAAAGCTTTATTTGGGGGGGGGTAGAGGTGGGTACAGAGGCCAGGGCAGGGGCGGTCCTGCAGGGAGGATGGGCCAGGACAGGGTGCGCAGGGAGGCCCAGCCCACTGTGTCAGCAGGTAGACTCAGCAAGTGCAGACGTGGTCGACTGCAACAGAAGGAGGAGAGATGAGGACCCTCCTGCGCCCCGTGGGCAGCGGTCGGGGCGGCGCAGGGGATGAAGGTACCAGCTTCCCCCTCTTCCAGACTCTGGGATCGGCCTGCCGTGACCCTCCACGGTGACCCCAGCACCCCCAGGAGCAGCCAGGGCTCTGAGCATCTGAGTGGACGTTGTGGTAGACAGGGCACAGGGAGGAGTGGACGTCCCTCTGTCCCGAATCACACTCAAGGCCTGAGGTGACTTCTGAGTGTACTGTCCACCCGGGATGGACGGGCCAGGACCAGAGCACGTGGACACCGTCCCCCAGAGCGCGGCTCCCCGGGCTTGTCCACGCCCACAGGGCTCACTTACCCTAGTCACTTCCAGAAACACACTTATCTGTGGAAACAAAGCAAAAGTCCCAGGGTGAGGACAGGCCTGTGGGGGGCCCGGACTCCATCCCACTGCAGCGCAGGCCCTCCCACAAAGACTTGGTCAGCACCCCCTGGTTCCTACAGCAGAAGGGGGAGCAGGGGTGACGGACAGTCACAGGTGAACAGAGGGGGACAGGGCGGGCGGGGGTAGCGAGTGCTCTCACCTCTCTGCTCTGGCACGAAGATGTTCTCCTGCCGCAGCCCCTTGAGCTGTGCGAATTGCTTAAATTCTTCCAGGGCCTGCTGGTTTTTCTCAGGGTTTCTCCCTGTGGGAGGGCTCAGGTGAGCGGGGGCTCTGCAG
Organism: Typhlomys cinereus; assembly: GCA_023101885.1. NCBI lineage: Eukaryota > Metazoa > Chordata > Mammalia > Rodentia > Platacanthomyidae > Typhlomys > Typhlomys cinereus. The sequence goes on from JALPQD010000679.1 coordinate 18,124, forward strand.
CGGGCAGAGGGCACGAGGACAGGAGCTCTGGCCAGCACAGGGCCTTCAGCCTGCGGCTGCCAGGGTAGGAGGGGACGATGCCCAGCAGTGGGAGGGCAGCTCTGGGGTGGGGACACCCCAAGACCCTGAGCGACTCTGAAGCCCCACACTGCTCTGTCTTGCTGGGACCTTGGAAGGGATGCGGGGCAGCCTGAGGGAGCCCCGTCCTGAGGGCTGAGTGCTCTGAGGGTACATCGACCTCGGCCACAGCCAGCCGACCCCTTTCTCCATCAGATTCGCACACTGCCCGGGTAGCGCCCTGTAGCACCACCACAGGCCGCCAAGTCCCCATGCAAGGTGGACGTGGTCACCACCTGTCCTTGGCTTCAGGAGTAAGAGATTTCGAACGGGACGGGGGTGACCGGGACCCTCACCCATGAGCTTTCCAATGCTGATCGACTTCCCCTTATGGCTGCATTCACAGTGGAAGATGTAGTGGTCCCTCGTCGCCAGCGGATGGACACGGACAACACTGTGCCCTTCAACTGCAAAGACACGTGGCTAGTGGCTCCCCTTGCCCAGAAAAACCACTGGAGAAACGTGCAGGCTACTTCTTCCAGCCCTGGCCCTGCTGTGCCCCCACGCCCGGCAGGACCCAGCAACCAGGAAGATGCTCAACACAGCAGGTCAGAGGCGCGAGGCCTGCTTTGCTTCAGGCCTGAACACCTGCACGGCCTCCCCCATGCTTGGCACTGGGCCTCATGATTGACAGCCGTCCTGTCAGGGAGGGCATGACACAGAGTGCCTGGGGTGGCTTGACCTTTGACCTAATGTGAAGTGCTGCGAACACAAAGCAGTTGGAAAGAGATGGCTGCCCAGCCTGGAAGCTGGGTGGGGACAGCCACACACCCACCAGGCACCACTCGCTTCCATCTCCCCACACAGGGGGTGTGGCCCCTGGGACTCACAGGCGATGTATTTCCCAGGCTCCTCTGTTTTCTTCATCACCACTTTCTTCTCATGGCACTGACCCTTATACCTGTAAGACAGACGTCCGGGGGCTGCCCTGAGGACCCACCTCTGAGCCCTGCCCAGCTCCCTGGGTGCCTCAGCCTTGGACATGTCGTCCCGACCCCACGTCATACATGGCCCGGCCTTAGGATGCTGCCTGGGGCTGTGTCCTCCCAGGCAGGGGAGCTTTGTTACGTGAAAGAGAGGACGGGGGTCAGGAGAGGAACCCACTGCAGACACCCACGGTGGGCTCACTCACAGCATCACGAGCTTAGCCTCCAGACTGCCATCTTCCAAGGCCGTCACCCTCACAGGAAACGCCATCTTGAATTCCTTCCCATGGGGGAGGCTCTCATTGGCCACAAAGGCCTTGGCATACCAGGTCCCGGAGAGCTGCAGGAGACAGAGCCCTGAGCATGGCTTCCCGACGCCCCCAGGCTGCGGCACACAGCGCTGCACCTGCACGGGGCTCCAGCGCCCTCCGCAGCCTCCCCGGGGGGCAGCCCCACTCCACACCCCTGTGCTCACTGGACAGGGTCCAGCACTGGGTGACACGGCCCAGTGGAGGCAGAGCATGGCTACCCCACCAGGACCCCAGCTCTGTGCCCTGAACCCCAGCAGGGTGGGTGCTCGCTCCTGAAGGTTCCCCCCATTTCAGTCAGCGCCCCAGGAGGCCCTGAGCCTCCTGCTAGAAGGGCATGGCCAGCTCTAGCCCAGGGTACAAGGGTGCAAGCCAGACTCGAAGGGCAGCTCCTGAACCCCGCCTGGGGCACATCCCTGGGCATCAAGCGGGGTCCTGCCTCGCTCCCCCTGCCCAGCGCCCCTGCCCGCCTCACGTCATCCTCCTCCGGCGGGACATCCTGGGCCTGCAGCACGGCCAGCAGCCCGAGCAGCACGAGGGGCAGAAGCAGGGTCTTCATCTCCAGCTCGAGCGCCCAGCAAGACAGGTCTCTGGAGGTGAGCGAGGCTGCTCGGGCTGCGCACACGGTGCCCTTTATGTCCCCCATGGTGGGGCCGCTGCCCACTTGGCACTGGCCTGGCCCCTCCTGTCCCTCCGTCTTGGCCAAGTCCACGTCCACCATGAGGTGCAAGGTTGTTATTGTTGGGACCTGATGAATGTCACTTCAGTGTCACCCGCACAGGACTGACGACATGCTGCCCAAGCGCTGCCCCCCAAGGGTGTGGCTCACAAAGGACCCCCGTGGGATGAGTGACTCCATGCAGGTGGCACCCAGTGTGCACTGGCGCCAGGGGAAGGACCCGGCTTTTTGCTCTCCCTCCCCGCTGCCGCCCTCTGGCCGCCCAGGCTGACCCGCCTTATGCTCTCTGAGCACAGCCTCTGGCCTCCCGGGCTGAGAGGGGCTGAGCCTCACCAGCAGTGCTGGGTCCCAAGGTGCGGCCCCTGCCTGAGAGCCCAGCACTGCTGGGCCCTGTGTCACGCCCACCCTGGACCTTCGTGTCAGCAGGACAGCTTCAGGCCTCTGCTCCCTTCCAAGGGGTCCCATCTGGGGGTGGGGGCGGCCACACGGGGAGACCTTCACTCTCCAGTCACGTCTTTCCACAGCCCAGCACAGTCAGCCCCCGCGGAACACTTCGTTCTCTTGGGCTGTCGGTCCTTTCCTGACCTGGCCTGTCCCACACCGTCAGGCCATGGCATGCTCTCCGCACGGGGACCTGACCCTCTGGGTCTCAGTTTCGTGTTGGCAGCTTGAAGAGTTCCCGCCTCACGTAGGGATCATGGGTGTTTGTCCTGAAGGAGGCAGCGAGGGGTTTCCCTGCCGTGAGCTCAGGGCTCTCATCCCCCAGGGGCCTGGGATGCCCCATGTGCTGGTCATCGGCCACCTGCTAGAGGATGTGTGTGGACCCCAGGCTGCCCTGGCTCAACTCAGGCCGTGTGTGTGCCCCACGCGTGCCACGTGGGCCCTGGAGAGGGACGGAGAACCAGGGTCACCACAGCCGGCTCTGAACCTCCTTGTGCAAGGGTGGCTGATTCCCCCCAGATTCCCCGACTTCCCAGGCCCTTCGCTCCCCCATCAGCTTTGACAGTCCACCCCACTCCAATGTGACCAGCGTCCATTCCCTTTGTGGGAGGGATGCAAGAGACATCAGGAGCCGACTGTCGCCTTGTCCACAGCAAGGCTGAGCTGCCTGGCTGCCCTCCCTGCCCCCTCAGCCCAGCTCCCTCCCCAGTGGGAATTCTGCCCCTTCCTCCCCACCCTGCAGTTCCTGGGTCTCAGTGTCCTGCCTGAGACCCCACTGGCCCGGGCTCTGGGACAGGTGCTGGCCCCACAGAGGCATCTTCGTGGCCCCCGTCCCAATCCTGGACGGCCAGGTGTGCGTGGGCAGCAGCCACGAGTCTGACAGGCCCTGGGCTCCTGCTGAGGTGCTGGCAGGACCCAGCCTGGGAGGTGCTGTGAGCAGGAGGCCACCAGCCAGGCCGCGGGAGGGCGGGGCCCGTGCTCTTTGGGACCAGGGCTAATGAACATGTCGTCTCCTCACCAGAGAGATATGGCCCTGAGCCCTGGCATTCGCTGAACTCACCCCTTGTCCTCTGGGCTCAGTCACTGTCCACGCACTTGCCAGACCGCAGCGTGTCCCCCAGTCCTGAGGCAGGCGGGGACAGCTCATGACCTCAGCGTCCCGTGCAGAGCAAAGACACACTTGCTGCTGGATGACTGGCAGCGGGGTGCTGCTCACAGGCACCTCCCCTCTGCAGGCGCTTCCACCCCCTCCTCTCCCGTGTGCAGTGGACGAATTCTCCCACTCCTGCACTTAGCTCTGGTCCCCTAGTGGTGGTAGACGCCCTGGTATCAGGCGGGGCTGGGCGCCCTGGCGCACAGGAGATCTGAATAAGACCTGTGCTCAGAGAGGTCGGCAGGAGGCTGGGACCCCCGGAGCCGACGCCATTGGAAGATGGTGGAGCAAAGGGAGAGACTCCCCCCACCCCGTGTGAGGCCTGAGGGCTCCCCTGTGGGCTCCATGGCTTGCTGGGGGCAGATCCTGCGGGTGGTCTCCACAGTGCAGCTCCAGTCACCGCTTCTCTCTCATCCCTCTCTACCCTTGCTCTTGATCTCAGAGTGGTCCCAGGTTCTTCTGAGGGGATCGGCCTCTGAGCCTGAAACAGCCCTTGAACATGAGATTTTGGTGTTAAAGACAAAGTGGCTTCTGGACTGAGGCAAATCTGGAAGCAGCAAGAGATGGTTATCGATGAAACTGGCTGCCCAGCCCATGATGCGGTCCGTCTTGTTCCAGTCACGGTCTGTCGATTGCTTCCTGGACTGTCTCCACAGTGCTCGCCAACTCTCGATTGAGACACAGACCATCAGGGTGAGCGGTGGGCTGTGATTGAGAGCGCTGATCCCTGACTCTCTTGGCAAATGGTCTGAATCCACCAAATATGAAGCAACAATATAGAAAATCGCAATACAACTGTGTGCTGTGTGTAAGAAACTTGCTTTAACTAGATGTCTGGAGAAAATGTAGCAGATGGACATTAATCCAGAGAAAGTCAAAGTAATGTTTAATATCAGTTGAGGTAGAACGAACAGAAATTACTCAAGACTTTGTGGACCCTTGTCCAAGGACATGTCGTTCCACAGTCTCGGGAGGTCGTGCAGACACGCACGCACCGACCATCAGAGCTGGTAGGGTGTCGCCCAGGGACCTGAAAGGAAGGAGACGTCCAGGACTGAGAGCAGGAAACCAGCCGTCTTCATTCTCTCCTGGTGCCCCCTCTTCTTGTCCCCTTCCTCTACTTCACAGTCCCTGGAGGCTAGCATAGGAAGCATCTCAGTCTCCCTGGCTCTGTCCCCATAAGATGGCTGTGGGATCCGAGATCTGAACTCAGGTCCTTTCATTTGTGAGGCAAAGGCTTTAACCACTGAGCCAGCTCCCAAGCCCTACAATTAGGACAATTGTTCAAGTCTCTTTTCTTAACTTTCCACAGCAATTTTCTTCATTCTGTTTCCTCCCTTTTCTAAATCTTTACTCCCTTCTTTCTCCCCCTTTCCTGCTTCCTTCCTTTATTTCATTCATTTTCTTTTTCTGTATTTCCCTGAATCACTTTTAACCTCATCGCACCCTCTCCATTGTCTTTCCATTTTCTGTTGCGTGGTCACTGGTGATGTGCTAGCTGACTTTAGTTGGGTTTAAGTGTATTTTGTGTCTACTTTGGCTCGTACTGTGGCTGTTACAGCTGCTCTTTTTCTGTGGTCTGAAAGGGTCAGCAGGTTGAGAGTCCTAAAGAGTAGGAAATACACAATGAGAACCAGGAGAGATTCCAAATCAATGGGTAAACCGATCACAATATGGAAACACAAGAAATAAGAAAATCAAAGCCACACGACTCCTCCAGAAAGCGATGGGAATCCAGTCACCAAAGATACAGAACCAGTCAAAATGACAAAGAATCCAAAAATCAGCTTATAGAAATAACCAGCAGCTTCAAAGAGGATGCTGACAAGCGGGTGGGCGACATAAGGGGAGGGTTCGGGGTGCGTCTATGAATGAAGTAAGGGATCAGTTTAGGACACAGATATGGGGTAAGGATCAGTTCAGGATGCAGACACAGAGCCCAGCAACACACAGAGAAACACATCAGAGAAACAGATCTGGATGAAAATCAAACACGTGTTGGAAACTGGAAACAATGTATCAAAGAGCAACTGGAGGAAAGCATGGCCACGAGAAAGATGGAACTGTGTAACCAGGACAAACGGGGTGACGGAGGTAGCTGGGGACTCTGGACACAATCAGGGCCAAAGCCAAGCGTCTGTGGGGCAGAAGAAGGAGCAGAGAAGAAAACTAAAGGTACGGGAAATAAGTACAATGGAACTACAGAAGAAAAACCTCAAACGTGGGAAGAAATGGACATCCAAGCACAAAGCGTGCTCAGACCCCCAAGTAAACACAGCCAGGGAGAACCCGTGACGGGCCAGGACGCACCACCGATAGCATTAAACCCTTCGGTGTCAGACCTCGAAGTGGAACTAGAGCCAGGAAGGCACAGAGTGACATATTCGAAGCCCTGGAAATAAATAACTGCCAGTGTTACCCACAACTTGCCAGAAACAAAGGCCTTTCAAGACAGCACAGATTCCAAGAACTCGCGGCCACTTGCCCGCACTACTGAACATTCTTAAGGAAATCCTACACAGAGAAGGGACAAGAACAGTCTTGGCCGAAGGAACTCGGGAAAGAATACATTTTGAGGGAGGAATAGATGAACAGATAAGATATAATCAGTCATGTTCAACTTAGCAAGTCATCAAACTCCCAATACAAGCCAGAAAAGAAAGAAAAGAACAAACAATATTCAGACCAGTCAGGAAAATCAAGTTCCGGGAATCAGAAAATGCCCTCCAGTAAATGTAAATTGTCTCAATACTCTAATTAAAAGATACAGACTTGATGACTAGATTTAAAGACAACTATTTGCTCTCTGCAGGAAACACACCTCACTGACAAAGGTATGTACGGGCTGCAAGACTGTTGAAAGTCGATTTACCGAGCAAGTGAAGTTAAAAGTGAACAGCGGTACTTATACTCACATCAGATGAAGTAAACGTCACGCCATATTTCATCTGCAGAGGTAACAAGCTAGGTACATATCACTGCAGAGGATGATCCATTGAGACTATGCAGCAACTGTGAACACTTGTGCCCTGAATATGGATACAGCAGCGTCACACGACAACACCGCTACAGGTAAAGGACAGGTAGGTCCAGACATGTCGCATCCCCTCGTCCATCAATGGACCATTCAGACAAAAGGTTAACAAAGTTCCCAGTTAGGGGCTGAGGATTCAGCTCATCAGCAAAGATCTTGTGCTCAAGTCTGGGGCCTCAGCTCGGTCCCCAGCGCCGACATGGAACAGGCATGCTTGCCTGTGCTGGGGATGGACATGGAGACAGGCAGATCCCTGGGGCCCCCCAGCCCAGCCGGTGAAGCCCCAAGTCTTGCGAGATATTCCACGCCAAAAAACAACAGGAAAAGTGGAACTGCTTCTGAGAAAAAGTGCCCAGTCTCTGACCTGCACACGTACATGTATTCCCCACACACACGCAAGACAGAGGGAGGGAAGGGGGAAGGAAGGGGGGAAGGAAGGGGGGAAGGAAGGGAGGGGGGAAGGAAGGGAGGGGAGAAGGAAGAGGGAGGGAGGGAGAGAAGAGGGAGGGAGGGAAGGAATTAATTTTGTAAAAATGACGTAATAATGACTGTGACCTGCAGGTTCAATCTAATTCCTATCAGAAGTACAGAAATGGGAAGTCCTGAAATTGACATGAAAGCACAAAAGACCCCAAATAGCCAGAGCGACCCAGGGCAGGAACAGGGAAGCTGGAGGGGCCTCAATACTTCATCCAAAATATACTCCAGAGCCATGTAACAAAACAGCACCGCACTGGCCCAAAAAAAAGACACATAGACCATTGGAACAGAAAAGAGGGCCCAGAAATAAACCCACACCGCTACAACCACCCAAGCATACGTTACAGAAAAAAGCAATCTCTAACTAACGGAGCTGAGAAAACGTGTATCTCCATGTAAAAGACTGGAAGGAGTTCCCTCCGTTTCCACATTCAAAACAAATCAATGCAAAATACATCATAGATCTTAATGTGAGACCTGAAGCTTGGCGTTGTAGGAGGAAACATTTGGAGGGGGCACAGGTGGACACTTTCTGAGCTGGATGCCGTCGCTCGGAGACAGCACAAGAATCTGCAAGCGGTTGACAAGCAAAAGTCATCAGAGTGGGAGACCCCACAGGCAGGAGATGTGTCAGCCACACACCACACCAGGCGTCAGAATTCCAAATACGTGAAGAATTCAGACACTATCAACCACAACTCCCAGTCAGTAAATCAACTACAACTCCCAGTCAGTAAACAAGCAAATGAATAAACCACACAGTTCTCAAAAGAATAAATAATTGGCCAATAAACACATGAAAAACACTGGACATCTCTAGTCATCAGGAAATGAAAGTTGAAACTGGGATCCTACCTTATACCAGTCCAAATTGTCCAGAAGATTCATGAAAGCCAAAAACAGGGACTATGTGACCCAGCTATACTATCTCTGGGTACATACCTAAAGTTTACTTACTACACTACCAACATATGTATACATCCATCATTCCTTGACGTGCTATTAGCAGCAACCAAGATATGAACAAGCCTAGATGTCCATCAACAGATGAACAGACCTAGAAAATGTGGTGTTTGAACATAGCTGCAGAGAGTAATGGAGGGGCCTGGAGATAACTCTGGGGTTAAGACTCTGCCTTGCAGGCAGAAGGTCCTGAGTTTGGATCCTGGATCCCATGTTTAAAAAAAAAGAAACAAAAACCACCAGGCAATCTACTTCTGGCCCCTAGAAGGTAGAGCCTGGGAAACCCCAGAGCAAAGCCAAAAGGAGGTAGACAAGATACAGGGCAATTCCCTAAGTTATCCTTGAGCTTTTAGAGGCACACGCAGTGCTCTCTGATACACACACACACACACACACACACACACACACACGCATTTTAAAAGATGAATGATGGAATTACATCTAATGAAACTGGAGATCAAAGCCAGACCCAGAAAGAGAAATGTTGCATGTATGTCTCACATGTACAAATATGTACATACTGTTTGTATGTGAGTGCATGCATGTATATGGCATGAGAGCCAAAAAGGGACTAAGGCGTCGTGCCACGTGGAGAAGGCTGGGGACGAAAGGAAGAACAGGAGGGAAATGGGAGAGAAAGAAGTTTTCCTTCCCGTGTAGAATCTGCAGCTCGCTGGGCACATCTGTGCGGGACTGTTTCAGAGCCTGTGCTGTCTGGCCCACTGAATCTGGACAAGAACCGGCACCTGGGACACTGGGTCACGCTGATCTCTGGATCCAGTGGATGGTTTTCTACCTAGATTCACTGAAATCCCAGAAGTACATTTCTGTGATGTTGAGGGTCCCCAGTCCCTGCCCACCCGCATCTGAGAGGGAAGACAGGTGTTAACCTGTTGGCCAGCCTGTCCTCCCTGCCTGTTACCTCCTGCCCCGACTGTGACCAGCTGCGGTCCAGCAGCCCCACGATGCCCTCCATTCCTGGGCTGAACCCAGCCTTATGGAGGGGCCTCCCCCAACATGCCCCGAGACCACAAGCTACTGCGGGCTCTTTGCACTCAATCTGTTCATTATTCGTTACATAAACCTCATGGCTGGGCTGAAGCACGTAATGACACGTTACGTTTAAAGGTCAGTAGTGTCACGGGGGAAAAGCAAAGGGAACGAGTTGGGCCGGGAGCGCTGAACCAAGGGGTGTGTGTCTTATCACTGGAGTGACATTTGGACGCAGAATTGACGGAGGTAGAAGAAATGGTCGGGGAACGAGTCGGCAGAAGAGGATTCCAGGTAAGAACAGCGGGTGCAGGCCTCGAGGGGATTCCACAAACAGGCTGGAGGGCAGAGCAGCTAAAAAAGAAGAAACAGAAGAAGACGAGCCAAGGAGTGGGTTACAGAGAGGACAGGGCCAACTGTGTGCTGGGGGCCTCCATGGGGACATTAGCTCTTCCCCTGGGGAGGTTGACATAGGCAGAATATGGCCACGTTATGGGTACTGCCAGGCGGCATCAAGAACATGCTGGGAGTGGAAGGTTCACAGCAAAGAAGTCAGCTGGAAAGATCCTGCGATAGCCCACGTCACAGAGAGGATGTGCTGGCTGGGCATCCGGAAATGGCATGGCGTGGACTTGTGCACCACGAATAGAACCCTAGGAACATGTGGCTGTCACATACAAGGACACAGATGGCACAGGCTGTGGCCTGGACATGGCTGGCATATGCGGTTGGCTCTGGTACAGCAGCTCTAAGTCTGCAGGGAGGGCAGGTACCAAGCGTGGGCATTGGTGATGAGACTTGGGGACAACACGTTTGAGGAAAGCACCTCATGTGGTGGCCCACAGTGCTCTGCAAGAGCTGGCTTCATGGTGTGCTTGGGCTGGTCAGTAAGAGGTGTGGAAATTATCCTGATTCCACGTGGAAAAACAGAGAGGCCTGGGTCACAAGGGGGAAGAAGAGAAAAGCCATTTTTCATTTATTTTTGCATGCATGTGTGTGTGTGTGTGTGTGAGAAGGCACTGTGTGTCCCTGTGAAGGCCCAAGGGTGACTTGAGGAACCATGCTGGATTGCTTCTACCTCCTTTTTGCTTCACTCTGGTAGTTCCCAGGCTCCGTCCATCAGGGCAGGAGGTGCAAGCCACCGCCAACCAACAACCAACATTTCTGCCTGGAGTTTTTGTTTGTTTTGTTTTTGTTTTTATGTGGGACCTGGGATCTTCTGCTTGCAAGGTAGAGTCTTAATCCCTGAGCCATCTCTCCAGCATGGCTTGAGGATTAGAAAGCAGACCTCACCAGCTAGGGACATGGCTGAGGGGCTAAGAGCCGGTGCCATGCAAGCCTGAAGATGTGGATCTCTGCACCCATGGAAAGATGAGAGCCTGGCATGACAAATTGCACCCAAATCCCCAGTGCAATGGACGCCAGAGACAGGAAGGTTTTAAAAACCGGCTGGCACTAGCCCAGCCCCAGCGCAGGGAGACCCTAAACATGGCAGGGCAGGACACCCAGCATCCTCCTTTGGCCTCCACAGTGCTCACAGGTGTGCATGCTCACAGGTGTGCATGCTCACACACGCGTGCATGTGCACACACCACACACATATACACTACCCTCACACACAGACACATGCATACACTCACGAACACAAAACTAAAATAAAGTTGGCCTCATTCTGGACAGGAGAGCCACGAGGGTGAATCGCACCTGACGTGCGTGCCGGTCACCTAGGAGACGCATTTTGAGATGAACGTCCACTCACAAGGCAGCTGAGCTGGAGGAGCAGACTGGAGCACACTGATCGAGGAAGGGGTCCAGCCAGACTTGGTAACAAAGCTGTGGGGTCCCGTGCTGGGAAAGCATGCGAGCAGCGAGGAAACAAGCAGACCCCCCAGGCTGCCTTCGTGAGGACTCTCCTCCTGAGTTGGAGTCTTTAAAAGCCATGAAGAGCAGCTGTTCAGGACTTCCCTCTGCGTCCTAAACTACCCCCGTTTCACCACAAGGAATCAGTCCTCCAAGAGAGGCCGCCACGCGGTGGAACAGTACTCAGCCGTGAAAAGACACTGTGATTCACACTACGGCTTGAATGAACCTCAAAACACAAAGCTTGGCGAGCGGAGACGTGGCCCACAGGGACCTGTCCACGGGACACACAGATGCTGTCCAGGGTGGGGCAGGAGGGACCTGGTAGCAACTGCAGTCTCTCTCCGAGCCAGCAAGAGGAGTTGGGCACACCGCCGGGCACAGGTCACCCCCAGGGCTGCTAGTTTGAGGTTTTGCAAGTCTCCCTCCATTGTTCAGGAAGAAAATCTGGAAGGATTGGGGAGATGGATCAGCAAATGTGCCCTTTGTTGCAAGAATGACGGAGACTTTTCCAGAAGAGACGGAGACTTTTCCAGAAGGAACAAAGACGCCCTGGTAAAGCCTGGGTCGCATCTGAGGAAGGCGCTTGGTTACTGCATCAGCCGCTGCTCTCAGGGAGCGGCCCAAAGGGAAAGAGGCAGCCCGAGGGTCCTGGAGACACCATGCCTGGCCAGAGGACCAGGGCCAGCCCTGCCACCCATCCCTCTGTCTCCATCACAGCCCCGCCGCCCGTCCCTGAAGCACCGTGTGGCAAAGTACATCCCTCAGCACGCAGCTACCATCTCATCAGAGCCACGGCGGCCACTTGCGCGGGACCCTCGAGACTGGGCTGCTGCCGTTGCAGGTCCCTCATAGAAGAAAGAAGAGACTCCGGGTCTGTCTTGGGGCCTCGCCTGAGATTCTGCCCTAACTGCATGTGGCCTCGTGGTTTGGGGGCTGCACATGGTGTATATACTATGAAAGGTTAACCAAGAGGGGGTTCCCATCTGAGCAGCTAAGGGCCTTTATGCATTCTAGGATGAAACTCCCTGCTGCTGGGAATGGTTTGGGGACATCCAAACTCCTGTAAGCACCCCTCATGATGTCTGTAAATAAGCCACATGAAATCATTTCTGTTGGAGTTAGTAGAGTAGTGCTTTGCTTTGTCTTTGGTATCTGAGGTGGGAGGAAGTGTTTGTTCATCTCTTCCCAGGGAGACCGTCTTACAACACACATGTGGACAGGTCAAGACACGGTTCTCACGACACACATGTGGACAGGTCAGGAGACGGTTCTCACACATGTGGACAGGCCAGGACAGTTCTCACGCATGTGAACAGGTCAGGAGACGGTTCTCACGACACACATGTGGACAGGTCAGGAGACGGTTCTCACGACACGCATGTGGATAGGTCAGGACACAGTTCTCACGACACACATGTGGACAGGTCAGGACACAGTTCTCACGCACGTGGACAGGTCAGGACACAGTTTTCACAATGCACGCCCACATGGTAGAGGTCAAGTCCAGCATCTCTTTGGCACCTGACTTCTCATCCTGCCAGGCTCAGCTGGACCCAGCTGGGCCGAGCGCCAGGTGGAGCCGAGAAGCTGGCGCATGCTGAGTGCAGAGTGGTCGTGCCAAGGACAGGCCATGTTTGCCTAGGACTCTCCCCCCCCCCAGCTCCTCCCAGGAGCTCACTTGAACACAGGACACTTTGTGGAATGGCTTGTGCCGGGTCACGGTAAATGTCACACAGACGGAAACAAGCCTGAGGCTCCTGGACTTGTGTTCTTCCCATCCAGCTGCCAAATGATGGCGGGGGGGGGGGGGAGGGCGTACCCCAGCCCCGTGAACCAGTATGGCAAAAGGAGTTCTGCTTGTAGGGACACACTCAGCTCTGAGCTCAACTTTCCTTCCTAGGGGTCTGTCAGACACCCTCACTTTGCAGCTGGGGTGGGTGAGAAGCTGCAGCTGGCCATCCTCCCACACACCGTAACCAGGGTCGGCCTCCGCCTGGCACGCACCATGGGATCCCGGGGCTCCTGGCATCTTGTGGAGCAGTAAATGAGGGCACAGAAGCCTGAGCAGTGCATGCTGTCTGCGGGCCGCTGGGATGGTGGTACTGTCGGTGTTCCATTCCCTTGGTGTGTGCCCTCCCACCAGGCCAGCGTCCCTGTGGGCTGTGACGTCCTCCCAGCTCCAAGAAGTCTCCGAGTGCTCTGCAGTGACCTAGCCCTCTGCTGGGAATGGCCGGAGAGGCGAGGAGAAACACACAGGGCATCTGAAGACCACGGGAGGCTTATGGGAGAAGCCCACCCCGAGGACCCTGGCACAGAGACCAGACACCTGGGGTCCTGCATGCTGTCATGGAAGCCCACCCGGCAGGTGGACATGGGAGCCGAGGCTCCTTCTGTGGCTGGAGCCCATGAGGCAGCGGTCACTGGGGGTGCTGGGTGTCAAGGGACAGCGAGAGTCATGCGGGTGTCGGGGAGAGAGATGGGCAGGCAGTCAGGGTGGGGAGAGGGAGGTGCAGGCAGTGGGGGTTGGGGGGGAAGCAGGCTCAGCACAGCCCTCCCACCCTCAGAGGCCGCTGTGGATCCCAGCCACGAGGAAGAAGGTTGACCTTTCAATTAAGTGTTAATCTCTCTTAGAGGTCCTCGCCCCAAGCATTGTTCAGTGAGCTGTTTGCTTCAAAGTCAGCCTCATATCCAAGCCCTACTGGCTCCAGCTGGCTTCACCTGGCTCCAGCCGGCTTCACCCGGCTTCACTTGGCTCCACCCGGCTTCACCTGGCTTGGCTCTTCCGTGGGATTTAGACGACGGTTCAGTTCTCTGTATCCGCTGAGCCAGGCTGGTATCCTTCGTGCTGGCCTCGGCTGCTTTAACCCTCCAGGGAGGAAGGAAGCTCAGAGGGGCATCTCGCTTCCCGACTGGTTGGAATCGCGATATTAGGCAAACGCAGCGACTTCCAAGGGTCGGGCCGGCACCCTCGGCCTTCTGGGGGCGACCAGAGCCTCCCGCTAACTCTGTCCTCTTGTTCTGCTCTGGCTCAGCTTGGTTTGGCTTTGGTTGTACATTAAGGGCAGATGTTGCAGGCTTCCGAAAATCTGTCCCCAGCTACGGCAACTCAGCGTCTTCAGTGAAACACTTCAGCTTAAACCTGAACTGCCCCAACCCCCCACCCCTGCTCCCCTGCACCCCCTCCTCCCACCTCCCTCACCCCGCCCTGTGTCAGAACTGTGTGTGCACAGCCACCGTGTTCTGAGAACTGTGTAGATGTCTTTCTTCTTTTGACTCAAAGGGCAGAGTCACTTTGGGCGACTTCTAATCGAGTATAAAATCACAATTTACATCCCCTCATGTCCATCTGTTCTAAGTATATTCGGGTGACTTTCAGTCCTTTACCATCTGGTTCAGGGCAGCCCCAGCATCAGAACTCGACCCAGCTGGAAACGCAGATTCCTCCCCGTGGCTTGGGGCCACCCTCCTCCCGTGGCTTGGGGCCGCCCTCCTCCTGAGTTCATGTTCCCAGGCTCTTCTGTACTTAGTGTGTGTTGGAATTTGGCTATTTTCTGTGGCTTGGTGAAGTTCCCCAGTCCCCGTTACTCTCTCTGCTGCTAGGAGACAAACTCAGATTCAAGCAGCTTAAGGGGAGAAAGGGAGATGCATTTGGCTTAGGGCTCCAGAGGGAGACACAGTCCGCTAAGAGGGGAAAGGCCTGGTGGGCAGCAGAAGCTTGAGAAGGCTCCGGTCACCCCAGACATCATCCAGCAGGCAGCGCGCAGGAGCAGACTGCTGGTGGAAGCAGGTGGGGCTCCCCAACCTCAAGGCCCACCCCTGTGAGCTGCCTTCTTCCGGCAAGGTTGCCGTGACCTTTCCAACACTGACAGCAGTGAAAGAAGCAAACATGAGCCTGTGAAAGCAACGCACATTCAAACACGGCACGGTGTGTGGCTAAACCACATGTGTTCACCGGCTCTCCAGTCAACATCTGTGTCGACTGGCCATGGGTCATCTGCTGTGACTTTCATACGTGTCATCACGCTGTTTTCCCAGGAGCGGAGCTTCCGGGCCACTTGGTTGCTCTTCATCTGGCCAGTTTCAGGGCTGCCGGTGTGGTGTACACGGTAGCTGCCCAGCTTCGTGCCCCTGGTGAGGGACAAGCGTCTCTGCTTCCCATGGCTTCGACGGCCCTTGCAACCTCCCACAGTTTTGACTAAGGTGAACTTGAAGGTCCACTTGTAAACATCTGACAACAAATGAAATATCACACTGTAGTGACGGACGGAATGAGCTAGACATCACTGACCAAACTTGACAGCTCTTTGAAGTGAGAGGTTTCTCTGAATAAGGAATCCTGGTGGTCACCATCCCTGGCCACTGGGCCAGGCCCTTCCACATCACGTGGGGACCCAGTTCCACGTGAGCAACCCATGCTTGGTCAAAACTCCCGAGGACACCACGGTACTGGATTCACGCAGACGGCAGCAGGTGCTTGGTGAATGAATTAGATGCAGGGTGCAGGGGGTGAATGAGGACAGGAATAACTCTCAGGAACAGACGTCTGTACAGATAAGCCTTTTAGATGTCCACGCCCACCAGCACCTGGGCTCTCCAGCTGCCCTCAGTGCCCACCAGCACCTGGGCTCTCCAGCTGCCCTCAGTGCCCCTGAGCACCTGGGCTCTCCAGCTGCCCTCAGTGCCCCTGAGCACCTGGGCTCTCCAGCTGCCCTCAGTGCCCCTGAGCACCTGGGCTCTCCAGCTGCCCTCAGTGCCCACCAGCACCTGGGCTCTCCAGCTGCCCTCAGTGCCCACCAGCACCTGGGCTCTCCAGCTGCGCTCAGTGCCCATGAGCAGCTGGGATGTTTCTAACTGATCTTTCTGTCCACGCCCATCAGCACCTTTGTTACCCTCAAAGTCCGAGGGCTCCGGTGACATTGTGCACACTTGGAGAGGGACAATTGCAAGAAGGAGACAAAAGCAGAACTCGCCAGTCCTGGGCCCCCACAGAGTTCTGGGATGGTCACCCCTCTTTGCTCCACAGGCTGATGTGCCTGAGATTCAGAGACTGTCCCCTGTGGCACAGCCTGCCAGCTTCCCATGGGGTTTAACATCCGCCCACAGGTGTCCTCTCAGCCCCTCAGGTGGGCTCCCACAGAGGTCCCGGGAACACTATCTCCTGGTGCTCATGTTCGGTACCCCTCAGGATCCTCCTCAACGCCCGGCTTCTGAGGAGTGGACAGGGCAGCAGGGAGCGTGTCAGTCCAACACCAGTTGTGGAGTCAGTGACCTCTGCCTGTTCCCCTGTCCCCTGGGTTCTCGTCCATGTCTCGTTCCCCTCCTTCCCTTCTCCCTCCTTGCCTTCTCCCCTTCTCTCCTGGATTATTCTCTGTCTCTAAATCTGTCTGCCTCCATCTCTGTCCCTCCTCCCCCTTCCCTTCCTTATTCCAAAGAACCGACTGAGCTCTCGAGAGCTGCCTGGGAGCAGGGATCTGTCATCAGGCAGCACAGCGCTGATGGGGTTCAGCCGCACTGGGTCCCATGACAGGACAGCTCTGTGGCAGCGCCTCAGCTGGCCCCAGTCCAGCTGCAGACACACGGGCATGAACACACACGGCTGGCATGGTGATGGGCGCTGGTTGTGGGCTGCCAGCGACATATGCATGCCCCAGACTCTGCAGGCCACACAGCCTCCTGGCCAAGCTCAGTCTGCACCCATGAACCTTCCTGGCACCCCGTCCCCACAACAGAATGCCACCTCAGTGAGCCTGAGAGCCCCCTGGTGGTGCGTGACTGCAGCCGCATCCACTTTTTCTTCCTGGGCTCGGCTTAAACTCGCACATCTCCACCTGGAGCGGCGTAGCCTGGCCAGGGCCTTGCCTCTGGCTGAACTCGCTCTGCTCTGGTCCCTTCGGACAGCCACATCCAGGCAGGAGACACATCATCACAGCCCTCAAGTGGGCGTGGGCATCATCCAGACAGTGGACTCCCAGGGCCAGGGGCAAAGGAGCCAGCCCCGCCAGCTCCAGGGGTGATAAGGGGATAGCAGGGTGTCCCTTCCCCTCTTCCTTCCGCTGGCCTCGGGGTGTCCAGGCCACTCAGCAGACCTCCATGATGCTCAGATAAGGCCCGGGGAGGGGCCAGAACACCTTCCCTAGAGCCCCTGCAGAACACGATCCCGAGACCCTGACGCCGGCCCTGGGCCCCTAGGGAGGAGTGTGCTCTGCTGCTAGGTGCACAGCGTCCTGCAGCGGCCCCCGAGGATCATCGCTCCTCCCTAGGTCGCAGAGCTGTCAGGCTCCCTACTCAGCAAAAGATTCGACTTCCAGCTGCAAGGAGTCCAAACCAGGGGTCCATCAGTGACCTGCATCTTCAAACACTTTCCCCACATCTCCCACACACCAGTGCCTGGGTCCGTGCAGGGCCTTGGGGACGGACAGACTGGCCAGATACCTCAGGGCTCTGTCTCTTTGGCTCAGCCCAATCCCTGTGCTAGACACCAGCAGGCTCTTCTCAGCCGCTCTAATCTGGACCTCTATGGCCCGACAGAGCATGGTCATGATTGAAAGACAGAACCTTCCAGTCAGTCAGTCTTCCTTCAGCACTGCACAGCCCTCCAACACAAGCTAGCAGGGAAGAATCTGCTTTGAGCTAAACTCGGGTTAAGCAAGTGTGCACATGTACATATATGTGTATGCTGATGCATGTGATTGAATATGCATGCACGTGAGCAGATTGTGCCTTATGTATACATATGTATACGAGTATGCATGAATCATGTGTGTGTGAGTGCATAACGCACTGCATGCATGCGTATGCCTTGGGGTGTGCATGTGCACAAATATGCATTCTGCACAAGATGGGCACACGTCCAGGTGTGATGTACATCATGAATGCTGTGTGCACGTATGTCACCCATGTGTGCAGACTACGCACAGCACAGGGAGAGGCGTGTGCACAGAGTGTGTACATTGGATGCTGGACAGAATTTGTGTATATATCATGTGCACTGGAGTGTATGAATGTGTTGACATGTGACATATGTGTGCTGTGCATGGGACAGAGTATGTGTGTGTTACAGAGCAGTCATGTGTTGACATGTTTCTGCATATTAGTGGGGCTGCGTGTCTGGGTGCACATCCACGTGAGTGACTTGTATGGCACATCAGCTGTTTCTACAGTGACATCATCAAGACCCACCCTTAACTCGTGGCTCAGTCATGGGAAGAAATGAGAACACCTGGTCCCATGGGAAACAGCCAAGGTGGGCAGGAAACTGGGAAACTTTGCAGATACTCAGATAAGGCCATTGACCTAAGAAAGAGACAGGGCGTGCAGGGCTACTAGTGCCACCTATTTCAGAACACAGTGCCCTCCGCCTTCAGGACAGGAAGAGCTTTCTTCCGCCCCCACACTGTTCAGTCAAGTGTGGGAACAGGCTGTCCGAGTGCACCCTCCCCTCCAAAGACCCAGGTCCCCCGTCAAGGCTGAGAGCCCACGGGACTCGCCTATGTCTCACCCAGTGTCTTAGTCAGCGGAAGGCCTCCATAACCAAGAACCCAGACAGACATTGAAACAGAATTTGTTTCACAACTCTGGAGTTGGAAGTCCAAAAGGGAACCATCATGACAGAGCTCTGGCAGCCTCTTCCTGGATGGCAGGGTGGCAGCTTACCATATCTGCCTGTGATGAGAGGCGGCATCACATCTCCTTATTTGATGAGGACCCCCTTCCCCACCTCATCCAACCCTGATCTCCCAAAGGGCCCTTCTGCCCATGCACTCCCGCCGCAGGTTAGAACTGCATTATAGGCACTGGGGGAGCATTTGCAGCCCATGAAGTACATGCAGCCATGGAGCACACAAAGCACATTGAGCACATTGAGCACACGCAGCACACGCAGCACGCGCAGCACACGCAGCACACACAGCACACACAGCATACGCAGCACACATAGCACACGGAGCACACACAGCACACATAGCACGCGCAGCACACGCAGCACATGCAGCACACATAGCACACGGAGCACACGCAGCACACGCAGCACACACAGCACACACAGCACACATAGCACACGCAGCACACATAGCACACGCAGCACACGCAGCACACACAGCACACACAGCACACATAGCACACGGAGCACACACAGCACACACAGCACACATAGCACGCGCAGCAAGCGCACATGGAGTCTAGCGGCCTACAATGTGGGTTATGCTGTATCACATGCAGAGTCACCTGCATGTGCAGCCAGAATCCAGTGGTTCACTCTGCCTGTCTACACGTCCAGTTCTAAACTGTGCGGCCTTCCGAGCTGACAATCTGGGCAGCCGGTGGGAACCCACTGTCCCTGGTTGACTCTCCTTAGCGTCTTTTACAGAACGAGGACGAAGACGAATCATCCCCAGCTTCAGCCGCGTCCCTCTGGTCAGGCGGCCGGCCTCCTCTGAGGACCGTGGTGCAGTTGTCTCTCTAGCGGGAGGGGAGTGGAGCCTCACCAGGACTGCTGAGTCTTGCCTCCCCGCGAAGTGGGGATTTGGCTGATGCTCAGGTCGCTGCAACTAACAGTGCAGCCTATGCACCCACCCCGCATCGGCTCATCTGCTTCTGCGGTGACAGGCAGCAAACTCGCGAATTGCGGTTACATGTTTGTCCGGGGATTCACCCACATCTCCCCAGCCACGCGTGCTGCAGATAAGCCCAGCCTCTCCCGTGGGAGATGGGAGCGGAGAATGGCTCCAGGATGCTGTGCTGGCTGCGAGGCTTCCTAGGGCCATGAAACGAGTCTCACCTCCGAGGTCACGTGGGCGGCAGGCCAGGACTTGGCGAGCAGCATGGGAATCTGCAAGGATGGCTGCTGGCTCTGGATGCCCGGGACCAACTCTGACCCCACCCTCCTGGCTCTGGGTGAGACCAGCTCTGGCCATAGCCAGATGCTGCTGTGTATGATAGGGCCGGCTCTGACCTCATCCAGCTGCTGGCTGTGTGTGGCAGAGACCAACTCTGACCCCCCCTCTAGCCTGGCTCTGTGTGAGACCAACTCTGACCCCCCTCAGCCTGGCTTTCAGAGGGGAGACGCCTGCAGGGGCAGCAGGATGGACTTTATCCTTCGTCTCCATGTGGGGCACCATCACCCTGATTGGCTGCAGCAGGTCCCCCATCTGCTTTCCCAAGGGAGGAGTCGGACACAGCCGTCCCTGCAAACCGCACCAGGACGCGCATCTCAGAATCTGGAGTGCGGCAAACCAGCAAGGCTGCACGGTGACATGCCCGACAGTCCCCCGCTCACAGAGGTGATGTGGCAGCTGCCCCTCGACAGCCATGACTTGCTCCACAGCTGCCCTGTGGAGATGACGTGATTGACAGGGTGTCGTGGCTTTTCCTCCAGACATAACACAGCGCCTTGCTGGATTCCCATCCTCCTCTCACGCAAGGAGACAGCCTAGAGGAAGGCTCAGAACAGTTTGTGAGTCACAGGAAGTTCTTGAGACTGACAGGATCCAAGACGGGGAGGCCCTCCCCAAGGTAAAGAAAGGCAGGAAACAGCAGGGGGGAGGTGGTAGGAGAGACCCCATGTCAGCCAGGCAGCTTGGAGGCTGCTCGGAGTCGCCTCGAGTTTCTCCTGTGGCCGAGGCGGCAGCACGTTCTGCAAAGCTCCAGGGCAACGGCTCCCATGAGCCTCACGCAGCCCAAAGTGGCCTTTCTGGGGTGGACCTGCCATGGCGTGTCCCCGCTCCTGTAAGTCACCTCCTTCATTGCTGAGGCGGCGGTGGGCGCAGCCAAGACCAGCAGAGCTGCTGGCCGTCGCAGCGGCCAAGACACCGGGCTATTCGCGGGACACAACAGAGGTGAGGACAACGGCGCCACTAAGAGACAGAGGCAGGCACCCGAGACACCATGCGGGAGAAGATGGTGTCCATTTTATTGTGCAGGAACAAAGAGTTACATAGGGGGAGGTGGCCAACCCGGCCGCTAGCACATACACGGGGGGGGGCCCTTTCGGGGGCCGACCAGACCACAAGTTCTGACTGCCTTCTAAGGCACCTAGAGGCAGGGAGATTGCGCAGCGACGGGGCGTTTGGCCAAGGCGCAGGCGGGTCACCAGTAAGCGTGCTTAACTGGCTTGTAACAGGGTGGTTGTGGCTCTCTCTGTTGCCTCAGTCACTGCAGCCAACCAGGCCTGGGCCCCGTGCTCGCCTACACCCCAAACTCCTGTATAGAACCCAAAGAAGCTCATTGGTTCACCAAGCTAGACTGGGAGGAATCATTACTTTGGTCTACAGTCAAATCTTTATCTGGGGCAAATAGACATTTGTGTGATGTCTCCCCAGGAAAAGTATCACACAGCAGGTAGACTCCATGCTGATGGAGACAACATGATTGACAGCTACCTGGGACAGCTATCACATGATTCAAACCTGCCCCCCTGATGGTGGTGACATGATGAACACCTGCCCTCTGACAGCAATGGCATGACTGATGACTGTTTCTTTGACAATGACATGATTGACAGCTGGTCTCCTGACAGCAATAATGTGAATAATGCCCACTCCCCAACAGTGATATTAATGGTAGCCCTCCAGTGATGATATAACTAACTGACCCTGGAATGGTGGTAAAGAGATTAACAGCTGTCCACCACAGTGATGTGATTGGCAGGTACACACAAACAGTGATTGACAGCTGTCACTCTGAGAATGGCAACATGATTGGCGGTTACCCCCCTACAACACCGGTTCTAGAGCTTCCTAACTTGCTGTGACACGTCTCTAAGGCCCGGTGACCAGCAGGTGTGAAGCGCGGCTATAGAACAGGTGCTTTTGAACATTTGGCAGGTTGTGGGACACCGTCCAGAGAAGGAGCAGGGGGCGAAGGGACACAGTACAAAGAGCACACCACAGTGGGGTCGCACCGACAAGGTCTATTTCACAGCAGAAGAGGCGCAGCGCAGGAGGAGAGGGAGGGGCCTGGCTTGGCGCCTCCCACCCGTCGGCACTCATCCACTGTACTGCAGAGCGGGGCCACTTGCTTTTCATGTGGTCAGTGGTCTGAACTCACCAAACACCTCTGAACGGACCACTGAACGTGGCAGCCACCTGGCACAGCACTCCAGGCTCTGAAGGATCGCAGATGGAGGGGGCGAGCAGAGGGAGGGTCTCACGGCAGGAGTGTGTGTGCACAGGAAGCTGCAGGGAAGGAAAAGGCACCAGGAGGCTTCAGGGAGGAATCCACACTGGGTACAAACACACACGTGGGACCTGGACTCTGCCTGCCCTGGGCTCTGCTGGCTCTGCTGCCCTGGGCTCTGTTTGCCCTGGGCTCTGCTGGTTCTGCTGCCCTGGGCTTTGCTGGCTCTACTGGCTCTGCTGCCCTGGGCTCTGCAGAGGGCAGAGCTGTGGCCCCCGCTCTGCGGCCTCAGCCTGTGGGTCAGCAGGAGCCTTTGCATCCTGGCAGCCGTCTCTCGAGATTGACACAGGACACTCATACCCAGCCCTGACTGAGAGCCCACGGGTGCAGGGAAAGACATGCGGGTACCTTCAGGCTGACTTTTCCCGCACCGCCCCTTACGCCTCTCTGTCCCCCACGTGTCCAGGACAGGCAGGGGCGAGAGGACACACACCGTCCTTCGGCAGGATGGTGGCCCGCTTGGCGAGCTGCAGGGCCTCGCACGTGTCCAGGAATTCTCGCAGGCTCAGGAAGCTGGAGATGTTCTGTCTGTCTGTAGTCAGGTGACGGACACAGCCACGGGGTTCCCATTCTGGCATTTGGGGGACTGCACTCTCATCCTCCCGTTTTCAAGGCAGCAAGACCCCAACCTGCACTAGGTATCTGTGAGAGCCCCACCTCTCCGTCACCCCAGCTAGCTGCCCTCCTGGACATGCTGGACATGTAGCCCAGGCTTGGTGAGAGAAGTGGTCCCGTGCCCACCCCCTGCACATCACTTCTGTCCACCTCACTGCTGGGTTTTCCCTCCTTGCCCCTCTCCCACACCCTCCCCCAGTCTGTCTTGTGTCCCGCCACCTGGTCTCAACCTCAACCCTCCAGGACTGAGAATTCTCATAGTCTATCCAACCTCGTCCCCAGCAATCCCACCCGCACCTCAGCCTCCACACCCCCATCCCTCCCTGGGAGGGTCCCCACTTGCCCCCGCTGTGGCCACCTCCAGCCCTGCACACAGCAGGCTCCCTGTGCCCCCTTGCTGTCACCCTCTGAGCTGGCCGCCTCACCTTCCGTCCACGCTGCCTCACCTCTGCCCATGAGCCTCCAGCCCTCCACCCGGCTGGCCCCTCAGGGTCCACACAGCACTCACTGAAGAGCATCAGGCTCTTGCGGCTGCGGTCAGCGTGCCCCAGGCGGAGGTACACCAGGCCGTAGCTGTAGTCAGTGGATAGCACATGGAAGGCCTTCACGCCTTTCACTGCAAGAGAAACTCCAGCGGCCACTGTTTCTGGACATGAGGTCCATGCCCTGCCCACAGCCCTCACCCAATGCCTTGGTCAGCACAGAGTGGCCTCCCCCCTGTGACCTTGCCTCCCAGCCAGGCCATCTAGAGCATGGGCAACACCAGGACTGAAGCCACTGTGATGCCCACCCTGCATCCAGCCTGCCCACCCCGCGTCCAGCCTGCTGCCCACCCCACGTCCAGCCTGCTGCCCACCGCAGGGGCTGGGGCTGCACGTCTCCCGGGCGCCCTACGCACAGGTGTTCCTGAACACGGGCTTCTTCCCGTCCTTCTTGAGCATCACCTCCCGGGACTGGCAGCCCCGGTGCCTGGGGGGCAGGCAGCCGTGAGCTGCGGCAGGGGCCTTTCCCACCCGTGCCCACCTCTCTACACAACTGTGCCATCCCAGCCCATCCCCCTCTGCCCTCCTGCCGGGTGCTTCTCCCTCGGGTTTTAGGGAAGGTGGGCGACGGCCCCCTGGGTCTGCTTCCTTCTGCCCTTTCTCCTGCTGACTCTCCTCTGCAGGGGAGCCGCCCCTGACCACCGCTGCATCCCCTCACCTGCTGAAGGCCACCACCACCTTGAGCCGGCCCTTCCTGTGCACTTCCACCACAGATGCCCCCAGCTTCCTCTTGTCTCGAGCCGGCAGGAATCCCCGGGTGTCTGTGGCCACCGCAATAATGTACCAGAACCCTGAAAACTGGGAGGTTGGGGGAAGACAGTGTGGGAGGAAGCATGGGGGCTGAGAAGACAGTGAGGGGAGGACAGTGTGAGGAGCACTGTGTTGGAGAGGATGGTCTCAGAAGAGCAATGGGGGGGCACAGGGCAGCCACACTGTGCTGCTCCAACCCAGGCTTCCAGCAGGAGAACAAACCCAGCAAGTCACGCACTACCTGCCGAGGCCCACCCCACACCTCTGGGCTGAGGAGACGCTGAAGCTCATCCAGCCAGAGGCGCAGAAAGCAGCAAGTTGGGGTCGCGGGCTCCACCGGTCAAAGTGTCTGCCGCCCGCTTTAAAGCTCCTTCCCTCCTGGGCTCCCAGGGCCGTGATCGCAGCCTGTCCGGCACTCGCCCCTCCGCCCCTGGTCACCACTGTCTCCGGCTCCAAATGTCCTCTCTCCTGGGCACCGCGTGCTTCATGAATGCCACCCGCAACGTCCATCCCGTTCCCACGGGTGGTTTCACCCACAGCCCTCACTGATTGTTTCAGCACATGCCCAGCTCAGTCTGGCACTCAGCTCCCCCAGAGAGCACTGCACGGGATCCAGGGCTGGGGCTGCGGCTGGAGACGGTAAGAGATAACCCCAGCTGAGCCTGGCAGGATTCAGGCCTCTGGGGGGCACTATCCCAGTTGCCCCAGAGGCTGGTGTTCTGCCCTCCCATGGGTCTGTGCGTTGCTAGACTGTCCTTGGCCTGCAACCTGGTTCAGGGAACGGGTGGGGGTAGGGAGGGGAGATGTGGCTCACCTTGACCCAGTTGAGGGTGCTGGCCTCCTTGGTGACATTCTCCTGCGTCTGGGACCCCACAGCCAGGACCAGGGCTGACGCCAGGGCCAGCTCCAGCCTCATCCTTGCCAGTGGCAGCCTGAGATGGACATTGAGTTTAAAATTGCCTGTAGTGCCCGGCCCCGTCTATGTGGGTGTCTAACACACCCTGGACCTTAAGGAAGCCAGGACAGGCAGGAAAGAAGGGGGAGTGGGCAGTTGTGGCTTTACGCTTAGTACTTTCCCCTGGGGCAGAGGCCAGCCTGATACTTGGCCCTTAGACTGGCTATTATACCTGTGGATTCTGGTCATCATGATAGATCTCAATGTCCCCTGAAGTGGACATTGGCTACCTACAAAGTCCCTCAAGACAGATACTACTGTGTTCTCAGAACCCACTTAGAGGCTGTTCCTGGCATCAACCATTCCAGAACCACCACCTGTACTGCAGACATGAGCCACGTCCCATGGCAGGAGCCTTCCTGAGCAGTCATAACCCTAACCCTAACCCAACCCTAACCCTACCCTAGCCCTAATCCTAGCCCTAGCCCTAGCTTTAGCTCTAGTCCTACCCCTAACTCTAACCCTTCCTGAGCAATCATAACCCTAACCCTAACCCTAACCCAACCCTAACCCTAGCCCTAGCCCTAGCCCTAGCCCTAGTCCTACTCCTAACTCTAACCCTTCCTAAGCGATCATAACTCTAACCCTAACCCTGGCCAAGGCTTCCTGGTGCGCTCATAACTCTAACCCTAATCATAATCCAACTGAAGTGATATGGTGGGACTGGCTTCTCAGGCAAATGTTGTGCATGCTGGGGGCCCACATTGGTCCTTAGAACATATTTTGAAGCTGCCTTCCCAAGGCCACAGTGGTTGGGGGGCTAGTGCTGATGTCCAGGCCAGAAGGGGTGTGTGTGTGTGTGTAAATGTGTATCATATGCACGTGCACAGGTGTAGGAGGAATGGACCAGGCAGGCCTGTATTAAGGTCTCTGATCAACCATCACTTACAATACCTCCACCTGGGGACCATGCCACTCAGGGATGATCTGTATGGGCCGCATGCGCGAATACAACTTCCCCAAGCTACACCTGCTGCCGTGCCTGGTGCTGACGTCAAACTGCCTGGCTGAGAGGACCAACCCGGACAGGACAACTCAGCAAAAGCTCACACTGAGACTTATGGGATATTGGGTGGGGTATATAAGCAGCCCAACATTTACAATAAACGAGCCTATGAGTCTGCGAGCTGGAGCCTGCAAGCCTGCCCGTCTGCAAGCCTGCCTGTCTGCAAGCCTGCCCGTCTGCAAGCCTGCTAGCCTGCTTTGCCACTCACCTGACTTCCGGGGTCTGTGCCGTTGACTCCATGCCAGCTTATCCCCCCCAAGGGTCTCCGTGGGCCTCTGAGACTGCTACACACAGGTGTACCCAGCCTTGAGGCTCAGAATCTCCCATATGCTGTCCTCCCATTTGGTGATGTCATTCACCCCTTCCAGACTAGATGTCCTCATGGCCTAAGCCTGGGAGGACTCTTAACCTTAGGCCTTTCGGGATCCCAGCTGTCCCCCCAGCCCACAGCCAAACTAAAGCCCTGATTAGGCACTGCTGCTAGATAGCATGCAGATGCAGTGCCCTCTTGCTAGGGAGCCTTGGATACTGCCCTTCTGTGGGAGTTCATGACACTGCGCCCTCCTGCTGGAGTTCAACACTGTGCCTTCCTGTCAGGCTGCTCGTGGATACTGAGCCATCCTGTCAGGTCAGCCAGGACCTGAGCCTTCCTGCTCGCAGCCCTTTGGCACCGAGCCCACCTGCTTGCTGCTGTGGGCACGGTCTTCTTAGGAAGTGCGTTGTGTTTGGCCCCCTTATCCAGGGGTTCTGTTGGTCTAGTGCCCACCCCAATAGTGTCTGGAGCCATCTTTAAAGCTCTGCCCAGTCCAGGCATCTCAGCCTCCACCTATCTGTGGCCCACATCCAGCTCCCAGAGAGCAGCAACCCTCTGACTCCAGGCCCAGGGACACTGGCCAGGGATAGGACACTTCTGTCTCTGAGGCAGTTCTGTTGACTCCTGTCTCCAGCGAGGTCTCTCCCTGGCCCTCCCACCACCATGGCTAAGAACCATCTTGTCCCAGTAAAACTCATTGGTCTGGTTTGCTTGTGAAACACTTTATTCTGACTCTGAGTGAGAGCCCAGGGGAGCAACAAACACCTCGGGCCACCAGGTGAGGACAGTGCCCATCCCGCTCCACGCCGGGACACCATGCCGCCATCCCGTCTCCATGACAGGACACCATGCCGCCATCCCGTCTCCATGACGGGACACCATGCCGCCATCCCGTCTCCATGACAGGACACCGTGCCGCCGTCACTGAAACCAGGACCAGCACTAGGAGCTGCTCACCAGTCGTCACCCCCACCTCGGCCATCTCACCACAGCAGAGACACGGCCATGTGGGCTGAGGTGAGGGACTGCCCAGGGCCAGCCCTCTCCCTCCCCAGGGAGCCGTGGGCACAGTGCAGGAAGAGTGACCCACCTGGAGGACCTTGTGCGCACAGGTGACTGAAAAGAGAGACAAGGCCAACTGAGAGGATACGGTGGTAGCCACAGGGACCTGCCCATGAGCCTCCCTGAGAGCCAGGAAACCCCCCGACCCCCCACTTCAGTCACAATCACTCCCACGGGCACGCGGGCTGCCCAAGCCGAGTGTCTGCGACTGCGGTACTCACGGTCCTTCTGCAGCTCCGCCTGCTGCTGCGACAAGAAGCCCAGGCCCTGGCTCCACTTCGTGAACAGCTGCAGAGCCTCGTGGCTGGCTATCTCCGTCCGACCTAGGCGCGGAGCAGCTGGTCAGAGCACAGAGAGGGGGAGCATGGGCCTCAACCTCTCTACACACCCCTCTCCCACCTCAGGTGGCTGAGGGCTGGGCTGTGTGCGTCCCCAACTCAGGACTGAGGATGCAGAGTGCTAAGTCTGAAGCTCCAGCAGCCCCCACAGAGCTTCAGTGCCCCCCAGCTCCAGTGCCCCCCAGAGCTCCATCGCCCCCTGAGCTCCAGCACCCCTAGAGCTCCAGCACCCCCCAGAGCTCCAGAGGCCCCCAGAGCTCCAGTGCTCCCCCAGAGCTCCAGCAGGTCCCTACCTGAACTCCAGCACCCCTCCAGAGCTACAGTGCCCCCCCAGAGCTCCAGAGCCCCCCAACAAATTCTGCCTGCTCCACACACTGTACAGCTCCACCATGTTGAAGGCCTCATCCCCGAACTCCAGCTGCGTGAAGACCACGGCATAGTCCTTGAAGTTGGTGCCCAGCACACGGTAATCCAGCACGCCCAGAGCTGGAAAGCAAATACAGGCTCGGGGGACACAGAGGACAGGCCACTGGGACTGACCACAGAGACAAGGAACAGAATCAGGGCCCAGGCTCTGTACCCTGGCTTCTGACCCCTTCGTTGTGCAGTCATGAAACAGCTCTTGGTCATCGGTGGGAAGATGAATGGGCAAGTGCTCGTCCCAGCTGGAAGGCAGGTGACACCCCACCTGGAAATATCTCTGTGGAGCTAGAGATCTGATAACTGAGCACTCAGCCCTTTGCACCTTGAAGAGTCCAAGGAAGCACATGCATGCACACTCATGCATACACACATACATGCATATACATGTGCACACACATGCACGCATGCAGAGCTATATACACACATGCATATGCATGCATGCACACACAAACATGTGTACACCCATTTGTGCATGCAAACATGTGGATGCATGCACACATGGACACATATGGATGCACACATGCACTCCCCAGACATGCACACACATGTCCACACAGACACATGCACACAGAGACATGCACACACATATACACAGAGACACACACATGCATACAGAGACATGCACACATGCACACAGAGGCATGCACAGGTGTGCATGAACACATGCGTACAGACACATGCACACAGAGACATACACACATGCACACAGAGACATACACACATGCATGCAGAGGCATGCACAGGTGTGCATGAACACACATGTACAGACATACACACGGAGACATACATGCACATACATGCACACAGATGCACACAGAGGCATGGACACATGCACACGAGACATACACACATGCACATAGGTATGTACAGGTGTGCATTAACACACACATGCACACAGAGACGTGCACAGCTGTGCATATACACACGTGTGTGCACACTCTCTCTCTCACGATGTCTGGGCCTGGCAGACATGAGGTCCAAGTTCTCTCACCCTGAGCATCATCAGCTCCGGGGCCTGACAAAGCTGATCCCTCGGCTTCCCACGAGGAGCTGTGTTGAAAGCTCCAAAGCAGAAGAGCCTCCCCCTTTCTTGCTGGGCGGCCTGGCCTCCTGACCAGGGCCTAGGGTCCGCAGAGGGCCTGACCCCCACCACGGTGATTCCTCGGCATACTCACAGGGGTTCTCAAACACCCATCGGGAATTTTGCTTCAGCAGCTCCACAGTACTCTGGTGGCACCCATCTCGCCTAGGAAGGGAGCAAATGGCCCCTCAGTGCGGAGCCAATCCACCGGGCTGCAGGAGGAGGCAAAGGCCAGCACACTTCTAAAGCGCCCAGGACAAACACTGGCTAGAAGGAAGGGGCATGCGTGCAGCTGCAACAGCACAGAATGCCTCAGAAGGAAGGTGCATGCATCCAGCTGCAACAGCACAGAATGCCTCAGAAGGAAGATGCATGCGTGCAACTGCAATAGCACAGAATGCCTCAGAAAGAAGGTGCATGCATCCAGCTGCAACGGCACAGAATGCCTCAGAAGGAAGGTGCATGCGTGCAGCTGCAATGGCACAGACAGAGGTCAAGCATGAAACTGCCATGTGAGCCAGATCCTGCTCTGGTCTGTCCCCAAGAGATTCACGGCACGTTCCAACATGGAGGGGGGCTCAAATGTCCATCCACAGACGGTGGATAAGAGCGTGTCACCCATCCACACATGGGCCGTCGCCACATCAAAGGGGAAGGCAGGTCTGCCCTGCTGTTCATGGGGTGGGCGAGGAAAACGGACAGGCGCGGCAGGGCGCAGCAGGGAACAGCAGGGCGCGGCAGGGCGCGGCAGGGCAGGCCCTGCAGGAGGAGCCTTCTCTGAGGCCCCAGTTGTCAGAGTCACACTGACAGGAAACAGGGCAGGGGTCAGAGGGAATGGGGAGCTAGTATTCCTCTAGGGGGTGACAGAGTGTGGTTCTGGCTAGATGCCAGCGGAACTATTGGGTGGTGAGAGATAGGGCACTGGGCCTTCAAAGGAATAGTGACCTTTTCCTCCTCTTTCCAATCTCTCTCTCTTTCTCTCTCTCTCTCTCTCTCTCTCTCTCCCCCCTCCCATCACCATGAAGCAAGCCACCTCCCCCACCTTGTGTCCTCATCTATACCTACTGAACCACCACAGTGGTAGCCAGCCGGACAGGTACCTAAGGACTGGACCCTTTTTAACCCACGAGCCTAGGGAAACCTTCCATCTCTGAGCTGTTTGTCCTGCGCACACTGCCGCAGCGATAGGAAGCGGGGAGAACACTGTGGGCTTGGGAAGAAGGAGTCGCGTGGCAGGTGGTGGTGGCCCTGACCCAGGGTGATGACAGCACAGACAGACACAGGACAAACCAGCTGTGACTCTGGTAAGTGGCAGGTCACAAATTAAAAGTGCTGGTGGGGGGCTCCTTGGATAGAGTGCTACTGCACGAACACGAAAGGTAAATTCCAAATGCCCAGTGCCCATGCTTCAAAGTGGGCATTAAAGCTCCCTGCGTGCAGCTACAATCCTCAGGCTGGGAGACAGAGACCGGAGGATCCCGGGAACTCTCGAGAGCACCAGCCTAGCTGAATGGGTGAGCTCCCAGTGCCATGGGACACCATATCTCAGAAACGAAGGCAGAGAGTCGATGGGAATAGCACCAGCACTGACCCTGGCCCCATATATATGTCCAGACGCATGCACGCCTGCACCTCACGCCCATCTGCACACACCTACACAAACATGTACATACTCCATGCACATACATGTACAATACAACACCAAAACATTATTTAAGTAAAATAAAAAGCTTTGGTGTGCAGAGGCCAAACGGGAGGAAGAAGCCAAGGGAACCTGGGGAGTGATTTTTAACTATCCTATGTCTCTCCTACTCAATGACCAGCAAATGAAGTCTACTCAGATAGAATGCAGGACACCCTTGTTTCTCCTGAGACCCCTGACCCTGCATGGACCCAGAGATCTCCAGATACCAGGTCTCTGTGTTGGGGTGCTTTGTTCTACTGCCCAACCGTGTGGCATTAAACCAGCATGGTGGGGCGTGAGGTCTGGTGTCTCCAGAAGCCCCGTGAAAGATGAGGCAGACTTGGCTCCCCCATGGCCTGGTCCAGAACACGGGCCCACCATCTCCCAAGGACAGACTCAGAAGACCACTCAGGGAGCAGGACAAAGGCCCTGCTGGCCCTAGTGGGCCTTGATGACTCCGGTCCACACTACCCAGCCCACCTGCCAGAGCCGAAGCCAACCCCAGCCCAGGATGGAAGGGACACTTATGCCAGCGCCCAGACACCTCCGAGGCTGCTGGGCGCGTAGCCCCCGAGCGAGGCCAACCAGGCCAACAAGCGGCAGGCCCTGGGGCCTCCTCATTCCTCAGATTTACTCCGCGAGCAGCCTGAGACCTGAGGACCAGCGTTACTTCCTCTCGCTACGCAAGTGGCTAGCCAGGCCGCCACTGTCCAGGAAACAGAGGCTATTCTGTCAGAGACCAGGGAGGTGGACATGCAAGAGATGGACAGAGGGTCTGTGTCTCAGAGCCTAGAGAGAAAGAGGGGAGCCGACCATGGGGGTGGGGAAAATGGGGAGTCTCCCCTGGGAAGCACAGAGAGCTGCCGTGTTGTCCAGCAGCCACTGTGCAGAGTCCAGACAGACTCTGCCCCAGTCAGGTGAACAAGCCTGCAACATTGCTGAAGGTGCTTCTGCTGGAGGGTCGTCCCTGGGGGGACCGTCCCCTGGGGGACCATCCCCTGGGGGGGAACCATCCCCTCAGGGGCCCACTCATACCCCCCAGGGTTGCCCCCCCCCCGGTGCTGCCCACTCACCCGTGGCGAGAGGAAAGCACTCTCAGCTTGTTTTCTGGCGTGAGCGTCACCATGACGCCTTCCACGTTCTTCGTGTTCTTGCCCACCATGAAGCCCTTCTCTCGGGAGGCCACAGCCAGGATGTACCAGGGCCCAAGAAGCTGCAGGAGCCATTGGCGAGGCGTCTAGGCCTCCTTCCTCGGAGCATTGTCGGGGTCCCCGGGACTTGTCCTTCCTCGGAGCACTGTCGGGGTCCCCGGGACCTGTCCTTCCTCAGAGCACTGTCAGGGTCCCTGGGACCTGTCCTTCCTCACAGCACTGTCGAGATCCCCAGGACCCATCCTTCCTCAGCACTGTCGGGGTCCCCGGGACCTGTCCTTCCTCGGAGCACTGCCGGGGTCCCCGGGACCTGTCCTTCCTTGGAGCACTGTCGGGGTGCCTGGGACCCATCCTTCCTCGGAGCACTGTCGGGGTGCCTGGGACCTCTCACCCATGCCTGCCAGAGCTGGCCCTGGCGGCTCCAGGAACCGGCAGCCGGACAGTTACCTGCTTTGGGTCCAGCCTTCCCAGCCACACCGGCCAGGCCCCGGCCACAGCGGCGAGGGCGAGGAGTGCGCTCAGCAGCGCCGTCCTCATCCTCATAGGTGCAGCTCCGCGGGCTGAGCCGGGCCGTCCCGCGGGAGCTCTTTTTATGGCTCCGTGTGGGTGGCCTCTAACCACCAAGATGCCGTGAAACTACCCAAGGGGGGGACATTAGGCTGTGGCCGCCTTGGTGGTCAGCTCCGACCTGCGACAAAGCCGAGAGGTCTCAAGGACCTGTTCGAACCAACAGTGAGGACGTGTCCTCATGTCCTTCCCTAGAAGGTTCCAGAACAAGCATCCCGCCTCCCCTCCCCCATCAACGCTGTGCTCAGCTGAGTCCCGTTGGAGGTTGGTCTGGCCCGGAGTCAAGTCCAGGACGAGCCAGGGAGCAGAACAGGTGCAAAGCTTCCAGCAGCCGTGGTTTCGGGTTATCTTCCTTCTCAATCATTAAGACGCAAAAAGTTCCAGAGCTTTTTGTTAGGCTTCCAGCCTCCAGGCCCACACATGCTTCTGTCTGCTGCACCTGTTCCCTCTGCCCCCATCCATAAGCCAGACATGTTTCTCTCCAGGAACCAGTTCATTCCCCTGCCCTCAGATCCTGGCCCCCTGCCCTCAGACTCTGGCCCCTGCCCTCAGACCCTGGCCCCCTGGCCTCTCTGCAGCCCTTCCTGACACCCACTAGAGCTGTGTGCAGCCTGTCCAAATACATCTTATACATGTATAAAATTGCCAAAGAGTAAATAAAAATATTTCAGAGAATATTAATCACCCTCAGACAAAAAGGGATTCTTACTTAATGTAACTAATTTACTACTTCCAAGCAAATACCTTTGAGGCTCTAAAGGAAATTGTTATAGTAAGACTTAATTCACCAAAATTATGTGATACACGAAGCCAATTTCCATACAGTACAAATAAGGAAAGTTGACATTGAGTTGCCATAAAAGCACCAAGCACAAAGTGCTTCCCAGAGGGATTCTCCCCACTCACAGGTCAGACAATCTCTGCATCTGACCCACAGCCCTTATGAAGCTCAAGACAACGGTGTGCATAGACCTCGGCCGAGAGAATCCCACTCCACCTCCCCGACCGCGTGGGATCTAGTCCAGGCATGGACGCCTGTGCTGGGTGACTCCCGAGAAGACGAAGGTCATCTCCACTCTCCAGTCCCCACAGCAGCCTCACAAGCCAATACAATGTTTGTTTGTTTTTTTATTATTCAATTGTGTGCGAGTGTGTGTGTGTAGAACCACAGGTGAATTCGGGAACCACCATGGACGCCTCCACCTCCTCCTTGTTTACTCTGCCCCGGGATTCACAGGCTCCGCCCTACCAGGACCAGAAGCACAGGCCACCCTCACCTCTGCCCAGCGTCTATAGGTGGGATCTAGGATCCTAACTCAGGACCTTCCGCCTGCAAAGCAGAGGCTTAACCCCTGAGCCACTTCTCCAGCCCCAACGAGCCAATACAATGTTTGTTTACAACAGAGAAATTCAAATCTGAACAAGGCTGAAAGGCTGTTTATCTAGAACATTCTCAGAAGTCAAAGCTCTTGGCACAGCTCCTGTGCACAGTGGTATCAGCTGCAGATTGAGGAGATGGCGGACAGAGGAAGGCGACCTGACCCACACATCCACGTGTTCCATCCGGCAGTCACTCCACTCCCAGGCATTGATCCCCTGGGAGTACTTGCAACAGTGAGAAGAATCATGGTGCATTCACGATCCATCCTCAGTCGTTGGAAACTGCAGGCCCCAGGGAGATGGGCTGAATTCATGGTTGACCGTCCACAAGCGCATCCTGCACAGCCATAAGGAATAACAACTACGTGTCTGTGGATAGGGTGGGTACTCAGCAGCCCCTTGGGATGTGTGAACACCAAAGCACCAGCAGACTGTGGGAACACTGGTCCCCCGAGTTCAGCACGACCTTCATTATTCAGGAACGGGGAGCAATCTGACGTCGTGGCCAAAGCCAGAACAGAACGAAACTCCACATCGAGTTGGCAGGATGACCCGCACCACCCAGAACTGGGTGTCCAAATGAGTGACTTTATTAAGTACAGGGCAAGCAAACATGATAAATAGCAAGTAGCAGGTGGAGCGAGACGGCAGACAGAGGGCAAAACATCATCATCAAATCGGGGTTCACATCAGGGGGGGCTGGTGAGGCCGATGTGCTGGGCTGCCTGGGTACACAAAGCACACTCTCCACAGGTGACCCTTTCCACCCAGGCGCTCTTGCTCTCTCTCTCTCTTTCTTTCTCTCTCTCTGCGTGTGCGTGCGTGCGTGTGTGTGTGTGTGTGTGTGTGTGTGTGTGTGTGCTCACAAGAGGTACCAGGTGTGTTTGACCGTGGAAGTCCAGGAGTGGCATCAGGAATCATCCTGGATTGCTCTTCCTTCCTATTCCTTTGCTCTGGGATTCCCAGGTTCCACCTTCAAGGCCAGAATTTCAGGCTGCTACTGCCATTTCTTTGACGTGGCATCTGGGGTCCGAAGTCGGATTCTTTGGCTTGTAAGGCAATTTTTATATTATGGGATAGGCAGTAGCTGGGTCTTACATCATCCCAGGTTCTACGCAAAACTTACTTTTCAGCCATGCACCGGGACGCAATGCGCTTGCTCCAACCATTTCCCCACTTGTTCTCCAGAGCGTGGTGATTCTACCCTTGGGCTGTTCAGGGTCCGAAGTGGGAAAGCACATACGGTCTATCAATGGTGGCAGCTATTCTTTGCACTGCTGATTCAACCACAGGACCGAGCTGACCTGGGGAAACAAGGGGGTGGGTGGTTCTTGCTTACATCTCTGTGGAAGTCATCGGCCCAGCAGGAGAGTTCGCATGAGGAGCTGAGAGAAGTGACCGCACCACGTCCACGCAGGAGCTGAGAAAGTAACATGCATCTCCCTTGCAGCGTGCCTGCATGCCTCTATGCCAAGCCATACCACACTATCAAAGCAGCTCTGCCTACTCGTCCGCCTGCCCAAGGACTGTCCCGCCCACCGTGGGCTGGGTCTTCCCATATCAATCAGACAATCTCCCACGAGATTTGCCTTAACTACTAATTCTTCACAAGGCTCAGCCCGGATTGTCATGTTGACACACCTGTATCTTACCAGCACACAAACACAATGTATATCATACCAAGGTGCAGTTACTCTCCGTAAGGACCTCCATCCCCCACACCCACACCCCAAGTGCCACCTGCACCCAAGAGAGTGCTATAACCCAGGAGTGGGGGAACTTGGATGGAGAAGCTGCCCGCGCCTCCCGCTGCTCCATAAGTAACTCCAAGCAATGTCTCTCACTGAGCGAGCAGCTTACAAGGGTCTTTCTTTCGGATATTGGCACTGATTTAACTTAGAGCACTTTCAATGTCTCCCTAGGAAATTCATGTGGGCACCTGAAGTAAGCAATTCGTGAAGTGAGACTGAAAGCAAAATAGAGAATCACCACACGTTGCTGCAGTAAAAAAGAAAAAGAACAATGTGAAAGGGGTCAGCCGGAGCCCAGGGGCCAGCCCTTGGAAGGGAGAGACGAGGAGGCCGGAAGCTGAACTTCATCTTTTACTAATTCAAACCAGTCTAGGCTATGCAAGACTCTGTCTCAAAAAGAATAGAAATCTGAACCAACATGAGTGAGTGTCTCCCAGGAATACAAACTCGACTTCCCAGGGTCAGCCCTCCATGATCGAGGTCAGCAAGCCATGGACTCCAGAGAGTGGTGAAATCGCTTTTATAGGATCCAGACCTTGTCTTTAAAAGGCAGGGGAGATTCTGTGGCTGTTGTTTTGAGGTAGAGGGTCTTCCTAAGTAGACTGAGCTGGCCTAGAACTGAAGATGCTTCTGCCTCAGGCCCCGGAGGGCTGGGGTCGCAGGCGCGTGTCCCCTCTTCAGGGCTGGGACTACAGACACATACGTGTCCCCTCTGCAGGCCTGGCCGTGGTGCAGAAATGTTTAACATGGTTCAGATGTTATCTTCACAAGGCAAGGAAGCTTTTCACAGGATTCAAATGCCATCAGGTTCTTAGCTTTAGGTCTGTCACCTCAGTCCCCGTGCAGGAACGTTACCTAGGATCACAAAACTGTTGAGTCAGATGCAGAGGTTGAGAGCAAATGCTATTAAAAGGGACAGAAGATAATTCTATATGTGTATTGTGTGCGTGCTGGCGTGCCGGCGTGCGTGCCTGTGTGTGTGTGTCTGTCTGTCTGTTTGTGTGCAGTGGGGGGTTGTGTGTGTCATGTGTGTTGTATTTATGTGTGGTGGGTGTAGTGAGAGCTGTGTTGTATGTAGGCCAGCAGACACCCGCAGGAGTTGGCTGTCTCCCCGCCCCCCACTTTCCCTATCACATGTGTTCTGAGGGCTGAAGGTCCCTCAGGGGAAAGCGCCTTTGCCCACGGAGCCGAGTGGCTCCGTCATGCTGCTGCCATCTGTTTGTGAGACCATTGTCTGTGTCGGGGGCCTCTGCGGTGACCTTGGTCACTCTGGCCTCTCCTCCGCACCTGCCAGGACGATGTGGCCACACTCCTGTCCTTTGAGTTGCCAGGCAACACTGACTTCCCAGGTCTGTCTCTCCCTGTTGAGTTGCCAGGCAACGCTGACTTCCCAGGTCTGTGACTCCCTGTTGCTTTGTCCGTTTCTGTCTTACACTGTTTCCCCATCTGCTTGCTGCCCGATTGTCAGATTCCTGGTTTATCGGTGAATTCTGTTTGCTGGAATTCTCCACATTCGTCTTCTTTTTTTAACGTGTTTATCATGACCCTCTAGACTTTTTTCTTCTGACTCCATCTTCTGCTCTTGTCAGAATCATACTACAGTAATCTCTTTTCTCCCCACTGAAGGTCGTTTCCTTCTGTTCTTCCTTTCTATATCTCGTTCAGGACATGGCTAGAACATATTACAGAGACTTGCATTCTCTAGTCACCTCTGCAAGGCGCTTGTTGCAGACTGCCTTTCCCAAGTCTAGGGGTTGAAGCCTCAGCCTCGATTACGGGTGTGGAGAGAAGGCTTCGGTCAAGCCACTGTCGAATGGGCGACTGCACAGATACCCCTGCGCTTCTCCACCAGCCAGGAAGACAGCTGTCCCTCAGATCCCATTCTTTGTGTGCACACATCTGTATGTGCCTGTGTGTCACCCATATGCACGTGTGTGCATGCATGCACATGTGTGAATGCATGTGTGCACGTCTATGTGTGCATATGTATTTGCATGTATGCACACACGTGGAGGCCAGAGGTAGATGTCAGGTGTCTTCCTCGCTCGTTCTTCATGTTACGTTTTTGAGGCAGGGTTGTTCCCTAATTCTGCTGCTCACAGCTCACATATTTGATTCGGCAGCTGGTCGGCAAGCCCCAGGGACTTTCCTGTCTTTGCCACCCAGCCTGGGATCCCAGGCACGTACTATAGTATGTATCTTTTTTTTTCTCTTCAATATTTTGTAAAAATTTAATGTTTGGGTGAAATGTGCGTGTATGAGTGTGTTTATGAGTACTCATGTGTGTGTGCGTGTCTGTGTGTGAAAGAGCGCTCACGTGTGTATGATCACAGGCGTGTGCGTGCAGGCGCATGTGAAGTTTCAAGCGACAACCTGAGGTGTGGGTCTTGCCTCACCTTGTGCAAGGCAGAGTATCTCTGTCCACTGCTGCATACGCTCACTGCCGAATCCGGGGATCCTCCTGTCTCTACCTCCCATCTCACTATAGCATCTAGAATTTCAAACCTGTGTTCACTGCATCTGGCTGAACAAAGGTTCTAGAAACCCGAAGCACGCCCTCACACGTGTGCTGCGAGCGCATTACCCTTTGAGCCCCCCCCCCCAGCCAATAGGTGGGTGCCGAGGGATCAAAGCGCTTCTTAGCATCCTCCCAACCCTGAAAACGGGCTTCCAGTGCTGATCTTGGTTGATGAACGGCGGCTCAAACCTGCAGCCTGGGGCCTCTGCCTCAGCAGCCAGAGAAGGGCAGTCCAGCAAATACCAAGCTCCCAGAACTGGTGCGAGCGTGGACCAGAACACGTAGGGGAATTCATGCTGCCCCTCAGCACCCTAGTGTGCCAGGACTTAACGTCCAAACACCTCTTGTACGGGCCTCCGGGGCTTGTTCAGGATCTGAGGCCTGCGAGTTGGCAAGTTCTCTCTTCTCTGGCGGGCCTGGCCCTTCCCTCTGGACCCAGCACTGTCCATCCTCAAGTACCGCTCTTGATCCCAAGGCTATTGCTCCCAACCAGTCTCTAGCTGGTCCCTAGGGGCTGGTGCACAGACCACCCCACGTCCTAGCTTTTCTGCTGTCCAACCACAGCACCCACTGGAAGTAACAGGGTAGTCAGACAGCAGCGATTTGGAGGATAATCAGACAGCTGTGAGTCGAGCCACGTCATGAGGGACAGACACCCAGTGCTCCTAGCAGAAGGGCCAGCACTGGGTGGGGGGGTCAAGCCAGAGTGAGAGAGCAGCCACATCCGGAAGGCCTTGGACATGACGGCAGCAGGAGCCCCAGGAGAATGTAGCTGCCAGGGCTTTGGGTCCCGCTGCTTGAGAAACCCGCTGAACCCAGACGAGGAGTCCTGCTCGGGTGTCTGCTTGTGGCAGGGCTGGATCTGCCGCACAGTGTGGACAGGACCACAGGGCCTTTGTCCAGGATGCGCAGAACCAGGCATGGTGAGTGGGGTCCTGGGGTGGAGCCTCGATCCAGGCGCACTGGGTAAGACGTCCTTTTTCACAGAACTACAGCCCGTTCACACAGGTCGTCATAGATACACAGACGCACCCCTGCCACCCCCTATCACTCCCCAGAAAGGATGCCAGGCAGCATTTGGCAGCAGGTTTATTTGAAGCAGGGGCCCCTCACAGGGGCAGAAGAACCGTGTGGGCTGCAACCTCAGGCTTGGGTCGTAGCGCCTCAAACCAGTCCCTGCAGGCAGAATGGCAGAACTCAGGGCTCCCTGTGGTCTCCAGGGGTGCCGGGCGCCGGTCGGTCAAGGCCACAGGCTAGCCTCCTGCCGTCCTGTCTGCCTGACTTTGGCAAAGCACCAGTTTCCTGAGCCTCAGTCTCTCTAGTTGTAAAGCTGGTCATGGTGCCAACCACTGGGGGCGGGGCCGTGGACTTGAGTGACAGGTCAACACACTGTCAGAAAGAGGCAGCCATCCCACCCTATCCCCATGGAACCTGAGGAGGCAGAGCCAGCCAACAGCCCTGTGGGGCCTGCTGGACACGACAGTGAGAACACGCAGCCTCCCTCTCTCTCACAGCTCCATCCCGACATTCACCCTAACGGGCATGCTGCTCGGAGGAAGACCTGCCCCTGCAACGCACAAGGTCAGGGCCTAGGGCCCAGGACGCTCCCATCGGGGCAGGGCCTTGAGCGCGAGCTAGGGGCCCAGACTCACCTTCAGGAGTTCAGCACTCCTCCCTGAACACGGACAGGGCAGCATGGGGTAGGGACACGAGGACATCAGACCCCACTAGAGAGGCCCAGGCCAGCAGCTGTGGCCACAGGAAGAACTGGCCCAGAAGGGACATCTGAGCCCTCTGAATGCCAGGGGGCCTGTACCCTGGAGCTCGAGTGTGAAAGAACCCGCACCTGCCCACACACACATGTGCCCGCTACCCAGCACAGCCCAAGCTCAGGAAAGTCGGGGGGGAGGGGGACTCACCGACTTCAATTTGTTCACACAGGTCACTGTGAACAAAAGCCAATTCGTGGCGTAAGAGAGGGTGCGGAGGCCTCCAAGTCCCCTCCTGTCCCTCGGAAGCCCTGACCCGGGGCAGGGCCCACTCACGGTCATGCTTCTGCTGGTGTATGTCTGAGGCGGAGTACCCGAGCTCCAGAGCCGTCTTCTGGTACTTGCTCAGTGCATCCTCATTGTTATTCAGATCCCGGCCTGTGGGTGAGATGGGGCCTCGGTGTGTGGCCACGGCTCTGACACCATCTCAGCGTGGGGAGACCCCTCGGTGGGCTGGGACAGTGCTCGTTTTGGGCGTGTCCCCTGCATGAGCCCAGCTGGGGCTTACTGTACAGTTTCAAGGCTTTGTGGAGCGTCTCGGCCACAGGGAAGGCGATGCCCATGATGGCGTAGGTCTTGTAGTCTGTGTCCACAATAACGACCTCTTTGCTTCCTGGGAGCAAACCAGAGACTGAGCCCCCTTCCACCTGCCGGGGATGGTCCTGCTTGGCACACACAAGCATGTGCCCCAGCACACCCAGGAAGCCTGGGGTGGGCCTTGGGATCATCCCAGATAAACACCCCGAACCACACCTTTTGTAGGACGTCCCAGAGGAAGTTGCCTAAGCCTGGGGAACACGTCACGGGCTGGGACAGTGACCAGAGGAGCCCCTAGCTAGGGTCTTGGAGTCTGGGAACTCTCACATTGAGAGCTCAAGCCCAGACGCTGGGCAGCACCCCAGGAAAACAGATTCTCACAGAGGGGGTCCCAATCCTCGCCATCCTGCACCGTGGTGTCTCCATAGCGCACCTTCCTCGCCCACCACGCCCACCAGCCTTACCAGCAGCTCTAGTGATCTTGAACTTTGCTGGGTGGTCCCCCTGAGCAGCCCCCACCTTCTCCAGCACACAACGGTCCTCACTAGAAGACAAGAAGACAAGTCAGTCTGCAACCTCAACAAAGGGACGTTGCTCAGGCAAGAAAACTGCAAGCTTGAGGCTAATGGCTACATTCAAGGTTGGGAGAACCTGGGCTACATAACCAGAGAGAGAGAGAGAGACAGAGAGACAGAGAGAGAGAGAAAGAGAGAACGCCAGCTATCTGCCCTCATAAATCAACTGTCCAGGAGTCCAGGAACCAGCCAGACAGGAGTCCTGATGTCTTCTGAGCTTGTGACCCCAGACAGCCTATCTGGAGGTGGTATAGGAAGGACACTGTGCTTTGTAGAGGAGCAGGAGGAAATGCCCCAGCAAATCACACTCTGAGCTGAAGAAACACATATCTGAGGCTCACAGACACACAGACTGGGGGACGCACAAGAATCAGGGCACACACGTCTGAAGACACACTCGCTGTGTGTGGAGATGCACATGTTCACACTCAGCCTCTGAGGAGCAGGGCACATGCTGCTCAGGGCCACGCATGGCTGAGGGGCGCACATGGCTGAGGGGCGCTCTGAGGTAAGGCACAGACATCTGAGGATCAAGGGCACATGGGACTGAGAGAGGTGGTCTCCAAAGGGATAAGCACACACGCATCTGAGGGACAGAGGAGCAGGGACACGCATGTGTCTTCGTGAAAGTGGCCTCGCTTCACACATGGAGGCAGACCGAGGGTGTCCACCAGTCTGTTGGCACATGGGCCGGGCACTGTTAGCCAGTGCCCCAGGTGAGGGCCTTGCCTGGCAGCCTTGGCTAGCTCCTTCTCAGGCCCTATCGGTCACGCAGGGACTGACACCTCTCACAGACTTAGATCAGGGAATGTGGACCTCAGCGAGCACTAGAACTAAAGATCACGCTCCCAGCAGATCACCTCTCAACCTGTCTCAGTAGACATTTGGGGCACCCCCACAGCTCCAGAGCTGGGGTCTCCCATCTGGAAAAGTTGCCCCATAGTTCCTCGCCCAGCTGAAACAAGGCAAAGACGGGCAGGCAGAGAGCCCAGCGCGTGGCCCTCGCGCCTCAGCAGCCCGACTCACTTGTAATAGGTGGTGGTCAGAGCCAGAAGGTCCCCTTCCAGCTTCACGTCCATGGCGCCCATCTTCTCCGCTTTGTGGGGTGAGCCATGCGCACCTATCTTGGAGGCGGAGGCAATCTCGTACCAGAAACCTGAAAACTGAGGGACGTGGAGCAGAAGGGGGAGCTTCCCAAGTGTGCCAGAGTCTGGGACCCAGAGCACATGTCGCCCCCTTTCCCTTCCACCTGGTGAAGAACTGAAGACCCCCCCAGGCTTGTTCGGGACAGGACCAAACCGCCACACAGGAGCACTGCGCTCGGCCCATGGGGGACCATGACTACCTTGGTAATGTCGAACTCCCTCAGCTTTGAGTCCGGTATGCCAGTCGCCAGCCCCACACACAGCCCCAGCAAGGCGAGAAGCACGTTCTCCCCCATGTGCCCAACAGCAGGCGCCCAAGCAGCGACTTCCCAAACCACAGGCGACCACACCCTTCAGCTAAGGACTTTATATCCTTCCCCGTGGGTGCTTGGAAGGGGCACAGATGGCTTCCTTGGGCGGGTTTGGCAGCACAGTATAAACCAGGCAGGTGGCTCGCCCACCTGCTGGCTGGCAAGGCCTCAGGGCACCGCCTCCAGCGGACACAGATCTTGTTGCTGGAAGTCCACTCGTGTGCACATCCGTTCACTCAGACTCGTGGGCTGAGCGTGGTTTGAGAGCACACTGCACTGAGGTGCCCGGGTCCCACAGAAGCCCCTTGTGAGACCCTGGGCGTGGGCATGGAGCACCCGAAGGCCTGAGGGGGCACAGATCTGCCACCTGAGGCAGACGGCCCAGGTCACAGAGCCTCAGGAATGGAGGGGGCAGGTTTGAGAACACGGAGCCACGCATGGATGAGAACTCCAAGGGGTGGACCAGAACATCCTGACCCCTCCAGCCCCCACCGAGTGCTTTGAAGAAGCCGCTGGCGTCAGCGGCCTCCTGCCAGCCCACCTAAGCCAGAGCCGGCCCTTCGTCCTGGACTTCTGATCTTTACCCACAAGCTTAGCCCTGGGCGGGGGACAATTATCTCCAACCCACAGAAAAAGAACTGGGCTCAAAGGGGCAAAGTACCTATCAAAATCCTCAGGAAGAGGGGGCACCTCTCATGACCCCACCTCCCACGGACAAAACAGGCCTGACTGTGTGGCTGAAACAAGGAGAGAGGGTTACTCACCACCATAGCCTGTGTTGAAATTGTAAAGATGGCCAGGGAAGGAGAGACCGAGATGTAAAGGGAGAGACAGATGCGCTTAAGGAACGCACAGGTGGCACTGGTTCAGAGCCCTGACCGCGGCTGGCACACAAAGGGCCCGTTGGAGCTGCTGGTGGTTTGGCTACGACACTAACTCTTCCTCTCTCCTCCTGGCCGAAGCCACAGACCAGTGCTCTGCAGTAGATGCCCTGAAGAGCCAGACTGTGGCTGGAGCTAGATACCAAACAGAGGTCGTACCCAGACCCTTCTCTTCTCAGCTGACCCCAGACGGGAAGCTCTGGGGCTCACAGCCCTCCCTGTGCCCCCTCCAACCGCAAAAGAATGTTTTGGGTCTACGAAATTTGAGCTGTCTTCAGATGGACAATCACATCTTAGAATTTGTACTTCGT
Source organism: Typhlomys cinereus (assembly GCA_023101885.1). NCBI lineage: Eukaryota > Metazoa > Chordata > Mammalia > Rodentia > Platacanthomyidae > Typhlomys > Typhlomys cinereus. Next base: position 61,915 of record JALPQD010000679.1, read on the forward strand.
AAGCGAAACCCTAAGGTCAATTATTGCCCTGCCCTGCCCTGCACCAGAACTTTTGGGTGGGGCTGGACTCCACTGAGAGGGTCTACACTGGGAAATCTCAGTGCCCCCAGGAAGTATACAGGAGAGAATATTTTCTCTGTTGTTTGAACAAACCTTGCTTTGCTCCCTCAGGATCTCGCTAGGCGTGCAAGGCTGCCCCAGCGAACGCCAGCAAGCCCACGCGGAGCTGCCTTTCCACCTGCAGCGCGCGGAGCTGCCTTTCCACCTGCAGCGCGCGAGGCAGGATGAGCCTCAGGACAGCAACCCGGGCATGCGCTGTGGTCTATCACTCAGGTCAAGTTCCTTTTCCTCTGAGCCTCAGCGGCTCATTCGTCCCGTGGAGAAGACAAGGTGCCCGAGAAGGCTGTGTCAAGGAAGGGCAGAGGTGGGCAGCCAACAATGTGGGAAGTGAGAGGGTTTCATCGAAGCCAAGGCTGCACACCTTCTGCATGCTGCACTAGAGGCCGCAGCCTCCTGCGTGGTCCTGAGGCTAGGGGGGCCTCCACCATGCTTCTGCCCAGCTGCCCGCATGGCCCAGAGCTGCTCTCCTCTTTTCACACAGAGACGTGGCTGCTGCGGGCTCTCAGGAGCAGACACACTGCTCCGCAGTGAGAACGAAGCTGGGGGCTGATATCCAGGGCAGCCTGATGGGCCAGAGCGGGACTAGATGGGACTTGTTTTCTGTAATCACGCACACGCGTGTGCATGCGTGTACATGTGTGCGTGTGTGTGCGTGCGTGCGTGCGTACGTGTGTGTGTGTGTGTGTGTGTGTGTGTGTGTGTGTCAGAGGGCACGACGTGCCTGTGGAGGCCCAGTGGTGACTTCAGGAATCACCCCGGATTGCTCTACCTCCTCTTTGCTTTGTTCTGGAGTTTCCCAAGCTTCACCTTCCAGGATAGGAACCATTTCCAGAACAGTACCATTTCCTCCTGGCATTTTTACATGAGATCTGGGATCTGAACTCAGGGCCTTCTGTTTGCAAGGCAGAGGCTTAACCCTGAGCCATCTCTCCCCCTGACCGGGATATTTTTCAGTGGAAGCTCCTGGCTGGCTCTGGATGTGAGGTGCGTCCTTGGCAGAGCACTCATGGAAGGCCAGCTTGTTTTCCCACCTGGGACGGAGTGCCACATGCTCTGTCACCTTCGCCTCCCCCAGGAAAGACGCGGAGCAGCGTTTGGCAGCACGGTTTATTTGAAGCAGGGTCAGGAGCCTCTGGAGAAGGGGCAGAAGAGGCCAATCGAGCCAGGCTGGAGGAGCTCCTCAGATCAGCCCCTGCAGGCAGAACGCAGAGCTATGTGGCTTCGTGGCAATGGACGCTGGTCAGCACCTCAGGCTCTGGCATCCCAGCCACCTGGGTTTTGCAAAGCACCAGTTCCCCAAGCCTCTGTGTCTCTAGCTGCAAAACGGGTGACAGAGCCAGGCTGCACCATGAGATTGCGTGGGTGTCAGCACAATGCCAGATGCGGGAACCCCATGACTTTCAACATTGCTAGAACCCTAACTCCTCACCCTGGGCAGAACCTGAAGGGCCAGAGCCGGCTCCAGCCAGCAACCTGCACAAACCCACCGGATGGAAAAGTGTGGACAAGCAGCCTCTCCTCCCCTTCAGTGTGTCTCCATAAGGGTTCAGCTTGGCAGCCGGGGCCAACTGCAGATTGCAGCTCTTTCCAAACCTCGCGGCCGGTGCATCTCGGAAACCACCCACCAGTGCTGATCAAAGAAGTGGGGGGGGTCCTCCCTCCGGGGGCCAGGATCTTATACCAACAGTGGCTCCATCCGCACAGGTAGGGGGACACGGGCTCACCTCCTTCAGGAGCTCAGCACACCTCCCTGCAGGACAGGGCAGGGTGGGAGGGTGCGGGAGGGCCTCGGGCCCCTCCACAGAGGGCATCCTCCCGGTGGCGCCTGCGCTTACCATGCTGAGCCACTATGTAAAGGCCGGTGTCTGCCGTCATCTCTCGGAACTTCCAAAAGCCTGGTTCGTCCTTGTTCTCCATGCTCCGCGCTGTGGGGCACACAGAGCTGAACGGCTGTCCATGGGAGGGAGAAACAGGAGCCCCCCAGGCCGAGCTTACTGAAGTACTTGAGCACGTAGAAGCTCTTGCCCTGCCACAGGAGGGACATCCTCAGAATGGCGTAGTGCGTGTAGTCCGTGTCCAGCACGTGGATTTCTCTGTGGCCTTTAGGAGTCAGTGTGGAGTTGGACACCTCAGGGGTGACCTCGGAGGCTGGGTCTACAAGGCCTAAGTCCTTCCTGTCCCTGCCCAGTGCCAGGACCCACCCAGGACATTCTAGTACGGTCCTTAATAGACAGCCCAGTACACTGCTAGAGACGAGGGTCCTGGAGTCGGGGCCCAAGGACCCTGGGAAGCACATAACGAGCCATAAGGCCTTGGGGAGTGGGTGTTCAGCGTCGGCTGCAGCGACAGGGCAGGTGTGCTTACCAGGGAAGGCAAAGACACCTGGAGTGTCTCTTTCTAACCCCACAACATTTTCTGTCTCACAGCCTCCTGAGCTGAAAGAGAGCAGAGAACTGGTTAGTGACCTGCGTGCCAGCTGCACCCCACCCGCCGTGCCAGCCTGTAGCCCGTCTACATGCCAGCCTATATCCACTCACTGTGCCAGCCTGTATCCTGCCCACCATGCCAGCCTGTATCCCATCTACATGCCGGGCAGCATCCCACCTGCCGTGCCAGCCTGGATCTCACCTGCCATGCCAGCCTGCATCCCACCTGCCGTGCCAGCCTGCATCCCACCTGCCGTGCCAGCCTGCATCCCACCTGCCATGACAGCTTGTAGCCCATCCACATGCCGGCCAGCCCCCCACCTCCTGTGCCAGCCTGCATCCCACCTACTGTGCCAGCCTGCATCCCACCCACCATACCAGCCTTCATTCCACCTGCTGTGCCAGCCTGCATCCCACCTGCCGTGCCAGCCTGCATGCCTGTTGGGCGTGTTCCCAGGAGGGGTCTTCAACAAGGGCTCTGGCAGTCGGGGAGCATCTGGGAGCCTAAATCCTAAGAGGTGGACTGTGGGGGGGACAGGGCTGCACCAGCTTGTCACCTCCGGGAAGCCACCTGCCATGCCCATCCTTTCTTAGTAATGGAAGGGACTTCATCAAAGGCCTTTGCTTATATTTCAGGAGGAGTGCAGAAGAGATGGGATCTGACTTCTTCTGAGCTCCCAGGCAGGTGGGCAGAAGGAGGGATGGTCTACCTAGTGATGATCTCACAGCTGTAGAGGATGCGGCCTGGCCTAGACCCTTCCTGCCTGCCTGGTAGACCACCCAAGACACATCCCAATCAGGCCCAGACTCACCTGTTGTACACGGCCCTCACGGTGAGGTTCCTCCCGCTGAAGGTGAGGAACAAACCCTCTACCTTCTTCGAGGCCTTCAGCACCAGATTCTGGTGAGAGGCCACACCCACTTCTCTCCAGAATCCCGCCACCTGGAGAACACAGCAGAGCATCCTGGGCTCCCCACTCTGGGTTTGTGGGGGAGGCACCTCAGGGACACACAGGCCGGGAACAGATGTGAATGAAGGGGCAGCAGGTGACCGCAGGAGTGGGGAGCAGCAAGAGTCTCTGGCTACTTCTCTCCAGCACAGTTGTCCTGCTAGTGGTCCCTTCAGGCACCGGACAGTGTGATCCTTCTGGAACTGCCACCGGATGCTGATTCCCCCAGGACCTTCCTAGCAGGTGTGTGAGGATCAAGTAGCCAGCTGCAGCCCTGGCATACCGAGAGAGGCACAGCTCTGCCAGCCATGACCCCCTTGGCATAGGGCCTGCCTGTACCAGCAATCTATACAGAACCCAGGACGTCACCTGAAACTTTGGGAAATTGGTAGTTGTTCAGAGAGAGAGTCTGTTCCCCCACAGCCTGCTCTTTCTGAGCCGCCAGCGAGCACCTGGCCCGCCGGCAGACTCGGAGGATGAAGCACCTAGAAGGACCCACGCAGCAGCTGCTCGCCCTGGGAAGGTCTCCTCTGGTTCCACAGTGCACAGGGACGGGGTCACAGGGGATCCACGTCCAGGGAGCAAGAAGGGCCCATGATGGACCTTAGGTCCGCAAATCACCCAGGATTCCACAGTGGCTTGGCCGAGCACAGGAGCTTGTGCTTGGCACAGGCGACAGCCGTGGGCAGACTCGAATGAGGGAAGCCACGGGGTCGGCCCCTTGGCTGCCTGCTGCTGTGGGCAGCGACGAGGGGAGGTCCTGAGCCTGCCGGCCACGCTCGCACCGTTGGGAGTGGATAGGAAGCGGGGATGTACCATGGCCGGACACTCTCTGTCTGTCCCCACCCAACTCCCACCAAGACCCGATGGCACCTCCAAGCTAAGAAGGAAGAGGCACCTTGTGATGATCCAGGTCCATCGCGGCCGACTCGACTTGCAGTGGGAACATCAGGAAGAGGCCCAGGATGGCGCTCAGCGGCCAGGTGTCCATCACAGGGCCTGGCTCGTGGCCTCGGCTCGCAGAAGAGCCCGGCTTATATTTTGGAGAGTGTTTGAGCATGGGCGACCACCTGAAGAATGTCACTGGGCAAGGGCGGCAGGACTACCGGGGTTTCTATTCAAACGCATTGGTGACACCCACACCGAGCGGTTTGGTCAGGCTCGATAGGAGCCATGCACCACCCAAAGAATGTCACTGGGCAAGGCCGGCGGGACTACCGGGGTTTCTATTCAAACGCATCGGTGACACCCACACCGAGCGGTTTGGTCAGGCTCGATGGCAGCCATGCACCACCCTAGTGTGTGGACAACAATGGGCCGCCCCATGGGACCAAGCACCCTCAGCCCCTGTCTTCTGCGGGGTAACCCAGGAAAGCCGCTTTGCCTCAGCTCCCCCATCTGAATTTTTGAGGAAGAGCAGAGCATTAGACCAATACTAATTAGACTAATTAGCATGGAGCCCGGGTCACCTCCCAGGTGCATCTGCCTGGACCTCACCTCCTGCAACCTGTACTCCCAGCATCGCCCGCGGGCCTGTGACCGTCATGACTGCAAGCCTGGAGAGTGTGCACATGAGTGCGTGTGTCACACCTGTGCAAGTGCACATGAGTGTAAGGGTCCCACATGAGAGTGCATGAGTGTGTGCGTTTGTGTGCTCACAGGCATGTGCACATCTGTGTGCACAAGTGCATGTGTGCACATGCATATGTGCATGAGTGCATACATGAGTGTACGTATCTCGTGTGCACATGCACGTGTGTGCGTATGTGTGTGCATGGGTGTGTGCATGTGTGCACATGTGCGTGCGTGTGTATATGAGCGTGCATGCATGTGCTCATGTGCATGACTACACGGGTGGGTGTGTACATGTGCATGAGTGCATGCATGTGGTGTGTGTGTTCACGCCCATGCACACGCAGGCCACAGGTTGATCTGGGGCATCATTTCCTTGGCTTTTGTTTTGTTTGCACATTCGAGACATTGCCTGTTATTAAGCTGGAGCAGCTGTGGTGGTTGGCTGCGCCCCACTGCTGGGATTATGCTACACACCACCATGACTGTGGGGATCAACTTGGGGTGTCATGCTTGCGTGTCGAGCACCACTTTGAACATATGTCCATCTCCCAGCCCCAGTGATATAATTCTTAAACACATCCACCAAGCATGAGGATGATGGCTGGGTTGGGGGCTGAGAACAGTGGAAGCGCTGGGGGTGCTGAGCACACCACTTGTCCAGGGAACCTTAATGGTGGGATTCTTCACCCTTGGTATCTTCAGATTCACCTGCATTCGTTTGGCGAAGCCCCGCTTCTTTGGGATGGGGGCCTCTGGCAGCAGGGAACTTGGCTCAGCCATCCGCTGGGCCCCATGGCAGACTCCACTCTTCAGCTTGGGGTGAATGGGTATAATGACCCGGCCAATGTGAGCCCAGGCCACATGTGAACCCTGGGGCTTCCCAAAGGCACCCCACTGCCTGTCTGGAGCCTAAACAGGAGACAGCACAAGGGCAGAAACAGTAATCACCAGGAACTCAGACTTTTTAAGTAGGCAATTTTTTATTTTCAAAGTCAACTTTATTTGTAATGTATTTTTAAAACAAAAACTCTCGCCTTCTGGAAATAAGCTTAAAAAATACACTTTTCTTATACTTCCTTATTCTTTGATGTGAAGGCAAAAGGAGGCCCATGGTGGCCACACAGCACCCTGACCGCGAAGCCTTTGCACCACTGACCAGGGAGGGAGCAAACTCTAGAACTGCTACTTCACAAGGAACAGGTCCTTCTGCGGTCCTGGGGTCCTGGAGTCCAGCTCTGAGCTTTGTGCAGATGAGGGGAGAGGCCACGTGTAGGTGAGGGGAGAGGCCACATGCAGAGGACCCCAGGGTGTGCAAAGCAGCTCTGCTCAGGTGAGCAGCCCCCATCCTGCAGGGGTAGTCTCCACCCTTCAAGATGCACCTGGAGAAGCTCAGGGCTTGGGCATTTCATGAGGGAGTCCTGGCCACTGAAGCCCACCCCCCCCCAAATATACGCTGCTGAGCTGTCGGGCAGGGTTGTTAGTTGGGACACAAAGCTTTAAGGGACCAGCCACGGGCCTTGGGGCTGCCATGGGAGCCACTGGCCACGTGCTGACGAGCCCACAGAGATGGAGCTGGTGGGCAGTAGGATGGAGTGGGTGACCAGGACAGGATGAGGTGAGAGCTGGCTGGCCACTTCCAGTTCCTGCTCTCTGAGGGCCACAGACACTGATGGGCGATAGACCAGAACCCCCAGCACCTTCCTGCTCCCCACGCCTGCCTGGCCCTTTGAAGCGTGAGTGCTGGACCCATCGGGAGAGCGGGGGCTGCCTAACAGCGAGGCCTCTCCACCTCACAGCTTATTCGGAAGGGCAAGCCCATGCCCTGGAGCCTGGCCCTGGGCTGGCCCCCCAGCCTGGCTGCTTGCCTGGCGCGTGACCCTGGATGACTTGCCGGCCTCCGTGCCTTACCTGAGAAACGAGGATGGAACGAGGTGACTGCGCATGTCCAGGCCTGTCCCCAAGCACGCAGGACAGCCAGCCATGAGGGTCTAGGGGCACAGTGCCCCACTTCCTCAGCTCTCGGGGGGTCTAAACCATTTGCAGCAGTGGCAAGAGGCAAAACTAAACAAACTCCATTCCATGGCTTCCTGCTGTCCCACCACCAGCCCTCGCACCCGGCCCGTGAGACTCTCAGTGTCCATCCTCATATCGCAGAGCAGTTCCCCATGCCACAAGAGGCTTCGGGGTGATGTGTGCAATTTTCTCTGTAGGAGCAGACCCCTCCCTACATGCACCAAGCTTAGCTGCGGTCTCCTTCCCTCTCCTCCATGGAGACCCCAAGTGGTCAGAGTCCTCTCACACCTGCTTTCCTTCTTCCACCTCCTAAGGAGGGCCGAAGTCAAGGCAGACCCACGGGACATCTCCAAAAATGCGAGAGACACAGGACTGCAAAATGTATTTATTGCATGGAAGGAGAAGGCCCCGGAAGCTGCAGCGGGGACACGGTGAAGGAGATGGGGGGCCCAGGAGGTCCCCAAGGACCGTGGGCCTCACTCAGTCAGTGCCTGATGTGTTAAGACTCACGCCTAGTTCAACCTGCAGGAAAAAAGACATGGAGGCTGTGTCCCCCTCGCTGGGCAAGTGACCTCGCTGCTTCTCCAAAGGCTGCCCTGGCCCCATGGTTTTCACCAGCAAAACGTCTGGGAAGCTAGAAACACGCACACAGCCTACTGCTGCCGAGCCCAGGGCCCCCAGGCTAGAAGCACCCCTGTGGCACTTGCCCCGGAGGGTCTGAGAGACCAGTCACTCTTCTGAGCCCTTTGTTCCTCAGAAGTAATGATTCCCAGGCTCCGCCAGGCCCTGGGCCGACACACCAGAGTAACAAGGGAGATTTGCCATGGATTCACTTCCCTCGTGTTTCCCAAGCCGTCGGGCTCGGTCGAGTTCTATGTGCTCAGCGCCGCTGCCAGACCATGAAAACCTAAAGCAGTGCCCACATCCTCAGCAGAGAGAGAAGGAAGCATGAAGCATGATGGGAAACTTGCACTCAGCCCAAAAGCACCAAAATGTAAAGGGTTAGGAGTTCAAGAGAAGGCCTGGCTCACACAGGCTTCAGTGAAGAAATGCCAGCCAGCCCTCCCTCTGCCGCCCCACGGGCCCCCCGCGCCCTGCAGATGACGGTCACACACCACCCACCGGTTGCCTCTTTGTGAGTGTCCAAATTCTTTGCAATGTGCTTAGGGAGGGACCTGACAGCTTTCAGGCATGAGGTGGTCTAGAAAAATCTCCCTAAGATCCTCCTGCCTCAGGGTCCCAGGCAGTGAAGGAACATTTGGCTGTGCTGCCCCCCACAGGGCTCTAGCAGACAGAACGATGTAATTCCCACAGAGTGCGGGGCCCTGGGGAGGGAGTGTAGAGGCTGCCGGCACAAGGGATATGTCACTCACACCCCTCGGGAACCCCCAAATGGGACCCAACTCGGAAACAAGACCTTTCGGACATATGAGTTAGGGGTGTGAGAGAGGTCATCTTTGAATAAGGAGATCTTATGGAAGAGGAGAATTTGTTTGGGCAGAGGGAAGAGGCCACGTGAAGGAGACAGAGCCCGGAGTAATGTCATGAATGTAAGGCTATGCAGAACTGAGGGACTGAGCGGGCACGGCTGGGCGGCCCGGCCAAGCTTCCTACAGACGCCTTGATTGCTGACTTTGGTCTCCAGGGCAGGAGAGAATTTCCTCGGCCTCTTGGCCCTGAGTTACTGCGGTGGCCCCAGGAAAGCAGGTGGGCTTCCTCAGAGAAACAGGTTTAGGCTGAGACGCGACCCAAGGGACTTGCCAGGCAGAAAAACGACAGCAAATGTCAGAATGAGCAAAGGCACGAGGGATCCAGACTAACGAGGAACTCACCGCATCCGTAGCCTCGAGAAGCTTGGTACTGATCTCTATGGGCGCCAGAGTGCCTGCTTGCCCTGGGGGGCACACATCTGTGGGAGGAAGAACACCACAAACTGGGCTAATGGAGCAGCACCCCCCAGCCCCCAAGTGCCCGGACTCCGGACACCCCTTATCTTCCCGAGAGAGGTAGAGCCCCCTTCCTCCAGAGCTAGGGACAAGGGGGCTTAGGGAAGGTCTGCCACCTGTACCCACACTCCCCAGAAATGGAGGGCTGAGCAGGCCCGTGGCGGGGGCAGCAGCTGGCCGAGGTACCTGACTTGGGCAGCATGGCCATCATGTCATCCTGGAGCCCCACAGTGGGGTAGAAGTCACGAAAGGCCCTCAGGGCTCCGGGGCTGGGGTCCTGGGTCCTGCCTGGGGTACAGCGGGGGGTCACGGGGAGACCCAGACACGCTCAGAACAGAGGCAGAGGGGGGCAGAGGTGGCAGGGCTTCTCCTGGCTCCTTCCACTTCCCCCAGGGGCTGACAGTAAGACTGCAGGCTGTGCACTGCCCCCAGAAGAAAGCCCCCAGGGCTGGGCGTGGCACCCTCATGCCCAGCCCACCGCACAGACTCTTCTAACTCACGCAGGCCCTGCAGAGTGGGGCGAGTGAGGTGGCCCGCTGGGAGCCAGGCATACCTGCTCTTCTGAGTCTGCCGCCCACAGCCCTTACCCCAGCTGGGAAGCTCAAGAAACTGAACTAACTAAAACACCCCAGTTTGGGGGTTCAGGTAAAGAGATTTATGTGAAAGTGAGGGTCCCCACCCCAAGGAAAGGTAAGTGGGGCACCTGTGTGGCCTGGTAGCAAACCCCGCCCCACCAGCTACTGGGGTGATTACCCTACCTCCAGGTCACACCTCCACCCACCCCAGTCCTAGTTGAACACAGATGGCCCAGACTGACCAGGTAAGGAAGGCAAGGCAAGGCTCAGGGCAAATCCTAAGGGGCAGGGCATGCGATGGACCAAAGGAGACCAAGAGGGGCAGGTGGGCTGGGCTGAGAAGGAACAGGGAGGGGGGCAAGGGGAAGGTGAGCTGGTATAAGATGGGGATGTGGTGGACGGAATGGGAAGTGGACCCCCGAGTGGACGGGGGTAGTGGGACCGGGACTGGAGGGGGCTTGGCACAGAGAGGAGGAGGGTAAGGAGGTGTGCAGGATGGGCAGGGCAGGTCGGGACCCTCACTATAGAGCTGCACCATGGTGCTGAGCGCGCCCTCCAGCTCCTTGAAGATGTAGACCACCGCGAAGGAGTCGTAGTTGGTGTCGGCAATACGCACATCCAGGTAGCCCAAGGCTGAGGCAGAGGTGGCGGGGAGGTAAAGATCGGGGGTGCGCAGGGATCAGGCCCATGCTCAACCCCGCCGCACCAAGCTATCCAGAGGGGCCAACACAGGGCTGAGGTCCCTGCCGAAGTCGGTTGCACCGCACCCCGAGGGCGGCTTTCTGAGCCCTCCAGACTTACCTGGCGCTCGGAAGTGCCCCTGAGAGCCCACCCTAAGGTATTCGGCGTCTTCCTGATTACAGCCACTGTCCCTGGGGGTACATCGGCGGTCACTCCTGGCCAGAAGACTTGGCCACCCCCCAGCCAACCAGCCCGCAGGACGCTTACGTCGGGAACTCCATGTGGACACGGAGGTCACCCTCTGCAGAGGCGTTGACAGTCCTGGTGGACATCAGCATGTGGTCCTTGTTGCCCAGGAAGACCTTGCAGTCAGACACTATGGCCACGACGTGCCAGAGACCTGTAAACTGCAAGGCAGCTCTGACCACAGCCAGCTCCAGCCGCCGCCCAGACACCCCTGGGCAAACCACAAGCCAGAGAAACCAGAGAAGCCAGAGAAGCAGGGGTCTGGTCACACAGAATGGGACGCCACCAGGTGGACGGGACCTCTGTCCGCTTTGAGCCTCTGTAGAGTGGCCCAGCGAGGACCTGTCCCGGGACCGTTTCTGGAGCTAATGGGCAGTGGCTCTAAGCAATTCCCTCGCTGGGCCCACGGTGAGTTTCCAGCTAGGGCTGGCCCCTCTGACCCTGAACACCAAGAGGCCTGGTACCTTTTGGGCATCAAAGTCTGGCTGCAGCAAGACCTCAGTTCGAGCCACGGGCACACAGAGCAGCGCCAGGATCCAACTCAGCGGCATTGACCCCATGCTCGTGACCTGCCCCTCCAGTCCTGACACCAAGTCCCCGAGCCCTCATCTGGCTTTATAGCCCAGCTCAGCCCTGGTCGGGGCCGGGGAGCCAGCAGAACACTCCTTGGAAACCAGCTCCCTTTGTCCATTGTGCGACACAATCACTTGTGTGTCCCCTCTGACCCTGAGGGTCACTTCCTGGAGGGTTACAGCCAGCCAGGCTCTCTCCTGACGCACTGGCGGAGGATTTGGCCCCAAACCTGCTGAGCACGTCACCAGTCACAGCCCCACATAGCTGGCTGCCCGGCATGGCTGCCCGGCATGGCTGCCCGGCATGGCTGCCCGGCATGGCTGCATGGCATGGCTGCCTGGCATGGCTGCATGGCATGGCTGCATGGCATGGCTGCATGGCATGGCTGCCCGGCATGGCTGCCCGGCATGGCTGCGGCTCCATATGTCAGGACTCGCACTCTGCACACCCTTTGGTTTGCCTTGGGTCTTGGCCTAGGGCCTTGGAGCGCTCTTGGGAAGTAGGCAGGTCAAGTTCTGTCCTGGGTAGCACCCCCACATATCCCTGGGTCTGGGGTATCCACTCAACTCAGAGCTGGGTCAGCTCTGGCAGGATTTCTTCCAGAGACAGAGCCTGTGCCGGCACAACTGGGGCCACCCCAGGAACCCGCCCTCCAGCACCCTCTCCCCCGGCCTCCTGTACACAGGCAGGAGGGGCTGGGCGGCACTCAGAAGGATTTACGGTATCAATGGCCACTTTATCATGGGTTTCATAAGTGCGCAGGTGGGAATGACGCCAGGAAGGCGCCAGGACTGGTGGAGACTGGAGCCGGAAAAGGCCTCTCCAGGTGACCTCTGCCCCCACAAAGCACCCAGGGACCCCGGGTGAGGAGCAGCCTGTGGCTTCCAGGACCACCACCCAGACCCCTTCAGCACTGCAGCGACACCAGCACCCTAACTCATCAGAGCATAAGAGGCCTGGGCCAGAGCAAGACCCTCAGCTCTCACGAGGAAGGAGAGAAGGTTCTGGGGGCTTCTGCTTGCGGCTTCCAGTGTTTCGTGAGGAGCCCGCTCACCACTGCATAGACAGCAGCAAAAAGCCTTCCAGCGAAGGCAGGTAAGGGACTGGAGTCAGACTCTATGAAGAACTCTCAAGGCGAAGAAATAGAAAGCAAGTGACCCAGTCACACACACACACACACACACACACACACACACACACACACACACACACAAAGGGTAAAGGGCTGGAGAGATGGCGCAGAGGTTAAGACTCTGCCTTGCAAGCAGAAGGTCCCTCCACAGGGACACACAGCACCCTCTGATACACACACACACACACACACACACACACACACACACACAAATAAATAATTTTTTAAAGTAAAAGATTTGAAAAGACTTCTCACCAAAAAAGACATGCAGATGGGAAATGACTGCATGAAAAGATGTTTGTGTTGCTAATCAGCAGGACCAAGTCCCTGGCCACTGGGACCAAGTCGCTGGCCACTGGGACCAAGTCGCTGGCCACTGGGAGCAGGCGAGTGGATGCCCCTTTGAGACCCCGCTGCACACCCTTCAGAGTGGCACTTCTAACGCCCAGAGCAGGTAAAGGTGGGGCACATGGAGCCCTCCACGCTGCGAGACCAAGGCGGCCACGCTCTGGAAAGCGTGTCTGGTCCTCTTAGGATCCACCAGCACAGCCCCTGGGTTTACGGAGAAATGGGACTTGCGCATGACTGTCAACCAGCAATCACTAACATCCAAGCAGGCGACCCGCTCAGAGAGCACGCTGCCGTCCAGCCCCACGCGGTCCTGCACGCAGCCGGGGTCTGCCGGAACGGCTCTGGATCCTGTAAATTCGACAGGATTCAAATGAAATCCCAAAGGTAAACAATTCAGGTTTTAAACTGAGCACAGCTGGGAGCAGCGTGACGAAACCCACAAGGCCCCAGGTGGGGGCACCCAGCTGGAAAGCCCCTGTCCCAGTGTGTCCCCCTGTCTGCCCAGCAGGCACCTGGGGCCTCTGTTGTCACAAGGGCTGCAGCGGCTTCACGGGGCCTGTGTCCAGGAGTCCTCATTTCCTTTAATTATGTCCCAGATTCCAAGAGAAACCATCTTATCTCACTATGCTGTTATAATTGCTCTACTTTATAATTAGTCGTTAATTTCTTGTTGTGCCTAATTTGCTAATTAAACTTATCATTGGTGCCTAAGTAAAGGAGAAACAGCTTATACCTGGGGTGGGGCAGTAGGGGGTGGTAGTTTCACAGAACTCAGGTCTGTGAGGACAAAGGACAGCAGTAGCAGAGTCCAGACAGCCCTGAGAGAACGGAGCTGGTGACTCTGTGAGGTGCAGAGAGCATCCCTGACAAGGCCCAGCTCTGGGAGCCTTCAGCTCATACCATCGTCTCTCTGGCCTCCTTATCGCCACAATCCCCCACGCTCCAGTTTCCCCTGTGTGACTGGAATGAACCTTGTAAAGCATTCTGTCCTTTAAAACACCTTGGTCACCATGGCAGCCAGCAGAGAACCAGCTGTCAATCAATTCCCTTCCTCCTGCCCAATAGTCTCTTCCTGACCCTGGTCCCCACCCCTCCTTGCACTGCCCTGCTCTTGGGGTCTTTCTCCTCCTCAAGTATGTGTGTGTGTGTGTGTGTGTGTGTGTGTGTGTGTGTGTGTGTGTGTGTGTGTGTCCTACACATCTATTAGACAAGAGAATCATGGATGGACAGAGCCACAGCACCCTGTGGTGGCTGAACCCTGAGGTGGGCTGAACCCCGAGGTCTTTCTAGCCCAGCAGCACCAGGCAGCAGGCTAACGTGGTCAGCATCTGAGCAGCAAGTCCACACTCTCCCCAGTGTCCAGCACGGCACCTGGGCGGGATCCTCATCACATGCTGTGGCTGCAGCTCCCTGAAGGGCAGCAGAGATCAGTGCGCCCAGGACCCAACGGACGAGCAGACCAGTCTTTAAGCGAGGCGCTCGCACCAGGAACACCTGGCTTGGCAGAACAGTCCCTGCAGTGGCCCCAGGGTGGCAGCAAAGAACCGTGCATGGACCTGGAGAAGCCTGGGGGAGAGGGGAGGGGCGTCCATCAGCGCTGCAGGAGAGAGAGTGAAGCCTTGGCCCTCCATGGAGAGGGGAGGGCCCTGGAGACCTTGTATCCTTTAGGCCCATGGCCACGAGGGTGAAATGTGGCGAGGTGGACCCAAACAAGACCTGAGAAGGAGCGAGAAATCAGAGAGAAGCAGAACACCCCAAGGGAGGAAAGGCCCAGAAAGACCTCCCCAAGGTGGGGTTCAGGCATAGCCGTGAGCCCTGGGGGTAGGGAAGCTTGGTGCAGAAGAAACTGGCTACTGCCAATCATGGGGTGTGACTAGATGGGGCACCGCACACCAGGGGCTACCACCGACCATGGGGTGTCACAGACACTCCACCCGAGGGTCAGACCCAAAGCTGTGGCAGAGACTGGGAAAGAGCTGCAGGTCCGTGAGCCACTGATTCAGCCAGCTGCTTCCCACGCCCGTGACTGAGGAACAGAGAGAGACACGTGCTGGAGACAGAGACAGAGACACCTGCTGGAGACAGAGACAGAGACACCTGCTGGAGACAGAGACAGAGAGAGAGAAACAGAGACAGAGAGAGACAGAGATAGAGGGAGACAGAGACAGAGGGAGACAGAGAATGAAGGCACAAGCTAGAGACAGAGACAGAGCCCCTTCTCTCGGCCCGGCTCTGGGATCCCCATTCCTCCCACCTGCTGCCTCTCTCTGCCTCAGGTCGGGGCTCACTGCTTCCCTGAGGGTCTTTGGGCTGCAAGTGTTGTGCCTGGCAACAGAGGGGATTCTTTCTACAACAAATGAGGTGGTCTCTGTCCACCCCCACGGACTGACCTGTGTCGTGAACTGCCTCGTGACAGAGCGCAGAATCCACAGCCCGGTCTCATAGGAGCTGGCCATTTCCAGCTTATTCCAGGGACCCTTTTGTCTTGTCATTTGAGCTGCTGTTTGAAAAGCCCACAGATGGGGCTGAGGAGACGGCTCAGGAGTTAAAGCCTTTACCTCATAAGCAAAAGGACCTGTGTTTGGATCCCAGAACACACTTTAAAAGGATGCTGGGCAGACATGGCACAACCTGCAATTCCAGTTCTGGAGAGAAGAGCCTGGAAACCCCCAGAACAAATCAATAAGGAGGTATCACAATCCAGGGGGGCTTCCAGGAGACAGGGCACAAAAGGGAAGGAGGAGGTGGGAAAGAGGGAAAGCAGGATAATTACTCAATATACCTGTAAAACTAGAAAAATAAAGAAATAAAATATCTTTAAAAAGACAGGATGATTTCCTATGTTACCCTTGGTCCTCCATGAGCACACACACTTAAGTGCCCTCTTGTGTACACACACACACACACACACACACACACACACACACAGTAGAAAAGCCTGAAGGCACCCGCACAAGGCACAGGCCCCATGTGGACCTCCCTCCCATCCCATTGAGGGGGCCTGATTGGCTGGGGCCACCATGACGGAATTCCGCTGTCGGGCAGCTCCAACAGAAGAGCTTCTCCCTGCGGTTCCAGACGCAGCAACCGCGCGCTCTGGCTCAGCCTGGACAGCGCTCCCTCCCCGCCTGCCCAGGACTTCGCTGGCAGGAGGCTGCCGCTGCAGCAGGCAGTTGCTGATGGCTGAGGCCGGCCATGCGGCAGGCAGGGCACAGGCAGAGGAAACGGCCTGGAAGAGAGACAGAAAAGAGGGAAGTGGGCTTCCTGGGCTGGGGGTGGGTGAGGAGCTGACCTCAGCCTGCT
This sequence comes from Typhlomys cinereus, assembly GCA_023101885.1. Classification (NCBI taxonomy): domain Eukaryota; kingdom Metazoa; phylum Chordata; class Mammalia; order Rodentia; family Platacanthomyidae; genus Typhlomys; species Typhlomys cinereus. The sequence goes on from JALPQD010000679.1 coordinate 77,806, forward strand.
TTATCCAGCTTGAGGACAGAGACACCCCGGGGCGCTCTGCATGGCTCCCCTCCTGGGAAGGGAGAAACTCCTAGCCCAGGTGAGAAGGCCTCCCTGCCCCTGCTTTCCGGTGATAAGGAATAAGCCTTTGTGCTTGATGCAGGTTTTTCCAAATCATTCATCACGGGCATATCTCGACCTTAAAAACCAGCAGTCCTCTCAGTGGCGTGGCTTGAAGAGAGGCAACTTTGTATGCCACAGAGGCCTGAACCCCACTAGAGCAGACAAAGCAGAGTGAACCTGGGGGTCTGCAGAAACATACAGGCAGGAATGTGGGAGGGAGTGGGAGGGACTGATGGGAGGAGAAGATGGGAGGAAGGGGGTTTGGAAGGAAGCAGGGATGAACACTCAATATGCTTGTAAGAGTAGAAAAATAAATTTTAAAACACAAGAACAAAAAGGACAAAATCTGAGCGAACATCCCATTGGAATTGATGATTTGACTGATCAGATGTGAAAGTTGGAGTTGAATAATTGAATCTTTTTAAAATACTTGCTATTAGAAATTTCAAAATAAAAATTCAACTAAGGAAAAAATAATTTTGTGTGTGTGTATGTGGGGGGGGGGCGTGTGTTTGTGTGTGTGTGTGTGTGTGTGTGTGTGTGTGTGTGTGTGTCTTGTAGAAGACCAAGGGTGACTTTGGAATTACCCTGGATTGCTTCTACCTCCTCCTTGCTTTCCTCTGGGATTTCCCAGACCCTGCCCACCAGGGCCAGAAGTGCAGGCCGCTACCAGTTCTACCTGGCGTTATTTACGGGGGACCTGAGATCTGAGCTCAGGACCTTCTGCTTCTTAACCCCTGAGCCATCGCTCCAGCCCAGTAACTTCCTTTTTAAGTGACAGTGCTACCCGTGGAGCTCTGCCCAGACTCTGGGTCAGTGCTCACGGGGGCAGTGGGAACTGGGGCGGTGGGAACAGGGGCGGTGGGAACTGGGGTGGTGGGAACAGGGACAGTGCTCACTGGGGCGGTGGGAACTGGGGCAACATGCTGGTGTGTGCTGGCATGGGTGCAATCCTTCCTGTCACTTTCTCTCACAGATGAGGGTACAAAACTCAAAGAGACAAAGGCATTTGCTAGAGGTCACCCAGCAAGCACCTCAGGAGGACCTCAGGAAGCTAAGACCTGCCCTCACTGACTCAGTTACAGAGGCCAGCAAGGGGCCAAGGAGGGACCTTAAGCCCCTCCTGGACTCTAGACATCTCCTGGACCCTAGCCCCTCCTGGACCCTAGACCCCTCCTGGACCCTAGCCCCTCCTGGACCCTAGCCCCTCCTGGACCCTAGCTCCTCCTGGACCCTACCCCTCCTGGCTCTTGACAGGCCTCTGGCCCGCAGTCTTCCCTGACAGCGGGCCACAGAAGTGAGAAGCACTTTTTCAAGGAGCACTCTAAGAGCTCCAGACACAGCGGCTGTCCAGAGCCCAGCACAGGATGTGTTGCCTGGCTGGAAGGGCAGGTGCTAGAGCCCCATGGCCTGGAGGTCAGGACCCCAGCTGCACCCAGATGGCCTCAGCATGGACTCCACACCTCGGCCGCATCCACTACCAGACCATGCCACCCCCTCTAGCCCCTTGATCTCTCGGGTGCCGTGCTCACTGGCAGCAGCTGGCTCAGCCAGGTGCAGCCCTGCAGTGGGCAGACGTAGGCCCTGCAGTCAGAATGGATCGCGTTGGCCAGGACATGTCACGTGACAGCCAGTGCCCTCTAAGACATGCTGTGCCCGTCTTTTGTACATAACGAATGGGAGGCCTGGGCGCTTCGGCCCAGCCCCTGAGCCTGGGATCCTAGGTGCTGGCAGCATCACCTAGCCCTGCTCCTGAGCCTTCGAGGGGACACCAACCTGTCCCAACTGGTCTGCGGGGACAGCACCGTTGCTGGTGTCTGAGTTTGTTGGGGTCAGGCAGCTGTTCCCACCAAGAATGAGAAGCAGAAGAGGAAGGTGAAGAAGGAAGGGGAAGCAGCGGCTGTCCTCGCTCGCGCCCTGCGATCCCCAGCCCGGGCAGGGTCAATGTCTCGCTGGGCACAGCATGTGCCCACCTGCACGTGGTTCCTGGGAGATCAAGGGGACGGATGACCATTGCATCCTCCTGCTTCAGTGAACTGGTGTGAGCTGGTCAGCTGGCGTCACGCAGGAAGTGCTGTCCTTACCCGTGACTTGGTCCCCTGGTTGGAGAGGCAAGCTGCGGGGCCCAGGCAGGCAGGACCTCCATTTTGCTCCTCACTCACCAGCACCCACCCGGAGTGGCAGCTGCTTGCCCGAGGAATGGCGCAGCCTGCCCTGTGGGCCCTTGCAGCCCTTGCTCTGCCTCTGTCCCTCCCTGGGCCCGGAGGGAGCCACCTGTCCAGGTGAGGGGGCCTGCTCAGGCCTGAGGGCACACAGCAGAGGGATGGGCTGAAGAACGGCCTGGGAACACCGCCGGGAGTGGACTGATACCTGGGACCTCCTTGGGGTGGCAGCAAGTGTGGAACAGGACGGGGAGCTCTTCAATGCTTCCTCAAAGCTCCACCCTCCTTCATTCGGTACAGATGTCAAGATCGTGGGCATGGGGACCCAGGACAAGGTGGCCGTCATCCAAAGTTGCCCTGGCTTTCCAGGCCCACCAGGACACAAAGGAGAGCCTGGCAGCCCTGCTGGGAGAGGTGAGGACCCAAACTAGGGGGGGGTCACCTCTACTACCCCCAGACCATCCCTTCCCTAGCCAAGGGATGGAGTCTAATGCTATCCTTATGTTTGCAGAGGAGCGGGGCCCCCAAGGCAGCCCAGGGAAGATGGGGCCTGCTGGCAGCAAAGGTAAGGGGGGGGTCCCACAGATCTACTGGTCAAAGACCCAGCTGGTGAGAACAGGGGAGTGGAGCTGCGCCAGAGGCACCTCTCCCCCACAGTCTCTCCCTGAACTCCCCCCAGCTGTTCTGCCCATGTCCTAGAAGGCTGAGTGCTTGGGACTCTCTCCCAACAGACCTGCACACACACACATGCACACACACGCATGCACACACATGCACATACACGCACATTCACACACACACATGCACACACACGCACACGCACATTCACACACACACACGCACACACATATACATACACACATGCACACACTCAGACATACACACACATACACACATGCGCATGCACACACTCATATGCACACAAACACACCCACGCACTCACACTCACACGCACTCTCACACTCACACTCACACGCACTCACACTCACATGCACTCTCACACTCACACGCACTCTCACTCACACGCACTCTCACACTCACACGCACTCTCACACTCACACGCACTCTCACATTCACACGCACTGCAACGGAGAGGCGTCCTCTCCCTGTGAAGGCCAGCACTGTGCGAAGGCTCCTCCTATCCACAGGAGAGCCAGGAAACACCGGACCCCCTGGAGTCAAAGGTGAGTCTGGTGACACCCAGGGGGACAGGAGGGGGCTCCATGTGGAACAGTTTGTGGCTAGGGTCCCATGGGCCCAACAGGACCCTTGAGTGCAGGGAAAAGACACACTTCCCAGCGGCACCCAAAGATTCCGTGAGGCGCGACCTCGAAGGGGGTCTTCAGCTGCCTCTCCCACCACACCCAGGACCCATTTCTGCAAGTCAGACTGTTGGGGGCTCACAGCCCAGAGGGGCTGCCCAACACCAGGAGGAAGGCAGGGCCGAGGGTGTGGGCGAGGCTCTGGCTCTGTGACCAGGCTGACACCCCGTGTCTCTCCAGGAGAGAAAGGAGACAGGTGGGCTGCCCCGTCACTGGATAAGTACATCCCAGTCTCCGGGGAGACGCCAGCATGCACCTGTAGCCTGGAGTCCCAGGAGGTATGGGGGTGTGGACACAGGACAGCAGAAAGCCCTGAGGTCTGAGGAGACCAGGAGAGGGGATCAATCCCCGCCCACCCAGCCTCGGGGCCCACCCAGCCTCGGGGCCCACCCAGCCTTCTGCCCAAGGCACCCCGGTTTGTCCCGACTCTCATTGGGGCCGCAGAGGGGCAAAGCCCAGAGGGCAGTTGAAGGTCCCCAAAGAGCCCGAGCTAGCAGGAGGTCAGGATGGGTGTGCTGGGGTCGGCAGCCACTGGGGTCAGCAGCCATTGGGGTCGCATCCAAATGGACCCTGAGGTGTCAGGAGGCATGCTGTGCTGGGGTGGGCCAAGGAAGAGAAAGACACTCATATCTCCTGTCCAGGCGAGAAGGAGCTGGGAGACCTGTTGTGCCAAAGAGGTGAGTGGCCCCCACTCACCCTTGGGAATGTGGGCGCTGCTTCCCTCTGGGATCCTGCACTGCATGCCCACACCTTCGCCATGGTTTAGGGGCCAGGAGCTGCAAGGATATATTGGCACAGGGGGTTTTCCTGACCGGGTGGTACACCATCTACCTCCCTGACCGCTGGCCGCTGACCCTGCTCTAGGACATGGATGTGGACGGTGGCGGCTGGACTGTGAGTAGGAAGCTCAAGGTGGGGGCATGACGTTTCCCACAGCAGCCACGCTCAGAGTCCAAGTCACCAGCCAGCGCAGAATGCTAGAGAAGCCGGGGGCAGTGGGGGGGTGGGGGCCTCTACACAGGACACCTGAGGCATCACGGCTAGAAACAGCAGCAGAGCAGGCGGTAAGATGCGGGAAGATGGGCACATGGAAACAGGCATGGGGGCGGGCAGTGGGGGGGTTGGGAGGGAGATAAAGGGGGGTAGGAGACAGGAAGCAGGAAGGGGGTGGGAGGTGAGGGGAGGGAGAGGGGAGGGAGGAAGAGAGAGGGCTGAGGGGGCAGAAGCTGGAGAATGGAGCGTTGCTCCAAGGATTAAAGCCCTGCTTTGCAAGCATGAGACCCTGAGTTCAGATCCCCAGAACTCCCATAAGAAGCTGGGGTAGCGACATAGGCCTGTTACACAGTGATGGTGGGACACGCGGAGACAGGCAGATGGTGAGACAGTGATGGTGGGACAGGCAGAGACAGGCAGATGGTGGGACAGGGATGGTGGGACAGGCAGAGACAGGAACCTCACCTGGAAGCCTGAGCTGGCCAGCCTGCTCTGTATGGAGACATTCCAAGCGAGTGAGGATTGATCCCTGACCTCCACTCACAAGCACATACATATATGCATGTACACACACACACCACACACATACACAACACAGACACCACACACCATACACACACACACACACACACACCACCTGGTGGCCCTACCTCCTTTGCTGGGCCACTGGAGCCCACCAATTGCCTTTGCACCCACCTGGGCATCTGCTTCCTCAAGCCCTGTCCTTACCCACCAGATCTCCCTCCAGGGTACAAAGGGCCAGGGCCTACATGCCCCTAAAGCCCCTACTCCCCAGGAGCCCCATGTTCTCAGATGGCCCTGCCCACACCACAGGTTTTCCACCAAAGAGTAGATGGGTCTGTCGATTTCTTCCGAAACCGGGAATCCTATAAAAGAGGCTTTGGCAACCTGGGCACAGAGTTCTGACTCGGCAATGACCACCTGCACCTATTCACGGCCGGTGATGAGGAGCTTGAGTCTGGGCGAGCATCAGCTGCCCATCAGCAGCCTGGGCTCAGCCCTTCTCCCCCTCCTACCCTGTGGCTAGGGAACCAGGAGCTGCGTATCGACCTGCAGGATTTCCAAGGCGAAGCCTCATTTGCCAAGTACAGCTCGTTCCGGATCTCTGGGGAACAGGAGAAATACAAGCTGATCCTGGGGCAGTTTCTTGGGGGCACTGCAGGTAGATACCTTACGGGGCACATGGAAGACCTGCAAGCTGTCCCCTCCCACCCGGCATGGGCTCTGGCTGTCTCGGGAGCTGGCAGGCGCAGGTCTTCCCAGGGGACTCCCTGACAAAGCACGGGGACATGCCGTTCACAACCATGACCAGGACAAGGACATGAACAACTCCAACTGGGCATCGCCATTCCACGGGGCCCGGTGGTATCATGACTGTCACCGTCCAACCTCAACGGGCGCTATGCAGACCACATCAACTGGCTAAGTGGCTGAGACCACCGCTATTCCTACAAAGCGGCCAAGATGAAGATTCAGGCAGTCTAGGCTTCAGGGTGGTCAAAAGTGCCCCCCAACTCCTGCAGCCACGCCCACCCGCTGGGCATGCGAAGGGAAGGGTCACAGGATGAAGTTTGTGATGTCTTTGCTGCGCCCCACACTCCCTCCTGGACACTGTCCAGCACATGGTCAGTGTTCAAGGACTAACACATGCCTGGCACCAATAAAGACTGAAGGAGCAGAACGGGCAGCCTGATGCTCTGAGGGCACCGGAGTGAAGGGCAGCGGGGAAGGGAGCCCCCTTTCCCCCCCTCCCGTCCCTGTCACATCAGCCTTGAGGCTGAGACCCAGAGAGTCCACAGCCTGACCTCTGGGCCACGTCCCAGAGCACCAAGGGGCAGAGACGCAGGACAGCAGCCTTCCAGGGCCACTTCCAGGAGCAGACCCCTGGCAGAGTGGACGGGCTAAGAGGAGACCACTCAGGGCTCACCACGAACCCATAAGGGCCTCACGGTGAGGCTCTGAGGGGTCTTCCTGCAGCCTGCGGTCAGTCGCCCTATACACAGGACCTCACAGGGCAGAGTGGTGGGTGCAGAGCACAGTCCCGGAACATCGAGGGCAGTCAGACAGACAAGGGTGACCACAGGACCCCTGAGAGTACAGGGACCACCTGGTGCTCAGGGAAGCCACAGGTCTTGCATGCAGCAAAGTCCAGAGACCACTGAGTAGATGCTGACCTCACACATAAGAAGGAAGCGAGGGGACTATGGAGGGGCTCAAGAGTTAAGCCTTTGCTTCACAAGCAAAAAGACTTGAGTTTGGATATCCAGAACCCACATAACAAATCTGCTGGGCAGATACAGCACAGCCTGAAAATTCCATCCCTGGAAGGCGGAGCCTGGGAAACCCCAGAGCGAAGCAATAAGGAGGTAGAACAATCCAGGGTCATTTCCGATGTTACCCTTCGGCCTCAATGGGCACATAAACTCAAGTACCTGCTTTTGTACACACACATACACATACACACACACGCACGCACGCACACGCGCACACACACATGAAAACACACATGCATGCACGCACACACGCACACGTGCACACACAGAAGAAAGTGAGGCCCAGAGGTCTCAGGATGGACCCACAGCGTTCCTGGTGCACTCTCAGGATACAGGTCTGCTACAGGTTTCCTCTTCCAGAAAATGCAGAGGGTACAGGCCAGGCCAGGGCACAGGCCAGGGCACAAGCCAGGGTACATTCTGCAGCTCTGGGGCGGAGGACCGTCCACCACCAGGCCAGGAGCACCGCCGGCGAGACGCTCCTCTGTCCGTGCTGGCCACGCATCAGCCTGGCTGAGGCTGCAGGGCCGCAGGCGTCCAGAGAGGAAAGGTGGGCAGCAGGCTCAGTGCCCAGGGGAAGGAGGGAATTTAGTAACTTGGGTGACACCCGCTGGCCTGGATGAATGGAGTCCTGGGAGGGGACCCAAGATGTCCCGAGCGCCAGGGAGGCCACCACGGCGGAGGCGTGGCGGTGCGGGCAGCCGGTACTTTCATTTTAAGTTATTCCTCGTTGTTTCATACGTGGCAGATGGTGCTTTCATCCACACCGGCACACAAGCCACAGCAGCGGTCTGGGGCTGGGTAAGACGCCCCGTTCCCACGGTGGAGGGCGGAGACAGGGGTCCCCCTGGGCAGCTAGGGACACAGACCCCACTCCAGAGCCCTTAGACCGCACAAAGCTGCGGGTAGAAGCAAGGGAAGGCTCCAGAACACAGATGGGGAAACAGGTGCTGCGCTCTCCTGCGGCTCAGGAAACGCATGTCTAAGTACTAGGACTTTTAAAGGGAGAAATCGTCTTCACTAGAACGAGGCATTAGCTCAGCCTCCCGGACCATTCCATCTGCACTCAGGCGGCCACCTAAGGCCCCCCGTAGCCGCCCAGCGCCCCACTCCCTGCGCAGGCCAACGTTTCGGGCCCTGCCCCCAGCCCTGCTGCCCTCCCAAGCCCCTGCGCATGCTCTACCTTAGGCCACACCCTCCCAGCCCAGCCTCTTAGGCCACACCCTCCCAGGCCCCGCCCCCGTCGCCGCCTCGCCCCGCGCATGCTCCCTCCCCTAGGCCACACCCTCCCAGGCCCCGCCCCCGTCGCTGCCTCGCCCCGCGCATGCTCCCCTAGGCCACACCTTCCCAGGTCCCGCCCCCGGCCGCCCCGCCCGCGGCCGCCCCGCCAGCTACCCGGGCCAGCCATGGTGAACCTGGGCTTGTCCCGCGTGGAGGATGCCGTGGCCGCTAAGCACCCGGTGAGAAGGCGGCCCCGGGCACTATCCCCGGGCCGCCGCAACGGGCCTGAGCCGGCCGGGTGCCGAGGGCTCCTCTCGGGGCGGAGGGGAAGACAGGGCACCTGGGACATGGCTTTAGGGGGGATCCCCGGAGTCAGGTCGTCCCCGGGGGAGCCCCAGGAGCCGAGGGACGGGGAATGGAGCGCTAAGCCGCGACCCCCGCGCATCCCAGGGGCTCGAGGAGTATGCCGCGTGCCAGTCGAATGCCTTCATGAAGGGCGTTTTCACCTTGATCACAGGTAGGCTGGGGGGCAAAAAAGAACCACCCTACCCTAAGGGGGGCTCGCCTCCCCCGCCTCGCCCTGTCTCCCCAGCAGGAGGCTCCAGGTGGCACACTTAGCACCCTGACCCCTGGCACCTCGGCCCTCCGCAGGTGCCGGTGCGACCTTCGGCCTGCAGATGTTCATTCCGAGGAAGTTTCCATACCCGGGACAGTGGCGCCTTCTGGTGGCCGCGGGTGCGTACTCCAGGGCGGGTTTCCACTCCCGTAGCATGAGACCCCACTTCTGGCTGGAGCCCACCCTCTGCCCAGAAGCACCCTGTTGCTGGGTTCCCTCCTGAGAAACATGGAGGCTGAGGTCCCGCCCCCACTGCCCTTGTGCTTCGCAGTCGCAGGTTCGGTGGCCAGCTACGCGGTGACCAGAATGGAAACCCAGAAATGCAGTAACCTCTGGGTTTTCCTGGAGACTGGGAAGCTCCCCAAAGACACCGGCGCAGGTGAGAAGGGCAGAGGCGGCAGGTGGGACGTTCAGGTTTCGGGGCCCAGATCTCAGGCCCGCAAGCCCTAGGACCCAAGCCGCAGACTGGACCCCTCCCTCCCAGGCCTGTTTCCGCCTTGCAGGGGCAGAAACTGGACGTTAGCAGATAGCTGAAGCATCTGTCCTCAGGGTGGCAATCCAGGGAACCAGGAGACCCTGGGAGGGAAGAGCGAGAGTGAAGGAGTGTGAGCAGGCAGCGGGCAGGACAGTGCACCACGTGGACACTCCCAAAAAGTGCCTAGGACACAGGGCCAAGTTGGCAGGTGCCGAGCCTACTGGCCTTGTTACCGGACTCTGTTGTTCTCAAACAGGGTTCCATGCAGCCCCGGCTGGCTTTGAACTCCTGATCCTCCTGCCTCTACTTCTGTGTGCTGGGACAGCAGATGTGTCCATCAGGGCACAGTTTTTGGAATGTTAGATTGGGATTGGGGTCAACCGTGGACAGTGGATCCAGCTGTCTCCTTTGCCCATTACAGATCATCACAGCTAAGAGACCCCCAGCCATCTGGGACAGAAGCCCTGAATCAACAGCCCTCACACCCCCCAAACTCCAGACTGCCCCCCACCTCACCTAGGTCTCCCCACACCTCTGAGTGTCGTCTGTCCCCTGTACACAGATATGACCAGGTGTGACAAACCTGTATGGACCTCGCTGCCCTGAACCCAGGCCAACCTGAGAGGTTTGGGGAGGGGGTCTCCTCCAGCAGTCAGCTGAGTCAGCTCCGTGAGCTGCTGCGTCATGTGGCATATCTGGTGCTTTGGCTCCTCATTTCTAACCCCTGAACCCCCCAGTCCACAGAGACAGAAGATGCTGGAACACGGGGCTAATAAACGACTTGTCCTTTTCCCCATCTGAACTCCGAAGCAATTAACAAACAAGATGTGGTGAGGAAGAGAAAACGCAGTCCACAACCTTCGTGGCTTTCAGCTGACCCTGGAGGACAGAGGGGACGTTCCTGCTGGAAAACCCCATCCAGTCCTAGACATTCTACCAGCTGAGCAGGCCACGCAGGAACACACAGGGTCCCCCTCATGGCCGTAGGAGCAGAGCAAAGACAGTCGGCCTGGGCTGAGGGATGGCTCACTGCCACCCGCCTGGCATCACTGCAACCCGGGAAGGAACAAGCAGCCAAGCCTAGGAAGGAGAGTCAGGAGGGAGCCCAGACCACCCACACACCCGGCCCTAGAGAGGAACGGCAGACAGGGTCTTGTCCTTGGCATCCCAGCAGCGCCAAGGCGCCTCATCCACGTCCAGTTAGCCCCTGCATCAGGAGGAGCCATAGATTCAGGGCATCTGCGGGATCTTCTGGGCTCTGGAGCCGTGGGCAGGCAGTGTGGCCTCCACGCCATGCAGTGAGGCTCAGAGCTGTTTCTGGCACGTCAGCCTATGCTCTATTGCCGGAACACGCCAGGAACGTGACTGCTGTGTGAGCTTTTCCTGGGGAAACTAAGACACGTGTCTCCTGTCCTCAGTAGAGCACCAACAACAGACAACTCCACCAAACTTGGGGAACCAGTGAGTTTACTGGGCTTCCTGACAGCATGGGTGAGGGTTACTTGTAGGAACGTGGGTGACTCCAAAGCAGCCTCTGCAGAATAGTCTCATCCCAGCATGAATGAACTTCCCCACAGCTGCATTAATGGAATCCGTTCCCCCCACACCCCACTTTCACTTAGCCTCTGGTACCTCCCCACTCTGGTTAGGGCAAAATCACATACAGCAACAGCAAATGGAGCGGCCTGAAATGTCAGGCGAGGAGGATCTATTGAACCTCTCCACAGCCCCCTTCTGAGGGAGCGTCAGCATCAACCCGTCCAACACAAAGATCTCTTGCAAGTGGTCACAGCTGCTCCTCAGCACTCCCGGAGGAAGACGGTGGCCACACTGGGGGGTCATGCAGAAAAGCATTTAGAGCTGGGGAGACGGCTTAGTTGGTAATGTGCTTGCCACGCAAATGTACAGATCCGATTCAACGCCCAGAACGCCTACAAAAGCCCAGGGGTCGTGACACATGCTTGTCATGTCAGCCCTGGGAAGGCAGCTAAGCAAGCAGATGCCTGGAGCTCCACCAGCCGCACGGTGAGCAAGCGCAGGCCGAGGAGCCTGTCTCCAAGAAGGTGGACGGTACCCAGCGTCCTCGGGCCTCCATACAACACACCCACAAACACAAGCAAGATGCCGCGAGGGCTCAGGAGAGGGCTCGGGTGAAGCCTAATGGAGCAAAAGGACGAGCCAGATGCCCAGATGCCACGTGAGAGCACCGGGCAGAGATAGAGCCGCCCGCAGTCGGCCTGGAAGGGAGCAAAGCAGTGAGGTCGGACAGTCCAGAATGATCCCCCATGTCACCCCCGAGCCTCCGCAGGCGCACAGGCGAGCACTCTATGCTCCCCCGCACACGTGTACATGCACACGAGAAAAAATGTTTTAAAAGATGAGGCCTTCATTTAGCCCATAGTTAAGCCAGGGGTCACACGTGGTGATGGCTGTCCCTGGCCCAGTCCAGAAGCAGCCTGGGGCAGGGAAAGGGGGGCATCACCCCAGCAAGAGACAGTCTATCCCACTTCCCAGAAACCACCAGGATTGGATCACAGCTCCACCCTGCTGGCCTTCGCCCTGCCCACCACCCAGAGGCCCCGCCTTTAAACATCACAGCCCCATTTCCTGCCCTCTGGGTACCTCACAATGCAGGTCAGACGCCAGCATGAGTTTTGGAAGATAAACATCTTGAAACTCCAGCAGCGGCCACAGCTCTCTGGGGACCAGGGACCCAGGCTCCCTTCGGCCTACTCCCCGACACCATGGCTGCCGTCTCCAAAGCCACCTCGACCCCCCAGCTGGCTCTGCCAGCTCTAGTCATTGTGTCGTCATCCCATCCGCCAGAAAGAAGACAGGGGGAGGAGGGCAGCTCCACCACCGATGCTGCTGTCGTGGGGGAGTATATGACCAGAACTAAGCCGCAGGCCACATCCCCTGTAAGGACCACCAAGGAAGGCAGCCTTGCTCTGGACACCACGAGCTCCACCAAATATGTCCTTGAGGGAAAAGAGCAGTTGTCTCTGCCTCCACCAGGCCCCAAGCTGGGTCACCAAGAACTAATACTAGCTAGATGAATGGCTGACAGTCATGTGGGTGCTCTGGGGGTGAGGCCTGGGCAAAAGGGAGACAGGCTGAACCCAAACGTTACAATGATAGGAAAGTGACCGAGAGGTAAGGGCAACGTGAGGCCAGAGGAAGAAGAAAACTGTTGTGCCCAGTGTTGCACACATGATCTGCCTGCAACATCTCCCCCCCCTTCATACACTGAGTCGTAACATAGCGGACCTTAGAAAGCAGCTTGTGGACACTGATCCTTTAAGGGAGTGATTAGGGGCCAGTGATATTATGGGGGATGCTAATCCACTCTTGCTGGTGTCCTTGTAAAAAGAGATTAAGACACAGACAGGCGAAGAGGGATGATCCCGTGAGTTCCCTGAGGCCAACAGCATCCACGGGAGGAGCCGAGAGCCATCAGAGAAACGAGCCCAGCCACACCCTGGCCCAGAGCACCACAACCCAGCCATCCACTCCTGAGCGGAGGAACAGATGCCTCTCAAGTAAGCAGTCCCTAGGGGTCCATCTTACACCTCACCCAGCTGGGCCCAGTTGGCTGCTGACACTGCTTAAAGGGAAGGGGCAGAGTGCAGAGGTGGGAACCAGCTCTTCCATAAGCCACCTGTGAACCAAGGCTCAGAGCGCTGAGCAGACCGGGGACCAAGCACCCTGGACGGGTCAGAAACTGGAAGAGAGAAGATGGCAGTTAGCAGAAGCCCGGGTGGAAACAGGTTGCCCTGGCATGGACTTGGAGCTGGTGGCGTGGGTGGGAGATAGAAGTATCATCAGGCAGTAGTGACAAGTGGGGCTAAGTGTGGGAGGCTCCGGTGCAAGGACGTTCTGCCAAGCCGTCGCAAGCCACCTGCGGCCACCAAGAGATCCCTGGTGCCCCTCAGAGCTCCAGAGCAGCGCACAGGCAGCCACCTCTCCTTGGGGCACAGAAACAAGTCTGAGCTGAGGAGAAGCCAGAATTCTAGGGTTCCCTGGGTCTCAAGAACCTTGGCCCCCATCACAATGGGCTGAAATTCTAGGGGCAAGCCTACCCTTGGGCTCAATTGAGCAAACAGTGTGCAGGGGAGGTGGAAGGCACACAGGACCCCTAGGGGACCCTCAAGCCCACCATGAAGGTGCAAAATGACTCAAGTGTGGAGGGACAGATACAGGAGCTGAGGACCATCACTAGGCTCCAGGGTGAGCCCCATATCCACAGCTGACCTGACCTGCCAGCAACCAGAGGTTCTTGGGTGCAGGACTTTGTAGGTTCGTTTGTTTAGTGGTGCTGAGAACAGAATCCAGAGTTTAACGCATGCATACTACTGACCGTGTCCCCAGGCCCTCGTCGTTTTGACACAATGTATCATTCTACTACTTAGCCAGCCTGGTTTCTGCAGCTGGGGAAATTCATCAAAGAACCTGCCATGAGAGCAGGGTGAGATTGAGGCAGCGCTTCAAAGAGGTCGTGTGCAATGATGACCACAGTCAGAAGGGGACTGCAGCCGCAGGCTGCCCCATCCCTGGCTTGTTCTTACCCTGTGCCCTGGGCAGCACTGGGAGCATCTTGCAGAGAACAGGACTTGGAGCTGTGAAGCCTGCATCCCCGCGCAGGAAGGACAGACCTGATTGCAGTGGAGTCGCACTGCACTGGCCTCTGTGCGCCTGCTTCTTGAGAGCCCCAGACAGTCCCTTGACCCACGTTCTGGTCATCCTGTTCTCTCTGGCACCTACAGAGCAATGTCGGACGCTCCAGATACAGGGAGTGAAGGAGAAGACGGCGCAAAACAAGGCTACTCTGAGCCTCCTGTACCGCGGCATGCGGCGTGAGGCCCAGGATAGGGCTTCGGCCAACAAGGTGCGTGAGCCCCGCCCCCTCCTAGCAGGCTGGGAATGGAGGGGCGGGCGCTCACCGACCACAACGCCACTCCAAACCCTAGATCCAGAGGGCTGTAGAGATGACTTTCCTCTTGCCTAGAACCCCGGCACCCACCAGAGTGCTCAGCATCTGCGGTAGGGTCCCTCGGGGCTCTCCCACCAGCTAGGGGACATTTGGCCCTCCTCTCCAGACCCCTCCCCATCCGAGCTGGGATGGACCTGGAGGAGTCCCGCAGCGTCCAGCTGCTGGGCTAGCAGTAGGTAAAACAAAGCACTGGGGGTGTCTGAGACACGGCTGAAGAAACGCAAAAGGGCCGGGCGCCCGGCTCAGTCACCGCCGATCTACAGTACGACCAGTGGACCATCGCTAAGGCCTGCGGGAAGGACACATCCATGAGGCTGGCACACTGTCGCAGCACTATGGAGGTAACAAGGCAGGTGGTCCGAGGGGATCCTACCCGGCCCGGGCTTCCTTGTCCCCCCCACACACACACTAAATGGCATTATTGAGCCCACAAAGGGCGAGGCGAATTTCCACCTCTCAGTTCCTGTGGGGCAATCGCGAATCCCCTGGCCCGCCGCCTTCCCGGATCCCCGTGGCGCCGCCTCGCGCACCCACGCGCGGGCGCCTCCCGGACCCAGGTGGCGCGAGAGAAGCTGCGCAAGTACGTCTTCGACCGCGTGAACACGCACAACGTGCTGATCCACCTGGCGCGCCGGCGCGGCCAGAAGCTGGAGAGCTTGCAGCTGGAGCTGACCAGCCTGCGGAACCAGCCCGATGCCACCAAGGAGGAGCTGCGGCAGCTGCAGGTGCACGGGGACCCGCAAGGGGCCGGGAGGAGCCCTGAGAAGGCGGGGCCTCCAGAGTGGGCGGAGCTCCGGGTCAGGGCGGATCTCTGCGAGGGAGTAGCCTTCCCGAGGGGGCGGGACTCGTGATGGGGGCGGGGCTCTGAGGGGGAGGTCTCTTTGTGGGCGGGGCTCTGGCAGCAGGGCGGAGCTTGTGAGGGGAGTGCCTCCTGGGGCGGGGCGGGGCGGGGCGGGGCTCGTGGGTGGGCGGGGCTCTTCGGCGGTGGGTGGGAGCCGTGGTGGGTCACTGCAGGAGGACCGGGCTCTGCCTTGGGATGGAGCCTGCAGGCCAGGCTTTGAGGAACATTCCTGGGTAGGAAAGGGACTCAGTGAGGAAGGCGGGACGGCGTTCCAGTGTGGGTGTGGGATATTCTGGAGTCAGGATCTGGGTGGGCAGCGTCTTCGGAGGAAGCCCCCCCTCTCCGTCTACCCCTTTCTCCCTCTCTCAGATTATCCGCCAGCTGGAGAACAATATCGAAAAGACCACGATGAAGATCACCACCAGCCAGAACATCCACACGCTATACACCAACCTGCTGGACTACCTGAAGAAGGTGAGCCCCGCAGTCAACGAGCGGCCAGCCGGCCTCTGCCAGCCAGCCAGAGACCGCAGCTCCGAAAGTGGGAACTCAAGCATTGTTTCTGCCATTCATTCCACCCAAGCATAGTGGTGGGTGTGTCAGTTATTTGGACTTAAGCTGGGGACGGAAGCCCACGTCTGTGACCCCAGGAGGGAGGCTGAGAAGGGAGAATTGTACATTTGCCACCAGCTTGGACTACTTAGTGAGCCCGTCTCAATAACAGATGCAGACAAATCGCATGCACACACACACACTCGCACACGTGCACAGGCACACATGCACACGCACAACTGGGGAGATAGCTCAACAACTAAAACACTTGCAAGATAAGCAGAAGGACCAGAGTTCGGGGACCCCAGAACCCCCGTGACTTCTGGGTGGGTTTCACCTGAGAAGGTAGAAACTAAGAATTCCCAGAGCATGCTGGCTAGCCAAACTAGACTCACACATGATGAGCTCTGGGTTGATTGACAGACACTGCCTCAAGGAATAAGGTGGAAGAGCAATCAAAATGTTCCTGGCATCGACCTGGGCCTCCACACTCACTGCATTCAGCCCCCTTGTACACCTCACACACAAACATACACGTGAAAAGAATTCTTTTCTCTCTTGCATACATCAAAGTATGTAGTATGGTTCTCTGAGGGTCTGCGATGAGCCATTTTTCCCAAGAAGTTACCAGACACGCTCAGGACAGGTGCCCCTCCCTCTTCTCAGAGTGTGTCGGGCACACAGCTTCCTGCCATCTCGAATCTGACCGTCCTTTGCCTGTGCAGAGGAGGCCAGGAGGAGGCCTGCAGATGCTGGCCCCTGGACTATGGGAGCCACGAATCTCAGTGTGGGCAAGACCACTTTAAGGGGTCTGTGTCCTCGCACCTTCCACATAGCAGAGCACCTGGAGCTGACTCAGTGCAGGAGGGGCAAGGACAGCAGGACGTTGAGAAGAGTGTGGTGAATAGGCCTGGAAAGGTGGCCAGAGGAACCCCAATATCCTCATTCCAGTGGAGTAAAGGGTAGCTTAGGAGGAGGGGTTGGGGTGTAGACAGGCACAGCAGTTTTTCCTTGCTGGGTTTATAACCCCAAACCAGGTGCTCTCAGCTCCATGCTTCCATCTGCCCCCTTTTTCTGGCCTTGGTGCTGGAGCCTGAACTGGAGGCCCTGCCCACCTTTCCTTCCTGTGCCCCTGTGCCTACACGTCCCCCACATGCCTTCTTCGTCTGGGTGTTCTCTTCCTCTTGGTAGCACCTTCTTTTTAGAGTATACGCACTGAAACAAGTCCTCATGGCTATCCTATCCATTTTAATTTTATTCTTAGATTGTGTGGTGTGGGGGGGTATATATGTGTGTGGTCTGTGTATATGTGTGGGGGGTATATATGAGGGTTTGTGTGGTGTGTGTGGTATGTGTGTATGTAAGGGGTGTGGTGGTGTGGTATGTGTTTGGTGTGGAGGGTGTGTGTGTAAATGTGCGTGGAAGGTATGGGGGTGTATGTGTGTGATATGTGTGTGTGATGTATATGTGTGTGTTATGTTGTCATCGTTAGGCACAGGTGTCAACTTGACAGTTGAGGGTTTGAGCTCTGGGTAGCAGAGAATTAGTTTTTGAGTTAAGCCCAGAGCAAACCCGCAGGAGACTGTCTAGCTGATGGGGAAGACCCAGCCCATGGTGGGTGGAATTAGGCCCTGGAATAAATTAAGAGAGCTGGTTGAGAGAGTCCATCTCTCAGCTGTTATGTGGTGATGGTGAGGCCAGTTCCCTTGGCCCTAGTGTTGGTGTGTGCTCTCCCATCAAGCTGGACTGAGAACTATAACTGGAAAATTGTAAAAGAGAATAAACCCCTTGTTCCCTTAAGCCATTTGATGGTGATTTATCAGCAACCATGTAAGCTAACTGCAACATGTGTGTATATGTGTGTGTGGTGTGTGTAGTATGTGTATGTGGTGTTTGTGCTGTATGTGGTGTATGTGGGGTGTGGTATGTGTGTGGTGTGTGTGGTATGTGCGTGTGGTGTGCGTGTGGTGTGTGTGTGGTGTGTGTGGTGTGTGTGGGTGTGTGTGGTATGTGTGTGTGGTGTGGTGTGGTGTGTGTGGGTGCGTTGTGTGTGGTCTGTGTGTGCAGTGTATGTGTGTTATGTATGTGTGTGGTGCGTGTGTGGTCTGTGCGTGTGGTGTGTGGTGTGTGTGTGGTGTCTGTATGCATGTGTGTGTATTGTGTGTGCATGTGTGTGTGTGGTCTGTGTGTATGGTATGTGGGTATGTGTGGTATGTATGGTGTGTGTGTGCATGTGTGTGTGCATGTGTGTGGTCTGTGTGCGGTATGTGTGTAGTGTGTGTGGTGTATATATGCATATGTGCATGATGTGTGTGCATGTGTGTGTGGTCTGTGCATGTGTGTGTGTGGTGTGTGTGGTATGTGTGTGTGTGGTCTGTGTGTGTGGTGTGTGTGCATGTGTGTGTGGTCTGTGGTTGTGTGGTATGTGGTATGTGTGTGGTATGTGTGTGGTCTGTGTGTGGTGTGTGTGCGGTGTGTGTGTGCGTGGTGTGTATGCATGTGTGTGGGGTCTGGTGCTCAGCTCATTCTAGCTTAAAGTGATCTCTTACTGTTCTGAACCGTCGCATCGATTTATATGGCAATTAATCTTGTAATGGCTTATGATACTTTTGTGTGCATACAACTTTTAATTATGTCTTTTGTTAGAAATAACTTTCCTGTAGAGTTTCTACTGCTTGCTTGGGTGATTTGGAAGTCAGCGAGGTGTCGTATATACTCTTTAATCTCCATTGCCCTTCTCGGTGATTGATGGTTTCTTTGTAGGGGTATCAACAAAAGCCGCTTGATTTAATAAATACATCTCTAGTGTTGACTGTTGTGGTCCTCGCCAGGGAGTGAAAGGAGCCTGTTTGAACCATGTAAATGTTTAATTTGGCAGGTTTTATGGAATGAGTTAGAACTCACGGTTAGAAAGAAACTGATAAAATTCTGACTATTGAGTCTACTGGCATACTGGTTCCCCACTGGGAATATTTGAACATTTCATGTTACTTATAACTTCCTTGAAGCATATAGTGTGGCCTCCTCATGAACAGTTAATTATGGGGATCAGGTTCATTACTGCAAAGTGGTTGAGTTTAGAGTGAGCTAAATAAGATTAAAATCATTTCAGAAGAAACATTTCATGGGATATTAATACATCGGCTGTAAATAATGAAAGATAATGAGAGCATTAAACTCTAGCAACACTGTTATTAACTGTGAGGGGACTTATTTGTAAATGAGTGCTTTGCTTCTCTCTAGGACAGATTTTCATTTGCAGAAAGGAAGGCTGAGAATGGCCATCGAGAGACACCTTTGGAGAGATTGGAGTGTTTAAGAGCTGAGTTCTCTGGATTCATGGAAATGTTTGGACTTGGCTCCTCTCCCATCCCACCCCCACTTCAGAGTGGGGATCAAGGTTCTTGTACATATCAGACAACTGCTCTACGACCAAGCTACATCCCCAGTGTCTGGGCTTGGATTGCTACATAGCAGCAAAAAATAAATACCTAGGATGGGGCTCAAGAGTTTTTTTTTAAAAATATAATAATAACATTCTTTTACCAGAGAGAGAAAAATTCACTGAATTTTCTGAAAGCTTGCTATCATTTTGATATGGAACAGAAAAGACAGGTGTACATGTGTGAATGCTTGTGCCACAGAGTGGTGTGAAGGTCAGAGGTTAAGTTGATGGAGTTGGTTGTCTCCTTCAACTATTACGTGGTCTCTGGGGATTGAACTCGGTTCATCAGGATTACACAACAAGTGCCTTTACCTACTGAGTCATCTTGCCCATCCAGGGACACTTTTATAATCTATTTTATAGCTACACATTTGTCCTCCATATTGTAGAAAGAAATTTTTACATTGCATCTTTCAACAGAGATCTGCAGCCAGTTTAGATTAGTGGTTTACTAGGGTTACAAGTTAATAGTAGGGCCAAAAATATAATTATCTAAATAAAAGAACAGTTATTTTCTTTAACTAGCTTATGTTCTTTGTTACTGGTGAAGAGCTTGTTACATTGCTAGGATACCTTACAACCACTGTTGAGTAACATTGTCATGTGTCTAATGAAGAAACTCAGCTTGACCCACTGCTTCCGGGTCTTAATCAATTTCTCTAATTCACAAAATTTTGTAATATGTTCTGAGTGTTAGAGCCAAGTATAAATTTGAAAGGTCTTCTGGACTACAGAATTGTGTGTTGCTTTTCAGGATCTACTTTGGTAATTGCAATTTTTTTAGATGGGGTCAGCTGTAGTCTAGGCTGATCTTGAATTCTTTTTATTTTAAAAAGTTCTATTTGTTTTTGAGCAGTGTATGGTGTGTGTGTGTGTGTGTGTGTGTGCGTGCGTGTGCGTGTGTGTGTGTGTGTGTGTACACATATCCTTGTCAGAGACCAACTTTGTGGTGTTAGCTCTCTCCTTCCATCTTTGCGTGGTTTTGAGGGATGAACTCAGACCTTCACGTCGGTGATTTTGCCTGTTGAGCCCTCTCTCCTGTCCTGCCTTGAGTCCTCCATCCCCTTGCTTTTCACTTTCTGAACACTGGGGTTGCAGGCGTGGGCTGCATGCTTACCTTTGGTTCTTAGGAAATCTCGGCAAGGCTAAAACAAGGATCTCAAGCCTAATGTTATAGTTCTTTTAAAAATATTGTCTGATGCGTTTGGGCGTGGTGGCAAATGCCTGTAATTCCAGAACCTGTGGGATAGAGGCAGGACAATCAGGAGTTTGAGGCCAGCCTGGGTTGCATTGAGACTCTTAAGACAGCAACAACAACAAAATTATCTGAGAAACTCCACATTTCTGAGTGTTAAATTACATGTTTTGACTAGTATACACCTCAGCAAACTCAGATAGTCTTAGAAGTGCAGTGGAATCTTTCTCTAAAGATAGCTTTGTGATTCTGAACTTTTCCTTTATTTTAAAAATGTAATTTATTATTTATCTGAGGGGGGAAGGAAGAGGGAGACATGCATGGTGTGACACATGGTGAAACTCAGATCACTTCCTTTATTATGTGGGCTTCTAAGGATCAAAACAGTTTACTAGTAGGTGCCTTATCCATTTTTTTTTTCTTCTCTTTTTTTGAGGGCCTTCAATGCTTTCTTCTTACAAAATTTTATTTTTGTTTTCTTTGTACCCCATATGCTCAGGCAATAAGAACCAGGAAAGGAACATTCAAACCAACATTATAGTTTTTTAAAAATATATTTTTTTTCGTTTATTAGAGGGAGAGAGGGAAAGAAAAAAAAGAGAGAACAACTTTTAGAAGTCAGCTCTCTCTTCCTACCATGTAGGCCCCAGGGATTGAACTCAGGTCTTGAGATTTGTTTGCAGTTGACTTCACTCACTGGCCATCTTTTCAGTAAAAACCTTATTATCATTTAGAATCCAAATTGTGAAAAGTTTGACATAGGTAACTCAAGGGTAAAGGTTGGCTTACGCTTTTTGAAATTGACACATCATAGACAAAATTGTACTATTTTTCCATTTGGTAACATTAATATATGAGTATTTATTTAGGAGTGATTGTGAAACCACCCACGTGTGCTTTTTCTAATGAAGTCAAATAAAGAAATCAGCAGTTGGAGAACATTTTAAAATTCTTAATTAGGAAATTAAGCAGGAACTTCAGTGGTTTTAATTTTCATCCAGGTTTTCCCCTAATGCTGTTCTTGTGTGATGCTATGATAAGTTTGCAGCATTTAGAGAATCCCAGTTTGACAGCCCAGCTCTTGGAGCTATGAAATCTTTTTCTTTGCTATGCTCAGAAGCAGAGAGAAATGTTCTGAGCTCCTTGGAAAGAAATTGCTATCCAGAACTGTAAGACGCTCTATTCTTCCAAAGACCGTGAGGAAGACTAGTGAGTATCACTGGATTTTGTTCACATTCAGGTACATTTACATCATAATCGGCTCTCCAAAAGGCACTAGAAGATGGGAAAGGAAGGTAGATTCTTAACCCTTAAAAGTCACTGGCATGACCTATTGAACAAGTATAATGACAAGTCTCTCAAAAAAAAAAAAATAGGTAAGGGTCAGTGATGGTAAGTATTAATGGCCAGGAGGCAGGTCTCTCCAGGCCTACTGGAAGGTAAGCTCTAGACTGTCTATGACAGATTGTCTTGATTGTGTAATTGATGTGGGAAGACCCAGCCCATGTGGGCAGGACCATTCCCCAGGCAGGCGATCTGGGGTCTGTGTAGAGAGCTAGGAGAGAGGAAGCAGAGAACAAGCAAGCAAGCCTTCATTGGTCCTACCCTCTCTTCTCGCGGTGTATGCCATGTGGCCTGTTCCTTGGCTCCCACTGCTGTGGCTCCCTATCATGATGGACTATATCCTGGAATGTGAGCTCTAATAAACCCTCCTAAGTATCTTGGGTCAGGAATTATGTTACAGCAACGTGTAATGAAACTTAATTGGGGAAAAATTTATCCTTTATGGAAGACTATATGGAAATAAATGGTATCTTTATATGGTGTGTGTGTGTGTGTGTGTGTGTGTGTGTGTGTGTGTGTGTGACTGATATCAGTAAAACTTCAGACTCTGGGTTTTCAGAATCTGTGCACCAAGAGTTTGTACTCCATCTTTCTTGGCAGGAAACTTCTGGGAAAAATAGTAGAAGCATATTGATATCAGAGTTTTTCTGATAATTTAGCCATAGAATTATAGTCCCATGGGATCTTTATCAAATTAATTCAGAATTTATCCATGCGATAAAACTTCAGCCATGCTCTCATTCCTCTGTACATTCATTTATCTGTGTTTCTCTTCAATATTTCTTAATAATCTATTATTTTTCAGGCAGTACTATTTCTCAGTACTATGGGTTGCGAGATGTCCTTAGTAGGCATATAGGTCCAAGAGGGCTAAGAAGTGCCATGAGATACGGCTTAGCAGCTCCTCGGACTCTCAGACATGGCCCAGTGCTGTGGAGGTGAAGTAGCCTCTTATCAGTGCCAAGTACTTATCTTAGGATGGTGAAGGCTCAGGAAATTTCAAAGGTAGTGGTGACTGAGATCTCCATCCAGGGTCTTCAAGGTCTGTCACCATCTGAGAAGGAATTTAGCGATGAGATAAAGGAAGGAATTAGGAGGAAGTTGATTACAATGTACAGGCCTGCAAGGGGCCAAGAGATGAGAGATGCATGATTGAGATGTAGACGGGTTCTTTCATGAGCAAACTTTAGTGAAGAGGAAGATAGTCATGAGTTGAGGTGGAGGAAAGGCAGGGGATTCCAGGAAATCGGTATGGACTGTCCTAGAAGAGCATTAGTCCCAGTCTCTGTCCTTTCATGTTCAGATGTTCTGGTGTCAGATGCACGATGGGGCAACTGTGCTGTGGAGGTAACATACTCGAGCAAAGGAGAGCTAGCGGTGATTGACTGGGTTGGCCATGTTTGGGTGTTTAAGTGGCTCTGGGATTGTCACTGAACCATTGAGATAATTGCTCTAAAAGGGTACCGTTCATTAGAAAGAGGACAGGTATGAGTCTACACCTTGATGATAGTCTCTTGAGTTTTCTGTACCTATTCGATGAAACTACTTGCTAATTATATTTTATTTTTATTTGTGTGTGTGTGTGTGTGTGTGTGTGTGTGTGTGTGTGTGTACACCAGAAAGCATTGTGGATGCCTGAGTGACTTCGGGAATCACCCTGGATTGCTCTGCCTCTTATTGTTTCTGCTGTGGGATTCCCCAGCCTCTGCCTTCCAGAGCAGGAAGTGCAAGTTGCTGCCATTCCCACCTGGCATTTTTATGTGGGATTCTGGCTCCAAACTCAGGCAGAGTTTTAACCCCTGAGCCATCTCCCCCCCCCAAAAAAAAATACTTTTTAACAAAAGGAATCATAGCCTGGGTTCTTCAGCAAAGCAAACAGTCTACCCGTTCAGCAACATCTTTAACCTCTATTTCTTGTTAAACAGAGTAATCTTTGGAAAATAAAACAAAAACAAACAGAAAACAAAGAACCAAATCATATTACAATTCTGCCTCCATCTAATCCACAAATAAGGCTTCAGTGGCAACTAGCAACGCCTAGAAAACCTACAAGCTCCTGGTCTTGCAGTTCTCTGTAACTTGTGCTTGGAAGGTGCACAGCTTGGCACCTTTAAATGTCCTCCCTTCTCAACACTCCGAGCCACAGATCTCTCATTTCCCTGAGGAAGACACAGGTCCTAAGCTTGGGCTGTTACCACATGACCTTTTCACTGATGTTCCCTCACAATTCCATCCTGGGACTGGCTGATTATTCCACCCTGGGATTGGCTGATTTGCATGTCTTGCATCTGAACTCCACTCTCATCCTTTGGAGAGGTCTGCTCTGGTCAGGGTGTTAAAAATATCTGTGACCTTTTCATCTCCTGTTATTACTCTATCACCTGCCCTTATTTATATATTTTATAGGAACTCTCCCAGTCTTTAATTAATGTAAGACCCATGAGGGAAATATGTCTGTCTTGCTTTCAGCTCTGTATCACCTATCTAGGCTTCGCTGAGTAGAACGTGCTGCATAAATATTCATCAAATGAGCTGCATTTATTGTGTACTTATCACGTTCTTCCTAGGCTGCCTTTTTATGTGCCGTCAGATTACAGAGTCCAAAATTAAGTGTACATGGAAAGGATACAACTACCGTATGACTACTGATTCTTACATCACAAAGAATTTGGATGAACATTTTTATCTTTTTGGAGTTTCTCTGCTTTGTCAATTGAGAGGATTGCACAAAAAATTACAATTTTCTCTGTGTTCCATGGATTTCTAGTCACAACACATTCCACTCGACACCTCTTTCATAGTGACCATTGTTGGGGATTGTTTAATGGAATCTTTAGTCCTTTGCTTTAACATTTCTCAATACTATTATCCCGCACAGTTTTTAAAACATTCATACTACATTTCTATCTGACTACACAGAGAATAGGTTTATATAAATCATTCAAGAGCTATTCTGGGAATTTTTTTAAAATCACATTTTATTTTATTTATTTATTCAGTTGTGTGTGTGTGTGTGTGTGTGTGTGTGTGTGTGTGTGTAGAACCATGGGCGAATTGGGGAACCACCATGGACCGCCTCCACCTCCTCCTCCTTTACTCTGCCTCATAATGGGTCTCCGCCCTACCAGGACCAGAATACAGGCTGCCCCGACCTGGCATCTATACGTGGGTTCTAGGATCTGAATTCAGGACCTTCCGCCTGCAAGGCAGAGGCTTAACCCCTAAGCCACCTCTCCAGCCCTCTTAAATCATATTTTAATGAAAGATAAAAAAAATTAAAAAAGACAAAATAGGCAAAATTCTTTAAAACATATCTTTATTAAATACATCTTTTCTTTAGTGTGTATGTGTATATATGAATGTACATGTATGTCTATAATTGTGTGTTCATTGTAAATGTGTATATGTATCTGAAGTTGATATCAGGTATCTTAGCTAATTTCTTCTCCTCCTCCTCCTCCTCCTTTTTTCTTCTTTTTTATTGAAGCAAAGTTTCTTAGTTCAACCCAGAGCTCTCCAGGTGTCTAGGCTAGCCAGCTAGCTTGTCCAGGGGAGTTTCTATCTTGCCTCCTGTTTTTCTATGAGTTCTGGGAATCCCAACTCAGAACCTCACTCTTGTTGGGCAAGTATTTTGTTTACTGAGACATCTTCCCACTTCCTCAAATGCTATTCATTCAACGACTATGGCGGACTTGGAAAGTACACTGAATAATAGCAGAGCTAAGTCTTGCTTTCATGGGTCTTCAAGTCAGGGAGGTGAAATAATTCTACAGTCCCTTTTCGCCCCCCCCCACCCCCGCTCCGCCGGTCGGGACGTGTCCGCGAGATCCAGCCGGGCCTCACCGCGCGCTCTAGGACCCCAGGTCAGCCCACAGGGACCCGGCTCCGACTCCCACCATCCAGCCGGAGCCGTGCGGGGGCCGAGGGACGAGGAGGACCTCCCCCTGCACCCGGGCCCCGCCCCAGCTGCCCTCGGGTTAGATAGCTCCACGCCGACGCGCCCATCCTCCCTTTCCGCCCCACCCCGCTCCGCCAGTCGGGACACGCACGCGGTCCACCCGGGCCTCACCCCGCGCCCTAGGTAAGTCCCCGTTTGGGCCCCGCCCACCAGTACCCCAGGCCAAATAATTCAGTTTAGTGAAATTGAGAGATCTTAAGAGTTAAAATGACAATGCCAAAGTCAAAGTGCAAATCCATGAGAAGCAACACTCAAGTAAACAAATTTCCCACTGAAGAAATTAATCCCATAATGTTAGACTCCAACAAGAACAAACCCACGGAAAAAGGCCAAGAAAGCCTGACCCAGGATAACGACTTTCAAAATATGATCATTACCATGTTCAATACTATGAAAGAGGAAATCCGGGAGGAATTAAATAATCGAATCAATCGCTTTGAAGAGGAACACAACAGACATCTGGAGGAGTTGAGAAAAACAGTGCAAGAAACAAAAAGTGGCATAGAGCAGTTAAAACAAACTCAAGCAGAGTTTAAAACTGAGCTAAAAGACAAGTTATCTTCAACCCAGAACGCCACAGAGAGTCTTATCAACAGAACTAATGAAGCAGAAAACAGAATTTCAGACCTTGAAGATAAAGTGGGAGTACTAACCAGCTCAATGGAAGAGGTTGTTAAAACCAAAAAGATACTTGAGAGAAATATCCAAGAGATATGGGACACCCTGAAGAAGCCTAACATGCGTATTCATGGAATACCAGAGCAAGAATCTCAAAATACCACCCCTGAGGAAATTTTTCAAACGATCATCAAGGAAAACTTTCCTCATCTAAAAAAAGAGAGGCCCATTCATATACAAGAGGCATTCCGCACCCCAAACAGATACGACCAAAATAGAAGCACACCGCGGCAAATAATAGTTAAAACACTCCACATTCAAGATAAAGAACTGGTGCTGAGAGCTTCAAGGGAGAAAAAACAAGTCACTTTTAAAGGTAAACCTATTAAAATAACAAATGACTTCTCAGTCGAAACAGTAAAAGCAAGAAGAGCTTGGAGAGACATACTTCAAGTATTGAATGAGCAAAAATGTCAACCCAGGCTGATTTACCCTGCAAAACTATCAGTCATGATCGAGGGAGAAAGAAAAATTTTCCAGCACAAAGACAACTTTAAGGGATACATGTCCACCAAACCAGGCCTTCAAAAACTGCTAGAAATGATACTCAAGCGTGAAGAAAAAAACAGGCATATCCAGGAGAACAGAAGGCAAATATAACACCATTAAAAGCGAAGCAATATACTTATAAAAGCTACTAAACATACTAAATGTCTGGAATTAACAATAGTTTCTCCATTATAACACTAAATGTTAATGGACTTAATTCACCGATCAAGAGACACAGATTACAAACTTGGATTAAAAATCACAATCCATCAATCTGCTGCCTGCAGGAAACCCATCTCACCACAAAAGATAGGCACGCTCTAAAAATAAAAGGCTGATCAACAATTCTACAAGCAAATGGAAGCAGAAAACAGGCAGGGGTAGCCATTATGCTATCAGACAAAGTGGATTTCAAACCAAAAAAAATTATAAGAGACACGGATGGATACTACATTTTAGTCACAGGTACAATTCACCAGGAAGATTTCACAATACTGAACATATATGCACCCAATACGGGCCCCTCCACATTCATTAAGAAAACCCTACAGCGGGGCTGGAGAGGTGGCTCAGGGGCTAAGCCTCCGCCTTCCAGGCGAAAGGTCCTGAGTTCGGTTCCCAGATCCCACGTATAGACGCCAGGCGGAAGCGGGGGCGGCCTGCGCTTCTGGTCCTGGTAGGGCGGAGCCTGTGAATCCCGGGGCAGAAGGATGTGGAGGCATCCATGGTGGTTCAGCGAATTCGTCCGTGGTTCTACACACACACAGACACACACGCGCACATACACACGCACATGCGCACAGTTGAATTAATAATAATAAAAATATTTAAAAAGAAAACCCTACAGCGTCTAAAGCAAGAAATCAACCCCCAAACGATAATTCTTGGGGACTTCAACACCGCCCTCTCTACATGGGATAGATCAACAGGTCAAAAGCTTAACAGAGACACTTTGGAACTTAATCAAACCCTGAAAGAAATGGACCTCACAGATCTCTATCGAACTTTTCACCCACACACCAAAGAATACACATTTTTCTCAGCAGCACACGGAACTTTCTCCAAAATAGATCACATATTGGGCCACAAAATGAATCTACACATATACAAGAAAGTTGAAATTCTAACCTGTGCCCTATCAGACCACCACGGCCTAAAGCTGGACATCCACAACACATCAAATAAGAGAAAATACACTAACTCCTGGAAACTTAAAACTATGATGCTGAATGAGAACTGGATTCAGGAAGAAATTAAAAAGGAAATTCAAGATTTCCTGAAAGTGAATGATAACGAAAATACAACTTACCAAAATCTCTGGGACACAATGAAAGCTGTTCTAAGAGGTAAGTTCATAGCTCTTAATGCCCACGTCAAAAAAATGGAAACATCAGAAATAAACAACTTAACAATGCAGCTTAAAGCTTTAGAGAAACTAGAGCAATCTGATCCCAAAAACAGTAGAAGAGAGGAGATTAGCAAAATAAGGGGAGAAATATCTGAAATCGAGACTAAGAAAACGATAGAAAAAATCAACCAATCAAAAAGCTGGTTCTTTGAAAAAATCAACAAGATTGATACACCCCTAGCTAAACTAACCAAAAGCAAGAGAGAGAAAACCCAAATTAACAAAATTAGAAATGAACATGGAGTTATCACTACTGATACCCAAGAAATCCAGAGAATTATAACATCATATTTCAAAAAACTTATACTCTGTGAAGTTTGACAACACAAAAGAGATGGATGAATTTCTAAGTAAACACAACTTACCTAAATTGAATCAGGAAGTTGTGAATTATTTAAATAGTCCTATAACATATAAGGAAATTGAGGAAGTAATCTCGAATCTTCCCACCAAAAAATGTCCTGGACCAGATGGATTCAGCACAGAGTTCTACCAGACATTTAAGGAGTTAATAACACCAATACTCCTTAAACTGTTCCATCAAATAGCAAAGGAAGGAACACTACCAAATTCCTTCTATGAAGCTAATATCGTGTTAATCTCAAAACCGAATAAAGATACACTTAAGAAAACTATAGGCCGATCTCCCTGATGAACACAGACGCAAAGATTCTCAACAAAGTCTTAGCAAATCAGATTCAAAAACATATTAAAAAGATCATTCACGGGGACCAAGTAGGCTTCATCCCCGGCACACAAGGTTGGTTCAACATACGCAAATCAATAAATGTAATTCATCATGTAAACCAGTCCAAAGTCCAAGACCACATGATACTCTCGATAGATGCAGAAAAAGCTTTTGACAAGATCCAACAGCCTTTTATGATCAAAACGCTAGAGACAGTAGGAATGGAAGGAACCTTTATCAATATAATAAAAGCTGTATACAACAAGCCCACAGCAAGGATTATGCTCAATGGGGAACAATTGGAAGCATTCCCACTTCGATCAGGAACTAGACAAGGCTGTCCACTCTCACCACTTCTATTCAATATTGTACTTGAAGTGTTAGCTGAAGCCATAAGACAAGAAAGGGACATAAGAGGGATTCAAATCGGCAAGGAAGAAATCAAGCTATCCCTATTTGCAGATGACATGATCTTATACCTGAGTGATCCCAAAAACTCCACCAGGAAGCTCCTGGAACTAATTGAGAAGTTCAGCAGGGTGGCAGGATACAAAATAAATGTGCAAAAATCAGAGGCCTTCCTATATGCCCAGAATGAAAGAAGTGAAAAAGCCTTGAGAGAAACCATGCCATTTACTATAACCCCTAAAAAAATGAAATACCTTGGTATAAACCTAACTAAGGAGGTAAAAGACCTTTACAATGAAAACTTTAAAACCCTAAAGAAAGAAATTGCAGAAGACACCAGAAGGTGGAAAGACCTCCCTTGTTCCTGGATTGGCAGAATCAACATTGTAAAAATGACCATCCTACCAAAGGCAATATACAGATTCAGTGCTATACCAATCAAAATCCCAAAGCAATTCTTCAAAGAAGTTGACCAAACAATCTCAAAGTTCATATGGAGGCACAAAAGACCCAGGATAGCAAAAACAATCCTGAGTAACAAAAACACAGCTGGAGGTATTACCATACCAAACCTAAGTCTATACTACAAATCCATAGTTATAAAGACAGCCTGGTACTGGCTCCAAAATAGACATACAGATCAATGGATAAGAATCGAAGACCCAGATATAAGCCCACAAAGTTACAGCCATTTGGTCTTTGACAAAGGGGCCCAAAGAATCCAATGGAAAAAGAACAGCATCTTCAACAAATGGTGCTGGCAAAACAGGATCTCCACATGCAGAAGATTAAAGCTGGACCCGTACTTGTCACCATGTACAAGACTTAACTCCAAATGGATCAAGGACCTTGATATCAGGCCAGAGACTTTAAAAACCATAGTTGAAACGATAGGGAACTCCCTCGAGCTGATTGGGCTAGGCCAACAGTTCCTAAACAGACATCCAATGGCACAGTCACTGCTACCAACTCTCAACAGTTGGGATCTTGTGAAATTAAAGAGCTTCTGTTCAGATAAAGAGATTGTAACGCGAGCTCAAAGGCAACCCACAGAATGGGAGAAAATCTTCACTAACCACATATCTGACAGAGCTCTACTGTCCAGAGTGCACAAAGAACTTAGAAAACTAAACTCCAAGGAAAACACTGGCCCAATTAAAAAATGGGCCCTGGAACTTCAAAGAAACTTTACCAGGGATGAAATTAAAATGTCTAACAATTATCTTAAAAAATGCTCCACTTCCTTCGCCATCAGGGAAATGCAAATCAAAACTTCCCTGAGATATCATCTCACCCCGGTCAGGATGGCAAAAGTCCACAATACAAACAACGACAAATGCTGGAGAGGATGTGGAGAGAGGGGAACTCTCCTACATTGTTGGTGGGAATGCAGGCTCATACAGCCACTCTGGCGAGCCGTCTGGAGATTCTTAAAGAAATTAAAGATTGAAATGCCAGTATGACCCTGCTATCCCACTTTTGGGAATAACCCCCCATGCAGCAGAGGTTCGCCTCGATAGCACAAGCTCGACCATGTTCATGGCAGCACTGTTTACAATAGCAAAGTCATGGAATCAACCTAAATGTCCAACAGTTGACGAGTGGATAAGGAAACTGTGGTACATCTATACAATGGAGTACTACTCAGCCATCAAAAATGATGAATTACTGGAATTTGCTGGGAAATGGATGTCATTAGAAACAATTATATTAAGTGAAGTATCCCAAACCCAGAAAATTAAGCGCCGTATGTACTCCCTAATAGGTGGCTCCTAGTACCAAACTCACCCAGCCCACATTGGGACACTCAAAAGTAAACCTATGTAACACAGTAATTGCAAGGATTATGAACAAGAGAGATGGGTTAGGAGGGCCACACCAGAAACAAGGAGAGAGGAGACCATGTTACAGCAGAGAAAATAGGCCTCCATCAAGGTCTGCAAGTAAGTAATGAGAAACCTGGTTAAGTTCACAGACGTTCTTTCCTGATCTCACCAGAAGGGGAGGGCATATAGTCTAGCAGATAAAAAGTAATCATTTTGCAAATGGGTGATGGACCCCTCCCTCAGTGAGGTTTCCTACTCTTATTACATCTACCCTTGAATGTGCTATTACAACAAGACTCCAGTTTAACAGCTTTTTGTCTCTGGCCAGGGGGTGACATACAGTGCCCAGCAGAATGGAGTGAAGGGAATTGCAGGAGCAGCAAAACTGCAAAAGAAAATCAACAAACCACAATCCAGAACTTCAGAGACTCTATATCAATCACATAGAACTAGGACAGCCTAATCTCTCCCCATCCTGGAGCTCAGGGACATTTGCGGAAGAGGGGGCGGTAAGATTGTAAGAGCAAAAGGATGGGAGGAGCAACGATTTGCAAGATTCTCAACAATAGTTGGGGCCAAAGAATCATAATGGAACTTTGCATGCCCTGCGCAATGTCCAGCACACTGTTGCCCTCATAAAGTCTAGCATCTGTTAAGGGCACCGAGACCCCTGGAGGCAAGGGATTGACAGCCATAGTAGTGATCTTATGCTTAAGGGGAACAAGAGAAAGGGCTTATGGAAATGCCACTGGGTCCTTATATGTCATCGGAGAGGAGGACCCAGTGGAGAGTTAGGCGCACACAATAAAGGACTCTCTGGGAATTGGGGAGGAGGCACTGGGGGAAGGGAAGGGGGAAGAGGGGGGAGGGAGGGAACTGGTAAAAAATTTTAAAATGTATAATTAAATTTTTAATAAAAAAAAGAAATAATTGTACAATGGGTGGTTAATTATAAACGCAGGTGTAATTGAGAAATTGAAAAAAACCAGGGCGGCAAGTTGTCATAGAATCTGCTCTAGCTTCATTGAAGGTGTCTGTTCCAATTTGTGTGCATGTTCTTCCAACCGAAGAGCTTAGGGTAGCAAGAAGTTTTATTTTTGTTCAGGATTCTCTGGTGCAGTTCATAATCCAGCCTGGTAGGAGAGTTCACAGTAACACCAGGAGCCAATAGCAATGACCATGCTATATCCATAGGGATTGCCGAGAGAGAGGCAAACCTCACTCTCAAGATTGCAAGTCTGCAAGTATGTCAAAGAATGTCAAGGTACTGAACCGGCATCCCCCATCTTACCCAGTTCCCCAGGAAAAGTTCCACCCACTAGCCCGGGTCTTCCCATGTCCATGAGATACTGTCCTGGAAGCCTGCTCGGGGCTTCCCTTAGCTACTCATTCTTCACATATGTACCCAGAGCTCAGCTCCAATGTCAAGCTGGCACATTTATCCAACTTAATAAGATACTGTGTTAGCTAACATCTAACTAACACAGTATCTTTCTGAAACTGCTATGTTTGGAACTTAATTCCCAAAGAAGTGATATTAAGATTTGAATTTCTTGGGAGGTGACTAGGCAGAGTTCTCATGAATGGGATCACGTCTTTATGAAAGGGTTTGAGGGAACTAGGCATTTTCCATCTCTTTTACAACATGAATATTAAAGTTCATCCCTTCTGAAAGACAAAGCAACAGACTCCATCCTAGAAAAACAAGACTTCTCCACATACTAAATTTACTGATGCTTTCCTTAGTCTGGAGAGATACATTTCTTTTTTTTTTTTTTTTTTTTTAATTTTTATTATTATTTATTCAATTGTGTGTGCGCACGCGTGTGTGTATGTGTAGAACCACAGACGAATTAGGGAACCACCATGGACGCGCCTCCACTTCCTCCTTGTTTACTCTGCCCCGGGATTCACAGGCTCCGCTCTACCAGGACCAGAAACGAAGGCCACCCCCGCTTCCGCCCGGCGTCTATACGTGGGGTCTAGGATCCGAACTCAGGACCTTCCGCCTACAAGACAGAGGCTTAACCCCTGAGCCACCTCTCCAGCCCCTGGAGAGATACATTTCTTTTCATAACATACTCAGGTTTACAGCTAGGTGTGGAGATGAAGGAGCTAAGAAGATCAAGAGTTCAAGGCCATTCCTTGCTCTTCAGTGAGCTTGAAGGTAGCCTGGACCCATCTTAGTCTGTCTCAGAAAATCAAAGAACTGAAGCCCAAACAAAGAGATACAGAAGAGTCCTCAGTCTAAGGCATTTGGGCCCAGCCATAGAAATAGATTGAGGGGCTGGAGAGGTGGCTCAGGGGTTAAGCCTCTGCCTTGCAGGCAGAAGGTCCTGAGTTCGGATCCTAGACCCCACGTATAGACGCCAGGCGGAAGTAGGGGCAGCCTGCGTTTCTGGTCCTGGTAGGGCGGAGCCTGTGAATCCCAGGGCAGAGTAAACAAGGAGGAGGTGGAGGCGGTCCATGGTGGTTCTACACATACACACACACACGCACACATGCACACACACGCACAATTGAATAAAAAAAAAAAGAAATAGATTGAGACAGTTCTATTTCTGAGGAGTATCTGGTACTGTCAGACAGGCTGAATACTAAAGCATTTTTTTTGACATGATGGTTTTTTCTTGATGTAATTTTCCAAGTCCTATGCTTAAGGGGGGGGCGATGACAGAGATTTTACTTATTTACTTTTCTTATTTTGCCTTCCTCTCTGAAAGAATGCTCACAAACTTACAACACCCCTGAATCTTCTGTGACCCTCATTTTGATTTCAACAGCTTCATTAACAGTTCCTCTTACTCGAATTCTCACTTATGACTTTCCATATAGAACGAAGGTAAATTACTTTGCACCTTGGAACTAACCTTTACAACAAAACATACTATTTTGAAAAGGGTAGGGAGTAAGGAATATGTGCATAATTTTTCAAAAATTATATATATATGTAATAATCACAATAAGTGATTAAAAGGTTCTGTTTATAATTATTAACATTAGTTCCTAATTCCTTTAAGAATTACAAAGAGACCAAAATAAAGCCATCTAACTTTACTGAAAATGGTTGTGAGCATGGGGAAGAGACAAAGAAAACAGAAAACCAGCAATTTGAAATACATAGCACTGCTAGCCTTTGTGCTCAAGTTTCTCTAACTTTCTGTGATTGATAAACCTGCCTAGAATGCTAATAATTTTTGTGTCCACAGACTGCTAGGCATACAATTGAGGCAGAGTATTATCTGCAACTTGATTGCTAAGCAATTGATCAGTTCCATTCACCGGCGAACCATTCTGTTTCTAAGACAACAAAGAATTGAACTTTAAAACTATTGATCCAGTTGCTTTGGATACCCTAATGTTGAAATTAGATTGACAGATGATGGTTTGGCGATTGTTTGGAGATTCCTAATTAGTGTCGATCTTCCTGTTTTAGGAATGGATGCACATAATGCTTAAGCCTTTGCAACCAAAGATGAATCTACAGATTATCTTAATGGAGAAAACATTTTATTTTGCTGTTATTTTTTACTTTAATACATTTAAAATTAATTCTTTGACAATTCCACAGGTGTATGCAATGTATCTTGATCATACACACCCTCCTACTCCCCCTCCAGCTTCCCCTGAGTACCCTAATACATTCTGTCTCCCGCCTTTTTGTCCTTTATTTATTTTAATGACCAGCTGAGTCCCAATAGTGCGGCCTGTATGTGTGTTGTGCTATTCCTTCTGTTGCTGTGTGACAACAGTTAAACTCAACCAACTGAAGGGGAGATCTGTTCAGCTTAGGGTTCCAGAGGAGAGATACAGTCCATTATTACAGAAAAGGCATGGCTGACTGGCAGAAGCTGGAGTCCACTGTGGAGGCTGAGAGAGAGCTGACTACAAACAGCAGAAGGAAAATGCTAGAAGAAGCAGGACAGGGTTAACCAAACTCAGGTCTACCCCCTGTGACATGCCTTCCTCCAGTCAGGCTCCACCTCCCACAGATGCCATGACCTTTCCAACACCAACATTAACTAAGGATTCAAACATATGAGCCCGTGGGGGAAACAACTTATATTTCAACAATGACCATGGGCAATTATCAGAGGCCACATCCCTGAAGAAAAATCCCTCTCCTTTCCTCAGCAGCCTTCAGTTGCTGGTAGCTCCTCAATCAATGGTGAGCCCCAGCAAGACTCTTCCCTTCCATACTGGAATGTTGACTGACTGGATCTTGCATAGTTCTTGAGCAGTGAGTTCATGAGCGAGCGCATAGGCCAGGTCATACCCAGAGGACAGTGTTTTATCACACTCCTCCCCATCTTCCACTCTTTCTTTCTTTTTCCTGCCCCCTCTTCTGCAATGTTTTCTGAGCCTTGGTGGAGGGTGGATAGACATTCCCCGCTTAAGACTGAGCACTCAACAGTCGCGTTCTTCTCATCACCTGCGCCAGAGATGAGTCTCTGCCTTAGCTGCTGCCCACTACAGAAAGATGCCGCATTGACCAAGGTTGAGAGAGAAAACAGTTCTAATCAGTGGATATAATCATAAATATTTAAAAGGCAATTTGACATGTCCGTTTAGGAAAACAAAAGTAGTAGGTCTTCTCCCAGGGCCTGTGGCCTCTCTGGCTATGGGATTTTGACTAAAATTATAATACCAGGCATGACTTCCCTCTTGGGAGGAGGCAAGCATTTTAATGCTAATGTTATTTCCATCCTGAACTTGAGAATCTGAAAAGTAGGCTGCAAAACAGACCTCAGGGAGCAGAAATGTTCTGTGTCTCAAGTACTCTTTAGCAATTTCTACACAGTTTCCTTTAAAAAAGATTATCCAACTGCAAAAAACAGTACACAAATGGGCACCCGATTCCATCTCCTTTCTGTTCTTGACAAACCATGCAATGTATTTTCAAAGAGTTCATCAGTTTATTGTTTGTTTTTTTCCCCCAATGTTCTCTCAAGCATGCAACATTTTGCAGCAACTGAACTGACAGATTCTTTGTACTTACCCATGTAATGTTGCCCTGTCATGGAGATTGTTCCTAATTAGTTATTATGGTATGTAGTCATTATATTACTTCTGTCTCTAGTCTTGTCCTCCCTCGCTCCCTCGCTCCCTCGCTCCCTTGCTCCCTCGCTCCCTCCCTCCCTCCCTCCCTCGCTCCCTCCCTCCCTCCCTCCCTCCCTCCCTCCCTCCCTCCCTCCCCCCTCCCTCCCTCCCTTCCTTCCTTCCTTCCTTCCTTCCTTCCTTCCTTCCTTCCTTCCTTCCTTCCTTCCTTCCTTCCTTCCTTCCTTCCTTCCTTCCCTTAGAATTCTGAGCTCTGGGCACAGTTGAGAGAAATTATGAGTTGAATTAAACCCTCAGCAAACATGAAGGAGATTGTCTAGTTGACAGGGAAGGCCCAGTCCAGGATGAATTGGACTAGTCCCCAGGCAGGTGATTAAGATAAAGGGAACTAGTTGAAGAAGTTGGCATCCTTTGGTATACTTGGCCAGAAATGCTGGTCTGGCAAGCTGGGATCATCTAGTTCTCAGCAGTCTTTTCTTATTTCTCCCACATTTTTTCCCAATCATACAAGCTCAATAAGTATCCCTGTCCTCTCCTGTCCTCCTCCAGTCTCCCCTTACATTCTCCCCCCTTCCCCCCTTTTTTTGCCCTCCTCCCTCCTTCCCTTTGCCCAGTGCTTCCCCCTTCCTCCCTCCCATCCCTTGGAGCATTCTTTTTGTGTGAATGCCAAACTTCCCTCTGAGTCCTCCACCTTAGTGAGGGGTAAGGACTCAGTGGCATAGCCCGGAGCCCTTTCTTGGCCTCCCTGTTAATATGGGAACTCTATTATGTCTGTTAATCCCTTGCCTCTAAGGATCCTACTGCCTAGTTCTCAGCAGTTTTGTAGATACATGGATATGGTATGACCAGTTTCCTCAGTCCTTGGTATTTTGTGGGTTTTCCTGCCAAGCTAGACAAGGAACTGCAACCAGACAAATAAAAATAAAACCCTTAGTTACCTTAAGTCTTTTGGTTGTGAGTTTATTGGCAACAATGCAGGATAACTGAGACACCTCATTTCTCCCTCTCTCTCTCTTTCTCTTCTTTTTCTCTCTCTTTCTTCCCAAAGTTTGTTACTATGTACTCCAGGCTAGCTTCAAACTTGAGATTTTCCTGCCTCAGCACCCCTAGGGTGCTAAGCTTACAAGGATGTGTCATCTTGCCTGGTCTCTTTTGTGCCTCTCCATTGACAATGTATACATTGATAGCATTTGATGAATTAATTGTCTAGAACATGAAATGTTAGTGCAGCTCATGGTACCAAGGAATCATTTGTTCAGCAGTATGAACAGTTTTGTGATATTCAAGGTGAATATATCCAGCAAGATAAGCATAAAGAAATGACAAAAGCACCTTTTTAAAAAACCAATCTGTCAACTAATGATAAAAATTCAGTTGAATTATATAAATGAAATCTCACTTGCATATTAATGAAGGGCGTTCGGTCAAAACAACACAGTTCTGTGCTTGTGTTGAAACTGAAAGTTCCTTGCAAAGGCTGAGCTAGTTTTCTAGATTGAAGGAAACCTATTCACAGAGATTCCATTTTAACTCTGCAAGCATCTTCTGACTGGTGACCCACACCTGGTACTGTGATAAGTGTTTTGGAGGCAAATCTCAGCCCATAAAGGACTCACTGAGGAAGAAGATGAGTGGCCACAGGACAATGTGATATTTGCTGTAATGCAGGAGAGCGCAGGATGCTCCCGGGGCGAGGGAACAGAATGCCGGACTTCAGAAGGAGGCACTGTTCAGACTTCCCGAGGACCGAAGACTCGGCACTCCTGGAGATTCTGAAAAGAATGCCTGTTGCCCACTCCACTCTGGCTATCAGACTATCAGAGCAATCAGTGCACCCCGAGAAATTGGAATTTACCCCAGGAATCTCATGCTGGGGACAGAGAGAGAGGTTTAACTTAGTACTGAAAATTTGACAGAACTAGTGTCAGAAAGTAATTTCACACGGTTGTGACAATTTGGTTAGACCACCTTGAAGAATGGTGGGCAGAACCACACCTCCAGCAGAACTGCTCAGTGATGCATCTCTGTTGCCTTCTATTTTAACTTAACCTTCAAGCTTGACCTCCGAAAGATGGAGCTCGGAGCAATACCGCTCGCTGTTCCCAGCGTGACCATTGTCATAGTCATCTTTCTGCTGCCGCAAGACAACACTGATACACAACTTAAAGGATAAAAAGCTTTATTTGACTTACAGTTCCAGAAGGGGGCTATACTCAATTATGGTGGGGTCACAGAGCAGAAGGCATGGCTTGGAGGCGGAAGTAGGAAGGCTGATTCAGGTCATCCTCAGGCTGATTCAGGCAGAGGGAGCCAGCAAACTGCTGGAGGAAGGAGGGAGAAGCTACCAAGCTTCAAGGCCTGTTCCCTGTGATGTGTCTTCCTCCAACAAGTCTCCACCTCCTATGGGTGTCATGAGCTTCCCAGACATAAACCTCGGCTTCAGATCCAAACACATGAGCCGGTGGAAGCCAGCTCACACTCGATCATGGCCGTCATATTGAATACATTTCCTTTGTCTGCATTTCACTGTTAGTTTGATATTTTTGTTGATTCATTCTGGGTAGGCTTCTACCATGGCACAGGGCTTATCACAGGCCTGTACATTACCACTCAATTGTGAAGGACCAATGAGAGTTGCGGGCTGAGAAGGAACGCAAGGTTTAAGGAAAACCTATGACGGGGTGCAGGAGTCCGAGTGTATCTGCCGTGAGAATGCCAAATCACTGGATAATGCTTTTAGGGTCAAGCTCCTCTCCAGTGTTTGGGTGGCACAAGGAAGGCCCTGTGATGGCAAGCTCTAGAAGCCTTCATGGAGGAGATTTGATCTGAGTTTGCCATAGGAGGGTTAAAAAAAAATTAGAACAAACTTTCGAGAAAAGCAGTAAAAGTATCCTCGGAAACATGCTTCTCAAAATTTTTATTGTTTCATCACATGTTATATTCAAAATTTGAGTTTGCATTGGTTGCAAATATCTGTTGCTCCAACATCAGACCAATCTGTGAAAATGACAAAAGCTAGTTTATGATCTACTCTCTATGCAGAATGTTGACGTTAACTCAGAAGGGGAGAGCTAAGTTGAGAATTTAGTGAGAATTATAATTCTGGTTTAAGGCAACTATTTTAATGTAGGCGTCTGTTCCAATTCAATTGACATTGAATAAGATATTAGCAAGCTATAGGTTGCAAATACTCATGATCCTCAATTCATCTATAATGAATACTTTTCCCAAATCTATGCTAATGTGTCATGGGGAATGCTTTACACTCAGTGACGAGGAGAGAGAAGATTTGGGACTGGCCTTCAGACAGCTGTGCTTCATATGCACTCCACCTGAATTGGGACAGCTCCTGGACTACGGCTCACTTTGCTCCGGGCATCTCTGAAAGACAGCTATGATGGAAAATCCTTCCAACGAGCAGAACTTCGATCAGTGCACCTGTGTGCACAGTTTTCTAGAAAGAAGTAGACGGACTTGTGATCCTGTGCTGATCTGTGGCTATATGGATTACATAATTATGTATGATGGTCAGGGACTTGAAAAAATATTATTTTGAATGTTGGTGGAAAAGCAACTTAGGAAAGGGTACATGAGCAGACTTTCTAATTGTACAGAAAATGTGACGATATCATGGCTCATGCGAATGCTTACTGAAAGGTTGTTGCAGTTTGAAAGAACTTAAAGCACCAGGTACATAGGTTGGCTTGTCCTATGGATGCAAGTTAGTCTCTTTGAACAAAGATGGCATCAGGAGTGGAGGCTATGCCTATGACAACACTGATACACAACTTAAGGGATAAAAAGCTTTATTTGACTTACAGTTAACCAAAGCTAACCACCATGGAGAGCTCAATATATCAGCAACAGAGATCAATACTAAATGGTTGGTGTGGTCTCATTCCTAGGTGAGTAGCCAGCTACCTGGGGATGGCTTGATTATATTCTTTGTGCAGATGGCAGTGTTTTGTTCTTTCCAGAATAGATACTTACTCTGGATATGGATTTGCCTCCCTTGTTCACAATGTTTCTGCCAAAACTCCCATCTGTGCGCTTGTAGAATACCTCACCACTATTTGCAATGTTTTGTCTAATATAGCTTCTGACCAAGGTAGTCAGTTTGTAGCCAAAGGAGTATGGCAATGGGCCCAGGCCCAGGGAATTCACAGGTCTTATCAAGTCTCCAACCATCTTGAAAGCTGCTAGATTGGTAAAATATTGGAATGGCTCTTTAGAGAGCCATTATAATAGTGGATAGGTGGCAATACGTTGTAGTGCTTCCAGAAATCTATGTGCTGTCAGAAATACTTCTCTGATAGCCGGGATTCATGGATTCAGGAATCCAGGGATGGAACCGAGAGTGGTACAACTCATTGTTACCCTGAGCCATTCGCTAATGAAATGTTTTATTTCTTGTTCCTGGAGTTTTGCTGTTTATATACCTAAGTTACATTTTCTAAGTTACTTTCTTTTTGTGTGCGTGTGTGTGTGTGTGTGTGTGTGTGTGTGTATGTGTGTACAAGTGGACACTGGTATGCCTATAGAGGCCAATCAAGGGTGACTGTGGGAATCATCCTTGATTAGTTCATCTCCTTTTTGCTTTGCTTTGGGATTTCTCAGGCTCCATCCTCTAGAGCTGCTGCCACTGTTTCTATCTCACACTTTATGTGGGATCTGAGACACGAACTCAGGTCCTTCTACTTGTGAGACAGAATGTCAAAAATTGAGCTATCTTTCCAGCCTATAAGTTACTTTTTTCATCTCTCTGACAAAATATCTAAAAGATCAAGTGAAGGAAGAAAAGGGTTGTTTTGGCGTTTGCTTGAGGAAGGCATGGGTGCGGGGAGGGGGGGATTGGTCACGTGACTTCCACAGTCAGTAAGAAGAAAGCAGTCAGTGATTCTGCTCAGCTGGCCTTTTCCTTTTAATTTATTTGGAGACCCCAACCCATGTATGGGTCTTTTTTTTTTTTTTCAGTTAAGCCTTTCTAGAAACATCTTCAAAAACATACCCGGAGATATGTAACAATGAAGACTGACTGTTACAAAGAATAACTTTGTTTCCTTTCATTTCTTATTCTCTTATGTAACAAAAATATTGACTTTTGTAATATTTTAGCTTGTAAATGTAAATATCAGTGTTTACATTTTTGAAATGTTATATAATAGTTTTTTTTGTGTGTATATGTGCCTGTGTATTTTGGAAATTATCCTGGATTGTTTCTATCTCCTTTTTGCTTCACTCTGGGATTTCCCAGGTTTCACCCACCAGGGCAAAAAGTGTAGGCCTCCACTGTTTCTGCCTATTGTTTTTATGTGGAATCTGGGATTCAAACTCAGGACCTTCTGCTTTCGAGGCAGAATCTTAACTCCTGAGCCATCTCTCCAGCCCCTATATAATAGTATTTAAGAATAATAAATAATAGGCAAATACTTTGTCTCTTCTTTCCTGTCTTTGGTTATGAATTGGTTGGAGGTAATATGTTAGGCTGAATTATCATCTTGTTAATGTCTCTATCTGCAGATTAAGCTGATTTAAGGAGATGTATAAAGAAGTCACATTGACACATACGCTGTTTTGTTTTGGGTCAGCTTGATTTTACAGAAAACGGACAAAAATAGACATACCCAGATATATGTAACAATGAAGACTAGAATACAGGGCCTTGTACATTACAGAGCGACAACTAGTGAAAAATGTATATAGGATGCTCCCTGCTAGGAAGGGAAAGAGAAAACATGAAAGGCTGAAGAGTCAAACTCATGAGTTTTCCATGAAAAAGTACAGACATGAAAGTCTAACTGGAGCTTTCTGGAGTCCTTAAGAATTAAGGTCATAGCCTGGGTTTTAAGGTTTCCGTTTATCAGAAGTGTCTCATGCACACACTGTCTCTCTTTCCCATCTAGATATCAGGAATGTTGATTCTCTAGCTCATGGGCTGGCCATTTGAGCATGCACTGGAAACTAGGAGAGCTGCCATTTTCCTATCTCTCCTTCCATTAAAACAGAGGTCTCATGCCCAGATTTGCACACAGATTCCCAGCCTCCGTTTTGTCCCCTGTGCATAATCTGTCAGGACCAGGCAGTAGCTTTTCACCATTTCTCCCTCTAGGAGGACGGTGGACTTTCCTACCTGTCTTGGCTTCACCGGTCACCATGCTGAGACATGGTACAATTAGAGAACTTTTAAGGAGGGATAGCAGCCAAGAGAACTCTCCCACCCACCACCTTTAAAGTACATGGTAAGTGAGTATCCTCTTCCTGAACCATCTCCCCCGTCGTTAAAACATACTTCTGGATGTGTCTATGAGAGCATTTCTTGGCTGACACTCTAGTACAGATGTACTCATTGATGTGGATGAGCCTCATTTAAATTGCTCAGGACCTGAGTGGCCAGCAGCAGCCAGAGGGCTTTCTGAGCTGAGCATCCCTCTCTCTGACAAGGATGAGGCTGACCACTCATTTTTTTCTTGCTGTTGAACCTTTTAATTCTTGGATCTTCAGAGTTTAGAGACTCCAGACTATCAGCTCCCCTGTCTCTCAGGCCTTCAGACTTAAACTGAGTTTGCTGTCACCAAGTTTGCTGGGTTTTCAGGTTGTAAGCTAGAG
This sequence comes from Typhlomys cinereus, assembly GCA_023101885.1. Classification (NCBI taxonomy): domain Eukaryota; kingdom Metazoa; phylum Chordata; class Mammalia; order Rodentia; family Platacanthomyidae; genus Typhlomys; species Typhlomys cinereus. Next base: position 120,477 of record JALPQD010000679.1, read on the forward strand.
ATTGAGGCCCTTCTTTGCTCCCACAATTACATGAGCTGATTCTTACATTAATAGGAATATCTAGCATCCTGCATGTCTTATTTCTCAGGGAAACCTTGACTAGCACAGTATCCTAGACCCAGAGGGAGTGGTCACATGCATACAGTGTGCATGAACACACACTGGTTTCAGCACCCAAGGGGGAGATCTCAGCATGGGAATTCATGCAATACTACTGATATTCTCCGAATCACCTTCACCTCTGTGCCGCAAAGGTTGGTAGTTAGTGTCCCCATTAACAAGTGGCCATCCTAGCCAGGCTGGGCATCACGTGCCTGTGATTTCCCTGCTCAGCAGACAAGCACGGGAAGGAGAACTGAAATTGTACGAGCTCACAAGTCTGAATCCAGCCTTGGCAACATAGACCCCTTGTCGAAGGAAAAAGGAGAAAAAGAAAAGGAGAAGGAAGAGGAGAAAGAAGGAAATAAAGAGGTAATAGAAAAGAAAGAAAAGGAAGGAAAGGAAGGAAGGGAGGAAGGAAAGAGGAGAGGAAGGAAGGAAGGAAGGAAGAAAAGAGGGAAGGAAGAAAGGAAGAAGGAAAGAAGGAAGGAAGGAAAGAGGGGAGGAAGGAAAGAAGGAAGGAAGGGAAGGAAGGAAGGAAGGAGGAAGGAAGGGAGAGAGGGAGGGCGAGAGGGAGGGAGGAAGGAGGAAGAAAGGAGGGAGGGAGGAAGGAGGGAGGAAGTAGAGGTGCTTGTACCGTAGTTCAGTGGCAGAGAGTGTTAAGCAATGAGTGGGCCCCAGGGCTCCATCCCCAACACATTTAGATGCTACACATATAAAGCAACAACCATCTTGGGAAAGGCCTGGAGACTGACAGGAGTAATAGAGGTCTGAATCAGCTATTTGGAGACGTGACTGTCCAGTGTTTCTTGTAAATTAAGAATGTGTTCTAACTCCGGAACCTGGGGCTGTAGGTTGCCTAAGTGGCATCTTCCCAGGCCAGAAATCAGGTTAGAGAACCACGGTCAAGCTGTAAATGCAACATCTAAATAAAAAACAGGAAAGTAAGAAGCATTTAAAATTTCAATCAAGCGTCCAGTAGAAATGCCTGCTGGTATCCTATTGAGTTTTAAAATGAGCTGGTAGTGTTTATTCACAGTATTTTAGTGACTTTAGTTTCTAGAGCATAACAAAGGGGGAATAAGTAAATATTCATACAGAAGTTGGCCTGAGTCTTGATCTGACAGGGAACCAGTGTGGTTTAAGCTGGCAGACTCGGAGATGAAGGACACATGAACCAAACAATCATTTTTGTTGCCTCTACTTTGCAATTTTACTTGAAATGTGAAAATGGATAATTAGTTACTGATTCTTTGGTCACTATCAAAAACCTTAGGGTTTGAGCTGGGCTGAGACTGGCAGGACTGCTCTGAAGATTTTCCATTGCTTCAGCTAGTCATTCCTATATCACGTGACATGTCCCAAACAAAGCAGAAAGCAGTTTCTGCAAAATTGTTGAACAACTATACTTTTATATTTTTATTTTTTAAATTGTATTTTATTTTCATTTATTTGTGAGGGAGATGGAATACAGAGAGAGAGAGAGAAAGAGAGTACACGTATGCCATGAAGCATAAGTGGAGGTCAGGGGACAACTTTTGGGAAGTCACATCTCTCCTTCCACCAGGTGCGGTTCAGGGGATCAAACTCAGGTCGCCAGGTTTACCAGCAAGCTCGTTACCCACTGGACAAACTTGCTGGTCCAGAACGTGCACCATCTTTCTTTTTAAATTCATCAACAGATTCATTTCAGTCCTCCCAGATTTTGAAAACCTTGGCTTAAGCGATTGTGTGAATTTCACTAGAGACATTGTATAAGTGTCATGGTTTGAAACGTGTCTTCCAAAGGCTCATGTGTGTGAATCTTTTGTTGTTTGGGGCAGTCCCTGAAGTTTTAGGCGGTGGGGCCTTGCTGGAGGAAGGCATGTCACGGGGGGGGGGGGGGGCTTGAGATTGACCAGCCCCACCCAGCGTGCTCTTGCAGTTGGTTGTTTTCCGCCCTCAGCCTCCAGGATGTCTCCAGTGACTTGGCTCCAGCCTCTGCCAGCCAGCCGTGCCTTTCCCTCCATAGTGGACTGCATCTCCGCTCTGGAACTGTAAGCTGAATAAGTCTCCCTTTCTCCCTTACGGTGTGTTTGAGTCTTGTCTCACAGCAACAGAGAAGAGTAACTGCTACAGTCTGTAAGGCCGACTTTCGCTTTATTTTGATGGCTTAACCTCGGTCTTACCCTTCATGGTGTTATAATTGCTTCAACCCTCACATGCGGCTCTATGAAAAGAGTGTGCTAGGGTTTGGAAGTCACCGTCGGATCTTTGAAGATTGCGTTCAGAGAAACAATGGTGTATCCAAAGTCGACTTCCCACTCGGGTGTAGCTACCCACAGTGATATGTAAGCATTTTTAAAAAGTATTTTATCTATTCATTTTATTTTATGTGCACGCATGTGTGCTTGTGTGTGCTTGTGTGTGTGTGTGTGTGTGTGTGTGTGTGTGTGTGTGTGTGTAGCAGAGGGTACTGTATGACCCTATGGAGAACCAAGGGTGACTTTGGGGATCATCCTGAATTACTTCTACCTCCTTGCTTTACTCTGGGATTTCCCAGGTTCTGCCCACCAGGGCCCGAAATGCAGATTGCTATCATTTCTGCCAGGTGTTTTTATGTAGGACCTGGGATCTGAACTCAGGACCTTCTGCTTGTGAGACAGAGTCTTAACCTCTGAGTCATCTCTTTATCCTAGTAAGCATTTTTTGAATATGCATGCATACATTTTACATTCAGTGTGTGAGTATGTGAATGTGCATGTGTTTGAATGTGTGTGTGTGCGTGTGTGTGTGTGTGTGTGTGTGTGTGTGTGTTCACATGCGTATGTCATGGCTTGTGTATGGAGGCCATAAAACAATTTGCTGGAGTTGATTCTTTCCTTTCACCACATAGTTCCAGAAACTAAGCTCCAGCCTCAGGCTTGGCAGCAAGCACCCTTAAATGCTGAGCTATCTCTCGGGTCTGTGATGTGTAAATCTTTAACCAAAGATTGTCTGGCAGAAATCAAAATGGCATCCTAATAGCCTGAGCTGTGTCACAGGCAATTTGGGGAGAAGCTGACTATCTCATAGATGAGCGATTGAAAAGTCAGTCATGATGGGAAAGCATTTTCTTCAATTCCCTTTACTTAAATTTTAGTAACAGTGAGGGCTGGAGAGATGGCTAAGAGGTTAAGACTCTGCCTCACAAGCAGAAGGTCCTGAGTTCAGATCCCAGGTCCCAAGTAAAAAACACCATCCAGAAAAGGCGCTAGCTTGCACTTCTGGCCCTGGTGGGTGGAGTCTGGGAAATCCCAGAGGGAAGCCAGAAGGAGGTAGAAGCGATCCAGAATAATTCTCGAAGTCACCCTTGGTTCTCCAGGGACACACAGTGCCATTTGACACACACACACACACACACAAAATAAATTTAAAAAATTTAAAAATTTAAAAATTTTGGTAACAGAGATTCTGTGTATTGTAAGCTCCATTTCAGGAATATTTAGCATGGATTAATAAAGACTGATGGGAACATTGCGTACAGAACATTTAAATTCCTATGCAAAAAACTGGTGAAATTCATTTGGAAGAACACGCATTATTATGTGACATTAATTACTAAGTTCTAAGTTCCAGTTTCTAGTGCATGAGCTTCCAGTGAGCGCAGCCCCCTAATTTTCCAGTTCTTTAATGTGACACTTATTGTGGAAGTTGAAAATGTTCATGTCATTTTGTCTGGAGCTAAATAGCTCCGTGAGCATCAGTCACCTCGCACTCGCTGGTTCTTTGTGAAGATTCTGAAATGTTTCCCTTTCGCTGTGCACCTTTCCCTACTCTTTTCCATGTGTCTGGCAGGGACCTAACTCTTCAGTAAGCAAGGTGGGGACCGCGATGTCGCTGATCTGGTGGAGCACTTGACGGACTGTCTCACCAATGTCCAGTGCCCTGGGGTGGGTCCAGCCCTATGTGAACAGGGCTAGAGGGCTCAAGCCTGTGCCCCCAACACTTGGGAAGTGGAGGCCGAGGCGCTGAAGTCCAAGCTCGTCCTTGGTGTTGTAGGCCTGCCCCGGTGACGTGAGACCCTCTCAAGAACAAACAAAAAAGCAAAGTGGACGGAAGTGGATTCACAGAAGGGCAATAACTAGAGACTTGTCTCTTCCTGTCTCCCACTCTTTTATTATTATTGATTTTATTATTCGATACTTCCATACACAGATACAATGAATTTATGTTTTAACCCCTTACTACCCAATCCAGTTCCATCTCCCTTGCAGCCTGACTCCCTGTCTTGCAAAACCTCTAGCTGGCAGTTTGGATCTGAGATGTCCCCTAAGAGCTGAGAAGGCTTGGCCACCACCTGTAAAGCTTTTAGGAAGGTGCTGGAACCCTGGGAGTTGGGGCCTAGGGGAAGAAGTTCCGTGTTGAAATGGTTCTGGAAGGGGACTGGGAAACTGTTTGCGGAACTCTTTGTCCCTCTTTGCTTCCTGTCTTCCTTGAGGGGAATGGACCCCTTCCACCTGGTGATCTGGCCACGAGGTAATGCACAACCACAGGACCCAGTCTCCACCTGGACCGATCTCTACCTGGACCGATCTCCGCCTGGACCGATCTCCGCCTGGACCGATCTCCGCCTGGACCGATCTCTGCCTGGACCGATCTCTGCCTGCCTTTGCTCTTGCCTCTGTTTCCACGTGCATAATTCCAGTCCTCGCAGCTTTATGTGGTATTCTCCGGTCTTTGTCTGGTTTCGAATCTCATTACGGCACATCTTATTGCTTACTGTCCATCTCCGCCGGCTATGTAAGCACACTGCATGAGGCCAAAGTTACTGCTTTACTACTAGGATCAAGAACAAGACCCGTGGACTGACAAGATGGCTCAGGAGTTAAGCCTCTGCCTCACAAGTAGAAGATTCTGAGTCAGAATCTCCCTCTCTTTCTCTCTCTCTCTCTCTCTCTCTCTCTCTCTCTCTCTCTCTCTCACACACACACACCATGCAGAAATGTCAGTGTCCTGTAATTCCAGCACTGGAAGGCGGAGCCTGGGAAACCCCAGAGCAAAGCAAAGAGGAGGTAGCACAATTCAGGATGATTCCCAAAGTTACCCTTGGACTTCCACAGGCACACACAGTGCCTTCGGATACTTAACAGACACACACACACACACACACACACGCACATGCACACGCACACAGCACATGCAAATGCACACACACACACACACACACACACACACACACACAATATGCAAGATAAATAAATAAACGAACAAGAAATTTTAAAAAAGGACAAAGCCCCACAGGCTGGTGAGATGGCTCAGCAGGTAAAAGTGTTGGAATCCAAGAAACAAAGAACTAGAAGGCCTAAGGGACCAACTGAGGACAGGGTAGTGAGTACAGAGCAGGGACGAGAAGCGGAGTGGAATTCTCTGCGCAGGCCCCGCCCTTACCCATTAGAACCTTCCTGACCTCTGAATCTCCAGCCGCAGGAAATCTTTCCTTTTTAGAAGCTGCTTCTGTTTTGCATTTTCTCAAGATGACACAGCAGTAGATCCACAGAGGTGACCATTGCCACTGCTAGCTCCGGAAATGGATCTGGGGTTGACTTTGCTTCTTCAACTGTTTACGTCTTTTCTGTATTTTATTTACTGGAAGACATTTTTGGTCCATTTTACATGCATACTCTAAACCGAATCCAGCAGAGCCTTAGTTTATCTTAAGACCTTTAATTTGCCAATTTCTGTTAATAAGACCTTAATGTAGAATTTGGAACAGCAAACACTAAATATTAGCAGATGATACAGGAAATGACTTCTGCGGACAGCATGATTCCTCTTAACGTTTTCTGGAATGCCTTGGTGAATACTAATGTTCCGTTTAGGACAGAAAATGTAAATCATGTGCACAAAGAAGTCCCAAGACATTTGGGGATTTAGTAAGAAAGAGATAAGAGATAATCAACTTTTTTCTTTGTTTTCAGGAATTAACTGTCTTTTTTTTTTCTTTTTGCTTTCTGTTTGTTCCTCTTCTTTCCTGAAATAATTAAACTTTCTAACCTATAAGGTCATGCAGTCTCCACATCTTGATGTATATTTAACTGGGATTTTAAACAGGGAAATTAGAGAAATTAGAGATTTTAGAAAGCTTTCAGTTATTACCACAGAGAGCTTGCTTGTGTCAGAAATGGGCTTGCTTTGCATTTTAGATATCTTGTAATCATTTATCTTCTTGTCATCTAAACTGATTGTATTAGAGGCAGAGGACTTGAATGTTAAATTTCGATTTGAAAAGGATTAGTCAGACTGGGGACATGACTCAGCGGGCAAAGGCGCTGATGATTTGAGCCCAAGCCTGGGACCCGAGTGGTACAAGAGACTTAATTCTGCCACACACAGGCCCCCCCTCCCACACCTCACACCACATACCATACACACACACACACACATACACACCACAAGCCATAAACACACATATACACTCCCTACGCCACACACATACACAAAGCCCCCACCACATACCACACACACACACACACACCACAAGCCACAAACACACACACATACACCCCCTCATGCCACATACACAGCCCCCACCACATACCACACACATACACACACCACTCGCACACCATTCACACACACATACCACATACACACGCATATACCACATATACAAAACACACCACACACACAGGCTACACACAAACACATGCCAAACACACACACACACACACACACACACACACACACACACACGCACGCACACCACATACACCACATGCATATACAAACACGACATCACACACACACGTGTCACACACATATACACACATACACTACATATCACAAATACCACATGCACACACACACCACCTGCCACAAACACACACACACCACCTGCCACACACACATACACACCTCCCACCACATATCACATGCATACACACATGCCACACACACACACATATACCACATATCAAATAAAATATACCACACACACAGGATACACATAAACACATGCCAAACACACTCACACACACATACCACATGTATAAAACACACCACACACACAGGCTACACACAAACACATGCCAAACACACACACACACACACACATACACACGCCTCACATACTATATATATATATATAAACACACACCAGTAATGCATATGTCCCCCCACGCCATATACCATATACACACACATACACTGCTCAAGGCACATGTGCCACGTATCATACACACACACACACAAACACACACACTCAGCACACACACCACATCCTCCCACTAAATAAGCAAATGTAACAAAAATTTGAAGAGGAAAGAGTTAACATAATTAAAAGGACTGTGTCTGAACATACAAAAGAAACTGTCATAACAGAAGCAACATACAGGTAAGAGTAAATCCTACAATGAAACCTCCAGTTCCCAGAGTGATCGTTTGAAGCATTAAGCAACTGCTTAGACAAATGGATGACAAGTGAGTGTCATAGTTTAATTTTCATTTTTCATTGGGAAGAAGCTTCTGAAAATCCCAACTCAAAGACTCCCTGGTGTCGAGCATCTTTTGTACGTGTACTTAGAGACAGACCCTGAAAACCGCCAGCTCTTCCTAAGCCTAGCACTCAGGTATCGGGGTGATGGTTAATTCACTGCCGAGGATCTTGCTTCCAATGAGATCTGACAGAGATTTATCTAAGCATTTTATTATAGTTGCTATGTATTCTCAGAAGAGGTTTGTGATAGTTAATCCTGGGTGTCAACTTGACACACCTGGCATTAAGCAAGATCAGCTGAGACCACCTGAAGAGATTATCTGGATAATACAAGAGCAGCCCTAGACCCCACCGAAACCTCCATAGAACTCATAGGAACCTCCCAGTAGTGGACAGATAAAAGGAACCACAGAACAGAGGAGAAGAGACATTCTCTGGGAATTCTCCAGTCACGTGGATGAAATTTCTTTTTATGGGTGGAAATATGCAATGTATTTCTCAGTCTGACTTATTTCACTTAACACAGCAATCCCTATTTCTGCACATTTTCCTGTAAGTGGCAAATCTCTCTCCTCCTCCTGTTTTTATTTATTTTGGTAGAGAGAGAGAGAGAGAGAGAGAGAGAGAGAGAGAGAGAGAGAGAGAGAGAGAGAACATGCTGGCATGCATACTGTGGCATCCAATGTCAAAGGGCAGTTTTCAGAAGTCCTTTCTCTCTCTCCATCACGCGGGCCTCTGGAAGGGAACTCTGGTGACCAGGTGTGTATACACGTGCTTTACCACTGACAGGTGCTATCTTGCTGACTCATCCTTCTCTCTCTCTTTGAGACAGGGTCTCACTCTTTAGTTCGGCCTAACCTGTAACTCACTATGTGGCTTCAAATTCATCACAATCTGCCTGCCTAGGCCCCCGAGTGTTGAGATTACCAGCTTGAACCATCATATCTGTTTTATTTTTCTGAACACAATTCCACTGTGCCTGTAATGCCGCATTTCTTTGTCCATCAGTCTGTTGATTGACATCTAGCCTGGTACATATGTTAGTGATTGTAAGTAGCACGGCCATGAACGTCAATGCTCAGGTACCTCTGTGGAGCCAGTCCTTCTGCTATACATACACGAATGCTTTCACTGGATCCTGTGGTAGCTCCAGTTTTTCTTTTCTTTTCAAGAATTCCATCCTGATTTCCACAGTGGTCACCCCAGCTTACATTCCCACAAACAGCGGGTGAAGCCCTTCTTTCCCCACATCCTTGCTGGCATTTGTGTCATCTATTTCTATATTTGCATTGTGTATATTCATTATCCAATGAACTGGCTTATTGAAGAACAGTCTCATATAAGCATGTATTGTACATCGAGCAGATGTCTCTGTATCCCTCCTACTATCCCTCCCTCAATTAGTCCCCTTTGTTCCCCTGCATAGTTTTCTTCTACTTTCATTCTGTATATAAGCATATGATTTATCTACCCATATAAGGGAGAAAATATGATATTTGCTTGTGTGAGCCTGGCTTTGTTTGTGTAAGCCTGGCTTAATTTGCTTAATAAAATTATCTGCAGTTAATATTCATTTTCCTGCAAACGTTATAACTATATTTTTATGGCTGAAAAGTTCCCTCGTGTATATGAAGCACATTTTGTCTAACATTCTTCTTTTGTTGGACACCTAAGTTTGTTACATAACAGCTATTGTGCATAATGTTGCAATAGACATTAATGTGCAGGTGTCTCTGTGACATGCCAACTTGGAGTCCCTTGGATAAATTCTCAGGAGCTATGTTGCTGGGTCACATAGTAGGTTCATTTTCAGCTATAAAGGAATTTTATTATTCATTTAGAAGAGAGAGAGAGAGAGAGAGAGAGAGAGAGAGAGAGAGAGAGAACATATGTGTGCTATGGGTAGAAGTCAGAGGACAACGTTTAGAAACCAGTTTCCCCCTTCAACAATGTGGACTGCCAGGGAACTGAACTCAGGTCTTTAGTTTTGTGCACAGACACCTTACTCACTGAGCTATCTCACTGGCCTCCATTTTTAGTTTTCTGAGGAAACTCCATACTGACTCCCACAACAAATGGACTAGTTCCTAGAATGTGTAATAGTTTCCTCTTGTCTACATTCTCACTAGTATTCATCATTATAATAATAATAATAATAATAATAATAATAATATAAAATAAAAAACTTAATAACTGACATCTGACTGCAGTTATAGGAAATCTCACTGTGGTTTCTATTTACATTTCATCGATAACTAATAAGATTGAACACTTTTTATATGTTTATAAAACCCAATCAATAAGCGCGCAAATGAAACGAGCAGAGAATTCTCAAAAGATGAAATAATAATAAATGAGCCATGTTGATTGCACTGCTTGATTTCTTGTTAGTTTTCTGAGTTCTTTGTATCTTTTAGATGGTAATCCTCTGTCAGGCACACAGCTACGAACGTTTCCTCTCATTCTATTGGCTTTCTTTGCTCAACCTTGTTTCCTTTGCACTGCAGAACTTAATTTCACTGGACCCTATTTGTCAACCCTTGGCATTATTTCCAGAGCGGCCAGGGTCCTATCAGGAAGACCTTTCTTGAAATCTTGAAATGTTCTGCACACTTCTTCCTCTGACAGTTTCAGACTTTCAGGTCTTACGCCAGGATGTAAGATTTGATTCACCGGGAATTAATGTGATAGTTAATCCTGGTTGTCAGCTTGGCTGGATTGGGGATTAACTGATCAATCATCAGACGACCTGAAGAGGTATCTGGATTAAGAAATTTCAAGTACAATGCTCAGCACTAAATGTGGGTGGCACCTTCCAGTAGCTGACTAGATGAAAGGAAGAAAGAAAAGCTGTCTTCCTCTTGTCCCGTGCTGGCAAACTTTCTTTACTAACATCAGAGCCCAGCTTCTTCGACCATCTAATTTGAACTGAAGACCAGAGATTGTCTAAGAATCCTCTGGTCTTCTGCACTAACTGTAACAGCTGAGATACTCAGCCCTGAACTGATGGTGACAGGCAGCCTTTGTTGGACCACAGAGACCTTAACTCATCAGCCGGTCCAATCAATTCCCTTCCTCTATATATTTATTCTATTAGCTCTGTTCTTCTAGCGGACTCTGACTAATACAGCTGACTGCTTTGTACAGTGAACTCTGACTAACACGGTTGACTATTTTTTACATCCTAAAAGAGCAGAATCTAGTTTCATTGTTGTACGTGTGAGTATCTGGGCTCAGCATCATCATTTGTTGAAGAGGGGTTATTTCCATTAGTGTATTTTTAAACACCTGAAAAATCATCTATCTGTAGGTGTGTGAGTTTACTTGTGACCAAACACTCTGTACTTCCGGTATGCTTTACCTCATTTCATTTTATTATATTTTGAATAAGCACATATGTGTGTGTGTATGTTTATATGCATATATGTGTGTACAAGATGGCACTTGAGTGTGCGTGCCTATGAAAGCCCCTTAGTGGGACTTCGTGAATCACCCTGGGTTGCTCTACCTTCTTATTGCTTTGTTCTGGGATTTCCAGACTGTGCCTTCCTGGTCCAGAAGTACAGGCTTTGGATATTTCCACTCAGTGTTTTTATGTGGGATCTGGGATATGGGATCCAGGATCTGGATTCAGGTCCTTTTACTAAGAATGCAAAGACTTTAACCCCTGAGCCATCCCTTCAGCACTCCAACATCATTTATGCTTTTGTTATGCTGTTGTTCTGCTGTCCGGGCTTGAAAGCCTTCTTGAAGCACACTATCGCAACATTTTGTATTCTATCAATTTTTTCCCTCCAAACTTCGGCTCTGTACAAATTTCACCACATTTGACTTTGACCAATCCCAGTAGAACTTTGTCTGCTCTGTCTTTTTCTGTTTCTTTCTCCATAGCTTTAGCACTTAATAATCCCAATATATGCTTTTGTCCAAGACTTTGGCCAGAACCTCTTTATTTTTTCACGTGCCTGTATGGATGGGATGTGCACATGAGTGTATATGTATGTGTCTAGGTGGGTGGACACGTGTGTGGGTGTGTATAGAGGCCCAATTGTGTTTTTGGAAATGATCTTGATTACTCTTCCAACTTACTTTGTTGAGTCTGGGTTGTTAACAAAATCCAGACTGTATCGCTAGAACTAGTCTGGCTAGCCAGCTTGCTCTGAAAGTTGGCTGACTCTACCTTCTGATACAGGAATTTGGCCTTTTTACATGGAATTTGGGGATCTGAACTCTGCTTATTTTACTTGCATGGCAAATTTTTGAAGCTATTGAAGAACTGAAGTTACTGAAGCCATCGCATGCTTCAGTAGTGAGCTATCGCCTCAGCCCTCCCTCTCACACTTTGTGCCTTCTCATTTTGAGATTTTATAATTTGTCAAGTGCTCATGCTTTCTTGTTTATTTATTTACTTATTTATTTCCTCACTGAAGTTCGAACCTAATATTTCATCAGGCAGGTTCTCCATCCTTGATTGTCTTCTTCATCTTGGTTGGATTGATTGGTGATGCTTTCTACTATTCATTATTATTATTGATTAAGTTTCTTATTTCCACTATTTCTACTTTTTTTCTTAAAACGTCAGTGTCCTTGCTGAATCATCTGCCGTGCTGCTGACTTTTTCATCTGCATTGCTTATTTCTTCCTCCATTTTGCTGACTTTAGCTACTATGTTGCTGACTTTCTTCTTCTGGTCATTGATCATTTGCGAGGAAATTTCTGAAATCTTCATTTGGCATTTTACTTATTTCATTATCATTAAATTCAGTCGTTGAGGAATAATGCTCTTTTGGGTGAGTTGTGTTTCCTTTTTTTTTCACATTCGTGTGTTATGATTTGTGCACCTGTGGGTTTGGATATTTCTTCTAGGTTTTTTAAAATTAATTTATATATTTTTAACTGCTTACTCTTGAAAGCTTAATTCCTAGTACCAAGCAGAGAAGAAAGAGTGAACTGCATTTCAAAGTGGCTTCTACTCCATCTTCTGTCTCAGCCAATGAGTTATGCCACTGAAGTGTGTTTGACTTATTTCTCCCTTGTTTCCCTCTGCTTTTAGCAAGTATCTTTTTATTCCCATTATGGATTTCCAAAGTTCTTCCTCTGTCTCTCTCTGTAGTACTGAGACCTTTTTTCTTATTTCTGACCTGTGTGAGGGAGCTCTAGTTCACTGGCCTACCTGATGTTTCCCCCATTCCTGTTTCATAAATGTTCTAATCATCATCCTGCGTTCCTCCTTGCACAGATGGAAGGCGCAGCATCTTCTGTCTGCGCGGGCGGCTCCTCCCTGCCCTCACCCTTTCCTCTCTTTCCACGTGCATGATTTCAGGCCTCCTAACTCTTCTATTTGGCATTCTCTGGTCTCTGTCTTACTGAAATTTCAAGTCTCATTATAGCACATAGTTGTTGTTTATTTTCCACCTTTCCTAGTCTCCACTGGCTATGTAAATTAATTCTGTGAAGTTGAATTTCATGACTGTTTTGCTAGGATCAAGGGCAAGCCCCCAGGATTGGTGAGATGCTCAGTAGGCAAAAGTCCTGAGCAAGCTTGACAGCCTGAGTTCAGACCCTGGAACCTCCCGGCCTAAGCAGATGAGGTGAAGGGCATCTCACATCCCACCATAGCTCCAGTGCTCCTGTGTGGAGAATCAGCTGGAGGCTCATTGGCTGGCAAGCCTGGATGACACAGACCTGCAGAAACCATAGGACAGACCTGTCCCAACAGGTGGAAGGAGAGAGCTGACTCTGGAAAAGTTGTCCTCTCACCTACACATGCCGGCCATGACACATGTATGCTCACACTTGCACACGAACATTGCACACATGCACAAAAAAGCTTAAAAAGCCACAGCGCTGTGCACTATACAGTGCTTAGGTTAACTTGTATTTCCTCCTGAAAGTCCTAAATTGAATGTATCAGAGGTTAGCTGTATTTAGAGATGGATTATTTTTATGAGTGTGCGTGCGTGCATGCGTGTGTGTGTGTGTGTGTGTGTGTGTGTGTGTGTGTGTGTGAGAAGGTACTGTGTATGGTTGTGGAGCCCTAAGGGCGACTTCAGGAATCATCCTTGGATTGCTCTACTTCCTTTTTATTTTGTTCTGGGGTTTCCTACGCTGCGCCTTCCAGGGACAGAAATACAGGCTGCCACCATTTCTGCCCAGTGTTTTCACATGGAATCCAGGATTCAAATTCGAGTCCTTTTGCTTGCAAGGCAGAGGCTTAACCAGAGCCATCTCTCCAGCTCTGGAGATAAAATTCTTAATAGTGACGATTCAACTAAAATTAGTTCAATAGGTTGGATCCTGACCCACTATGACTGATGGCTTCACAAGAAGAGAAAACTTGTACATAGACAAATGCAGAGGGTAGGCCATGCAAAGACGGGCAGGAGGTGGTCATTCATAAGCCATGGAGAGAGGCTTGTACCAGCCCTGTCCCTCATGCCTCCTGGGAGAAAACAGACACGGTGCTTCAGCATTAGACTTATGGTGCTTGGAACTGTGAGAAAACAAGTTTCTGTTGTTTAGACATTAGACTTATGGTATTCTTATTTTGTTCATTTTTTAAAAGAAATATGATTTGAGTAAACAAATAGAGTGCATATGTTAAATTAGCAAATACATATTAGATGAAACTTTTTTTAGTAAGTTCAAAGATAATGGAACTATTGAAGACTTACCACCAAAGAAATCTAGTGATGAATTCTTAATGGAAACTTCAAGGTTGGCATGGAAACAAGGTGCTTAGTTGGTGGGAGAGTGAGGTCAGGGTAGTATACTGCACAGGCACTAAGTATCTTAGTCCAAACCCAGACCTAGAACTTTGTGTCATTTCTTAGAAGTCTGAAAATTCCCTGCTTTGTGACTTTGGAGTTGATGATGATCGACAAAGCTGAAAACAGAAGAGGAAAGTGATGGGGGCTGTGAATGAGCTTTAAAGAGATGCCACCCTGTCATTGTCATTGAAGAGTCTATGATAGTGAAGACTTGGGGAAATCGGACTGAAGACTGTGAAGAGAAAAGATGATGATCCGTGCCAGTATCAGAAACACTAACTGGCAAGAAGCAGAGGTGGTCCTAGAAAACAAAATCCTGACATTGTAATTGCAGTTGACTTCAAGAAGGGTATAAAGAAGAGCTCCCACAAAGGATCCACAGGCAGCATTTTCACGAAATGCAGAAGGAGGGATGTACAGCTCAGAATGAATTCATAAGTGTGGCCAAAATCAATAAGCCCAGTGCTAGCCAGTCAGCAGGCAAGAATGCACCGAGGCTCCCCCAAATGCCAAGTGTCGGGCAGCATGTTTCAATTTTGATTTAACACATTGGAGACGCAAAAACAAGAAATGCTTTTGACCTTCTCAAAACCTGCCTCTTGAAACAGATGGTGTGATACCAAGTGTTGAGGATCGACAGAAAGCAACCCTGCCCCTGTTCTGCTTTGTTTGCATATTCGTTGCCCACAGAAATCATCTAGAAATCGGAAAGACCTAATAAGCAACGTTCAAAAGGAAGTGCAATCCTTACCAGGTCAGGATAGTCAGGGAAGAATTAATTGCCTTTAAACGGGTCAAATCTCGGTCCCAGATGGCATTCTCTGGGCTGTGAGGGGCTGGGCAAGAGGGAAGCAGGACTATCAGCATTTATCTTGGAGTCACCATGGCAAATAACAGAATGAAGATTGTTCAAGACGTGTAATGCGGCATCCATCGGTTTTCCCCAAAGGTCAAATGACACTTGATAAAAACTGCCCACTATTGAGCTGAGCATTGTTTTCTTTTTAATGGCTATGATTAAGCAGCTTGTTAGGCAGATGGCTTGCCAACTCTGAGAAAAAGGAAGCACGGCCATTCGCTGACATCCGTCGTCACCACCCACGGCTGCAGCCGTTTCTGTGACATGCATGCCACTAAAAGTGATTCATACCAAACCAAGCTCATCTTCTTTTGGGAAAAGTTACCAACAGAAGAGCATCTGAGACACGATTCATTTGCAATTTATTTAGGCGTCTGTGTCTAATGATTAACCCTTTAACTGTCATCCTGTGATGAACTTACTTTTCTTTGTCTCCTGGATTCCCGTCGTAGTAGCATTCTGTCCTCTTTCTTTGCTCTGGATTTGTGTTGCTTCCCAAGTTAGCACAAACTAGCTGACTGTACTTAGAATATTTGCTGGCTTTTGCAGTTCATGGGGATCCCGGCCCCCCCATTTGGATCTGCCAAGTCCTTCATGCGCTATTCCTGGTTTCTTAGCAAAACACTTGCCTTTCAGAGCATCGCTCACTACTGATTTGGCCACCCTCAGTCTTTCCTGTTTCAAAACATCTCATTAGTTCTTTAAACTTCTCCCTGTCTACTTCCTGTTCTCTTGTTCTGCCTAACAAGCTCTTGACATACTTCAAAATCAAGCAACGATCACCTCTGGGTGAAGATCTCTGATTCATGTGGGCAAAGTCAGTCGTGTGTGTGTGTGTGTGTGTGTGTGTGTGTGTGTGCGAGCTCTCCCACACCCATGCACATGTGTCCCAGGCAGCATACGCACATTTTCATTCAATATGTCAGCTGGATTGAGGTTCATACTTCCTTTTCCTTCAGCCATAGATACTCCCAAGAGCCAGATTGCCAAACGCAAGCTTTCTTCTTTTTTCCCCCACAGTTCCCCATTGCATATACATGTCCAATTAATGCTAACAATCTAGATAATAAGAACCAAGACGGATGGTTTTTTTGAATGTGTGTGCATGTGTGTATTTTTTTTTTTTTTTAACAGCACTGTGTGTGCCTGTGGAAGACCTTGGGTGATTTTGGGACTCAAGCCTGGATTGTTTTACCTCCTTTTTGCTTTGCTCTGGGGTTTCCCAGGCTCTGCCTTCCAGAGTCAGATGTTCAGGTTGCCACAATTTCCGCTGGCCTTTTTTTTTTTTTTTTTGTGGGAGCCAGGATTCTGTTTCCAATCCAGAATCTGAAACCTTGAGTTATCTCTCTAGCCCATGGGGTGAATAATTTCTTTTTTGCTAACAAGGTGAAAAAGAATTTGGATTCATAGCTGAATGGTCCAGAATACAGAGTTGACAGTGCAATGGATGATTGACTTGCATGCGCTGACTTCACCATCTTCTCCTCTCTTCTCTGTGTAGCCCATGCTGTCTTCTAACCTTCCATCATCTGCCTTGGCCTTGGTGTTGGGACTATAGGGGGGGCCATCACACTTTATTTCTTACTTCATTTCTATCCTCTCCATTCACTTTCTGACACCTTCTCAACTCTGAGGGAAGGAATCTCACTTCCTCTTCACGGCTATTTGCACTTCTATCCCGCAGCCTCCCATGTGCTGGGCATCTAAATGTAGGTCCTTATGCTTGAATGGCAGGTCGTTACTAATTAAGCCATTCACCCAAATCCCAAAGCTTATTTTTCCAGTATAGTATGGGGTACTGTGCATTATCTATTATTTTTGTTGCTACTGCTGCTATTATTAAGCTAAAGTGAAAGTGCATTTGGCATTCTACCTTGGAATGCCCTTCTTATAATGACGCAGCAGAAAGCTCGCTTGGAGAGAATGGTTATATATAATGGCCAGAACCAGAGGTAAACACATTTGCAAGGACTGTATTTTTGTTGGGGGAAAACTTAGCTTTGAGACTAATGGACAGGAGAGAATTCTAAGAAACAAAGAATTAAAAAGGCCTAAAAGACAGGACACTGAGTAGAGAGCAGGGAGGAGGAGGAGGGATGGAACTCTCTGAGCAGGCCTGGACCTTATCCATTAGGGACTTTCTGAAGGTATGGATGTGTCTGCTCTTTGAGGTTGCAAGAGAAAAACTACCAAAGATGAGCGAAAGTAACAGCCAATGCCAACTCCAATTTTCATTGTGGTTTAATATGGGAAGATAGGAGCATCTCGTTTTGTTTCTGAAACATTAGAATCTCCCAGCTAAAGCATTTTGACTGCGTCATTGGTGGAATCAATTATAGTTGCACTCTGATCATATTCATTTTCAAAACATTTTCATCATCCTACATGAGAATGAAACAGTAATTCCTTAACCCCACCCTGACCCCTGATATTTCTTTTAACGAATCTTAGCAGAGGCCCTTCTTTTCCAAGTACTTTCTCTGAAACATATCCATCTGTTTTTGTCTTCCATTTAATATTTCATTGCCGGAAATCTCTGTGAACAAAGCTAGCAGAGCCTATTTGGGGCTATGTGTGTTTATCTTTCAGTAGAGGAAGTCAGGCACACGTATGGTCCCTGTTCATTTGCTTATTTCAGGGGGAAACGGCCCGGTCCCTCCTTCCTTCACCTTTTAACATTCGTTCACTTCTTTAATTCCCTTGAATTTGCTTTCTGCCCTTTATTTTCCTTCAGCAAGACCCCTAAAGATCACTAATAAAAGCAGCTGCTGTATCTAATGGGTTGATGACATGGTCTTGACTTCGTAGGGTTCCCTTAGTCTGGACCGTGGACACCCTTTAAATTGACTCTTGGAAAGTTTCCTGTCTCCATTTCCTGAGCATTGCAGCCTTCTTTGGTGTCAGCACAAAGGAGACCTGCCACATTGGGTTATTTGTAAAAATTCCTGTTTCTTTGATCTTCCTTTTCCAACACCTTTGGGAATTTGCTGACAGTGTTTGGTAGACTTTATTTCTAGTTGTGCCGAGTAACATCCTTGGGCCAAACCATATGACTGAGTATCTTGGATCCTTTCCAGCTCATTACTTCTTAACATCTCGACTTCACTTGCCCTTCTTCACATCTATTTTCTTCTCTTATACTTTTGGGGCATCTCTACTTCCCATGGTATTAATGGGCATCTCCGCTGTTCGTGGCCTTAATGAGATCCTGTTTTCCTGCAATGGGTGTTCTCTGCTGGAGAGGGGCTTGCTCTTTTAACGAATCTTAGCAGAGGCCCTTCTTTTCCGAGTACCTTCTCTGAAACATGGACAGACCCTTCAGTAGCCACGGAGAGATGGCTTCTCTGGCAGCTCAAAGGCACCCTCACCCCCACCCTGACACTGAGGGAGAACTTGCATCAGGAGGGATCCCGTGGGAATCCATACTTTCTCTGATGCCACGTGGTATCTCTCGCTTGGACGCTTCTCCACCTCTTGTCTCTTCTTTTCTTCTTTTATCATCTTGTTTAACTAACTCAGACTCACTGGGCCAGTCCTGTGTGTGTGTGTGTGTGTGTGTGTGTGTGTGTGTGTGTGTGTGTGAGCACAGTGTGTGTCCCTGTGGAGGGGTTCAACCTCCTTGCTTTGCAATAAGATTTTCCAGGCTCTGTCCACCAGGGCTGGAAGTGTAGGCTGCCCCCTTTTCTGCCTGGCATTTTTTTTTTTTTTTTTAACCTGGGACCTGGGGTTCGAACTCAGGACCTTCTGCTTGCGAGACAGAATCTTAACCCCTGAACCATCTCTCCAGTCCCTGAAAGTAATTGTTAGAGTGACTGTTAAAACTTAAGTAATACAGAGTTACTGTGTTTTGGACTTAGAGTGTTCTCCAAATGCCTGTGCACTAGAGATGGGTGTGGAAACTTGGAGAGGCCAGGGCCTAATGGGAAATATTGGGTCACTGGGGTCATGCTTAAAGGGGGGAGCAGGACTCCACAGCCTCCTGTCTCTCTGGCTTTCTGCTGTGCAGTTCTGCCATCACGAGCCATCTTTTCACAGGCTGATGCAATGAACTAACTGACTGTGGACTGTAACCTCCAAAACTCACAAATTAAACCTTTACTGCTGTTAACTTTTGCAGTGCTGGAAATGGAATCTGCAGCCTCCTGTGTGCTAAGCAAATCCCTTACCCTTCAGCTATGTTCCCAGCTCACTTTTACTTACTGTTTTGTTACAGTTAGAGAAAGCTGACAAACACAGACTCTGTGGAAGTTAATCCTGGATGTCAACTTGACACACCCGGCATTAACTAATATCAGCTGAGACCACCTGAAGAGATTATCTGGATTAACACATTCACAATACAAAGACCAGCCCTAGATACCATTGGAATCTCCCTAGATCTCATTGGAACCTCCCAGTAGTGGACCAGATAAAAGGAACGCGGAACAGGAGACTGGGAAAAAGAAAGACTCTCCAGGAATCCTCCAGCCTTCAATCATCACCCACTAACCTACTGGATGTCTGCTGTGACTTAGCCTGCTTCCAGCTTCAGCCACCAGCCATGTCGCCTCTGCCATGAAAGTCTGTTTTCCCCTCTGGAACTGTAAGTTGAATAAATCTCCCTTTCTCCCTTAAGTTGTTTGACTTGGAGTGTTCTCTCA
This sequence comes from Typhlomys cinereus, assembly GCA_023101885.1. Classification (NCBI taxonomy): domain Eukaryota; kingdom Metazoa; phylum Chordata; class Mammalia; order Rodentia; family Platacanthomyidae; genus Typhlomys; species Typhlomys cinereus. Next base: position 140,301 of record JALPQD010000679.1, read on the forward strand.
CAGTAACAGTTAAGAGTAACCGTTACAGACTCCATACATAATCACTTGCACTTCCTATTTCTTTTCGTTCTCCTCCCCTTCCCCTTCTTTCTCCCTTTCCATTTATGTATAATTAGTCATCCATAAAACTCTTCTTCGTCTCCTGTTTGAGCCTCGCTGTCTTCTGTTCTGTCAAAGCTGGTTTCTTTCCCAGGTTCTCATACCTTTGTCTTTATACTCCTCCCACCTTACAATTCAAACGTTACTCTGTGCAGCTAATCAAATGTATATCATCTCGGTCATCTCTTCCACATATTCGTTGATAGATATTCAATTAAAATAGCCCGAACGTCTGTGACAGCCCCTTCAATTCAACACTGTCTGGAGCCATTCCGTTCAGGCCTAGATAGCTGTGACCTTATTGTACCTACCGAGACTTTGGAAACTAATACGCAGTGTATCAATACAAAGGTTACCCCAACATATTAATAAACTGCAGGAAGAACACATTCATACAACAAACACATTTCCAGAGACGAGCAATCACAGTGCTTTGCCCTTTACCATGTCTCCTATGCTAGGATGATCTGGGATGGAGGCTTTTGCACCTTGCTTTCATGGCTTCATGTCCCGAGGGCTGGCTTTGACCTCATTCCTCTTCTTTCCCTGTTCTTATTTCCCACAACTCCGAGTGACTCTGGACCTTCAAGCCAAAGACATCATCAGCTGAAAGTATTTGGGCAGAGATGAGATAGCTTTGCTCAAGATTACTGTCGAGGGAATTCTTGCAATAACCGCAAGTTACACTAAATCACCTTCAAGATGCCTACCAGCTCTAAAAATTGGTGATTTTTGTAGAATAAACGTTTAATGTTTTCTTAGATGGCAATATGCTCTGGATTTAGTTGAAAGTTTTTGTCATTTATATATGTGTTTGGGGGGTGGCAATACAGTTTTTAGTGGATTTGTGTGAAATAAATGGGTTATTATTTGCAGCTTGGATGGTTTTCAGCTTACATGGATTATCCTGGCTTTGGCGTTTGCTTTGGTAGCAAATACTGATAAGCACGGTGACACATGCTGTCAGTTTCTCCAATGACTGTTCTTGCCTTCTTCTATGTCAACACATTTTTAGCTGGAGGCACACAGACATCCCAGCCTCTTCACATCTGGGTGGCTGAGTTCCAAACATCGGGGAGGCGTGGCCTATGCAGTCTGTTCTCAAGCCGAAGTGGCTGGTCTTCACCTGTTTTTCCCTTCCTCCCACGGCTGCAGCACTAAAACAGCAATCAAAACCCCTCCAGGGATGGATAAGTGACACCCTGGAAGGAAGATGAATCCCCTCCACCCCCCACTCCCCTTCTCCATGTACAGACACGGCAATAGGAATCCGGTTTGTGAGACTGAAATCCTCAATTTGTTTGTGACACTGCTTCAGAATAATAGGCCTAATACTGTAGCTGTATTTTAAAATATTCGACAGGTTTCCCTCTTTTCTTTTCATTGTCCTGTATCTAAGACCTTACCTTCTGTGAGTCCCATTGGTAATCCTCACGCCAATAGACAAAGTTTGTCATGAAAGGGAATTAGACGGACGGGTCCTGGAGTCTGGGCAAACATTATTTTAGAGTAAAGGAGCCACAGGTTGGACAAGAAGATAACACAGTGTTATGAGAGGCCCTGGACGTAAGGCTTGACTCAGTTTAAATACCCACTTCAAGAGAAAACACGATAAATATGTAAATGGAAAAGTAAGTTTATTTATAGATTTGGCAAAAGCTGGGAAGAAAAGAAATTCTCAATTTGATTCTTTCTTAACCAGAGCAGTATTCAAGAAAAGAAGACACAAAAGCCAGGAAATAGGCAAATATAGACTTAGCTCTGTGCCTCGATTGTCAGAAGCAGGAGATCCTCTTTGTCCTGGGGCAGGTCCTTCTGAGCCCGATTCTGCCTGCATTTCTCCTAGATGCTGCAGTCCCTTGCAGGGAAAGCCAGCATTTACAGAGAGATGCATCAGGTACTATGGGAGAAGCTTTGCCTGTGACCTCCATTCCACCCTCGAGTTAGAATTGCCATCCCCTGTTCTGCAGTTGAAAATTGGAGATGTATCAGGAGAAGCTGGCCTACGGCCAACAGGGCTGGAATAAGAATTCAGTAGCAGGTCTGATCCCAATCTGTTCTTTGGCCTCCACTTTCAGGATAGGAAGGTACTATGTAGACACCTATTGGTGGGAACCTGGCAGTCGTCTCGTTTATCTGAAGTCTTCTGGTGGGAAATATTCACAAATGACTCTTGGTTAAAGGGTGACCTTATGGTGCCCCCTGGAGACCTTCGAGGAGCAGGCCCTGTCCTTGGTCCTTGCCTGCGACCTCAGGGGAGAAGGCGTGTTTAAACGCAACCTGGGTGGAGGAGACTTGGTATTCTCAAGCATGCTTTTACTCGGCAACAGAAGAGGGGGCGACACAGGAAAAGGTTGCATGGCTGAGACTACACAGGGCACATTTCTTCCGAAACCAGAAAGGGGAGAAGTGACTCCTTAACCACTCTGGGGACTCAAATGGTTTCATTTTAAAATCCAGGTGCAGGGGGGAGGTCGGCGACGAACAGTGCCATCATGTGGTAGCGACAGGAATAGCAACAGCAGGGAGAGGACCTCATTCAGCAGCCTTTGGAGGTGGGGCAGGGTGGGGGGAGGGTGAAGGGGGGGGGATGGAAAAGAGAAAAAACTCCAGAGATGAAAATAGGATGGAGAAAAGCTTGCTTCTCCAGCGCGGTGCGGAAGAGGGCCCAGGATACCCTGGGAAGAAGAATAATTACATTGAAATTGTTACTTGAGCTTGTATTTCATCCAAGCCCAGGGAAGGGAAAGTTCCAAACGGAAGGTTCCTAGGAGCTCACCGAAAGGAGAAAAGGTTGAACCGATTGCTTTTCCTAAGTGGGTCTCGAGACCACCAGCAGCACCCCCCTAGTAACTCAAGAAGCTCAGGAAAGATTTACTTTGAGTTTAGGTGAGAGGGCGCAGGTTAAGAAGATGAAACCTCAGAAAGCCCAAGGGGCGACCCTTGGAATGTGGAGCCCAGCGTCTGTAAACAAACCGGAGAAAAAAGCTGGGAACCCGCAGACTTGAGAGCTTTGCATCCTAAGAAAGAACCATGTGCTTTATTACAGCCCAAATGAACACTTTTTCCTTCATCGCTTTACATTCAAGGAGGAAAAAAAAAAAGAGGCTTCCTGTTACAGCTGTCAATCATGAAGCCCATGTCCCTCCATCCTTTCTCGGTGAAACAGCTCCGCTTGCAGTCTCTGCTGACATTGCAGATTGCCTGCACGTGCTGGGTGATTCCACTTGGCTCTCATCCCCACCTACGGGGCAACTATTATTCGGACAGTGTTGAGCACTTCCAAGATGGGCTATTGATGGATTCGACTACTGATGCAAAATTAGCCAGGGTTCTTGTCTGACCAATTGGATTTCCTTTCAGGAGGCTGTCAGAAAACACTGAGCGCATTAGTTGGCCACTGAAGCAGAAACTGCAAGGTTGCTGCCTTAAGGTTAGCAAAGGAACCACAAGGGACTGTGAGGATGAGGATGAGGGGCGGCCGACTTCCTACCCAGGAGATGGGTAGGCAAGGAGAAAGTGCTAGAGGGGCTGGGAAGTCCCCACAGTGAGTGGCTGAGGGTCTGATGTTTTCCCAGTTACAGGTTCAGGTCTGGCCTTGCAGTTCAAGCTGCATTTCAAGTCACACTGGTTTCCTACTGTAAATGGAATGCATTTCTGCCTTGCTTCCCTAAACAACTGGGGTCAAGGGATAAAGGGAAGGCACGGAGTATCTTGAGATGGTTTGTAAGGAAGGCTTCCAAGTCCTTGTACAAGGAGATCCAAGCCTTGAGAGGAAATTCAACCAGAGCTGAGGGCTAGCTCCAAGGAGCACGGACACTTCTCATGTGTCTTTCGGTTTTTGTAACAATCTTAGAGGAGAGCAGAGAAGACATTGCTATCGTCCACGTCTTACCCGGAGAAAAGCTGTGCTCAGGAGTCTAATGGCTGACTTTAAGTCATGCGAATGGTAATTGTAGTTGCTTGAGGGAAGCAAAGCAGTCGCGGATAGCACCCCCCAAGCAGCCACAGCAGGAGCCCAGGAAAGGTCAAGAGGTGGAGGGATTAAGGGGAGAACATCCATCTGTTCCTTTCCCAGTGAAGGTCTTTTAGATTCGCTGCTGCGTCAGCCTTTGGTCCTCATCATTTTATCTTTTGGCTTCTTCAGTCGTAAGGTCGGTTGAGGACTGGGCAGGGTTTCTGTGAAGATAAGCATCTCAGAGGAAGGGCAGCGTTAGGCAAGCAGGAAAAAGACTTCATGTCCCTCTGAGTTTAGGTCGGCTTGCTTGGGTCCAGAGAGGGTGGACCGAAGCTGAAAGGAAGTCTGTTCCGGGTGATGGGACAAAGGAAAAAGGTGGCATCCGGGAGGGGCGGACATCCTGAGGACAGAGAGCTGGCAGGGGCTGCCAGAGACGTGAGAACATACCAGGACCAGGAAGCTCCTTTAAGAAGACAGGAATTCAGTAAGACACAATAGAGACATTTGTCACAAGCGGGAGCTTCAGGGGAATGAGGAGAAGATGCCAGGCTTCTTAGCCACAGTGGAGCCCTTAGAGGTCGAGAGCCTGGGCTCATTTGAAAGGAGGCGAGTTGGAGGATTTGGCCTCTGGGCTTTGCTTTACTCTGAATTGAACTGCGCCCACTGGGTGAAGGTGGAAAACCAAGGTTGATAAAGATACAGTTCTGCTTCCGACTCTGATCCACAGAAACGAAAGCCAACAGCTGATGGCCTTTGCAAGCGTGAATCTCTTCTTCATGCAGGCTATCTGGGACAGTAAGAAATGCTGCTTCTGGTGTGCTATGGTTAGAATGTAGCACCCTCTCCAAAATTCCTTTCAAATGCTGTTGCAGCGATGAAGCGGCGCGTGCTCGGCCCTCGTGAGTGTCTTTGGAGGCTGCAGAGAAAGCATCTCTCCAGCTCTTACTGTCCCACCCATGAGGACACACGAAGCAGAACAGTCTCCACCAGCATATGACTGGTCCATGTCTCCTCTTGAACTTCCAGCCTCCCAAACTGTATGAAATGTTGCTATTGATTATAAATAAATCAGTATCAGGTGGTTTGCTAAGCAACACATATAGACCAAGACAGAAAGGATCTTGACTGATCTGGATGAAGCTTCAAAGACAAATCTGGATCTGACATGAGTATTTTGCTTATGAACTCACAGCAGCCCTGGTTACTGCACAAGATAAAGCCAAGAGCGCAGCGTGGACTGGGAGAGGCTGAGAGTCTCACTCCCAGCTTAGGACCTGGGCCATTGTGGCTAAAGAAGGGAGAATCTTTTCTCTTTTGGGGTTTGACCTCTGGTAGGTTGCTTATGCTTCAGTGGGTGACACCCTCCCCACCCCAGGCAGCACTAATGAACTCAGTAGGCTGTTAAAAAAGGGGGATATGAAGGTGGGAAGGGGACATACAGGGATCAAGGGAGAGCAAGCAAGAGGCGGATTGATATGATCAAGGTATGTTTTGTGGGTGTACATCTTGTCAAAGAATAAATATATTTTTAAAGACTTGTGTTTTGTCAGTATGAACAAATTATCAGTATCCATAAATGGAAACAGTTGGTCGAAGTGGTCCGTGTCTTAAAGAATGAGGAACTGTATATTGTTGAATCAGAACATTAGGAGTTGAAGTGTTCATTTAAGTCTTTGAGTGGATAATTATCTAATGGAACATTCAGTGCAGATGTTTGTGTAGCTTAAATACACTTCGTTATTCCCCAGAGGATGAGAAAGTTGGGCCAGTGGGCAGCGCCTTGTTTATGATTCATTTTCTTAAGGGTCATGTTTTCTTGACCTCTTTGAGTTTGCAATGAACAGGAGCACGCAGAATTATTTGACCTTAAGAAATCAGGAAGTCAGAGAGCTAGGTGGGACTCTAAGCGATCTCCCGTGTCCTGGGCTAGGAAAGTACCTTGATTCTATAAAGATAATAGTGACTTTTTTGTTTTACATGCTTTTGTAATGACCAAGTGTGTTGCTGGGCTAGGTGGGAAACTCGGAGGTTGTAGGAACTATAGAAAGACAAACCCCAGAAAGATAAATCAAAGACATCTGTTTCGTCCATTATAATCCAGCTGTTCTTGGACAAGGCCTATTTTCAGTTATATTGTGGAAACTGAGTCTTATATGTAGCACATATTAATCTTCTGTATTTTGCAATGAATGTGACGGTGGTGATTACAGTGTGCTCTAACTATCACTTTTGAAATTTTCTATAAGAATGTTTTGCTGACATTGATTAGAGGGCAAGTAAGTCATTCGTAATTTTTCCATGCAGAAAAAAAAATGATTCAGGGCAAATGGAATTTTGCCAATGAGACAGCTTGGTTCTGCCCAAGCACACATCACCTCTTTTAAATGAGTTTATGGTTTTCCCACCAGGGCGCTTTGACAGTTAAAGAAGCAGTTAGAGGTGCTGTTTTCCTTTGGTTAGGTTTCTAAAGTAATAAAGAAGCATCATAGAAAACTGACAGATTGTAGGATGTCAGGGGCTCTGAACCTCACTTTAATTAGTGAGGTCAAGTGTTCTTGAAGTACTAGAGTTCGAGCTTTGAAGTTTGACTTTAGGAAGTTTAGTCAATACATGTAGCCTTAATCTCAAAAGAGGGATGATTCTTCCTCTACCAAGGTGCTTTAAATCCATATAGTAGCTAATATTTACCTAGATAATATTTAATACTTAGTATGTGCTATGGAACATGTCAATATCAAGTCAGTTCCATGAAGTCTCTAATGCGACTTATTAAAAAAACATAAGCTAGGCAACAGGGGTTCTGAGATGACTGTGCAGGTCTGCCTGAGCCAAAGATCTTCACAAATCCTCAGCCAGCAAGCAGAGAAGATTTTTACAACTCCTTTGCAGTCCCTTAATCATTCCGGTCTCTTATCCTAACCAAGAACAAGCAACAAGCTGAAACTGAGAGGGAAAAGTGTTAATGTCTTCCTAGAAAAGTCTAAACGCAGAGAAAAAGCGGGAAAGCTGAATCCGATCAAGAAAAGCTGGACAGAGGGCCACGCTTTGGGAACCCTCGACATCGCTTCTTGGATTCTGAAGAAGCTTTTGGAGGTTTCCCTTGCTGTCCGGGCTTCTGACCTTTTGCTTTCTGTGATTCACTCCAGCATCTGATGAAACCAAAATCTGCAATTAACAACATGGGCTCAGTGACAGATGTTCCCTTTTGCCTTGAAGGAATATAAGCATGAAGCTCAATAGACCAAGCCGTGTGTATTGGATTCTTCAGAGGGTAACATGTGGATGCTCCCCATGCCTTCCAAACAGATCTTGTTTATTTAAAGCCTTGTTTGTGCTTGCCGTTAATTGAAGCCGACAGCCTCTGTCTTTCCTCAGCCCTGCCGAGTGGCCGGCGCAATGGCTGTTTAACCTCTGGCTTCTATTGGTTGGGGGCCTACAGTCAGTCCTGACCATGACAGGTGGAGAATCAGGGTTCAGTCTTGCTGTGGGCACCTTGTTATTACCTTCCAGACTTTGAGTTTCCTCGTTCCCTCCTCTTGGAAAATGCAAGTGGCTATTTCCAGATTATAACCCAAGGTCATTGCTGGGACAGACATTGCCCAATTCCAGTCCACTGTACTTGGAAATACTTGTTAGTGATTTTTTTTTTAAAAGAACAAGACCTATCTCTTTCTACCATATCACAACAAAGTCCTTCGAACTCAGAGCTTTCTTCACAGGGTGATTTTGAAACCTGAGATTTTTATTACTTCCTATCTTTCTTTCTTCCAGTAGTAAACTCAGTCATTTGCTTCCCTCTCTCCTGCATGTTTCTTTTCTCTTGTTTTCCACACTAATCCTTTCGCCCACACATTATTTTGAAACAATCTCTTACTTCAGACAGGGACTGCTTACTCACTCATCAGCTGTTTTTGAAAGCAAGTTGCATCTCCTCGGAAGCAATCCAGTCTGAGAGAACAGTCAAGAGTCCTAAACAGACAAAAATTAGAGTGCAGAAAGGATGGGGATAGATATCTGCACGAACCAGAGGTTACCCGTGAGTCAGGGCACTTGATTCAGGAAACAATATACATTGCAAGGGCGACTTTTGGATATTAAACAATAGGATGGATATAAACTAAAGAAGAACCAGAGAAAAAATGTGAGCAAAGATCTGAAAGTAAAAACAGCCATATATATGTTTCCGTAGCAAAACCCCACTAATCTGGTATCAAAGTTGTCTTAGTTTCATATTCTATTTCTTCAATAAAATATGATCAACCCAAACAATTTATGGGAACAAGGAGTTTATTTACACTCATGATCTTAGGTTACAGTTGATCCTGATGGTTTAAAGTGACCATTTGTCAGAAGCCGGAGTAACCTGACCCTATCAAACTCCCAGGAGGAGCTTTGAGGAAATACTCTAACCAAGCAACTGAAGGGAGGAAGGGTTGATCGTTTGGCTTACAGTTTCAGAGGAGACAGAACCCATTATGGCGTTTTGGGATGCACGGCGACAGGCGCGACAAGGGAAGCAGGAGGCCAGTTCACGTTATAGCAGCAACCAGGAGGCAGAGAGCAAGAGCGTGCAAGAGGAGGGGGAGGCAAGCTCAAGACTGCCCCTGGTGACATGCTTCCTCCAGCAAGGCTCTGCCTCCTGAAAGCCTTTTCCAAGCAGTGTCATGGATGGGGATCAAGCATTCAAACACATAAGCTTTGGGGGGGAGGGGTCAGTTCACCTTCATACCCTGACAAGGGACAAGGACTGAAACCTACCTTCTAGTCTGCCAGTCTGCCCTCCAGTTCTCTCTCCATCTTCTCTCCCCGCACAGGGAATGGTCCCGCCTACTGTGGGCGGGGTCTGCCCACATCAACTAGGTAATCTACAAGCTTTCTCACTTGCTTGCCTTTGAGGACTAAGTAATTCTTTCTGGGTATGATTAGACATCTGACACTAGTTACCTAAGGGATTATAGAAATTAATTTTTTTCCGGAGAATATGGGGAAATGAAGGAATAATGAAGGCTGAACTTGGAAGAAGAGAAGGTTTTGTTATGGACAGGACTGTGACAACGCTATCATTTTCCCCAAGTCTCAGGAATAATTGCTCTACAACATTCTCGTCTTCTAAGACAAGTGAAGATTGGACTTGATGCTGTGGGCAATGGAGATTTATTGACGCGTTCTGAGCTGGTGGCTGCTCAGCATCCATAGGTCTCTTGTTCAGGAATGGAGATGCTCCCTCCTACAAGGGGAGATGTTTCCTCTCTACCAGTCAGGCAGGTCAGGGGCCGGCATGTGGTCCAGGCTCTGTCAAGTGGACGTTCCAATCTTGAGAGTGAAGAGGGAGAGAAGCCTGTGGGAGAGGAGGTGGTACCCGGAGCAGAGTTACAAGCATCATTTTTGGGTCTCTGTGTCCTGTCTCCCTTGGTACCTGTTGGAGTTCTAGGCTTTTCTCCAGACTGCCTGGTAATCCTCTGACTTCTGCCATCTTTCCTTCCAGCATGCTCCAGCTTCCTTCTCTTGCTAAGAAAGTCGAGCTGGTGTTAGTGTCTGCTGTGTGCAATTTAGAACCTCCCTTCTTTTGCGAAGTGATGTCACAATGTAGTCTTTTTGGTAATTACATAGAAGACCCCAATGATAAAATGTGGGGAGACAATGGGAGGTACAGACATCCTGGGGTAGGGTTCTAGAACATTTTAAGATTCTTCAACTCATCTTCCCCATTGAGCAGAGCAGGAAGAGAACAATACTCTCTATTGTCCATCTAAGCTCTAAGCGACCACAAAGATTGACAAGGGGTTGGAGACCCCAGCTGGGTATGCATTGCTGCCGTTAGGCACATTGACAGCTGGGAGTGAGGACTATGGGAACATTCGCCTTGAGCTGTGCACAGCCCAAATTATGCTGGTCATAAAGAACAGCTACAACAGCCCTGCAGTCTCTAGGGCTTTTCCTTCTGTGAGCAGTAAATTCTCTCCATGAAAAGCCATTGGAGAGCTGCATTCGCCAGTACAAAGAGAGATGAATTTTGATCCTTTCAGGACTTAGCTGCGGAAAAAAAAAATTCCACGTGTGTTTTCTTAACTTGCCTTAACGAGGAGCATCGTAGAAGTCATGATTCCTGGAGTTTTCCTTGTGGTTACGCTTTCCCTTTGCAGTCCATTAAATTTTACGGCATCGGTGGGAGCAGGGATTCCAAGCACGAGATTTAATCAATACTCATTTCTCCCGCATCAGCACTTTCGCACAGGGGCTTCTATGTTAAGCAGTATTTTAGTGTGTCTGACCTTTAATCTTAAACTGAACTTCCTAATTATAATGTCTCCTGTTTCGCTATGATATATGTATCTAAGGTCAAAGGCTATTAAGAGTGCTTATGAAATTTCCCCCAAGGATTAGAAAAAAGAAAAGGACAGACGGATGACAATCAGGATTGCCCTTAGAAATTTTTCCTTTCAAGGGTTCAGTTGGTTCTGGCTTACTCTTTTATGCATCCTCAGTTTGTGGGCATGCTAAATATATTGGTTAGATGCAGGTGTCGAATTGGCAATCAAAGGCTGACTCTCTGGGCACAGTTGAGGCAAGGCCCTCGTGAACCGGTGGGAGGTGGCGTGATTGACAAGGAAAGTTCTAGCCTGTGGTGGGTGGATAGCATGGGGGGAGCTGGGTGAGTACTTTGGTGTACTTTGGCATAGTTTAGCAGACTCCGGCTCTGGTAGGTGAGGAGGGTTGCCCTTCTCTTAGCAATTCTTGTGCATCTGTATGGCCCGTTCCCTTGGCCCCTGGCATTGGTAGTAACTTTCCTGCCAAGCTAGACTGTCAAGCGTATCCAGAATCATAAGCAAGAATAAACCTCTTGTTCCCCTGAGTAGTTGGTTATGTATTTGTCAACAATATGGAGAGACACTGCAACACTTGGTCATCAAGATCTGAAACATAAACAAGAGGTTTTTTTTTTCTTTCTGCACATGCCCGTGTTTTCACACTGGAAGGCTGTTGATTACTCAGCCCTGTCAATGAACTGTCTTCTTGTGATAGAAACCAAACCCGAGGGAGTTACTTCTCGTCCTCGCTGGGAGAAAGGCTGCTCTCATCACACACAGGGTCGTTACCTTTGAACCTGTGCAGCTCCTGCGCTGATGTCAGTGCATCTGCTTCCACCAGATGTCACGAGGTTGGTCTTTGTGTCCTCTGCCGCTGGCTCTCTGAGTCACATTGAACGAAACCTCCAGGCTACCAGTGTTGGCAGCGGATTGCCTTTGTGTGTTTCTAAAGTGACCTCTCTGTATGCGTCATATCTGAGAGTTTGACAAGTCGCCCTCCCCTCAGCTAAGGGTGGGAAATTTGATTTGGGGGCTGGGGAGATGGCTCAGGAGTTAAAGCCTTTGCCTTGCAAACAAAGAGACTCCAGATCCCAGATCCCAGGTAAAAGTGCTGGGCAGACATGGCAGCGGCTGGGTCGATATTTCAGCACTAGAAGGACAAGCCTGGGAAAACCCAGAGCAAAGCAATAAGGAGGTAGAACTCTCCAGGTGAGACCGAGGATGAGGCCTCCACAGGCGCACACACTGAAGTGCCCTCTTTTACACGTGAGCACCCCTCCCCAGCACAAACATGAAAAGAAGGAAAGAGAGAGAGAGAGAGAGAGAGAGAGAGAGAGAGAGAGAGAGAGAGAGAGAGAGAGGAAAGGAAAGGGAGGAAGGAAAGGAAAGGAAAGGAAAGGAAAAAGGAAAGGATCAAGCTGATGCAAAGACGAAATCATGAATATTTTTAATTTCCCTCCATCCTCTGGTGGAGCTACTGTGAAGTAGTGGGCTGCATTCCTTCACGGGCTCCTGTAAGAACCCTGAGAATATTAAAATAGCCAAAAAGGTAAACAGAAAGAGGGAGGAGAATTAAAAGTATAAATTACCTCCAAACTGGATAAACAGTTCTGGAATAAATTGAAAGTTGATATAAGCTCAGAACAGAACTCCTATTTTTTTTCCATGGCAAGTTTCCAAAATTCATGTGCATTACACAATGAAAAGGGCTCACCCAATCATTACTCCTGAGCATAAATCTTAACTTCTGAAATTAAAATCTCTGAGGGAAACCCAGGAGTCACACTGAAGCAATGGCTCAAGCCTGACTTGCCTCCCTGCCCGTGTTTAAAGAAAAGCATGTGTGGTGGTGGATAGCCATCGACAGGAGGCAGGGCTGGTAATGGAGACCGGGCATGGGGTGTGGCCGTCAGCTCTGGGCATGGTCCTCTCTCCTTGGGCCTTTTCTGTATCCCCAAGGGAGTGGTTGCTTCACTTTGCTTAAAGTTGCCTCAGATCACCTCCTGTGCCATCAGGAGGGTGTGCCGTCCTTTCAAGAACATGGTAATGGAAGCTGTGTGCCATCAGGAGGGTGTGCCGTGCTTTCAAGAACATGGTAATGGAAGCTGTGTGCCATCAGGAGGGTGTGCCCTGCTTTCAAGAACATGGTAATGGAAGCTGTGTGCCATCAGGAGGTGTTCCTGCTTCAAAGACATGGTATGGAAGCTGTGTGCCATCAGGAGGGTGTGCCGTGCTTTCAAGAACATGGTAATGGAAGCTGTGTGCCATCAGGAGGGTGTGCCGTGCTTTCAAGAACATGGTAATGGAAACTGTGTGCCATCAGGAGGGTGTGCTGTGCTTTCAAGAACATGGTAATGGAAGCTGTGGGCAAAGCCCAGAGGTCATGTTACTATCGTGCAGATCTGGTGCTCATAAAGTCACGCTAGCTGCTGGCTGTCAGTCCTGTCAGATTTGAGGGGCTCTCGGAGGTAAACAATGATAAAAAAAAATCAATAATGTGCTCCGTGACACCTGCTGTGTTCTAAACTATACTTAAATTTCCCCTGATAATTTCTTTGCCATTAATCCTTTTTTCCCCCTCTGTAAGGAAATCTTCAGAAAATTGCTGAGTTGGCAGCCAAAAATATTTTCTTGGCAAACCCTTTGAAGCTGTAATTGTATTAAAGTGAATTTTTCTCTTCTTATCTTTGCCTTTGAATGCATGGTGTCTCCTCCCCCCTCCTCCCTCTGTGTTCTCCAACAGAGAGAGAAGAATGAAATAAAAGGCACATCTTTATCTTCTGCCCATCATTGTCTTGGAACTTTTGGAAGCCAGTGACATTCTCATTCCAAGAGATTTTAGTCTGAAACCAGTAACACTTAGGCAGGCATTAGCTAGCACAACTTAGCATGCTTTTGTGTCTGCAATGTCAGCAGCCATTATATGCAAATGAGCTGCCACTAACCCATCCCAGAAGCTGGAATTCTCCATCCTTCCATCCGTGTGCACTAAGATCCAAGGACGCAGTGTGCCAATTACAGTCCAGCTTTCTGACCTCCGTTGATGAAAAACCACGAAATCGCATTTTCAATATATTGTGGAGCCCACCATCTCAAAATTGATTTTTAGGCTATGTTTACTCGCGATTCTTCTGCTTCGGCAGGGAATTTGGGGTTAGGAAGAGCAGTATATTTCTCCCGGTGCCTCTCTGGGAGAAATCAAGAGGAGACAGGAGGCCATTTTTCTAGTTGGCCTCCGGGTCTCTTCGAGGCAGCTGGACTCATTTCGTCTCACCTCTCCAGGGCTTAACGCTTGGCTTGGCGATGCACCAGGGGAGAATCACAAATGGCAAAACTGGAAAGCCGCGGGCAGCCTGCTCTCATTTGAAAGCTGCCCCTGATGTGCCAGGGGCCCGAGAGAACGTCAGCGGACGTGCTCCAAAACACGGCCCTGCTAAATGATAAGATTTCTTCCATTTCCCGCTCTCTGATGAACAGGACGCAATAAGGAAGAAATCAGATTTAAGGGTGTCGATGGAGATTGCATCGAAGAAGAGGGGAGCATGCCTGCTCAGTGGTCAACTGTGAACTCAGAGGAAATCCATGGGACCCTACAAAACAAACAGGAACATTGGGCAACTTGCTGTTTTAAGGAGGGACATAGAAATACCCAGATGTTTTCAAACAGAGAAGCCTGTTAGGTGCCATGAGAGTCCCAAGCCCAGGATCACAATGGGGGTGAAGTTGGAGCTGATTAAATCCAGTGGGAAAGGGGAGCAAAACAGAAAGGCAGCAAGGTGTTAGGGAGGTAATTGGTGGGGGATGGGAAGGAGCAAAGAAAGGGTGGAATGAAAATAATCAGGAATACATATATGTTTGAAATTGTCAAATTGCAAAACTCATCAATTAAAGAAATCAAAAGGGGGAGAGAAGAATATGTGTGCAAACACAATATTCCTCAAAGACATTTAGATATATTTATTTCACATAATTCAAAATACACTTACAGGCATTATAAAGAAACTGACTTCCCAGAAGTTAAAGAATTGTGTGACAGTACCTGCAAAGTGAGCATAAATCTATAAAGTAACTAAAGACACACCTTTTTTTCATTATAAATCAGACCTTCATGAACTCAAGGCTGGTTGTGTCCGTGGGGTGTTGGTAGATTTTATTGCTCTCACTGAATTGTCACTTAGCTAAAAGGAATGTTGGAAGGACCTGAGCTCAGGTTTTACACTGCCTTTTATTAGTGGAACACCTTCAGCGGGTTATTTAACCCTCGTTGCGTTGTTTCCTCATCTATTAAGAGACCTCTGCAGGTCATATAAAGATGAAATGAATGCTCTGTGCTGTTTGTGGTGTGCCTCAAGGTCAGTCAATATCCTGGTCCTTTTCCTACTTACTCCTCTTGTAGTGGGGCTCCTGTTCCTTGGGGTTCTTGTGTTTCGGAGCCGAAGATTGAAAGCAGAATATGTTGAAAGATACAAACAGGGATCTTATTGAAATTGAGAGAAGAAACCCTTGAACGCTTTGTCCAAGGGAGGCAAGGGGAAGCCACAGCCCTCAGGTGGCAGAGCATTAGAGCAGAAGAGATAGCTTAAGGTCAGAGAGAACAGGAAGAGAAATGCTGGGGGTACATGGCTTGGAGAGAATAGAACCGCCACGCTGGAATGCATGGCGAGAGAGCCAGAAGAAGAGAGAGAGGTGAGTGGCACAATCTTTCACTGTCCACACATCATTAACGAGTGTTCCAGGATTTACTAGAAAGACTGGAGGGGTAGTTCCCACCTTCCACAGGACTGGGACGTTCTTAACCGTCACTCTGCATTACCCAAGAAATGCCAGATAGCTTATGCACCAAATGACTAAGCGCCTGGAAGTAGGTGGGAGGATGAAGCGCTGGGAATGAGGTCCTACCGCGGGATGGTAGAAGGTTCTGATCTAAAGATGCCAGGATGCATGAAACGACAGATCCATGTGAGACAAGGGAACGTGTGTGTGCATGAGTGTGGGCATGCATGTGCCATGGTGTGGGTTGGAGGCCAGGGGACAATCTTGGGTGTTTGTCTTTGCTTTCTATCTTGTAGGAGGCAGAGTCTCTGTTGTTTGCGACTCCTCTACATAATCAGCCGGGCTGACTGACCTGGGATTCCAGGGATTCTCCACTCTGTCCCCATCTCCTTATAAAAGTTAACAGATTACATGCTCCATCTTCACTTCCAACTTTATGTGATCTCCAGGGCTCCAAACTCACATCCTTATACTTGCTTAGTGTCATAGTTAGGCACAGGTATCAACTTGACAGTTGAGGGCTTGAGTTCTGGGCACATTTGTAGAGAATTAATGGTTGAGTTAAGCCCAGAGCAAACCTGCAGGAGATTGTCTAGCTGATGAGGCCCTGGAATAAAACACAGAGAGCCGGTTGAGAGAGTCGGGATCCTTATGTTATACTTGCCAGACATTCTTGTCCATCTCTCAGCCACTATGTAGAGATGGTGTGGCCAGTTCCCTAGGCCCTGGTGTTGGCGTTGGTGTGTGCTCTCCTGTCAAGTGGACTACAGACTGTAACTATGAACAAGAAAATAAACCCCTTGTTCCCTTAAGTCATTTGATGGTGATTTATCAGTTTGCCATGAAAGCAAACTACAACACTTAGCAAGCAATTTACCCACTGACCCTTGTGTGTGTGTGTGTGTGTGTGTGTGTGTGTGTGTGTACTAGAGAGCACTTGAGTGTGTGTACTTGTGAGGACCCAAGGGTGACATTGGGACTCATTCTGCATTGCTCTATCTCCTTATTGCTTTGCTCTGAGGCCTCCCAGGTTCCACCTTACAGGGCTGGAATTGCAGGCTACCACCATATACACTCAGCATTTGAATGCAGGATCTGGAGAGCTGAACTCGGGTCCTTTTACTTGGTAAGCAAATGTTTTACCCTTTGAGCCATCTCCCCATTCCTGGAGCATACACTTGATGGCCAAAATTGGGCAAGGAGAGAACTAAGGAGGAAGACTGGGAACGAAGTGGCTTATGCTTTCTGTTAAGCATTTATATTTTATAAGGAAGTGCCCACAGCTGGGTATTTTGTATTATAAAGGGATGGTTTATTTACCTCAGTGTTTTAGAGGTTGAAAGTTCAATATCAAACCTTTCCATTGATTTGGTTACTGATGAGATGCTGTAACATCATGATAGATAGTATCATGACAGTAGCATGCATGAAGGGACAAGATCTTTAGGTAGTTTTAGAGCAGCTGTGCTGGTATGGTCTCTGAAGGTCTCAGAAGGCATCTCCCCTGCTGGGATTCCCTGGAGGAGCACCCGCTGTGGACCACCCTGTGAACCTTCCCCAACTCTTTGCTTATGAAAAGGTATGGAGATGAGTTCTCTTTACAGATAAGCCCTACCACGAGGTGGGCACAAGATCAACTAGGTTGGGCCTCAATATGAACAGACCAATGAGATGCAGAGGACCAAAAGCTCCAATTAGGTTTGCAGTAACTGGAGCTAACCAATGGGGAAAAGCCTCTTTCCCTGGGTCTGACTAAGGGTGTAAATATTCCAGACCCTGACAGCCATCTTTGGTGCCTGCTCCTCATGGCACTTTACCGTCTGGAGTTCATGAGCTCTTTTCCAGCTCTGTGCCCTCCATGGATTCCATACTTGGAGTTCTTTAGTTCTCCAGGGCGCCCCTGCCCCTCATGGCTCTCCATGTCTGGAATCCATGACTCTTAATCCTCCATGCATATTCTGGTTTCAATTTTTGACTTCTGAACACAAGAACCTGGAAAAGACCCTGGTAGAGTGACCCTGCCACCATCCTATTGCAACACAGAGTCAAAGATTTGAGAGTGATGAGGGTTTGTTGTTTTATAACAAACTCATGGGAACTAATTGAAGTCACACAATAAATTGAATTACTCTCTCCTTGCTGGCAATATAAATCACTTGCTTCACGTGAAGATTCCAACACCAGCTAACACCAAACTGGAGACCCACACTTTCATCCATTGTGGGACAGACTGCATCCAAACCTCTCCCTCTTGTTCCCTTAGAAAAATAATGATTTGCTCACAAAATTTTACAGACTTCTTCAATCTCTCCTGACGCAGGGGCTTGAAGGAAGGAGAGCCTGTGCCTGTTCTCAGAATACCAGGAATAAGCCAACTGCCCTCTGACACAGGGACTCAAGAAAGAATGTCTCCCCTGTTCTCAGAATACTGGAAATGAGCTGGAAAGTGACCTCTCTCGGTGCTTCAAAGAATGTCCTAGGGAAGTCTATTATATGTTTTTGAACCTTGAGCAAATCTAGCTGGTCCTGGACTATAGTGACTAGGAATTCCCAAATACTTCACTTTGTTAAACAATGAACTCTGTATGCTGAGCTGCCGCCAATGAAAAGGCTCCCAGGGTGCTGTTTAGATACAGTCCTGAGTGGCAAAGCCTGGAATTCCGGGGTTCTGTTGAGCCTTCTTGAATCCACATCAGTTTCTAGTCAATATGTGGTGGGCATCAACACAAAGCATTCTGTATCTTGCTCTTCCCATCATTTTGTAACTTGATTTGGATTGTCTGTTTATTGCCCCCTTTTCTGTCTTCCACCCAAACACCAACACCAGAAATTGAGAGAAAGGAGTAGTAGATAGGGGTCTAGAGAGAGCATGGGGTGCATAGAATTGCAAGCACTCAATAGATTAGCACTTTATATTTAGCATTTTATAATCATAAATATACATTTAATCATCTAGTCCTTCTAGAACGTAAGGTTCCTCCAGTATATATTTTGTTGTAAAATACTTAATGACTTTAAACAAGACAAATGTATTATCTCACAGTTCTTTAAGCCAGAAGTCCAAAATGAATGCCATCAAGGAAAAGCAGAGTTAAGAGAGGTGTGTGCCCCCTGCAGGTCTAAGGGGAGGACCTCGTTCCTTTCCTCTCTCTTCAAGGCTTCCGATGAGTGGCTCATGACCTCCTCTCTACCTTCAAAGAGAATTACTCCAGTGTGTCCCTCCATTCTTCTCTAGTTTCTTGCCTCCCTCTTTCTTTCCTTTCCTTTCTCCCTCCTTGTCTCTTTTTGCCTGGAACTACAGTCCTCCTGGTTAAGTCTCACATATACTGGGATTACAAGACTAAACCAGCACATGTAACTTTTCCGACTTTTTCTGACTTTTTCTCTAATGCTCTCCTTTACATAGACATCTTATCTGCACTCACCTAGGTAATCCGGGATAATCTTTCCATTTTAATATCCTTCTGTTAATCCCATCTGTCAAATCCAGACTTGAGCTCTGACTAATTTAATGCATGCATCACTGCTTAGCTTATATAAAAATTCTTCCACTGTCATTGCAAGGTGAACATCAGCATAGCCTTGAGCCAGTACAGATAAGCCCAAATAAAAAGTCATTTATTTCCGCATTTACTTACTGCTGAATCAGTGGGGAGTCTCTTTCTACCCAGGGCTGTCCATTTGCAAATGGCTACTGCCACAGTAAGGAGAGAATCCCTGTGGTTATGACAAGACCGGATTCTTTGTTTTATTTTTGCTATGGAATTTTGACTATTCAACAATTCTAGAAAGCTTTTTCTTGTTGACAGCATCTCTAGGTAGTATTTTCATTTTGTACAAGCTGTTCAGTCCTCTGATGTACACTACATAAAACTGTCCTGTATAAAGTCTACTTCTCTTTCCAAAAGGGAAAAAGTACTAACTTTCTCATTAAGTTCTCTTAACAACTTCATTTAAAAAATTTTAGTCAAATATTGAACAAAGCAGAACAATCATTATCTTGTGCTGAGAACATATTCACAAAGTCTAGTCAGCTACTCTAAGTGATTCTTTAAGGTGACTTTAAGATGGACACTCGACCTGCTCTGACTGACCCCAATCACATTCATTTGCCCCATTGCTTTAATTTAATTTAATGTGTTTGTCATATAAATTAAACCTGGGTTTCATTGAAGAGGAATACTCTATCAGTAAGCTACATTAGCCCCTCCATCTTCTAAAAAATCCAGTGGATTGAGTTAGTCTGCACATATGAATGCATATATTGGTAACTATCACCATAATCAAAACATAAAACATTCATATTCTTGCAAGAAGTTTGCTCTTTGTGTTCTGCAATTGGTTCTTCACCACCTTCTGGTCCTGAGCCACCTGATATGCCTTCTCTCTACTGATAGTTTAGTGTTTCTGGAGTTTCCTGTAAATGCTGCCACTTCGCATATTCTTTGTGTATGGCTTTTAAAAAATTGGCATGTCTTTGAGATGAATTCATATTATTGAGTATGTCCGTAGGTTGCTCCTCTTTATCAATGAGTGATATTTAAAAGGCTAGATAGAGCGCATTGTAGGTGTTTGTTTGCCAGTTGATGAATATTTGGGAGATAGTTCTAGCTTTGGGCTATTATGACTGGAATTTTAATGAATATTTGTTTATATTACTAAGTTAACACATGGTTTCATTTTGTTCAATTTCTCCTCCCTCCCTCCCTCCCTCCTTCACTCCCTCCTCCCTTCCTCCCTCCCTTCCTTTATTTCCTTCATTCTTCATTTTTATTTTTGAAGTGATGGGAACTGAACACAGGGTTCTGCACATGGAAGGAGTGGGATTTTTGTGGCATAGTTAAGGATGCATTTAACTTTGTATTAAATCGTCAAATTGAATTCCAAAGTGGCTGGGTCATTTTAGATTCCTACAAGCATCAATTATCTGAGAGTTCCACATACCAGTTACATACCGGTGTCGCCTTGGCAACTGAAGGCTCTAAACTCTGGGCATAGTTGTGAAGAATTAGTAGCTAAATCTGCAGGAGATTACCTAATTGATGTGGAAGACCCGGCTCATGGAGGGGCAGGATTATTTCCTGGGCCAGTGAATAAGGTAGAAAGGGCTGAAGGAGCTGGCTAAAGAAGTTGGCATCCTGGACTGGGAAGAAGGTTGCTCAGGGGTTAAGACTGTGCCTCACAAGTAGAAGAACCTGAGTTTGGATGCTGGATCCCACCTAAAAACACCAGTTAGAAATGGTGGAAATGGTGGTGGCCTGCACTTCCAGCTCTGGAAGAAAGAGCTGTGGAAAAACCGCAGGGGGAAGCAAAAAGGTAGAAATGAGTCCCAAAGTCACCTTTGGGCCCCCACAGGTGTCCTTTGATAGACACACACACACACACACACACACACACACACACACGCACACACACAAATAAAAGTCAACTTCCTTCTGTATTCTTGGCCAGACATGTCGGTCTTACAAGTGAGAATTGTGTCTCTCGGTAGTCTTGTGGATTTGGTGTGCCCAGTTCCTAGGGCCAGGTCTCTTGGTCCTTGATATTGGTGTGGGCTCCCCTGCCAAGCTGGACAAGGGACTGTAACTGGACAACTGTAAGCCAGAATAAAACCTCTTGTTCCCTTAAGCCATTTGGTCATGAATTTATTAGTAACTATGCAGAGTATCTGCTGCAGGATTTATTTACTTTAAATATTTAATTTACTTATGAGAGGAGAGAGAGAAAGAGAGAGAGAGAGAGAGAGAGAAATACACTCATCATGTGGCCTTCTGTGGATCAAACTCAGATTGCAGGTTTGAGAGCAGGTGCCTTAATCACTGAACGTCTCACTTGTCCTCATTCATTCATTCATTCATTCATTTAGAGACATGTTCCCATATATCCTAGTCTGACCTGGAACTTTGTTTTGTGATCAAAGGTTATCTAGAATTTCTAATCTTCTCGTTTCCTCCTCTCATGTGCTAAGATTACAGATGTGCACACCTATGTCCAGTTTATGTGGCACTGGGAACTGAACTCAGTATTTCCTTCAGGGTAAGCAAGCTCTCTACCATCCGATCTACCTCCCCCATTTCCATTCTGGAAATCGCATTCAAGGCCTCATGTATACTAGACAAATGCTTAACCACTAAGCTATGACCTCAGACTAAGACTTTTTTTAAAAAAATTGAGCTATTTAAATAGCTGTACAGTAAGATTTCATTGAAATTTTGATATTCGTACTTATAGCCACACAAGATCTTGTTTTGTGAGCTACATTAACATTTTTGCCTATTCTTAAGTTTGGTTGTTTTCTTGAATGTGTGATAGCTTTGCGTACTATGGAGTATTAAAATAGATATAGCAGGTCTACAAAATTGCTGTGCCTCATAAGGTAACTCATTCATAGGCTTTGTAGAATAGGACATGAGCTCTCTTGGGAATCATTATTTAGCCTACAACATCTAATTAGTCTCTCTCTGTCTCCCTCTCTCTCTCTCTTTCTCTCCCTTCTCCCTCTTTTTATATTTTTAATCCAGTAAATCTTTGCCTGTCTCAAGATCACAAACATTTTTTTGTATAAATTTTACACTGTTAGTTATTACATTTAGGTCTCTGATTTGTTTCAAGTTAATTTTTGTGGCAGTTTTGAAGTAAAGGTCAGAGTTCATTTAATTTTTTTATATCTAGCTTTCTCAGAATCAACACTGAAAAGTCCTATCTCATCCAACTGTTCACTTTGATATTTTGCTGAAAATCAATTGGTCACTTATGAGTGTACTGATTTCTATTCTCTTTTCTGATATTTCTGCATACAAATGTAATTGATTCAGTCCTTGGCTCAGAATTGTGGGATACTTTGTAATAACCTGATTTATATTTTCAAACATGACTTTGAAGGCCCTTCATGATTTGACTCTTTCTTCCACCTCCTACTCAGTTTTTATCCTTGTAATTTCCAGTAGTGTCTTGCTCCATTGACCTCCCCAAGCCTCTACAAATGCTCGACCTCAGGTCTCTACAAATACTTCTCTGCCTTCCACTCCTGTCCCTTCCATGTCAACTCATTTATTTTAGCTCATCCATCAGTTTGCTGCTACTTTCCCCAGTAAACATTTTCTGATTCCCTTTCCTCTTTTATCACAGCATGTATCACACTGAATTCTAGTTGCCACTAGACTTACCTGTGTCTCTTCTAAATGTAGGTTCCTTGAAAATGGGTGGGTGCTACTAGAAACTGCTTACTTTCAGTCCTTGACATCTACCATGCTTATTTGTTAAGTGAATATAATTAATTTTTCCCCACTCAAGTGTCAACCAGCTCTGATCCTGTTTAGATTCTTAGATCAGATAATCTAGGGTTCCTTTAGGGGGTGTAGCCACAGATAATGACCTGCTTTCTGTCTCCCGATTCTTAGCTATCATGCTTTTCTTCAAAGAATAGATTAGACAAGGGAAGGATGGCAAAACATCAATGAAATATGTTAAACAAAGGGATATCTAATAAATGCATCAAAATTTTAGAATTTTACATAATATCCTTAATCATTTTATAGGCAATATGATTTTTAAAATATTTTGGATAATCAAGATCATTTGTATATTTTTAATTTAACAAGTTAATCAGAACAGGGTACCAAAGTCTATTTAAGATATTCTGGGTGCCCTTCGATAGCTCAGTTGATAGAGTGGAGGACTATAGAAAAAAAAAAAAAGATATTCTGTGTGCTTGGCACTAAGCTGTGAACTTTACTAACAAATTCCCCAAATAACTGTATGATATTGGAAGGAGAAATGCTAATGCCCAGAGAGGTAATATGAGCCACTTATGACAACATAGTTAGTTAATTGAGGAGTGAATATTTGAATCTACAATTTTGTATTGTGTTATACATGAATTCTATCTACCTCCCAAAGAAATGTTAAATTTCCTTAGTACTAAAGCTAACCTCAGCTTGTTCTTACACTTTACAGGATCTCGGCCATCTTTTATTAATGACTAGGCTCATTATTAAGCATTATTCGTCATTTGATTTTAAAGGGGCCACTGTGCCATTCAATAAACTTTTCCCAGTTGATGTCATTTTCCAGTTTATTTTCATAGTTTTAGAGTATCCTGCTAATATAGACTTTGTATGGTTGTTCGGGCTTTAGAAAGAATCTAAGATGCTATGACTGACAAGGAATGCAAGAAAATATTCGCGTAGGCCCAGAGCTATAGCTGTTCATTCTGCCTCTTTCTCCAAAAATGATACATGTAAAAGGAGGTGATGGCGGGGAGACAGAATGCAACTTCATCATTTGCTCTGTTCGTAGGCCTAGAACAGAACTCTTCAGCAAACATGGTCTCATTCAGGTCTCTAACCTTACCACTGGGAAAATTCTTTATATTCTTTGACTTTTTCTTTTAGTCACTAGTTTTGGATGCTTTTGAAAAGACAAAGTTGTTGCAGATTGAGGGAAGTTCATCTCAAGGTTTTCTGATTCTTTCCTTGGTCTCGCTGCTTTTGATGAGTATTTAGTTGAAGACTTGAGGCCATTTTCAATGTTTCACCTCTAATTTCTGAAAGCAGTCAGAAGAAGGCATTCTTTCCAAGTCTACTATAAGCTTAACCTAAACTAATCCTACCTTAATATTTTCATTTCCAGTCTGGACTAGAAGACTAGTATAGCAGAGAGGCCTACATGTTTTAAAGTCACATGACAGAATTTCTGAAGCAATAGACTAGCAAAATTAGAAAGGTGCCCCAAATTAGAACAAAATATAATCCTTCATCTCTTGTGGCCAAATGGAAACTAAAGCCTCCTAGTATAAAAATTCTATTGAGATTATGTTTAAGGAAATTACCTTGATACATTTTTTAATAAAAGACACTTGAATGTTAATGAGAGATTTGGATTTCCACGTAGGATCCAGTTTGTTTTCTAATTAACTGATAAGTTCTGTATCTCATTTTTGCAATTAGTCATGCAAAATAGCTGAGGTCAGGAATGTATGGACAACAGAGTTTATTTAGCTTACTGCACTGGAAGTTGGGCCTCCTTGAGTTCGGTGCTAGTGAGGCTCTAACTGTGCCGCAGCCTGGCAGAGGGTATCATGTGAGATGGTAGCTGTGCCAACTTCATTTCTCTCTTCTTCTAAAGTCACTCATGCTATTGGTGAGCTCTACGGTGATGACATCATCTAACCCCAACTGATTCTCGAAGCCTCATCTTTACTTGAGATGAACATATGCACTAGGGGATTTATGCTTCCAATACACAGATTTTTTTTTTTTTTTTGGCGGTGTGGGGACCAGGCTGAAAACGGCATCATTATCTTATAGCATCGCCACTGATGTTTCAGCTCAACTTTAATCTCCCAGAGGTTTTGCTTTCCCAGTCATGAAGTGTGAAACATGAACCCATCCTGGTTTCAGTGTCTATAATACTGATTAGTCTCCTCACGGATGAAGAGATAATTTATAATGTACAGCAGAACACTGAACAAAAGACTGAAGTTTAAGAATTTGAGGGCTACACAGGCTAGAAAGCTCAGTGGATAAGTTACTTCCTCATAAACCTATTGACCTTAGTTCAGTCCTTGGAAGTCCACATGGTAAAAGGAGAGAACTTCCAATAGTTATCTGCATGTTTCCTTTTCTCTTTCTTTTTCCCACTCTCTCTTAAATAAATAAATAATATTTAGAATAAAGAAAGAAAACTGAGGAGACATGGATTAGTGCCATAGAAGGCAAAAGCATAGTAACCTAGTAGACAAGTCAGATATAAAAGCAACCATCTTGGAAGATTTGGTTCTGAATCAAGAGTCAGAAAACTGTGGAGAACAGAACAGAAGAGAATCCATAGGAGAATAAACCAAAAATAAGGTGCCACAGAGAATTTTTAAAAGGGACATACGTTTTGACAATAAATCCAGGATGTCTTGGGTCAAAAATGGTTTCAACAATGAGAGGATTTGTCGTCAAACAGAACTAAGTGTTGACGTGAGTGATGGGGTGGGATTAATGACTAAATTTAGCAACATTTTGAAGGATCTGGGATTTTATTTTCTCCCTGCCCTGCCTCTCAGTATGGATTTGCTCTAGGGGTTAATCTGCTTGTGATAGCAAGATGGTAGCTGGTTGTAACAGATGCAGTGTTGCCCCTTATTGATACCCAACAGAAGAGAAAGATGAGAACATTCCCTCAAGCAAGGAGAACAGTCTGATCCCTTTAATCTAATTGATAAATCAGATTACACGTCCATCTATGGCCCCAGAGCACGTGTGGGTTGCATGCTAGCTGTGACTGTCACTGATGAAGCTGTGACACTCTCTGAGAGTACAAGTGGAATGCGTCTCCGAGAGGAAACAGTTCTGCCGAGAAGACAAAAGGATGGATGCTAAGTGTATATCCAGGAGCACTGACTCTAGAGGCCAGTGACGGAGGATTCAGTCTTCTGGCAGCACGTCAAAAAATTTTCCAACAAAAGACAGAGCAGAACAGAGAGACTGATGCACCATTTGGGGGTCAAAAGCACCCAGCAGAGTTAAAATCATGGGGCTCTGTTCTGAGAAGCATGACGTTCATATCAGTCTTCAGTAGCACATAAACGTCCAAAATGCAGTGGATATGAAATTTCAGTCATCGGCATCAGCAAAGGGACAGAGAGAATAAACCACAGGGCTGGAACCAGGGGATGGGGAACAGGGAGGGAGAGAAGCTGCTAGAATGGGTTGAGTGCTCAAGATAGAATCGTGAGGGTATTGAAGGACTGCGAGCTCAGGTTGGATCAGAGCACTGGTTCTTGGGTAATTGTGCACACACGAGAATCACCTTGGAAGATCGTTAAACCATGTGCTGCAGTTACTCTTTCTTTTGTGGCGAGACAACACTCATTTTCAAGCAACTTGAGGGGAGAAAGGGAGATTTATTTGCCTTATGGTTCCAGGGGCATATGGTGGCAGAGAAGACATGGAGGGCGGGAGAAACTGGAGGCAGCTCAGGTTATGGCCCTTGCCCAGGCAGAGCAAGCAGCAGACTGAAGAGCAGATTGCTAAGAGGTGGCAGGGTGGGACTAAACCAACCTTCAGACCTGTCTCCTGTGATATTCTTCCTCCAGCAAGGCTCCACCTCCTCAAGGTGCCATGAGGTTCCCAATCATTAACATCAACTAAGCCTGCAATGTATGAGCCCTCAGGGGAAAACTCATATTCGAGCATTGAATAGTTTGAGATGCAGTAGATTCAGTCAAAGCAGTGCTTGAGAGCTTGTGTTTCATCCGCCAGCCTGGAGACCTCACTCTGTGGAGTCTTACTTGGGAGAACAGCCTGTTAAGGGCTGTTTCATTGTCCTGGATTCAATATGAGATATGATGTCCACCTTTTAAGGATCAGTAATGGAGACCGTGCAAAGCCCCATTCCCAGAGGTCTGGTTTAACAGCTTAAGGGAGGAACCTACAGATGTATTTGTAATAAGTTTGGCGGGTGAGTTTTAGCATGCTGTGGTTTGTCAACCACTGTTTAATTATGTAAAGTTCTTTAAAGCCATTTTTGACTCCTGTGTTCTCAGTCAATTAACAATATATTGGAGTGACATGTGACCCTTTAGTGGGACCATAATTGACACAGACCCAAACATTGGGGTTTTCAGAGGTTGACAGAAAAGCAATGACGTCCTGTGCATGCTGTGTTCTGTTTTGGTGACTTTGAGTAAATATACATTTTCATTTCAAATTCTTAATCTGAAAGACAAATTAAAGAAACATTATGGAACAATCAATTATCACAAGCCTTCAATGCATAGTGTAACTTCTAGGTTTTCCTCACACGACCCTTTCCCAATAGGGAATGCCAGTGTACAAACTGAATGTGTGTGTCGTTTGCCTGAAGCAGCGTGGGCGACTGATTGACCTGTATCAATATTAAGGAGGGATTATGTGGTTGTTTGAATATAAGTTGTCTCCCATAGGCACATGTGTCCGAAACCTCAGTTGCTAGTTTGGGAAGGTGGTGGCAACATTACAAGGTGGAATCTTGCCAGAAGAAGGCACATCACCATGGGGTGGGCCTGGAGGTTGGCAGCTCTGCCTGCTTCTGCTAGCAGTCTGCCCTGGCACTGTGCAGCTCGGCCTCCATGTCTGCAGGGA
The DNA here is from genome assembly GCA_023101885.1 of Typhlomys cinereus. Taxonomy (NCBI): domain Eukaryota; kingdom Metazoa; phylum Chordata; class Mammalia; order Rodentia; family Platacanthomyidae; genus Typhlomys; species Typhlomys cinereus. The sequence continues at coordinate 167,552 of JALPQD010000679.1, forward strand.
CCTAGGCCTCCTAGACGCAGTGCACGGTGTCTCCCCTCTGGAACCGTAAGCTGAATAAATCTTCTTTTGCTTGACTTTGAGTGTTGTCTCACAGCAGCAGAGAGAAACTGCTACATGTTATTAAGAGTGTCACAGACAAAGGTGAACGAAAGCACTTTGGGCTTTAAAAAGAGGGGGCTGGAAAGGTGCTCGGTGGGCGAGGCACCAGGATTGTGTACGTCTGCGGAGCTCACAGAAAGAATGCGCTGACTTAAAAAAATTGTCCTGATCTTTATGTGTGTGTAGTAACACATATGCCCGTGTCCTCTCTCTCTCTCTCTCTCTCTCTCTCTCTCTCTCTCTCTCTCAAAACAAATAAAAATTTCTCAATAATAACTTCCTTAAAAAATCAACGTGATGACATTATTCTCTGGATAGATGGTAGAGAGATACCAGTGGTCGGTCCAGCTGCTTTGAACTCGGTCCTTTGCCTGTGTGGTCACAGCCAGCTCTAGTCCCCATACCATGCCTCCTGCCACACCATGAAGGAGTCTGTCTGCAAAGAACGCCCTGTGTCCTCGGAGGGCAGCCGTACTTCTAAGTACTGTGCAATAGAGATGGGAGACTCGAAGAAGCTGCAAGAGTGGCGGCCAAAGAAGGAAACTGTGGTTTTGAAGTTCCAAGCAGATCATGACCTCAAACAAGGCTCAGATGCATTCTCAAAGTAACGCCCTGAAAACTTGGCAACATTTGATCATTTCATTTTGTTTTTTTGCCTTGTTCTGGAGATCAACATGAGATGGAATCACATTATTTTTTCTGGAGTTACCAAAACACAAGGCCAAGTAGATTAATTGCAGTTAGGTGAGGAAGTTTGGGCCTCAATGTTTGGGCCTCATCCATTCAAGTGGCCTTTTTTAAATGATTTAAATATTCTTTTTCAAAAGCCATATTTTTTTCTTGTCCTTTAGCTCTCTGTCTCTTTCTCTGTCTTTTTGTATTTATGCCAAAATGTATTGAATTTGAAGGGCAAGTTATTCTGTTATTCTTACCCTCGCCTGTGGCCGTTTTCACTAGGGTGAGATGTGTTCAATGTGTCCTCAGGATGAGCCCCAAACACTCTTATTTCCAAGTAAACAGAACCACGGTCTTAAACTGAAGAACGACAAAATGAAAGGAACAAATGACCTTCTGCACTGTACTTGTAAACTCCAGGGATCCTCCGGGGATCCAAGTTTAAAGACACAGGAGTTTCAACTCCAAAAAAATGAAAACAGGAAGCAAAGGCCGAGAGCATGCTGGCTACATACTTGTGCTGTATGTTCAGTGGGTTTGAGACCAGATCTCAGGTTGTCTCTGTCCTGTTGCATTCTATTCCACCGGGTTTGTTCCCTTGGTCCTGGGCTTTATTCTTTGCTTTTTCCCTTTATGTTTCAAGAATAATGCCTCATGAATTGGAACCTGAAAGAATACTTAAAGTAAAAAAAAAAAAAAGCCCAAGACGCTACCCAGATTTGCAACTTACTAAGGTTTGTCATGTTCACGGCCTCTGTTTTCTCCCCTCTGCTTTCTGTCCTTCTGTAGCTCCCTGTCCCTTTCCTCCTTTTGATGTGTGTTAAATCAAACCACTAGAGATACACTTCTGAATCCACAGTGACCAAAAACACCCAACATGTCCTCCAAACTGCTAATCCAAACCAGCTAATCCTGGATCTTTTAGTTCCGTGAACCAATAAATTCCACTTTCAAGGGACAATGAGTTGGAACATGAATATAGACTAGGAATTTTTTTCAAGTATTCCAGGAATTTTGACAAGTGATGTCAGATCCCCCCAAGAACCATTTTTTATAAAATTACTATCATTTTATATTTCTATCCATGGGATAAACATTAAAAATTTTTAATATATATTCTAGCAGATATCTTTAAAATAAAAACATAGTGAAACAGAATCATATGTATTCATTGGCACCCAGTATTTTAAATTAGATTAATTCCCAATAACTTGCTTCTTTTTTTTTTTTTTTATTTATTCAACTGTATGTATGTGCGCGCGTGTCTGTGTGTGTGTGTATGTGTGTGTGTAGAACCACGGACGAATTCGCGAACCACCATGGACGCCTCCACCTCCTTCTGCCCCGGGATTCACAGGCTCCGCCCTACCAGGACCAGAAGCGCAGGCCGCCCCTGCTTCCGCCTGGCGTCTATACGTGGGATCTGGGATCCGAACTCGGGACCTTCCGCCTGCAAGGCGGAGGCTTAACCCCTGAGCCACCTCTCCAGCCCATAACTTGCTTCTTATGCTGTCGTTATTTGTTAGGTGAAATACTTAATATTCAGCTATCAATATGCAAAAAGTAAACTAAAGTGATGTTTAATTCTTTAAAAATATATTTCATAAAATAAACATCCTGTATAGTATCAATATAAAGATTAGGAGTTGATATGCAATATTGTATATATTTTGCTAGGCACTGGTCACATTTGAATGTAAGGTTGTTGTTGCTTATAAATGATTTATTGTATCATTCAGTTAACTTAATCCAATAGAGTATACACAGAGTTTTTTTTTTTTATTAAAATTTAATTATACATTTTAAAATTTTTTACCAGTTCCCTCCCTCCCCCCTCCTCCCCCTCCCCTTCCCCCAGTGCCTCCCCCCCAATTCCCAGAGAGTCCTTTATTGTGTACGCCTAACTCTCCACTGGGTCCTCCTCTCCGATGACATATAAGGACCCAGTGGCATTTCCATAAGCCCTTTCTCTTGTTCCCCTTAAGCATAAGATCACCACTATGGCTGTCAATCCCTTGCCTCCAGGGGTCTCGGTGTCCTTAACAGATGCTAGACTTTATGAGGGCAACAGTGCGCTGGACATTGCGCAAGGCATGCAAAGTCCCATTATGATTGCTTTGGCCCCAACTATTGTTGAGAATCTTGCAAATCGTTGCTCCTCCCATCCTTTTGCTCTTACAATCTTACCGCCCCCTCTTCCGCAAATGTCCCTGAGCTCCAGGATGGGGAGAGATTAGGCTGTCCTAGTTCTATGTGATTGATATAGAGTCTCTGAAGTTCTGGATTTACACAGAGTTTTTTTTAAAATCACAAAACAGTAGTTCATGACTTAGATACTAACCAGAAATGATGACCATGAATTATCATATTAGCCTTCAAATAACAGAAAATTATTCGTATTTCAAATAATTGAAAATTATTAGTATTTTTATTCAGTTTTTTTTTCACTCCAAAATTATGATTTATTTTAGATGGAAAAAATGAAATAAAAAAGAGAGTCAATAGATAAGATATCGGGAGAGTTTAAATTGAAGGAGAACCAAGGTTGTCTACACAGAAATCAGAAATTCCTAACTTGGAATACTTTTTTTTTTTTATTCTTTTTTTTTATTAAAAATTTAATTATACATTTTAAAATTTTTTACCAGTTCCCTCCCTCCCCCCTCCTCCCCCTCCCCTTCCCCCAGTGCCTCCCCCCCAATTCCCAGAGAGTCCTTTATTGTGTACGCCTAACTCTCCACTGGGTCCTCCTCTCCGATGACATATAAGGACCCAGTGGCATTTCCATAAGCCCTTTCTCTTGTTCCCCTTAAGCATAAGATCACTACTATGGCTGTCAATCCCTTGCCTCCAGGGGTCTCGGTGCCCTTAACAGATGCTAGACTTTATGAGGGCAACAGTGCACTGGACATTGCGCAGGGCATGCAAAGTCCCATTATGATTGCTTTGGCCCCAACTATTGTTGAGAATCTTGCAAATTGTTGCTCCTCCCATCCTTTTGCTCTTACAATCTTACCGCCCCCTCTTCCGCAAATGTCCCTGAGCTCCAGGATGGGGAGAGATTAGGCTGGCCTAGTTCTATGTGATTGATATAGAGTCTCTGAAGTTCTGGATTGTGGTTTGTTGATTTTCTTTTGCAGTTTTGCTGCTCCTGCAATTCCCTTCACTCCATTCTGCTGAGCACTGTGGTTTCCTACTCTTATTACATCTACCCTTGAATGTGCTATTACAACAAGACTCCAGTTTAACAGCTTTTTGTCTCTGGCCAGGGGGTGACATACAGTATTTTTATTCAGTTTTTTAAATCTGCATAAATGAAGATATGATTATTTTTCTAAATATTTTTATACTTTATTGTGGCACTATCGATTCAGGGAGGCCCTAGCTCAGGCTCCCAAATCCAGGAGGTCTGGCTACAAACAAGCCTGAACAAATTTGGACATGCCTCCCCCTCCCCCACATGTCCCAATAGAGGAACCATACAGGCAGAAGGATGGACAATCAATGGGAAGGAGGGATGAACAACCAATGGGAAGCGGCCATCTAACCTGGACACCTAGTAAACAGCTAAATGATTGGTGGCTGCTCCCTCCCCCCACAGCAGAGGGATGGCCACACCTGATTAGACCCCCAACCCTATATAAGCCCAAACACTCCCTGAATAAAGCTGAGTCTGCAGCCAACTCCTCTGCCTACTGCTTCTCTCCTGACTCCTGGGGTCTGGGTGGTGACCCCATTGCTGGCTCGCCCATTCATCTGGAGCCCACGAGGCCCCTGCTATTTCCCCTTCTCCCCCTGGCTGGCCTGGCAGAAATTCAGCAACATCTGGCGCCCAACAGAATAACTGTGATCAGTTTGATATAAGTAATTTCCAAACAGTGACAAAAAATCTGTGCCTGATCTTACACATGACTATATTCTCCAGAGTCCTTTGCTATTCCAGTAGCACGCAGATCTGAGAACCTTCCAATGTTCCAAATGAATAACTTGGTTTATAGCCTTTTTTCTCCCCTAATATCTTTGATTTGTACCATAAGGTAAGGAAATCATGTATACTATGCATACTAATCCTTCCCATTCATCTAATTTACATTGAAGTTTACACGGTTTTTGTAGTCATCTTATGAAAAATGTCATGAACAAAGCTTTAAGTAGTAACATGTTGATTAATGTATAGATTAGAAGAGATAGAAAATGAATAAAACTAGGCTGGGCAGCACATGATTCAGTTGGTAGAGTGTTCATCTATGATGCATGATGTCCTCAACTACCAACTAAATGTGTACCAGGAGCCCCGGGCCAGCCTGGGTTACATGAGATCCTATTTCAAAAACAAAAGATAAAAATCTTTCATCTTAATGCTAAAACATTATTCTAATTCTTTTTAAAATTTATTTATTTATTCAATTGTGTATGTGTGAGTCTGTGTGTATGTGTGTGTATGCATGTGTGTCTGCGTGTGTGTAGAACCACTGGCGAATTCGGGAACCACCATGGACGCCTCCACCTCCTCCTTGTTTACTCTGCCCCGGGATTCACAGGCTCTGTCCTACCAGGACCAGAAACGCAGGCCTTCCTGCTTCCACCTGGTGTCTATACATAGGGTGTAGGATCCGAACCCAGGACCTTTTGCCTGCAAGGCAGAGGCTTAACCCCTGAGCTATCTCTCTAGCCCTACATTATTCTAATTCTAACTTCAATTTTATTTAGATCATCTCAAATTTTACCAGTAAGGTGGGTAAAAAGTAAAAAAATATATTTAGTTGTTATTTTCATGATGACATTCATAATTCTTGAGACATAGGGGTTTTAGTTGTAGGGATTTTTGAGAAGAACACTGCCTGCTCAATTTATTAGCTATACCTGATTGTGGCAGATACTTCCTGAGGGACAGATACCTATGCTATACCCTGTGTACTTCTTACTTCCACTGTAAGGTGGGATCTATGTCTTTTCCTCCTTGGATGCTTTTAGAAGGGGCTGTGCTTGCTGCTTGCACTAACAGTATAGTCAAAGTGATGCTGTGTGACTCCTGAGGTTGAGACGAGGATGTAGTCTACATGCTCTCCTACTCTGTCCTGTAAGACATGTGGCTATTCTGAGCCACTGTGTTAGAGAAATGTGGAAAAACCCCACTGTGGCCAGGGGTTGGGGGAAGGATGTCAGTTGATCTTCCTGGCTGCTCCAGCTTTAGTTTCCCTGGCCTGGGTACCAGTGTGAATATGTGCACCACGCACGCGCATCCAATGAGAAAGCTCGGCTGGACTCCGTCAAATCCTGATACTCTAGAGAAAACAAAATGCAGGTGTTACAAGGGACTAAGGCTTGGACTTACCGCACAGCCCAAGACATTGCAGCTTATCGAAAAGAGAGATGTAGTTGGGATCTTTCCAGGTTCCTGAGACAGAGCTCCTAAAATCTTTGTAGGTAGAACTATTAGGAAACCTTTTGTTCTAACATTTTGCCTTTGTTTTCAGTTTCTGACAGGGACCTCCCACAATCTTTGTGGTTTCCTAAGCATCTGATGCAGAGCCCTGAAATCCCTTAACATTTCTTTGGCAAAAGAGTCAGGTTTGTTCAAAGGAAGCAACTTGTGTGGCTTCAGGATGGGCACTGGTTACCAGGGGAACCAGCCATGTAATTAGAGGGTTAGAACTTTCAGTTTCACCCTCTTACCACACAGTCTCTCTCGGGAGAGGAGAGAGGACTAAAGGTTGAGAATCTCACCAACTTCTGGCAATGGTTCATCTTGTGGACTCAGTGCCCACACATCAAGCCACTAAGACAGACGATAGATAGATGAGCACTTGCTAGTGCCTGGAGACTGGTGTGTTCGGGGGACAGACATGCTCCAAATGCTTTGTGCTGCCATCTCTTCTGTCTGTTTGTTCTCTACGTAGCCTATATTCATATAAAAACCAGATAATGTGTTTTCCTGAGTTATATGAGTCATCTTTGGAAACTAATTGAATCCAGAAGAACAGTTACTGGGGACCAGATTGCTAGGTGTTCAGTCAGAATGGTGAGTGGCAATTAATGTTTACAACTGGCATCTTAGTTGGGGCAATCACGTGGTCCTGGGCTCTCAACCTATGGGATCTGACTCCAACTCCAGGAATTGTATTACAATTAGACTAAATGAAAATGCCCAATTATATCTGCTAGAAAACTGCTTGGTATGTGCACAAAAGCTCCTGTACATCTGGGAGTATAAAAAGTGGAGTGTGCTTCCTGTGACCATGGAAGAAAAAGCACTTGCACCTAATATGACTTGCATCTAATATGACTATAGTGGGCTAGAGAGATGGCTCAGGGGTTAAGACTGCCTCACAATCAGAGAGTCCTGAATTTGAATCCTAGGTTACAAATAAAAACGCCTGGCACTTCCAGCCCTGGTGGGCAGAGCCTGGGAAATCCTAAGACAAAGCAGAAAGGAGGTAGAAGCAATCCAGGATGATTCTCGAAGTCGCCCTTGATCCTCCACAGGGACACACAGTACTCTCTCTCTCTCTCTCTCTCTCTCTCTCTCTTTCTCTCTCTCTCTCTCTCTCTCTCTCTCTCACATACACACACACACACTAAATAAAACTGAAAATAATATGAACATAGTAACTGGAATACCAGCCATAGATGACAATGTGATTCCTAACCAGCCCACCGCTACTCATAGCATGCTTTCTGACTTCTCTGAGACTCAGGTTGAAAGTTCCAATTGCCTATGCAAATTTGTACCATCTATAAAGTAGCTATTGGGATGAATGGCCAACCATATGCAAGAGACAAGACAGTTTACCAAGGATAGGAGTCAATACTAGGCAATGGTCATGCAGTCTACCACCACATCACACAAGTCCAGTAACACAGTGATATTATCAACATTTTCTATGCTGTGCTACCTAAGTGGTGACATAGGAAAAGACCCCCCAGAAGTCTATCAAAGTATAGACAGTCTAATTATCCCTTAGTGCAGGGGTAAAAATACAACAGGGTTGAAGAGAATTCTCAGTCTTCTGCGAACACCCGTACTTCAGGCATCTTTTCTAGCAAGGCTCCAAAGGCCACAAAGTCACTCGGCCAATCATCAGCATAGGCTGGACTCAGAATCACAGGTGTTGGGTTTTTGCCCGGTACTGTGCGTCGGCGGCTGGTCCTATGTCACCTGCGAACACAGCCAGAGGACCGTAGGCAGTGTGCTTCTCACTGCTTTTCTGTCACCCTGGGCTCTGCCTATGAGGTCACAGCTATTTGCTTTCGCGTTATTGCTCTCTCATGTCCTCCTTCGGGTTACTGACAAAGTGTTGATGTTAGGAAGATTAAAAAATTGCTGGTGTTTTCCGCGAATAGGAAGCTGTGTGTCAGGTAGGGGTGACCTATGGACCTTCTCACAAAAATCAGCGCCTGCATTGGATCTGTGACTCTGTTCACAGGAAAAGATCTTTTTCAGGATTTAAAAAACAAACTCAGTGGATTAGTTCTGCGTATACCTGAGATGTAAGACTACTGATTCAACTTCCATTAATTTTCAGGCCAAGGCAACCTATTTCTTTGTGTTTTTTTTTCTTTTCCTTTTTAATAGCTACATAAGCATAAAATATGCATATGTTTACTTAAAAAAGAGCCCAATTTTAGGGAATTTATAAGGCAGATATATGATACCATTGCCTTCTTTTTTTTTTTTTTAAAGTAATTTTTCTTTATTTCAGAAGTCAAACTTTTTACAAATTTTACCTAAAACATGGTTATCAGTTAAAGATGCACAAGTTTAGATAAAAACCAGACCCAGGAATTTCTCTTTACTTTACAGCATTAGGAGTAATTCTTAGACTCTTCATCTCCTTCTCATTAGGAAATGTTCTAATATGAAAATCATTTGTACTAGAATTTACCAAGTAATGTATTTCAATAGCAGTTATGCCTGGGTACTGCAAATCGTGAGCTTTGGATATCACGTTCTATCCATATGGCTATCGTTGACGTCCAGAAGAGATCAGACATGACAGCACGCGTACATTCACCACAATGGTACCTATCCATATATTAAATCTTTAAACCCTAGAGAAACGGTTATTTGTTGTATTATTTCCATTCTACAGCTGAGAAGACTGGCAGAGTAGCACATAAACGAATAAATGATGATTCAGGATTCAAACAGCATTTTGGTCCTAGAATCCTGGCTTTTTCCAGTATTTTTCTAAAGGTTTCTCTACTATATGTTAATTAGAACAGCACTCATTAACTAAAATTACTGTCAAAATTTTTTGGTTATTAGTTTTTGGAGTATTAGGTTAATCTTAACAGTCACATCAAGATTTGGGAAGTACGTGCAACCACCTCCTATACATTTTATTTTTGGTTTCTCAGTTTCAGCTTTAAATCTTTAATGACCTAAGAGAAACTCAATAAATTTTGTAACAGAACATCCTAAGGCCAGAGTTCTCATGTGATTTCAGAACAGAGTTGAGCCCCTTTTGTTTGTACACTACCAGTGGCATAAAGCGTCTTTTCAACTTCATCAAGTGACAGGCACTCATCTCCAAGGAGTTCTTTCAGTTTGGTCCAGACAGCAGCATCCCCTTGACATTACACCAAGGTATTCCCAAGGGCCATGTCTAGATCTCCAGCATAACAAATGTTGGGATAAATTAACTTCCATTCCTTTTCTCTAAAGCAAAGTCCTCTAGAAAAATTAATAAATAAAAAGGAAAGCCCATTTGTCAGTGGGGGAATAGCCTCAGTTACATTACTGCCTGTGCTAGCACCAAGTACTATTCTAAGGTATCAATGCTACCTCTAACCACCAGCCAAGACTTCACAATTACACCAACATCTTACTACTGTGTTTTCACTCAAAGGACTTCATTGTAATTGCTGTTACTTAAAAATTTTTCATTTTGAAGTCTTCAAGCTTCAACAAACATTCTCCCATCCTCCGTGTTGGGGATATAAATCAAGGTCTTGCACATGCTAAGTACTATCACTGAGCTCCACCCCCGCCCAAGCAGCCCTTACCCACTGCACACCATGCCTTTTCTTTTTGTCCTGCATGTTTGGAAGAACTATGGCTGTCATCTTCTGGGTTGGAAAGGAAAAGAACTATACCTCTTCTTTTTTATTCCTAAAATGTTCAGTTTACTTATTAATTCACAAATGATCCCATATACTCTCATTGGTCCTTTAGAACTCAACCTCTTACGCCTAACAGAAGGAATACTTAACAATTTATTAAAACTTTTATCACAGACTCAAAATTCTTTTCCATGGCACTTCTGTGTGCAAGTTTGAGACAATCACTACATTAAAGCTGGAAGCTACGTCTTCATCTTTTTTTTAACACACCCTGGAGATTTTAAAAACACCTTTATTAATAAAAGTTAAACATACAAAACTGAAATTAACGCACATCCTAAAAACTGCCTCCCTCCATTAACAAGACCCTTTCCTTTTTCTATGCATGTATTTGGCTTCAACTCAACTTGGGATAACTGTGATACTCAGACCAACAAATGCTGGCAACTTGATCTAGTTAATAAAAATTACAAACTCACCTAATGAACATAATATACAGGGAAATTATGGTCAGATTAATGTACAAGAAATACAAGGAAATTTTAATCTTGAAACATTCAGTACTCTTGTTCATTAATTTAGCCTTGGGTTTTTTTTTTCTTTTTTACAAAAATAGTATCTACACTGTATACAGGGCTATACATCAGCTTTTTTTCTCATATAAACATTACACATCCAAAAAAAGGGTACCACTACCATTAGTGAAAAATAACAAAGAAAAAAAAAGCATACAAAACACCGAACAATTAACACCTTAGAAGTGGACTTCATTCTAAACACTTCTTTTACATAAAACTAACAACAACAAAAAGGTGGATCAATTGTGGTGATAGCCTAATAGGCCTGGGAAATTACTAAGGAATAAACTTCGAAGTAAACCTTGCCATTTTAAAATTTATCTAAACTTAGGCCTGTCTGCTCAATGGCTAGGTTTTAAAATTGAAAATAGGGGGGGGGGGAGGAAGGATCTCATTAGCAGAATGGTGTTTTACCTTGATGTAAAATTCAATGAACTGCAAGAATGAGTCAAGTGTGAAGCATTTGAAAATTCCAAGTTATGAATTACAAAAATTTCTATATATAACATCAGTTAAGTAGGAGCCTGAAGATCAAACAAATCATTTAAGTGCTGATTTTAACAGCATCTATCTAGAAAAGTTGCCTTGTTTAACATACTCTGAGGGAACTGTGGGAAAGAGTAATGAAAAGTTCAATGAATAGCCAAATGTGGTTTCTTCAAGTTTCATTCTACTGAAGTCAAACAATGACAACAATGTATCTTCCTTACTCATCTAACAAATAATTTACCTTTAGAAAAATATAATAAAAAGGTAAATGTAAAGCCCTGCAGAGATGAAATCCAACAGTTTTTCTGATTATTGAGGCATCAAATGCCTGACATTGTATTTAGATGTATCTTGATACTGTGTCATAGGCTTGTCAGCAATTCCACAAGTTCCTACTCCAACTTTGCCAGTTACACTTTCGGGTGAAGCAAAAATACTCCTCTTTACCTGGCCTTTCTTGTTTTTTGAATAGGCTCTGTTGTTGAATTGTTGCCATTTAACCTTTTGATCCTCTCTTTCCTGCTCAAGTTCTTTTATTCTCTGTGCTTTTTTCAAAGCTTTCTTCTTTTTATACTCCCGCTGCTGGGCAATCATTTCTTTTTTGGACATGGGTTTGTTGCCGCTGTCCTCCTTCGCCTTCCTTCCTTCCTCTACAGGCTTGAGGTTCAGCAGCGGGGTGACTTCAGCATTGCCGTAACCAGCAAAGGTGATCGCCGCGGTGCCGTTTTCTTCATCTATCTCTTCAATCTCCGCTTCGTAACACTGTCCATCTTCACTCCACATTGCCATACACTTGTCTCCTACTTTCCATGAATGAGCAGGTTGAGCAGAAGCAAAACTGTCAGAACTTGTGAGGGTTTCCGAGGGTTGAGTGGACAAAAGGTCTTTGGTTAATTCTATAACTTCTTGTAAATCTTTCTTCAACTTCAACAAATCTTCATTTTCTCCATTTCCAGAGAGTGCGGCTTCTACTTGCTGGAGTTGAGCTTTGTAGCTCGCCAACTGTTTTGCTAGGTCCTCTGACATCTTGTCTGGGGCTGGGGACGGGGCGGCGGGAAGGGGTCGGGGTAGGAGAGTCCAGTGGTGGCGGAGGAAGCTGCAGGAGGGAAAAGAAAAAAAAAAGATCTCCGCGACCACCGGGAGACTCGCTCGGAAAAGGAAAAACTCGGCCGGCGGCGAGGGGGAGGGGAGAAAAGCCGGCCTCTGGAAGGGGGAAAAGACAAGGCGAACGAAGTCTCCGATACCATTGCCTTCTATGACTCCTTGATTTCTGAAAGGTTTCCTTTTGAGATTTTTCTAAATAGAACCCAGCTACTCTACCTAGATTTTTATTCATACATGGCAGAGAAATAAGAGGTCATGGTGCTACAAAAGGAAGGCAGAGAAAGGAAAGATGTTGCAGATAGCAGTGGTTAAAGAACAGCAAAAATATGAAACAAGAAGCACTTGGAAAATCATTATATCAGTGTAAAACTAGTAAATTCATAGTAAGTTTAGGAAAAATAGTATACAACATGAAAATCTTTGTGACTTGTGAGGTATAGAGTGCCTGTTCTCTTGTAGTAAAGACTGTCTTTTTTGCACAGAGAGGGGCATGATTCTGTCCTTTGTGAAAATAAGAAATGCTATGAGCGATGAAGGGGGTCCACTCCTGCATGTCCCAGGCACACGGCAAACCCTCAACAGTCAGACAGCGCTCAGAGCATATGTTTCATCATCATTCCTCATGCTCTGTGAAACCTCAGTGTTATTGCTGTACATAAAAAGGTTATCTGTGCATTTGTATGCAGAACTGCACGCATTCTTAATGCCTTTTGGTGATTTTGTTGTAGGGACATATTTAGCCCTTTCTTCCATTTTTATTGTAGAAGAAAATTAAACCATTCATCGGGCCCTAAACAGTCAAAGTTTCCCCCTTTCTCTCTGTCTGTTAGAAGATTCTAGCTGGGCTCTTGGAAAAAGACCATCTTTGCTTGTTGCCTGTAACAGTTTGATGTTGGCCGGATGGCTGTAGATACAAAAGCTATACAGGAACTAGCGGGCTATGAATCAGCAGGGAAACTTAGCTAGAAGTCTAGAGGCTTGAATATCTAGTGGGGTACACAGACTGAGAACTTGGCCGTGGCCTAAAATTGTAAGTGGGGAAGAATGAAATGAGTTTGTATCAAAGGCCCTTGGTAAAAGCTTCTTGTCTTCATTCATACATAGAGGCGTCTTCAGCATTATTCTTTCCCAAGTACAGAAAAAACATGGGCATTTTAGGAAAAACACTGTAGGAAGTAGGAAATAGGAAGTAGAGTCTTCTCTGTGCCCCATTGTCTTATGGATCTACCTGCAGTTAAGATTTTGTGATAAATCATTTCAAAGTACTAATATAAATGTAAGCACACTTTTATCCTTCTGAAACAAATATATATATATATATATCACATTCATTACATATATTATATATTTGTTTTATATAAAACAATATCACTTTTGTAAGTTTATTTTTTATTTCAATGCTAGGTTTTGGATCATTAGTGCAGCCTTACGGCTTTTCTTTCAAGCTACAATATATCAATATTAACAAATCTTTTATTGATTGACGTTGCTACCTGCGTGTACAGCACTGAAGGCATATCTGCTCTCTGAAGGCTTGTCTGCTCACATACCTTTTCATTTCACTTCATTTCTTTCATTTCATTTCTTCTTTTATCTGCTCATCTCCTATGATAAATTTCTTCAGCGTCTCTATCACTTATTTTTCTTCTTGCTGGATGTTTAGAGTATGTGACTTAGGCAACTTAAGAGAAAATGATTTATTTGACTCTCAATGTGAGGGAGCAGGTTATCATGGTGGGAAGGCCTGGTTGCAGGAGCACGAGGCTGATGGTCTTATCAATGCACAGTTAGGAAAAAAAGCAAAATGGACACTTTGGTAGCTTTTTCCTTCCTCTGCACTCTGGGACATTGGCCCAGGAAATGGTATCACCTTAGGGTAAGTTTACTACTCCAATTAGCCTAATCTGGAACGTGCCCAGAAGTTTGACAGTTTCTAGCTCCTGTTAGGCTGACAATCAGTATTCACTAGCATGAAAATGCAAGTGTTGTATCAAAGTGTATGTGTGATCTGCATTGTAGCTCATTCTGCCAGTGGCCCTCCGGAAGAATACCAGATGCAGTACAATGATGTGTGTACACAAGGGTGGAATCCCTGCACTTTGGCAGTGCAAGGTATTATTAAGTTTTAAAACATTTCTCAGTTTGTCAAAGACTACTTACTATTTCATGCTATGCTTTGTTTAGCAAGGGCTTTTCTTGAGTTGAGATCTGGTTGTACCATCTGCAGGAAATGGCTGTGTGGTTTGGCTTTCATAAGCCTGTCCTGTTCTCAGCGACTTGCTAAGGACATTGATAGGCATTCCTGGCCTTGCTGTAGACCATTCCTCAATCTCACTCTACTCACCTCCTGTCACACAGGTGTCAACTTGACTGTTGAGGGTTTTTGCTTTGGGCACATTTGTGGAGAATTAGTGGCTGAGGTGAACCCAGAGGAAACCTGAAGGAGATTGTCTAGCTGATGGAGAAGGCCCAGCCCATGGTGGGTGGGATTAGGTCCTGGAATAAATCATGGTGAGCTGGTTGAGAGAGTTGGCATCCTTCTGTTCATTTGGCCAGACATGCGGGTCTGGCAAGTAAGGATTGTCCATCTCTCAGCCATTATGTGGTGATGGTGTGGCCAGTTCCTTCGGCTCTGTTGTTGGTGCATGCTCTCCCGTCAAGCTGGACTGAGAACTGTAACCTGGAATCGTAAGAGAATAAACCCTTGTTCCCTTAAGCCATTTGATGGTCATTTATCAGCAGCTATGCAGGTGAACTGCAACATCTCTGATACAGATTTCATCGTATTTATAAGACACATATACTACAATATAACCATGCACAATCACAAAATACATGTATATCACATTATATATAAAGCTACTCATACAATCATATCACACACACGTTATATCACATTACTGCATTTCCACATGAAGCAATCCCAATCAAAGTCAGTATTCTGGCTACTAGTTCAGGGGTCTGTCACTTCAAAAGCTCCCTGATGGCAGGGGACTTATTCTGGTGTCAACCTCACCTCCAGTCCTCTGGAACCTCCCTCATGAGGTGAGACTGTCATGTGTCCAGCCCCTCATGAGGCTGCAAGTAAAATGGTGAGAGCTGTGGAGGGAGTTCTGGGGAGCAGGCTCGAATTTATAAGTTGTTTAAATGAGTACGCTCTCCCTCCCAAGTCATATCTATTCTTTTCTCTTGAAATCTGTCATAAGAATTTGAAAAAGCGGGAAGCAGAAGATCCAGTATGCTATTCACACATATGCTCACATATCACGGTCATATGAACATGCTATGTCACAGTCATGTACATATAAGATCATCCCCCCATGCAAAATCACTTACGCGATTACATTACATGCACACCATATCACATTATAGGCTGTCATTTGGAAGCAATTCAATATAGGTTCAGTTTGGCTTTTTTTGTGCTAAAAACACTCAGATTTACCCTTAGTCCATGTTCCTTTCTTAATGCATAGTTTTATGATTTTTTTCCCCTTTTGTCACCAACGTTGCTCAAAGCAAATTACTGAAATACGCTGACCTCTTTCTCTTTTCTCCAAGTTCCTTAGCAATAAGATTTACTCAGTGTATATCCATCAAATCTACTATTTAATTAAAATACAAAGTTAGGATAAGGAATGTAAATAATATATCCTGTAAGGCATTTGGTTGGCTACGAATGGCTTTCTCCTTTAGTTGTCAGTATCTAAGCTGGGCTTTGTTGTATGGTAGAATAAATCTTGAGTCAGAGAGGCCTGAGAGGACATCCTTTTGTGTGCAGGAATGCAGAATAATTACTTTTCTGAGCCTTGATTTTTTTGCATGTCCAATAGGTTTAGTAGTTGCATTGAATCCTATTAGAATAAAATGATATATGTGTGCACATGTAATTACATATATGTGTCTATAAATAATATTTTTGCATGCATAGCAAAGGTTTGTGCCAAGACCTCGTCCCTGGACATTGCTTACCTTAATCAGTCCAAGTCTGTCGACTTCCCCACTGAATGCCTGTCATCACATTTGTGTTTTAATCTAAATTGACCACTTGGGCATCTGTTAACCTTTCAACATGCTCTGTGGTAAAGGTATACTCTCAAACCTTTCCCAGTTCAGTCTTGAAAGTCGGTGTTTTTTTTTCTGTGTGAGAGAAGGTAAGGAGATTTCTCTTTTCCTTGGCACTGGTGAGGATCTCAGACTCTCAGTGGTATTTTAACACACTCTTTCATTCTTCTTCCTGTTCAGTACCACATCGAGGGGCTGAAATTCCAAAAAAAGGCACATTAGAAAACACAGATGGAGAATCCGTTGGGAAAATCTACCATGATGTGGACATGAGATATCTATCTTTTCCAGAAGAACTCATTATAATTTCCGCTTGAGAATTGACTTCCATAAGATTGAGAGAACAATAGAGAAACACTTGGAAGCATAAGACTGGTGGGTGGGGAACAGGACTAGCAAACATTTCATTAACATTTGTAGCTTGCTTTTTTAGAATGAGTCTACATTGAATAAAGACTATATTTGAAATGGGAATCTTGACACTGATATTCTGAGAGAATGTGTGTGTGTGTGTGTGTATTTCTTTCTCTCTGTCTCTATGCATCTCTCCGTTTCTCTTTCTCTCTCTCTCTCTCTCTTTCTCTGTCTCTCTCGCTCTCTCTGTATGTGTGATGTTTTGGGAGGAGCTCACATAGCCCAATCTGACCTGGAACTTAACTATGTTGGCAAGGACAAATCTTCTTTCCTCTACCGCTCAAATGCTAGAACTGCAGACTTGTGGTTAACCTGTACTCCTCATGTGATTTCTTCTCCTCCTCCTATCGTCCTCTTCCTCTAGCTTTTTTGGTGACAGTTTCTTGCTATGTAGCCCAAGCTTACCCAACCTTTTGATCTTTCTGTTTCAGTCTTCCAAATACCTGGGAATGTGTGTTTTTTTTCTGAGTAAAAGACACTAAAGATACCAACAAAAAAATATTGTGAAGAATATGTTTACCAAAAATTTACTTGTCATAGGGAGGTATTTTTTTTTTAGAACCATTTCATTCCTGCGATTAATCAGTTGTCTTTCTTTACTATGAAATCATGAAAGAGGACTGTCTCCCTATGGAGACGGTGTCGCAACATTTCAGATGTATAGAGGGGAAAATGCAGAAACTAACATACACAGGAAGAACAAAAGGAGACTTTTAGTGGGCAACTTTCCCTATGTATTTGTCAAGATAAATTTATGAGCTGAAATTAAGCTTTGTCAGCAACATGAAGAAACTTCTTTAGTCTACAAGTGCTATTGTTCAGAAAACTTCTAAGAGGATCTTGAGCACCAAGGGGTGAACAGAGCGGAAAATGGAAGAAATGTATCTTTGGAGATAAGTCTCCTGAAGCTAATTTAGATTCCCTATAATCCAGACCATAAATGCATCTTTAATCCAAATAGCAAGCCTTCCCAGATAGTCTTTATACTTTTCTGATAATGTTAGTTTTGATTTCCAAGGGTCTTCCCTTTGCTTAGGTACTTGGTTTTATCTATGACTTCCAATTCTTTCTAAATACTAATCTCTGATGGCGGGGATGGGGTTGTGGGGGTAGAGGGAGGAGGGTGGGAAGGGTTAGTTACTTTTTGACCCATCTGCGACTGACCACATCTGGTCCAGCACTTACGTTTCTTTTTCTTCTTCCTTCTCCTCCCCTACCCTTTCTTCCTTCCCCTCCTTGCCCTTCCATTCCCTTTGTTTCCCTTCCCTTCCTCTCTCTTTCCTTCTTTTTCCCTCTCTCCTCCTCTCTCTCATTCTCCTTCTCCCTCTCATTTCTTTTTTTCCTCCTTTCCTCCCTGTTGCCATCTTGTAAAACTACTACACAAAGGCTGGAATGTAGCAATTCTAGATCTCACTAGACTCCCGATGACCTTCTCATCCTAAGGGCCTGAAGAGAAGACTATCTTCTGCATGAGCTCTCCCTCCTTCCCTCACTTCCCTACTTCCCTAGCAACTCCTTAGTTGTAAAAGAAGATGCCTCAGGGTCGCTCCTCCCTCTTCAGACTTCCTCTGGCCACGCTGTTCATAGCAGCTCTCTCTCTTTGACTTTAAGCTCTCTAATCTGTTCTCATGCTCTCCTGTCTTCATGCTAACCTATGATTCCCTTGGCCACCAACCCCTCATATTTCTTTTTTTTAAAATTTAATACATTTTTTATTATTATTTCAGCTCATACAAACTTAATAGGTATACCAGTTCCCTCCCTCCCTCCTCCTCCTTCCCAACCCCCTGCTCCCCCTCCCCTCACCCCTCCCTCCCCATCCCCCAGTGCCTTCGGCCCCAATTCCCAAAGCGTCCTTTCTTGTGCATGCCTGACTCTCCTCTGGGCCCTCCTCTCCAATGACATACAAGGACCCAGAGGCATTTCCCTGAACCCTCTCCCATGTTCCCCTTAAGCATAGGAACACTACTATGGCTGTCAATTCCTTGCCTCCAAGGATCTTGGTGCCTTTAGCAGATGCTAGACTTTGTGAGGTCAACAGTGTGTTGGACATTGCGCAGGGCATGCAAAGTCCAATTATGATTCCTTCGGCCCTAATTTGTGTGGAGTATCTTGCAAATCATTGCTCCTCCCATCCTTTTGCTCTTACACTCTTACCTCCCCCTCTTCCGCAAATGTCCCTGAGCTTCAGGATGGGGAGAGATTAGTCTGGCCTAATTCTAGGTGGTTGATATAGAGTCTCTGAAGTTCTGGATTGTGGTTTGTTGATTTTCTTTTGCAGTTTTGCTGCTCCTGCAATGCCCTTCACTCCATCCTGCTGGGCACTGTATGTCACCCCCTGGCCAGAGATAAAAAGCTGTTAAACTGGAGTCTTATTATAAGAGCACATTCAAGGGTAGATGTAATAAAAGTAGGAAACCTCAGTGAGGGAGGGGTCAATCACTGAATTACTGGAATTTGCCAGGAAATGGATGTCATTAGAAACAATTATATTAAGTGAAGTATCCCAAACCCAGAAAATTAAGCGCCGTATGTACTCCCTAATAGGTGGCTCCTAGTACCAAACCCACCCAGCCCACCTTGAGACACTCATAGGTAAATCTGTTTCATAAGACAATCTGTTTCATTGACTTCCTTTTTTTCTATTTCTAGAGACTTCACTCCTTGGCACTGAGACTCTTCCTTGTCCCAATCTGACACCAGTTTCCATGGTCACATCTCTCTCTGGCTCTGATTCTCCTCATTCTTTTCTAAAAGAATGTAAAGTCTTCAGCCTTTACTCACAGGTTTAGGGAGTGACTATGGACATCATTGGGGACCCATAGTTATCTTCCACAGATTACATATATTATATATAATTATATATAATATATATAATTGCTTATGTTCACCTTTTGCCCAGAAGTTTTTTCCACAGCCATTTTACTGATTGCTGAGCTAAGGCTATATATATATATATATATATATATAATCATTAGTTTGAAAGTTCTTGTAGGCATTTTCTTTACATTATGAATGGCAAGCATGAACAACATTTAGCATTTCAAAAAGGATGGTGGGATATTTGGGAGATGATTGCATCTTGATTGCTTTGGAAAGTAAGTGAATTATTCACTACATAAGTACAATGCATATTTGCATGAATAAACCACTTTCCAAATGAGCCTAGTCATTTCCCATTGCATTTTCTGAACAAAAAGGATTGATTCACATTTTATAAGTATGTAAATACTTGCACCCCAAGCAAAGTATAAGGCATTTTGAAAATTATCATGTGTAACAGACCTGAACCATTCAGCAATAAGTACAGTTTTATAGATGTTTTAAATGCGTTGCGTCACTGGTACCGGGGGCATCTTTTTAAAAATAGGCTCACCTTTTGACCAGTGTGAATGTAAATACAAACAAGAGAAGATTTTCTTGGCATGTACAATGCACCTTTAATGGGCTGCAGACTACTTTTGAGGACCAGGTTACAGTTTCACACACTAGAAATGTCCTTGGTGTTTGTGGGTGAACTTTGGATCCTATACAATGTTATAATTCACCTGAGTGTTTTCACAGCATCTTGCTACAATTTCACATTGCTTTCTCCACTTTCACCACAGAGCATTGCATGGCCTTACCTCTCTTCCTTGGGCCCTCAGCTCATCCCTAGTTAACAGCCACTTCCTTGCTACTCTCACTCTTGGATCAAATCACTTTGTTTTCTTAGCCCCAAGGCATTTATTTTTATGTGACTCCTATTGCTTGGCATTTCTAGTGCTTCCTCACATTTAGATACAGGTGTTAACTTGGCAATTGAAGGCTTTAGCTCTGGGCACAGTCATGAAGAACTGGTAGCTAAACTGAGTTCTGGGCAAACCTATAGGAGGTTGTCTGATTGACAGGGAGGGTCCAGCCCATAGAGGGTGAGACCAGACCCTGGGCAGGTGAATAAAATGGAGGGAGCTGGTTAAGGAAGATGGCATCCTTTGTAGACTTGGCCAGACATGCTGATCTAATAAGTGAGCATTGTCCCTCTTACAGCAGTTCCCTTGGTCCCTGGAATGCTGTGGACTTTCAGGCCAAGCTATAACCAGACTAGCCGTAAGAGCAAATGAAACCCCTCATTGCCTTAAGCTGTAGTATGATTCTCTCAGCAAAGATGAGAGTAACTGCTCCAGGCTTCTGCTATCGTTATTCCTGACTTTCTAATGAAGCCTTATGTTGGCTTTGTTGGCATGCAAAGGCTGCCTTGGACTAGCCTTGAAGATCTTGTACTAAGTCGAGCATGCAGTGCATAGTAGATGTGTCAAAAAATGATGTCTATGATCTGGTTAAGTTCACAGACTTTCCTTCCTGATCATTTGCAACTGATGGGGTATGATCCCACCAGAAGGGGAGAGCATATAGTCTGGCAGATAGAAAGTAACCATTTTGCAATGGGAGACTGACCCCCTCCCTCACCACAGTCTCCTACTTTTATTCCATCTACCTTTGAATATACTCTTATAATAAGACTCTAATTTAACAGCTTTTTATCTCTGGCCAGGGGGTGACATCCAATACCCATCAGGATGGAGCCAAGGGCATTGCAAGAGCAGCAAAACTGAAAAAAAAAAACAACAAATCATAATTCAGAACATCAGAGACTCTATATCAACCACCTGGAATCAGGCCTGCCTAATCTCTCCCCATCCTGAAGCTCAGGGAAATTTGTGGAAAATGGGGAGGAGCAACAATATGCAAGATACTCCACACAAGTTAGGGGCAAAGCAATCATAATAGGACTTTGCATGACCTGCGCAATGACCAACACATTATTGACCCCTCAAAGTCTAGCATGGACTAAAGGCACTAGGCTCCTTAGAAGCAAGGGATTAACAGTCACAATAGTGTTCCTATACTTAAGGGGAACACAAGAAAGAATTCTAGGAAATGCACTGAGTCCTTATACCTCATCAGAGAGGAGGACCCAGAGGGAAGTTTGACATTCCCACTAAAGGATGCTCCAGGGATGGGGGGGAGGAGGCACTGGTAGATAGGGAGGGAGGGGGGAAGGAAGGGGAACAGGGGGAGGGAGCAAAAGGGTCCAGGAAGGGGTGGAGGGAGGGAGGGGACTGGAATACCTATCAAGTTTGTATGAGAGGAAATAAATAAAAAAAAAATGATGTCTATGAGACCATCATGTTGCTGCATAGTTTTCTGCTCTGGTCTTGTGTGTGTGTGTGTGTGTGTGTGTGTGTGTGTGTGTGTGTGTGTATGTGTGATATTTTGACTCTTCTGATAGTTTTAGTCTATCCTTACTTGTCTTGGACCACCTTGAAATCTCCGATGAAATTGCCTGAGCAAAGTTTTGGTCATGTTGCTTTATGTTTATTTCCTTTCCTCTTCCTCCTCCCTGCCCCCCTTTTCCTTCTTTTTTTTCATTTCTGTTGGCTGTGTCTAACATTTTCTCATTTCTGGTGAAACTCTGTGACTCTTTGTGCCACCCCTTCTCCCAAGGAAGCCTTCACAGACTGGCTCAAGCCATTCATACTGGTCAGTTCCTCATCGGGACCAGTCCAGGCTCATCCTCAAGCCCGATGTGCGGCTGTGTCTTATCCTTTGCTTTGGAAGATAGAACCTGTATCTGTGGTTAAAGCAAAAAAGGCTAACATTGGTCAAACACATTCTTGAAAATTTTCTGGTCATCTTTTTCCTTCTGTGATCCAATTGCTTTTTGTTATATTGTATTTAGAGCTTTCTTTCTTTCTTTCTTTCTTTCTTTCTTTCTTTCTTTCTTTCTTTCTTTCTTTCTTTCTTTCTTTCTTTCTTTCTTTTTTCTTTCTTTTTTCTTCTTTCTTCTTTCTTTCTTTCTTTCTTTCTTTCTTTCTTTCTTTCTTTCTTTCTCTTCTCTCTCTCCCTTCCTTCCTTCCTTCCTTCCTCTTCCTTTCCTCCTTCCTTCCTCTTCCTTCCTTCCTTCCTCCTTCCTTCCTTTTTCTCTTTCTTTCTTTCTTTCTTTCTTTCTTCTCTTTCTTTCTTTCTTCTTTCTTCTTTCTCACTCTCTCTTTTCTTTCTTTTGCATATTGTGTGTGTGCGTGCATGTGTGTGCATGTGTGTGTGTGTGTGTGTGTGTGTGTGTGTGTGTGTGTGTGTATGTGTGTATCAGAGGGCCTGTGTGTGCCTGTGGAGGCCCAAGGGTGACTTCATGAATCATCATGGATTGCCCTCTCTCCTTTCTGCCTTACTCTGGAGTTTCCCAGGCTCCGTCTTCCAGGGCCAGAAGTGCAAAGTGTCATCATTTCTGCCCTATGGCATTTTTTTACATGGAATCTCGGATCTGAACTTAGTTCCTTCTGCTTTGGAGGCAGAGGCTTAACCCCTGAATCGTCTATACAGTCCCTGGAGTTTTCTTTATTCTGTACTATGCTATAAGGTGCTATTCTTTTATTTTTATTAGTTTCTGAGACATGTTGGAATGCAGTGATTCTCTAAACAGACCAAACTCCTAAATCCTAGATGATCCCACCCCCCACCCCCACTGTCCCACTTCCCTAGCCACACCAGATAGGCCCCAGCCCAGGGGCTTTCTTTTCTTGGACCCTCCCTTGTCTGTTCACTTCTCTCTTTGAACATCTCGCTGTGCAGTCCGTGGGAACCTTTCTCCTCTCTGACTGCAAGTTCTCTCTTCTAGCACAGTACTTTCCCTACTGAAGGCTAAACTATGGTTCCTTTGGCCCTCACCTTCAGCAAAGTTGAATTTTTTGTCTCTCCTTTGTGTTTGCTTCTTCTTATCATGGACAACCATGCGGCCCCTACACATTGCCAGAGTAACTCCTCCTTCCCCCCTTAAGCCCCACAGGATGGCCACGTTGCTGTAACATACCAGTATAGCATGGAGACCAGCGCATAATAGATACTCAAAAGATATTTGGATATTAAACAACTGTTTCATGGGAGAGTCGAGTTTGTCCTGTGATTAAAGGGCAGTTTCTACAATGCCAAGATCTGTCATTTTTCAGTCACACCGTCATTTGACTTGCCTGCCAGCCCAAAGCCTTGCTCCAAATGAGAGGTTCTGCTCGTTCCCAGGGTGTGTGCTTCTAAATTGCTGGAATGACAATTGCTTAATACTTGCTGCTTCTATCAATTTTACAGGGTGTTGTACATGCTACCACGTTGTTTATAGGAATCATGATAATTGGTTGTTGTGTATAGTGGACAAGCTAACTTCCGTATGTCTAGGTTTTTAGATTTGATAAAAATAAATAAATGCTGTGGGTAGTTCTCACGGCCATTTTTTTCCTTTTTAGTAATTCTGGTTAGTTCTTTCTCTAATCTATACCTTCTTCCATCCACCACAGTTTTGGGCTAATAGCATGTTACTCCCAGAGTTCTCTATGATGGTTCTCCTAAGGATGCGGACAGACTCCATGGTAGAAAATGGCAATTTCTGTGGCTTTACCTTGATGTCATTGTTCTGAGTGTAAATCTGCTGTCCAAGATGCAAATGAGTAAATGTCCCTGCTTCTGCAGAGACTTAAAGATTGTCGCAGGACCCGAGACAGACTGATCTTGTCCCAGATCTCCGGAGGGAGCCGACCTAGAGGACTAAGAAGAAGACAAGATCACAGGGTACTGTGCTCAGGCACCTTGGGTTGGCAGTGCTTGGAAACGAACGGGGCTGAAGTTGTCATTAACAACCCCGCAGGTGCGAGGTCTGTGCATTTCAGTTCCAGTTTTGTGGTCAGAGATCAGTGAGATCCCACGCTCCGCACGTTCTGCACCTATGGGAAACCGGTCAGAGCGGAACAGGAGAGGAAGGACACAGCGACCCTGAAGCCAATTTAATCGGCTCTGCTGCACGCTTCCCCTTTGCGCCCTCTCGCCTTTCTCTTACCCACACTACAAAAACTATTTTCACATCGATTCGCCCCAAGCTACCGGTTCCTACTTTCAATTTCTGTGCCTGGTTGTGAGATACAGATGGTCCACAGGATTGGAGTCTCGCCAGGTGTTAGGATTCCTGGCTCCTGCTAATGGCCCTGTGCCTCTAGGGGGACTTTTTGAGAGTTGGGGGTGGTTTGCCTAATCCTAGCAGGGGTCCAAGATCAAAGACTGATCCTGCCCACATCTCCCAGCGGGACTAAGGTCCTGAGAAGTCGCCTCCAGACTCTGCTCCTAGACCCCAGCATAAAACCTGCCATTTTCCTCTCTGCACTTTCTTTTTCCCTCCGTCCTTTTCTCTCTCTTTTTCTCCTCTCCCTTTTCCCACAACTGGGCCTGTGGTTCTGGAGTTCCAGTTAAACTTCCATCAAGTTCATGGCGCGGTGGGCGAGTCCTTATACTTTACACCAGGTTTGGCGTATTTCTTCCCCGAGAGGAAGATTTCTGCTCCTGAGAATGCCCCTCTGTGGAGAGCTCACAGGACTCTGCAAACGTGGACACGTTCATTCCGCCCCAGAAAAGTTGGAGGCAAGACTTAACTGGAAGATTTCTTTTAAGGTTCCATTCATATGGAGAAGAGAGAGAGAGAGAGAGAAGGGAAAGCCATACCCAAGGATCAGATACAGTTCTGTTCACAAACAGGTTTCTGTAATGTTGTCTCATGTACTTGGCATGATGAGGTTGAAGACCTCATCCCATCGCAAGGCAGGATTCATCAGAGGCAGATGTTATGAAGGCAGAGAATACAAACAAAGCAGAGAGAGGCGGTGAACTTCAAGGAGGGTCCTTCCTACCAACGTCTATCCATGCAGGAGACCCTAGGGGATTGGCTGCTGACTTGAGATGACATTTTTAGATTGATTTCTTTTTATGCGTTCTAGCTCTGCTGACTTCATTCTGTGCTTGGCCAAAAGTCACACCTTGCAATTTGGATTTGGATAGAATTTAATTGGAGATTCCTTAAAGGCTTAAACTTGCTACAATGCTGCTTTTCCTGCAGCTGTAAGGACTGCAGCACATTGGAATCAACAACGCATCTGAGTGATTTCTTTGCTCTGCTGCGGTGGCCTTTACTGGGAGCAATCTGCCTCATCTGCAGACTTGAGACCCTTCATCTGTAAAATGAGAGCGAGGAAGCACATCACCTTTAAGATCCCTCCCAGCTCTGTAATTTCCAGAAGCACAAAGCATGTTCTGTTGCTCTGACATAGAGGGAAAAAATATGGAGAGAGTGTTGGAGTCTCTTAGTCTGAAAAATATCCCTTGCAGGCTTTTGCTTTTAAAACCATGGTTATAATTTTAAAAAATCTTATTTGAATCTATTTCATTTTTGTGGCTAACAAAACCATATGAAATGTAGATAAGCAAAAATATTACAACTCTGCATAATCTTAACACTTTTGGATAACTAACTACTCTCTGTTTTCTAAAAATATACGGGCATACACCTGCACACTTGTGAGTGTGCACACACATCCTTTAGTTAGCTTGAAAGTGTAAGGTTAAGTGTGTTAGGAAAGCTTCATTATCAAATGTCCAGGACGTCACACTGTTTTGAGGATGACCCAGAGCAGTCCTTCACTTTCTCCTTTGAGTGATGTCTTCGTTCATCCAGGTTTGCTCAGATGGACTTTGACCAGTTACCTGTTTACTTTTCTTTCTCCTCTGTGTTATAGGCTCTATTGTTTACCTTCCTCGAAGAGCTGATCCCTGCATATTTCATCTTGTGCATCTCTGGAAAAGATTTTTTGTTTATTTAAAATTAAACATTTATGGGCAAACAAAACTTTGCTTATATATTGGTGTTATCGACCACATAAATTCAATCCCTTACCAGGCACTGCACAGATTCTGTCTCTTTTTCCTACTGAAAAAAGGCAGAAAAAAAAAAAACAGAAGACAATTGTTATAACAAAAATAGCAATAGAAAAGACAACAAACCCCCAAATTCATCCTATGGAAGAGCACAAGAGGAAACAAAATGAGGGATGAAGAATTTTGCTTGTTTGAATTTACTTCTGTAAGTAACTGATTAATCCATTTGAAAGTTGTGATTTTTGCAGTTTGAAATGGACTCCTAAGCATAACAAATGCATCGTCAAATAAAATCTTCCTTGCCATGCAATAAAAATGTGTATATACCATATTTCAAGGGTGAAATATTGCTGTATCAAAAACATGTAACTTATCTAACTTACCCCCAATGGTTGGATAGTAATTTATTTTTGCTGACATAGCCACTGATAACTAAGTAGCATGAATAGACTAAGGCAATTGCCTATGTTGTTATTTAGAGTGCATTACATCTACATGATAAGTATATAACAAATATGTAGCCATAGCAATAGAAAAAATATTTCCAACAAATGATTTCACCATAGCTGGGACTCCACCTAGTGTTCCAGGTAACTAAGTAATTGACTGAATTTAGCAAACTAGATGAAGTTTGGCCCACTCTCTTTCTGTAGCTCTTCCTATTGCTAAAAGCAGGAATGGAGAAGTATTGCAATCCACTTCACATTGAGCTGGCAGTTTGCAAAAGCAGATGGCATTTGTTGTCTTCTGTGGACTAGATGACATATTTCCTTCCAAACATGTGTATAGAATAATCCTCAATTACCCATGTGCCAGTATTTGGAGACAGGGTCTGTAAGGAGGCAGCTAAGTGACATCATAGGGGTGGGTCTCTGCTGCAGTTGTACATGTGCTTCCATAGAGGAGATGTGAGTGAGCTCATGTTCACAGTGGGGATTTATCAAGAAGACAGATAGGCCACACCAACATCCGAAATGGCTGACGCTTTAATCTTTTTTGGACCTCTAGCCTACAGAACCACGAGAAAACAAATTCTTGCTATTTGAGCCACTGAATATAATTTTTTTCTTAGTGGTCACCTAAGCTAACTGTGAATGTTGCCACAAAGAAGTGTAGCATTGCTATCACCAGCACCTAAAAAATGTGAACACGGTTTTGGAGCTGCGTGTGGTGAAGAGAATGGAAGTGTTTTGTTGCTCATGCTGGAAAACACAACGATCCTAGCTGACCACACTATTGATTGAAATGTTCCCTATGATGGCGGCGCAAATGAGGGCTCAGAGAGAGATGAAGGGAGCTGAGGAGGAGAGGTCATTGGAAAAGAAAAGGAGGTCATTGGAAACTTGAGGAAAGCAACCCTGTTTAAAATGATAACGAACTCTGCCAAGCAGTATTCTGGTGATTCGCCTTGGTAGTACTTAGTCAGCAATAAAGCTGGGTATTTGGCGATAAAGATTTCTAAGCAAAGCATGGAGGTGCGGTTCAGGTTCTTCTTCCTGCCGATAGTAACATGGGAGAGAGGAGAGATGGACCGAAGAAGGATTTATTAAGAAAGAAGGAGCCAGAACTTGGAGAGTTTTGAAGTATGATCTTTTCCTGAGCTGGTAATGTGTGTGTGATATTCTCTTGTAATGCTGTGAAGCAAAAGCAGACTGCAGCTCTCAGCCAGCCATATAAACACAAAGCTAACAGCCGGTGCTCTAACAGTACACGATGCTGCCGAGCTATGATGATGTAGCTACATAGTAGGTGCACTAAATGCATTTTTGACTTGTGATATTTTCAACTTACAGTGGTTTTATTGGCCTATAACCCCATTGCTAACATGTATCTCATTGGTCCTGCTTTATTATTATTAATTTTTTTTTTTTTTTTTGCTGGAGAACTCTGACAAATACAGATACCTTAGTATTTTTTCTTTTCAAACGATCCAGCCAATTAATTTTTGTGACCTCAATATCCTTTAAGATCTTCCTCCCATCATAGACAATAAGAACATATTTCAAAACTATGTCCATTCTGAGTCCATTCAGCTTCTCAAAACACAATACAATAGATCGTGTAGGGTATAAGCTTTGACATTTTATTTCTTACATTTTTAGAGGCTGGGCGTCCCAGTGCTGGGAGAGTCCATATGTGATGAAGGCTTGCATCCTGCATCATATCACATAGTGAGCAGGAAACAAGCTCTCCTGAACTTTTTTCTTTTTAAAACAATGATGTATGTATGTGTGTATGTATGTATGTATTTATATTATGTATATATATGTGTGTCTGGGAGGGTACTGCCTGTGTCTGTAGAGGCCCAAGGGTGATTTAAGGTGTCATCCTGCATTGCTCTACCTCCTCCAGCTTTGTTCTAGAGTTCCACAGGCTGTACCTCCCAAGTCAGAAATGCAGGCCACTGCCATTTCCACCCAGTGTTTTCACAGCAGCACTAATACTGCTACTCATGAGTACTCTATCCTCATGACTATATTGTTCTCTCATGTCTTATCACTTTGGTGGTAGGATATGAATTTTAGGTGAACTCAGAGATTCAAACCATTTCATCAAGAATCTATAAGTGAATTCCTTAAAAGCTCTTTATCTGTCTGTCTGTCTATCTGTCTCTCTGTTGGTCTATCTATCTATCAATCAATCTCTCTCTGTCTGTCTGTCTATCTATCTATCATCTTTGATTCTGTTTCTCTAAATATTCTGGGATATTAAGACTTCCTGAAGAAACTGAGGACGTTTTTTTTCTATATTTCAGAATTACATTTTTTTCAGTATTTAATTATAACCTTAATGAAAATTCACATTCAGGGTCACACAGATAGCTATGTCTGATCAGATGACCATCATATGAGTACATTAGTAAAATTTATGATTGGGTTATGGTTGCTAAAAATTTAAAGTGACATTTAATTTTAGAATACTCTTGAAACTGAAGTATATGGTCTTTTATTTAGAAGTGCTAAATAAAATACAAGAGATAGTTAAATTTGAATTTCAGAAAAGCAATGTGCAATTTTAAATATAAATGAGTTCCCCTAAATTATATATATATATAAAATTATGCTGACTTTTTTGCTGTTTATCTGCAATCCTAACTATCTGGAGGTCTTATTTTTGGCTTGTCAAACTGGGCAGTCTGAAACTTGAGTATAGATTTGTTAAGGTTCAAGTCTTCTTAGACTTGAGGTTGCTCCATATGTATATGCTTGCACGCATGCATGTGTGTGTGCACATGAATTCATGTGTATATGCTTGCTCATATGCACTTACGAATGTATGCATGAATGTGCATGCACATGTATCTGTGTTTGTGTGACTATGTATGTGTATGGACATGGGAAACAAGGGAGCTACCCCTTTCTTTTTTCATACTCAACACATGGGACATTTATTAGTGTTGACCAATTGTCAGGAGACTACTTGATAATTCAAAAATCACTTTAGTTACTGTGGTATATTTGTGTCCTATTATGTCTGGGTTTTTTTCTGTGGCTATGTTCAAATAGAACACTCATTTACAGCATGAAGAATTTGGACTCTGAGCTAAAGGAAAGGGTGTGTTTTTAAGAATAACTTTGCTCGATTAGAAATTTTGGGACTATTCTTGTCCCCGCACTGGCCTTCAACTCAACTCCTATTGAAGTTTTCTACCTTGCTGCAGTATTGTCCAAACATCTTAATAATGCCAGCATCCAATTTTACAGTGCATACCTCTTCAATGGACTGTCTCCGAATTGCTTCTGGAATGCTTTCTAGGAGCTGATGGATTTACTTATTCTATGGATTGCTTTAGTCTCAGAGATTGTGTCCTTTTCATGTCCTTGCTCTGCCTACCTGTTCTTTAACTTTTGAGGCTGAGAGTTAGGAAAATAATGGGGAGGGGGAAATAAATCTGACAATAAAAGGTTTGCTTTCTAGATAAAGTGTAATTATGAACTTCCTCCCTCCTTTCTTCCCTCTCTCCTTTCTTCCCTCCCTTCTTTTCTCCCTTCCTCCCTTCCTCCTTTCTTTCCCCCTTCCTTTCCTCCCTCCCTCCCTACCTCTCTCCTTTTTCCTTCCTTCATTCCTTCCCTCCTTCCTCATCTTTCTTCTTTCTTCACCTACCTTTTTTCCCTCCCTCCTTCCTTCCCTCCCTCCCTCCCTCTCTCTTCTCTTTCTCTCTCTTTCTCTTTCTTTCTTTCTCTCTCTCTCTCTCTCTCTCTCTCTTTCTTTCTTTCTTTCTTTCCACATGAAGATTTTTTCTTTTTAAATTAGCATAAAAATAAGGTGACTATTTCTTAATATTTTATCTGTTTATGCAGTGTGTTACGTGTATGGGTATGCACCCAGCATGGGGCATGTGTGGAGGTCAGAGGACATTTCTCACCTTCCTCCTGCTGACGCAGGGTCTTCTTTGTTTCTGTTGCTGCGTAGTACTCTAGGTTGCTGCTCCATGAACTTCAGGCCAATCCCACTGCCTCTGCTCTCCATCTCACCACATGGGAGTTGGAAATGCAGAAGGAGCTGTTGCATTGGGCTTTTGATGTGGGTCCTGGTTCTGTAACTCAGGTCAATGGACTTGCTCAGCAAGTCGCTTTTTACCTGCTGAGACGTCTCTGGTCCGGGTGCATATTTCTTAATGATGGATCCTCATGCCCAGTTCTCCTAGCAATTGCCTGTTTGTTTAATAACCCATAATCTAGGCTCATAAGTGAGAGTTCATTCTGTGGTCATAGGAGAAAATTAAAAGAAAATTTTGTTTCTTAGCATACACATTAAAGTCCATGTGACTTTCCAATTCTGTTCTTTCTTTTATATGCACTCCCATCTACAATAAAATCTAATTTAGGTGGTAATTCAGAGGAATGGCAAGCTATTAGAGGAAAACCAACCAAAAATTAAAGATATTTTGCAGGGGGGGGAGAATGTTCCTTGTAATAGTTTCTGATTGTCTGCACTGTTGGAGTAGTTCATCCCACAGCATATAAAGTTAAAGAATGAGAGTACTTTCCCCAAATATCATCATGAGCACATAGAATTGTCTTTTTACCTTGATGAACTGAATTTTCTCACAGAGTTTAGATTTAAAGCTAAAGCAGTTTCTGTAATGCTTAGGCTGAGTTAGTTCAATGAGCTGAAAGCTTTAGCAAAGGAAGAAAGGTAGGAAGACCCCCAAATGAGAGGGGTCATCTAAAGTCTCATTTCTCCACTTATCTCTAATGTTGCAATAGATACACATAGACACGAAGAGACTCTGGATCCCTCAAATACTTTTATATTACATAGGCAGAATATTCCTTCGGATGCCCATGACGTATCATGGACCCCAGGTATGTATCAGATTTGTAACCCTCCTGCGCTGGTTTCCTAGAAGTTCAGGGATGTGTGAGCTCATCTGGCTGCTTCCTGAATTTCCATGTGGTTTTACTATTTAATGAAAACACTTAGGATAAAGCAAGCCCTCCTGATGGGACATGGGTTTTTGTGTTTAATGATTATGCCTCACATTTGCACTTACACGGGCACCTACAAAGGGTCTGGCAGCCATGTGGAACAAACTTAGCTACTACACTTTCATTTCTAGGCATCTCAGTAAGGGTTTCAGAGGTTTGGTGGTCCACGAAGCTAAAACGTGACATTGTGGCAGAAAAAGTCCATTCCTTTCTCTTCTCATTCCATTCTCCTTCCCTAACAGGGAGTATGAGTGAGCTCTACAGAGAGCACTATGCGGAAAATGCGTGGAAGGTTAATTTTTATAATAATCTCTACAACGTAGTGGCTCCAAACCTGAATGACTGTCAGCTCCCTATGTCGAAGTTTTCTCTGAGGATCTTTCCAACATGATCTCATGGTCTGTTAGAACGTAGAACAGCTTCCTAAGTCTCCCCACCCCCCATTAGAACAACTGTGGGAGATGTCAACAGTCTGTGGGTTATATAGTTTACCTCCTCATTTCTGCTCCCTTCCTGTGGACGTCTAGCTGTCCTCATAAGAATGCAGCGTCTTAGTGGCATCCAACATATTTTCTGATTATCTTTCAAATTGGAGGGATGTGTCAGGAGCTGTAGGTGTGAATTCAAAGGAGAGAAGGATTACTACTACTGTCTCACACACTGGCGTGTACCTTTTTTCAAGGAATGGGAAATAATATGATGTTTTGGGGATAAAAACGGTTGTTTAGTTTGCTAGTGATACTAATCCAGACTGACTGCGGCTCTTCGAGTCCTTCCAGTAGGAATTGCTTCTTCGGGCTGGAGAGACGGCTCAGGAGGTAGGACTCTGCCTGGAGAGCATAAGGTCCTGCATTTGCATCCCAGGTCCCACATAAAAATGTCAGGCACAAAGGGCAGCAGCCTGAACTTCAAGCCCTGGTGGGCGGAGCCTGGGAAATCCCAAAGTGAAGCAAAGAAGAGGTAGAAGCATCCGGGATGATCTCTGAGGTCACAAGAGCCTAAAAGAAGAAGTGCTGGCGGCCAGGACACTCGGGTCAGGACAGGACTGCTGCGTGCAGGAGCTCGCTGTAGTGGGATCCGCTTCCACCAGATCTGCATGTTGGCTGACACATCGACATGTCCCCACGATGAGTGAGGGTCTCAGAAGAAACACTCAGAAGAGAAGGGGTGCCTCCCCACTTGCAGGCTCGCCCACTGGAGGGCCACTCATGCTATCACAGATGCCTGGACCCTACTAGTACAGTCGCCCCCGAAAGAGCCCTGTGGCTCACACTTAAGAGGTCATGCAAATGGAAGGATGTAGTTGAATTGGTGAACAGACGGGAGAGAGAAGAGGGGGTGGGGAAAAAAGGGAGCCGGGTACATGCACATAAACTCATTTTGTTTGTCCATGAATTTTTTATAGAATGGAGAGGGGGGAAAAGAATTGTCTCACCAAAAAAAAAAGTCCCTCTGTCTTTCATTTGAAGTGTTATTTAGAAAATTTTCAGTCTTTTACTTGTAATACCCCCCCACACCCCCTCACATGCACATATACATACAATACACACATGCATACAGTTATTTACAAAAATCTAAAACATGACTGATTTCAAATATTCTTATTTGGGAGAATGATTTATTCATGGGATTGAATATTGCAGACAATATTTTCTTCAAACTTGAAGTATTTCAGTTCGCTTAGGGAAGAAACGCTTATTCAGAAAAGTCTAAAGATTTGAGTCACACACTTCTTCTCTTCAGTCCATTTTTACCCGAAGAGCAGCTTTTCTTATTCATCATTCAGCATCTAAGGTGTTACTGTCACTCCAGGAGCAGAGAAACAGCACCATGAATATGTCAGAGCACCGAGGACTGGGAAGCAGAAGAAAGATGACTCCAGAAGAGAAGAGATGATTCTAGACCTGAAATTTACATGCGCTGTTTAAAGGATCCTCTAGAGATTACACATTTGTTCACACAGCTTAACTTTGGAAGAACAGCCTTAAATCAAGCTGGGAGGTTTCACTTACTCCGTCTAATTCAAAGCAATGTTTTTGGAGTCAGCTATAATTTGAGGAAGACAGTAATAGCCGTGGTAGATGCAGCATTTCCCCCTCTGCTTCAGCATGTCCCAGGTCTTAGGGTGCACAACTTACTGAATCACTCTTGTCAATAGGACCAGCCATCCCTGTCTCACAATAGAAATTACAACAATCAATATGACACGCCTCGCTTCCTTTGGAAAGCCATGCTGAAGATCTGTCGGTTAATGTAACTGTAACAGCAACTATTCACATCACCTGCCAGTCACATCAACTGCAATTCACATCACCTGCCATTTTCTCCTTCATCTCCTTCACCTCTGGTAGCCCATGGGGATTGGTGAAAAACTGGCAGACTCTGTGTATATGCTTTCGTGATGAGCCTGGTGCTGGGTGGGCTAAGTGCTGGCTCCCATCTCATGGCTGCTGTTTGGACTATTCTTACTGATTTTCCCAAGGTTGTCTTCATCTTGTTGCTGAAATCTTACATAAAATTTTCAATTTCTACTCCAAAAAGCTTCTTTTCATCTAATCATATTCTCTCACACCATCCTTTAAAAATTCACTTGTTTTCTGTCTATTGCCTTCTCTATTTGAAGGCACATGCTCATCATTGCTTGTCTATCATTATAATCCATGCGCTGCAGTGAATGGGCGCATCTCTGACTTTCTGTCAGTGAAAATGTCAATGTGGTCGGATGCTTGGATCTTGGACTATTTCCTTGAATGTAAGTATTTGTTAAGCAAGTCAGACACTTAGGATCCATAGGATTCATAACATTAAAAACCAAACTGGTTTCTTCTTTCATGGGACTGCTTATAGTATAGTAAGGACAGCAGCTGTTAATCAGAGTCTTCTAGTCAAGAAAACTCAGCTTCTGGAGCTGGTGAGATAGCTCAGTCAGTGGAGTGCTTATGGTGCTACATGAGGACTTGAGGTCAATCACCCAGAACATATATATCTATATGTGTATTATGCTGGGTGTTGTAGCGTTCACCTATAGTATTGGGATGTGCAGATAGGTAGATTTCTAGGGTTCATTGGCCAGTCATCCTGGTTGAGTTCCAGATCAGTGAAAGATCTTGTCTGGAAAAGCAAAGTGAGTAATGAGTATCCTGAAGTTGACGGCTGGCCTCCCTATGCATAAGCACACGCATGTACATAAACACACACATGTACATAAACACACACATGTATATAAACACACACATGTACATAAACACATGCATGTACACGTACCCTCATACACACAGGCGCATATTCATGCAAAGACATGTGCACATAACCCAACTTATTTCAGTGGCGCTCCCCAAACCACTACTTTACCTCCTGGGTATTTTAAGAAACTTTATTGTTACAAGGTGCCACCTCCACAGTGATTTTTGGGGAAGGATTTATAGTTTAGCTTCTGTCTAAGGCAGAGGTTTTCCAGGTTAGGGGAGGATCACAATCAGCAAGGGTCATTGGCCCTTGTCCCAGATATTCTGCTGCTCTGTGTGTAGGTGAGATTTCCCACCTCTAGTAAGTTCCCAAGTCATTCTTCCTGCGGGTACAGCGACAATACTTGGGGAACTGCTGCTTTAAAATAACCTGCTTTTGATTTTCTTCCTACACCTGAAATTTTATTCATACATAAAGATAATACAATAGAAAACACATTTCCAATTCAGAAAAAAAAATCCCCTTGGAGACAGAAAAAAGAAATCTTAATCCTTAATGTGGAAGCAAGCACCGGTGGCTTGAAACTTGTCGAGTCATTCCGCCTTTCCAATTTTTCCATTCATTTATTTAGGAAATGGTAATAACGCCTCCTTTTCCTGGACAGAGAGATTTCGTTCCAGACTAATCTGGGCCAGCACAACCAGGAGATGCAAGTCTCCTTTCCAAGAGAAAAGCAGATTAGCAAGGCATCCAAGAACTCCCCAGGGCTGGCTAGAATCTGGGGAGAAGTATTTGCTTCTTGATCCTCGCAGCTGAGATCGCTTTAAGGTTTCAGCTCTTGGGCCAGCATTCCAAGAAGAATGAACCCTAGAAATCTACCTATCTGCACATCCCAATACTATAGGCGAACGCTACAACACCCAGCATAATACACATATAAATATATATGTTCTGGGTGATTGACCTCAAGTCCTCATGCTTTCACCATAAGCTCTCCACTGACTGAGCTATCTCACCAGCTCCAGAAGCTGAGTTTTCTTGACTGGAAGACTCTGATTAACAGCTGTGTCCTTACTATACTATACCCTGAACATTGGGCACACGGCTCTAGGTTGGATGGACCACAGGTGCAACTTTGCACACAAGTGGCCTGTGTTTGGGCCTCACAGGTTCCAGTTGGGGCCTGAGCATCTGACAGTGTCATGTGCAAACTGGAGGTGAGAATCTTCCTGTGGGCAACAGACTCTGGCCTCCCTCAGCATCTCTGCCCTTGGTGTGTCAAGTGAACGGTGCGCGGTGACTTCGGGCTTACGGATGCCAGGCGTTCTGTGCGTGTGCCACGAAGTTTGATTGCATTGGGGATATTAAATTCCCATGCAGCGAGCATTCTATCACAGGACAAATGAGAGTGTCAGAGCAGGCCTTTTAAGGCCCAGTGTTATTATGTGGAATGATAAACTGCTTGGAAGTGATTAAATTGCCTCCGCAGGCCCTGCCCTCGCTTCTTTTGCTTTCCAGGTGAAGCTGTCTATCTTTTAATATTTTTTCCCCCTCTCACGAAAGAACAGCCCTCGCCTGTTGGATCACTGCAAGGCACCGCGAGAAGGAAGCTGAACCAGCTCCTTCGTGCTTAATTTTCCTTGTCCGGGAGCCGTGGATCAAAGCTAACCAGCTTTGTGGAAAGACATCGGCAGCTGCCATCATCTTGGGTACGAACGGCTGATTTCTGAGGTCACATGTCTTTCGTGGCTTGAAGAAGGCGAGCAGCACTGCAATTGTGAGAAGGAGGCAAAACAGGCTGGTTGCAAATCTGACCCCATGGAGACTTTGATGGGTTTCTCCCTGTCTTCTTGTGTTTTGGATGTTCTCGCTCAAGGATGGGTCAGAGGACAGGGCTGCCTGTTTGATAAAGGGGTGCCCGGATTTGCTTCCTGAGGTGGTGTTCATGAGTGTAGCTTTGCAAAGCTAATAAAGCTAATATTGTTAAAATCCTTGACGTGACTTTGGACTGAATAGTATTCGCCTCAGAACAACTTGCAGCTGGTTCACATTTTGGCACGAAATGACTTTGGATCCTTCTAGAATGAAGCAATTAAAAACCCAGATTGTAGAGAGGCTGGCGAGCTGAATTACAGAGCTGAATCTATACCTTGCTGCCGAATCTTGTTATTTTCCTCCAAATGTACTGATCAGCCTGTAAAAGGCCTATTATTGTGATCATTTCCCCTGGATATGATATCAAATGCTTGCCAGATGCAGTGGCTGTGAGTCTCGGATACATCTTTACTCCTAAAAACGTGTTTTCTGATTACCTCTTGGATTTGCTTTTCTGATAATCTGGACTTGGTTTAGATTCACTGTTCTGGAAAAATGAGGTCAACATGCCCACTGAGTGTGAAAGCTTCTGATGAAGGAGGCAGGGCAGGATTCTAGCACCTGAGAGTGGCTTGTGGGGGGAAGCATTTTCTTCAAGTCCCCACTATCCATGAATGGTGGAAAATACATTCTTGAGTTTCCAGACTGGAGCATAGTTTTAGGCACTAGATGAGAAAGGCTAGTGCTGAACCATGCTATGATATATAGATATAGACACAGGTATAGACATAGACATAGTTACAGGTATAGACATAGGTATAGGTAGAGGTATGGGTATGGGGATAGGTATAAGTACAGGTGTAGATTTATATAGAAATTCAGCCGAGAAAGCTGGGTTGTATTGCTCTAGTTCCCAACCCACATATAGATGGAGGAGGAGGAAATATCTCATGAATAAGGTAGGCAAAAACTGAAAATGAGAACCAGCTACTTGTTTTTTTTTTAAAGTGTGTGAGAAATGACAAACAAGGCTGAATGATGTGCTATTCTTTTGGGAATTACATGGAAAGTTTTTTTTTCCTTAGATCAAATCTGAGGATGAGATTCATTCCTGTTAATCCTACTCAGTAGATGAAATACTGTTCTCAGAGCATGGTGCGATTGCTCCCTCTAACCAGCTCTGATTTCTAAGGCTTGCTACCCATCTGCTGTGGTGGGGATTTTCCATCGTCTCTGTCAGCAAGATTTCCAATAGTTTTGTTAAAGCATTTGCATGTAAAATTGCATTTATTCATTTATCTCATGTGTATATATCTGGGGGCATGTGTCTACAGGAGAGCACATGTGGAGGTCACAGAACAATTTATGGAAGTTGGTTGTCTTCTTTGACCATGTAGTTTCCTGGAATCCAATCATGCACTTCGACTTGAGGGAAAGGACCTTTACCTCCTGAGTCATCCTACTGGCCCTTGGTCAAAAAGCATGTTGCCTACAGTTTATGTTTGCAGCTCAAAGAGCACTTCCATGTAAGTGAGATGCAGCCATTATTATATGCGCTCAGTTTTGGGGAATTAGCACCTATCTACATTAGCTCTCTGTAATTACTCACACTTCCCCTCAGCAAGCTCATCTCTGGAGCCGCTTTAGTTATTAACAGAAAGTGGGGATGATAGTTCTCTGTAATTAGCTTTCTAGAGAGAAAGATCACAGCTATTAAATCCAAGCTGGCTAGTGCAGATTCTCATGAATGAGCTTCCCTACAACTTGCAGGAGCTCTGATCTGGCTCCAGATTATTGATTAACAAGAGTGTGTGGATGCCATTTGACTTCCATTGCAATGCATGTGACATCCTAGGTTTGTAAGAGCTATTAAAATATTTCATGGAGCTGGAGAGATAACTCAGGGGTTAAGCCTCTGCCTTGTGTGCAGAAGGTCCTGAGTTCAGATCCCAGATCTTACATTAAAAATGTCAGGTGGAAATGATATGCAAGATACTCCACATAAGTCAGGGCTGCAGCAGCCAGGATATAGCCACAATGTGATTGGATTTTGCCTGACCTGCACAATGGTTGACATGTTAACGACCTCCCAAAATCTAGTACGGATCACAGGGGAGAAGGCTTCAGGCAGTAGATGCTTAGAGGCAAGGGGTGAAACAGTCATAATAGAGTTCCCATGCTAGCAGGCAGCTCAAGAAGGGGCCCCAAGTTATGCCACCGAGTCCTGAACCCTCACTAGGGTAGAGGATTCACACTTTCCCTCAGCAAGTTCATCTCTGGAGCTGCTTTATTTATTAACAGAAAGTGGGGATGTTAGTTCTCCGTAATTAGCTTTCTAGAGAGAAAGATCACAGCTATTAAATTTAGTGCCCACATAAATGGATGCTCTGGAGGATGGGAAGGAGGAATGGTAGGCACATAGAGAGGAGGGTAAGAGGAAGGGGGAAGGAGAAGAATGCAATGGGAGATGACGGGGGTGTGTGTACCTACTGAGCTTGTATGATTAGGCAAAAATAAAACGTGTAATAAAAAAAAAACTCTGCAGAATGTATCGCCATACCAAACCTTAAACTATACTATAGAGCTCTATATAAACCACCTGGAACCAGGCCAGCCTAATCTCTCGCCATCCTGAAGCTCAGGGAAATTTGTGGAAGAGGGGGCGGTAAGATTGTAAGAGCACAAGGATGGGAGGAGCAATAATATGCAAGATACTCCACACAAGTTAGGTACTAAGCAATCATAATAGGACTTTTCATGACCTGCGCAATGACCAACACATTATTGACTCCTCAAAGTTTAGCATGGACTAAAGGCACTAGGATCTTTAGAAGCTAGGGATTAACAGCCACAATAGTGTTCCTATACTTATGGGGAACACAAGAAAATGTTCTAGGAAATGCCACTGAGTCCTTACACCTCATCAGGGAGGAGGGCCCAGAGGAAAGTTTGACATACACATTAAAGGATGCTCTAGAGATGCGGGGGGGGGGGGGAGACACTGGAACATAGGGAGGGAGGGGGGAAAGGCAGGAAAAAGGGGGGAGGGAGCTAGGAGGTCCAGGGAGGGGTGGAGGGAGGGAGGGGTCGGGTGTACCTTTAAGTTTGTATGAGTGGAAATAAATAAATAAATAATTAATTAAAAAAAACCCAGCATGGTACTGGCTCCAAAAGAAAAATGTCAGGTGGAAATGGCGGTAGCCTGTACTGCTGGACCTGGAAGGTGGAGGCTGGGAAACTGCAGAGCAAAGCAAAGAAGAGGTAGCACAATCCAGGATGACTTCCGAAATCTCTCTTGGACCTCCACAGGCACACACAGTGGCTTCTAATATGCGCGTGCGACACACACACGCACGCACGCATGCACACACGCACGCACGAACGCACGCACGCACACACATGCACATGCGCACACATACACACTAAAAAAAATTAATTAAAAAATAACAGTTCTCTTGTTTCGCCAATGCCAGCAGCATCTTTACAGCAGCGCTCCCAAGTGGTAATCTGAACCATGATAGAACCCACCTAATGAGACAGGAAAATATAGACTTAACATGAACCACAGTTATCCATCAAAAAGTTGTTTTATGGGTCCAGTATGTAGTTCAGTTGATAGAGTATTTGCCTAGCATGTTCAATCCTCAGCACTGGTAGAGACAGAACTTCAGAATTCTACGTCATCCTGGACTTGAGTTTGAGTCCATTCTGGGGCACAATGAGACCCCGTCTCACAAGGAAAGCAAAGCAACAAAATAAAGATTTATTTAAAACTCTAAAGAGCTCTCCTTAGAAGAGGATCTCAACATTGAAGTAAATTGATGTAAAATATTATAAGTACTTTGGTATAGACCCAAATAAGGTCTTAAATTGCTAGCTACCTAGGAGAATCTTGGAAAGTTAGCCTGCATGTTGCTAATAAATTCACTTCTAAACAGCTTAGAAGAGAAAAGGAGCTTGCTTTTGGATTACAATTGTCTAGTTACAGTTTTTAGTCTAGATTGTCAGGAGAGTTCTTTCTACCAAGAGCTGAGGGCACTGGCCATACCATATTCACAGAGATTGCCAAGCGCCACGGTTTGAAATGTGTCCCCCACAGTCTCATGTACTTGGGAAAGTCATGGCACCTTTGAGAGGCATACCTTGTTGGGGGTCACAGGAGGTGGGTCTTGAGGTGGATGAGTCCCACCCTACTCCCTGAAGAGTCCTGCTTTTGTAGCAGCAGTCTGGTAGCCCTCAGCTTCCAAGATGTCTGCATCACGTGAACTAGGCCTCCTCCAGCTTTTGCTAGTCAGCCATGCCACATCCATTATGAAAGACTGTATCTCTCCTCTAGAATTGTGAGCTGAATAAATCTCCCTTTCTCCCTTAAGTTGCTTAACTTTGAATGCTCTCTCACAAGAATAGACTGTGTGTTTGCCAAGGTATGTCGAAGAATAATAAACTTTGCTAAGCCATTCCCTCCATCTTATCTACCTCTCCAGGAAATAGTACCACCTACTATGGGTCTTCCACATTATTAGACAGTCTTCCAAAGGTTTGGTCAGAACTTAACTAAACTACTAATTCTTTACAAATGTGCTCAGAGCTTTATGCTTTAAGTGTTAAGGTGACAACTATATCTAACCACCATAGATACCTAAAGGGACATTTGCGTCTTGAGGTATAAAATGGAACATGTCTGAGTGAATGGGTTGAGACAGTGTGGAGTGGAAAGAGTGGTCCCTCAGGAAGGCCAGCGA
The DNA here is from genome assembly GCA_023101885.1 of Typhlomys cinereus. NCBI lineage: Eukaryota > Metazoa > Chordata > Mammalia > Rodentia > Platacanthomyidae > Typhlomys > Typhlomys cinereus. The sequence goes on from JALPQD010000679.1 coordinate 208,940, forward strand.
AGATAGGGAATCTATACAATGTTGGATTAAGACATGGTAAGAAATTCAGAATGGCAGGACACAGGTGGCATGGTGCAATTGATAGTTTAGGTTAGGTAATTTAGAACTTTGCCTGACCAAATAAAAGTTTGGTTTTTTTTTATCCTGTGAGCATCATTGACTTTCAAAGTTTAGGAATGGACTGGCTAGTTTTCAAATTGAGAAACAGTCTCGGTGACAGGTTTGATGACTCATTTGATGGAGAAAGGACTGAAACAAGGGCAGATCTCAAATGCTCTCCCTTCCTGGACTATTTTTTGGCTCTGTATATAGAGACATCCACACTAGTTGTGTTGGATTATTGGATAATGTCTTGCCTAATGTTGTGTGAATATCTGCAAAGTAAAGTAGAAAATTGTGGCAATTATTTGGATCATGCAGAGAAACAAAAATTGACGTGTAATAGTAGCATAAAGAATTTTAAGATGGGGGATACTTAGGTCACTGAACAAGGGTTTCCCTCTCGGGATGAAGTGCTCACATTTAATGCAGATGGACATGGTCATGCTGCATCCTCTTATAATTTGATGATTTCATCACTATGTTATTCTGTGACATGTTTATAGTCCAGAAAGTCACTACTGCATAGGACAAAGCAAAGCTGTATAAATATTGTGTCCTCAAAGGGAAAGGTGAGAAATAGATGAAAAGACATTTCCACGTATTTAATAACTGCTCCTCCAGTGGGAATGCGGGGTGCCTACTGTCAAGCCAGGACGAATGATACATTTTTTTGAGGTCTTTCAGGGAATACAGAGGTGCCGAGGCTTTCAGTTCCACAGACATCCCCCACTTTCACTTCTGCTTTGTATCACCTGCACCTCTGGCCTGTGAGCTCACCAGAACCATTCCTGCGTAAAATGAGTGGGCGACATTAGGATTGGTAAGCCACATATCTGTTTACATAAGTGCACAGAGGAAGATACCTGAATTAAAGTCATCCTCTTCTCACATAGCCTTAACTAATGTAGCTGAATAATAGAAGAGTGTGTGTGTAAATACCCATGTGAACATGTGTGGTGTATGTATATGTGCACAGGTGCCCTTCCCATGTGAATCCAGTACACGTGGAAGCTGGAGGTTGCTATCTGGTGTCTTCTATCTCTCCACTTCCTTTTTTATTTATTTATTTTTGAGATACAGTCTCTCACTGCACCTGGAGCTTTTCGCAACTGGTTGGGCTATAAGTCCCTGATACGTAGCTGTCCCTGTCCCCCCATGCTGGGGTTACAGGCGTGGATCACCATGCTTTGCTTTTATGCGGGTACTGGGAATCTGAACTCAGGTCTTCATGCCTGCACAGCAAGCACCTCAGGACTCGATCTTTATTTGCGTTTCATTTTCTCTGCCAGCATCGCAGGGCTGATGGTAGGTGACTCAGCACGTGAGCGAGGCAGGAGTTCATTCTCAACATATTTCATCTTCCCTCCACGCTGAGTGGCTCCAGCGCTTTGCCGTATCCCAGTCAGGAAAGGTGGGTAGTCAGAATTGATCTCTGTCATTGCTGTCAGTGGAACCCACCAATGGGCATTCATGTGTGTGCTGTCCTGAGACTCCCCCAGCTTCTGTTCTGTGGCTGCTTTCAACCACTTTCTATTCCATTTGCTGCACATTCCGCGAGCTAATGAAGCTGTTGTTTATTATGCATGACCCGGTCCTAAGTGTGACTGGCAGATAGCTGCACATTTTAAGTCTTGTGTGAGCTTCTCCACCTGCTGCCAGCCTTTCCATTATACTCCGTTGAGAATGTTTTTCGTTATGCACAGTCGGATGTGGAAGTACATTGTTCTAGGGTCAGAACCAACTTGAACCCTGTAACAAAAAGTGGGGGAAGGTAATGAGAAGCTATCTGGGAGAAAGCATGATTGGGGGCTTCAAACATGTATAGAAGAGTGAGTTTTTCAAGGTCCTGTGTAAACAGACCTACAGCATCTTCTGTGAATAAATGGTTCAGTAGGAGCTGGAATAGCCTTGTCTTCAAGGTCTTAAGACTGATAGAAGGCAAGGACAGAAAACTTACATTTTTGTGAGCTTTGTTTTTAATTAATAGTTTTAGGGCCATGAGATAGTTCAGTGGGTCTATGCAAGTCTGAGAAGCTGAATTTGAGCCCCTAAGTTTGCACATCTAAAGGTGGAAGGAGAGAAACGACTCCACAAAGTTGTCCTCTGAGCACCACATGGGTGTGGTGGCGCCTGCAGCCTACCCCTCCATTCACACACAAATGCATTAACAACTTTTCCAGTTACACAGCTTACATTTATTTGGTGTATCCGTGGCTTTTGCGTTGCTCTGACAAAATACTTGATAGAAATAACTAAGGGGAGGAAAGATGTATTTTTGCTTATGGTTTTCAGTTCATCATGATGGGAGAAGCATGAAGGAGCAGCTAAGTCTCCAGATGGTGGTAACATGTGACAGAGGCTGTCACATCACTGTGGATTGAGAAGCAGAGATTGTGGTGGCAACTGGGGGCTGAGCAGATCTTTAAAGTCCTGCCCATAGACTATATATTTCTGTTAACTAGACCACATCTCCTAAAGGATCCACAGATTCCCAAAATAGGATACAAAACTGGATAGTATGTTCAAAATGTGAACCTGTAAGGGACACTTCGTATTCAAACCATAGCATTACAAATTTATGTGTAGAGCTTTGTTGCTATAAAATATGTTAGAATGCAAAATGGAGTCAGTTATAGTTATGTCGAACCCTGGCATTTTGGAGCTAGGTAAGGGCCAGGAAAGGTAGGTGCATAGATATGTTCCACCTAATTATAGGAACAAACACAAGAACATTTCCAAACCATCGTTTACTACTCGAGTCACATCAGGACTCTATTTTTTTTTTTTTTTGCTTTTTTTTTTTTCTATAAGGTCCCTTATACCTTAAGCAAGAGTAAACCATGATCCTAACTTTCAGCTCATGCTTGTATAACTTATGTTGGAAACTATGATTTGACTTTGTTCCCTTCTGTTTTAAAGTAGCTTGCGGCGATCAACCTGGACTGTTTTTGGTGCACTGCAAAGGTGTTTCCCTGCCCTTATTTGAATATATATATACTCAATCCAACATCTCACTTTGTTATCTCACAGATGATACAAGATATCACCTCGAAATACCAGACTTGATTTCCTCATCTATTTGTTCCTATGCCTCCTTCATCTCAGTAAGTTGTTCATCCTAACTTTCTAATCAGAAGACCTGAAGCAGATTGTTACTTTGTCTTCCTCAAAATTTACGTTTAAATGATCAGCAAGTCCTGTTTTCTTAATAGGATGTGCTGTAACATTTCAAACGCACAATTTGCATAATCTCCATGGTTACACACTCTGTAACAGTTAGCCTGAGAGTCAGAAGCAAAACAGAATACACAACTCTCATTGCTAATCATTTTCTGGTTATTTCATCCAACACATTTAGAAGAAGCAACAAAGTAAGCAGTTGTGCATATTGCCATTGTTTCCTGAAAATGATGGTTGATGTAGAAAAATACTTGCAAATAATGATCCACTAAGATATTTAGGCACAAATAAATACTTACAATTCACTGTTTTCATATAAAACAGATGCAATTGCCTTTGAGATGCTAATATTCATGAGAAAAAAATGAAAGCGGCTGTTAGTATTCAGGGTAAAAATTAAAATAAATTATAACTCAGTGAAAAATATATTAAAAATGAAAATATAATTTAATTATAACTTAAGTACATAGGAATACTCAGGGAAAGATGACAATTATAATTTATTATAATTATCATTGTAATTATAATAAACTGCAATTATAATCTACTCTAAAGTAGATTTTCAAAGATACTAATAAACCATATAATTAAGACATTGTGATGCTGTATACACGAAATTAAGTTAGGCAAGATTAGTGTAATAGAAGAGGGCACACATTTGTGTGTGTATGTAAGCACATATGTATGTATGTATTTACCTACCTGTGTACCTGTGATATCAATTTGATAGACTACAGAATCACCATGGAAACATGTTTACAGCTAAAGTCTTTGAGGATGTTTCCAGAAAATTTCAACTGAACAGGGAAGGTCCACTGAGGACGTGACCAGCACCATTCTATGGGCTGAACTTCAGGGTGAATAAAAAGGGGCTGTCATGGTTTGAATGTGAAATGTCCCCCACCCCCCCTCCATAGACTCATGGAATTGAAAGAAACTGCAAGAGGAATCAAAAAGAAAGTCAGCTGCGTACCAGAATTCATTTCTCTGCTTCCTGAATGTTGATACAATGTGACTGTCTCCCCATCCCAGACACTGTGATTTTTCCACCATGACTAACTGTATCTTTGAGCTGTCAGTCAAAATAAACTTTTCCTTCTTTGAATTGCTTCTTATCAGATATCCCTTTTTTCCTCACAGTATTGAGGAAAGGAACTAATACACTATCTATCCACCCTGTCACATAGGAAATTCGTTCACCCGAAGCAGTAGGAATAATGTGTTGCTTCTGCTCAGAGCAAATTCAGATAACGCATGAAAAAGCATCATAAGCTTTTGAGTCTATGGAGGAATTCACTCACATAAAGCAGGTAAGTTTACTTTAAAGTGTTTATTTTCCATTTCAGGTTAGTGGGACGTCCTCCGGAGAGCTAAGAGTTAAGCATCCACAGGGAAATACCCCTGCCTACCAGTCTCCACTCAGGTGCCTGAATGCCTCTTTCCTCACTTCAAGAAGAGGAGGGAGGGATAATAGCAGCGTTCTATTGTGTTTTCCAAATCTCTCATCAAATATTCCCCGCCTTGGTTTCAGAGCAAATCCTGTAATACTATTCTACAGAGGAAGTGGGGGTCACAGGGTGTGTCCCCCACTGGCAGTAGAAGATGAGAATCAAATTTTGAAGTTCAAAAATATTTCATGTAGGTCATTCTACACATCCGTCTCATTGGCTTATTTATTCTCAGAGCCCTAATTGCATGGAGCTCCTCTTAGAAGTGGACCTGGGGCAGTGGAGTGAGTTACTGGATTGTGTTATCCTCTTCCTCCAAGGCTTATGTTCTTGGTATATAAAGAACAGATACAGATTCCCCTCGTCCAAATTCATTCTGCTTTGTACTTTGCAGAAGAGTAGGAAGGAAAAAACAAAAGTCAGAGTACTCGAAGAAGTGAAATGTCCTTTGAGGTACATGCTCTAGACCAAGAGACTGAGTGAAAGCCAAACTAAAGTGATGTTGTTTGAGATACTACCTCAAAGTCATGCAAATATTGAGACTCATTTCTAGCAGCAAAGAGTCTCACAAATTCACTAGAAAGATTGAAGTCACCTAACAACATGGTCCTACAACATCTGGACAAAAGCGAATCTAACTTCCAGAGCCGTATACACTTACCTTCAGAATAGATTATGTTAATCTGTGTCTCTTGGTAACTGATGACAAAGATAAAAAAGTCATAAGATTATGAAAGATTCACATAATGACATTGGTAGACTTGATCTATCATATCTAATAAACTATACATGGATATAGTATATGCAAAATGTCATAGTACATACTATTTATAATTATGTACCATTGTTATTTTAATTATGTAACTCACATTTAATTTTATGTATTATATATACTTAAACTTAAATATATGCATATTCTTAAACATTATTGGAATTTGTTACTTGAATGTAAATATGAATTTGCAGATTTCTTATGTATTTGATGCTTACAAAAATATATATGAAGGCAAATAAAGAAATTTGTGTACTTTTTTGGAGTGATTTTTACTGTGGTGTTGTGCTATAGAACAACTTATGTTTCCCCCCTTCCCCTCCACTCCGCGGCCCGGGACTCGCGCGCGCGGTCCAGCCGGGCCTCACTGCGCCGCGACCCAGGTAAGCTCGGTCCCCGCCCGCCCCCAGAGCCCCAGGCCGCCCGAGTGGACCCAGCTCTTCCCACCATCCAGCCAGAGCCGCGCGCGCAAAGCCTGGGAGGAGGAGAGGACACCCCCTCTGCGCCCGGCCCCACCCTCGGGTGCCCTAGGTTTAAATAGCGCCCCGCCGACGCCACATCCCCCCTTCCCCTCCACTCCGCCGCCCGGGACAGGCCTCACCACGCCGCAATCTAGGTAAGCTCGGCCCCCCCCCCCCCCGCCCCGCCCCAGGCCAAATAATTCACTTTAGTGAAAAACACACAGAAATTAAAAGAAGATCTTAAGAGTTAAAACGACAATGCCAAAGTCAAAGTGCAAATCCATGAGAAACAACACTCAAGTAAACAAATCTCCCACTGAAGGAATTAATCCCATAATGTTAGACTCCAACCAGAACTAAAACCATGGAAAATGGCCAAGAAAGCCTGACCCAGGACAACGACCTTCAAAATATGATCATTACCATGTTCAATACTATGAAAGAGGAAATCCGGGAGGAATTAAATAATCGAATCAATCGCTTTGAGGAGGAACACAACAAACACATGGAGGAGTTGAGAAAAACAGTGCAAGAATCAAAAACTGGCATAGAGCAGTTAAAGCAGACTCAAGCAGAGTTTAAAACTGAGCTAAAAGACAAGTTATCTTCAACCCAGAACTCCACAGAGAGTCTTCTTATCAGCAGAATTAAGGAAGCAGAAAACAGAATTTCAGATCTTGAAGATAAAGTGGGAGTATTAACCAGCTCAATGGAAGAGATTGTTAAAGCCAAAAAGATACTTGAGAGAAATATCCAGGAGATATGGGACACCCTGAAGAAGCCCAACATGCGTATTCATGGAATACCAGAGCAAGAATCTCAAAATACCACCCCGAGGAAATTTTTCAAACGATCATCAAGGAAAACTTTCCTTATCTAAAAAAAGAGAGGCCCATCCATATACAAGAGGCATTCCGCACCCCAAACAGATATGAACAAAACAGAAGCTCGCCACGGCAAATAATAGTCAAAACACTCCACATTCAAGATAAAGAACTGGTGCTGAGAGCTTCAAGGGAGAAAAAACAAGTCACTTTTGAAGGTAAACCTATTAACAAATGACTTCTCAATGGAAACACTAAAAGCAAGAAGAGCTTGGAGAGACATACTTCAAGTATTGAATGAGCAAAAATGTCAACCTAGGCTGATTTACCCTGCAAAACTATCAGTCATGATCGAGGGAGAAAGAAAAATCTTCCAGCACAAAGACAACTTGAAGGGATACATGTCCACCAAACCAGGCCTTCAAAAAATGCTAGAAATGATACTCAAGCGTGAAGAAAAAACAGGCATATCCAGGAGAACAGAAGGCAAGTATAACACCATTAAAAGCGAAGCAATGTACTTATAAAAACTACTAAACATAATAAATGTCTGGAATCAAAAATAGTTTCACCGTTATAACACTAAATGTTAATGGAATTAACTCACCGATCAAGAGACACAGATTACAAATTTGGATTAAAAATCACAATCCATCAATCTGCTGCCTGCAGGAAACCCATCTCACCACAAAAGATAGGCATGCCCTAAAAATGAAAGGCTGGTCAATAATTCTACAAGCTAATGGAAGCAGAAAACAGGCAGGGGTAGCCATTATGATATCAGACAAAGTGGACTTCAAATCAAAGAAAATTATAAGAGACACGGATGGATACTACATTTTAGTCACAGGTACAATTCACCAGGAAGACTCTTCACAATACTGAATATATATGCACCCAATATGGGCCCCTCCACATTCATTAAGAAAACCCTACAGCGTCTAAAGCAAGAAATCAACCCCCAAACGATAATTCTTGGGGACTTCAACACCGCCCTCTCAACATGGGATAGATCAACAAGTCAAAAGCTTAACAGAGACACTTTGGACCTTAATCAAACCCTTAAAGAAATGAACCTTACAGATCTCTATCGAACTTTTCACCCATGCACCAAAGAATACACATTTTTCTCAGCAGCACATGGAACTTTCTCCAAAATAGATCACATACTGGGCCACAAAACGAATCTACACATGTACGAAAAAGTTGAAATTCTAACCTGTGCCCTATCAGACCACCATGGCCTAAAGCTGGACATCCACAACACAACAAACAAGAGAAAATACACTAACTCCTGGAAACTTAACACTATGATGCTGAATGAGAACTGGATTCAGGAAGAAATTAAAAAGGAAATTCAAGATTTCCTGAAAGTGAATGATAACGAAAATACAACTTACCAAAATCTCTGGGACACAATGAAAGCTGTTCTAAGAGGTAAGTTCATAGCTCTTAATGCCTACATCAAAAAAATGGAAACATCAGAAATAAACAACTTAACAATGCACCTTAAAGCTTTAGAGAAACTAGAGCAATCGGATCCCAAAAGTAGTAGAAGAGAGGAGATTAGCAAAATAAGGGGAGAAATATCTGAAATCGAGATTAAGAAAACGATAGAAAAAATCAACCAGTCAAAAAGCTGGTTCTTTGAAAAAAATCAATAAGATAGATACACCCCTAGCTAAATTAACCAAAAGCAAGAGAGAGAAAACCCAAATTAACAAAATTAGAAATGAACATGGAGTTATCACTACTGATACCCAAGAAATCCAGAGAATTATAACATCATATTTCAAAAACTTATACTCTGTGAAGTTTGACAACACAAAAGAGATGGATGAATTTCTAAGTAAACACAACTTACCTAAATTGAATCAGGAAGTTGTGAATTATTTAAATTGTTCTATAACATATAAGGAAATCGAAGAAGTAATCTCAAATCTTCCCACCAAAAAATGTCCTGGACCAGATGGATTCAGCACAGGGTTCTACCAGACATTTAAGGAGTTAATAACACCAATACTCCTTAAACTGTTCCATCAAATAGCAAAGGAAGGAACACTACCAAATTCCTTCTATGAAGCTAATATCGTTTCAATCCCAAACCTAATAAAGATTCACTTAAAAAAGAAAACTATAGGCTGATCTCCCTGATGAACACAGACGCAAAGATTCTCAACAAAGTCTTAGCAAATCAGATTCAAAAACATATTAAAAAGATCATTCATGGGGACCAAGTAGGCTTCATCCCCGGCACACAAGGTTGGTTCAACATACGCAAATCAATAAATGTAATTCATCATGTAAACCAGTCCAAAGTCCAAGACCACATGATACTCTCGATAGATGCAGAAAAAGCCTTTGACAAGATCCAACAGCCTTTTATGATCAAAGCGCTAGAGACAGTAGGAATGGAAGGAACCTTTATCAATATAATAAAAGCTGTATACAACAAGCCCACAGCAAGGATTATGCCAACAAGCCCACAGCAAGGATTATGCTCAATGGGGAACAATTGGAAGCATTCCCACTTCGATCAGGAACTAGACAAGGCTGTCCACTCTCACCACTTCTATTCAATATTGTACTTGAAGTCTTAGCTGAAGTCATAAGACAAGAAAGGGACATAAGAGGGATTCAAATCGGCAAGGAAGAAGTCAAGCTATCCCTATTTGCAGATGACATGATCTTATACCTGAGTGATCCCAAAAACTCCACCAGGAAGCTCCTGGAACTAATTGAGAAGTTCAGCAGGGTGGCAGGATACAAAATAAATGTGCAAAAATCAGAGGCCTTCCTATATGCCCAGAATGAAAGAAGTGAAAAAGCCTTGAGAGAAACAATCCCATTTACTATAGCCCCTAAAAAAATGAAATACCTTGGTATAAACCTAACCAAGGAGGTAAAAGACCTTTACAATGAAAACTTTAAAACCCTAAAGAAAGAAATTGCAGAAGACACCAGAACGTGGAAAGACCTCCCTTGTTCCTGGATTGGCAGAATCAACATCGTAAAAATGACCATCCTACCAAAGGCAATATACAGATTCAATGCTATACCAATCAAAATCCCAAAGCAATTCTTCAAAGAAGTTGACCAAAAATCTCAAAGTTCTTATGGAGGCACAAAAGACCCAGGATAGCAAAGACAATCCTGAGTAACAAAAACACTGCTGGAGGTATTACCATACCAAACCTAAGTCTATAGTACAAATCCATAGTTATAAAGACAGCCTGGTACTGGCTCCAAAATAGACACACAAATCAATGAATAAGGATTGAAGACCCAGATATAAGCCCACAAAATTACAGCCATTTGGTCTTTGACAAAGGGGCCCAAAAAATCCAATGGAAGAAGAACTGCATCTTCAACAAATGGTGCTGGCAAAACTGGATCTCCACATGCAGAAGATTAAACCTGGACCCATACTTGTCACCATGTACAAGACTTAATTCCAAATGGATCAAGGACCTTGATATAAGGCCAGAGACTATAAAAACCATAGTTGAATGGATAGGGAACTCCCTCAAGCTGATTGGGCTAGGCCAACATTTCCTAAACAGACATCCAATGGCACAGTCACTGCTACCAACTCTCAACAGTTGGGATCTTGTGAAATTAAAGAGCTTCTATTCAGATAAAGAGATTGTAACACGAGCTCAAAGGCAACCCACAGAATGGGAGAAAATATTCACTAACCACACATCTGATAGAACTCTGCTGTCCAGAGTGCACAAAGAACTTAGAAAACTAAACACCAAGGAAACCAATGGCCCAATTAAAAAATGGGCCCTGGAACTTAAAAGAAACTTTACTAGGGATGAAATTAAAATGTCTAACAAATATCTTAAAAATGCTCCACTTCCTTAGCCATCAGGGAAATGCAAATCAAAACTTCCCTGAGATATCATCTCACCCCGGTCAGGATGGCAAAAATCCACAATACAAACAACAACAAATGCTGGAGAGGATGTGAAGAGAGAGGAACTCTCCTACATTGCTGGTGGGAATGCAGGCTCATACAGCCACTCTGGCGAGCCGTCTGGAGATTCTTAAAGAAATTAAAGATTGAAATGCCATATGACCCTGCTATTCCACTTTTGGGAATAACCCCCCATACAGCAGAGGTTCACCTTGATAACACAAGCACGACCATGTTCATAGCAGCACTGTTTACAATAGCAAAGTCATGGAATCAACCCAAATGTCCAACATTGACGAGTGGATAAGGAAACTGTGGTACATCTATACAATGGAGTACTACTCAGCCATCAAAAATGATGAATTACTGGAATTTGCTGGGAAATGGATGTCATTAGAAACAATTATATTAAGTGAAGTATCCCAGACCCAGAAAATTAAGCACCATATGTACTCCCTAATAGGTGGCTCCTAGTACCAAACCCACCCAGCCCACTTAGAGACAGTAATTGCAAGGATTATGAACAGGAGGGATGGGGCAGGAGGGCCACACCAGAAACAAGGAGAGAGGGGACCATGTTACAGTAGAGAAAATAGGCCTCCATCAAGGACTCAAATAAGTAAAGAGACATCTGATTAAGTTCACAGACTTTTGTTCCTAATCATTTACTACTGAGGGGGTATGATCTCACCAGAGGAGGAGGGCATATAGTCTGGCAGATAAAAAGTAACCATTGTGCAAATGGGTGATAGACCCCTCCCTCACTGTGGTTTCCCACTTTTATTACATCTACCTTTGAATGTGCTTTAATCACAAGACTCTAGTTTAACAGCTTTTTGTCTCTGGCCAGGGGGTGACATACAGTGCCCATCACTGATGGAGTGAAGGGCATTGCAGGAGCAGCAAAACTGCAAAAGAAAATCAACAAACCACAATCCAGTACTTCAGAGATTCTATATCAACCACCTAGAACTAGGCCAGCTTAATCTCTCCCCATCCTGAAGCTCAGGGAAATTTGCGGAAGAGGGGGCGGTAAGAGTGTAATTGCAAAAGGATGGGAGGAGCAATGATTTGCAAGATACTCCATACAAGTTAGGGCTGAAGCAATCATAATTGGACTTTACATGCCCTGCACATTGTCCGACACACTATTGACCTCACAAAGTCTAGCATCTGCTAAAGGCACCAAGATCCTTGGAGGCAAGGGATTGACAGCCACAGCAGTGTTCCTATACCTAAGGGAACCACGGGAAAGGATTCAGGGAAAGGCCACTGGGTCCTTGTATGTCATTGGAGAGGAGGGCCCAGAGGAAAATCAGGCATGCAGAAGAAAGGACTCTCTGGGAATTGGGGCGGGAGGCACTGGGGGATGGGAAGGGAGGGCGGTGGGAGGGGGAGTAGAGCGTAGGGGGGGGGAGGAGGAGGGAGGGAGGGAACTGGTGTACCTATTAAGTTTGTATAAGCTGAAATAATAATAAAAAAAGTATTGAAAAATAAATAAAATAAATAAAAGGCAAAAACACTCAAAAAAAGAACAACTTATGTTTGTGTTAGAGTCAAAAAGCAAATATTTTAATCACAATTATTAAAAATTTACACTTGTTCTTATAATAATAATGTCATATGGTTCTCCCGCACTTTCTCTTATTTGCAGTTTCACTCCGATTTCTTGAATTGGATTTAAAGAGTCTAATCATTAGTGGAGTAACTGATGTTCATTTTAAAACAGCTGAAAGTGATCTTGTAAAAAGCTGATATTACTTAACACTTTGAAAAGTTCAGTTGCTGCCAACTGAGTCAACATGTACTCGGCTAATTGCTTCACGTCTTACAAATGTGTGAGAAAGCCAAGAATCAGAATGAGGACAATTACCTTAGAAGAATCGGCGTTTATTTTTTGGGAAAAGATATGTGATATGGTTTGGATATTGCATTAAATTTGTTCTGCATGAGTGAGATGGAAATACCTGCCAGAAACAACTTAAGGGAGGCAAGATTTACTTGGGTTCCTGATCTTAGGGGGACTGCACGTTCTCATAGCCAGGAACACCCAGTGGCGTTGCTCTGTCCCTGGTAGTGGGGACGTGAGGCAGTGATTCGTTCACTTGGCAGCTAACCAGGAAGAAGACCACCTGCAATCAGGTGCTGATACCAAGACCTACCTCGAATGGCCTACTTTTTGCCAGCTAGGTCTTACTTCTTAAAAGGTCTAAGGTTTTCAGAAGAGTGTGGAAAACTGGGGACTGAGTGTTGAAAACATGTGACCATGGGGGAATATTACAGATTCAAAGCAACAGGTATGCTGAGTCCCACAAAGACACATATTAAAGACTTGCTTGCCACCTAGTGGGCCTTAGGGGAAGTGACTGAACTGTGAGGACGATGACGTCATCGATAGATTAATCTACCGATTGAGTCATAATCCAAAGACATTGACAAGTGGTTGAAGGTAGGAGGTAGGGCGTAGGTGGAATAAGTAGATCACTGAGGGTCACCCCTTACTCTCGCCCTCCACTTTCTGACTGCCACGGAGGGAAGCGCCTCCTCACAAGAACCCTCTTGCCATGAGGCCTGTATTGCTGTAGGCACAGAATAATGGATCCAGCTGACTGTCGACCAAAATGTCTGAAACCTTAAGTCTAAATCGATCTTCCTTGTCTTTGTTTCTCTCAAGTATTCTTTTCAAGTTGCGAGAAGAGCATATGCTATCAATATGCCCCGAGTCTAATGTGAATATCCTGTCTGCGGTGGTATGTGTTGAGTTGGAACCTATCTATTCCGTCTTCTTAGGATGTTTGCAATCCATGCTGATAATTGTTCCATAGGTTTGTGATGTGTTACATCACGACCGTCTTCAGAATGGATAGTAAAAGCCATTTTGCAAGTTACACAGTCATCATTAACTTTCTCAGAGGGAGATACATGGTAACTAAAGTTTGTTTAAACACTCATTTTCTTTGTTTTGAACCAATGGGTGCCAATAGGGTTTACTGTAAACTAAAATGATGAAGAGGAATGCAACACACATTTATAGCATTACGAGTGCAATAGTAAACCAGACCGCTAGCTTTGTCTCTACTGGAGGGCTTCTTTTTGTCTAGCTCCATACATAGTAGATCTGCCCTATAATTTACCACTTTTCCACTGACCGTGGTCGCACCTGGTGGCTTTATGTGCCTCGCAAGCATAGGTCATGGGCCAATAGCAAGTGAGCTAGGGAGTTGTCAAGGCAACAGAACTGAAGAAGTTGAGTTCATTTGTACTAAGAGCAAACCCTTTAAATTTTCTTGAAGAAGAAACTGTTAGCTCCACTGGTCTGAGAAAGAACTGGAAAAAAAGAAGGGGAAGGAGAGAGAGGGATTAATGCTAACTGTCTTTCAGCTCTAAATGTGTTAAAATTTAAGTCACAGATGTCTCTCACACACAGATGAGATGTGAGAGGATTTGCAGACTCACAATGGAGGCACACTGAACCCTTCAAATACCATGCGGTGCAGGTGTTTATTAGATATGAGAGAGAAATCATATTAAAGAAGTTTCATTTCAATCTTTGTATAGTTCTCCCAGCTTTCAAAAACTGAGCAAAGAAAACAAAGAAAGTATGAATCATAGTGTCGGAGAATTGAAAAACAGGACATTATCATATGTCTCTCAGTGTCAAAAGAGACAATAGGATTTTGTGAATATCTTTTTGACAAAATCTGAAAACTTAAATGAAATGGCTACATTTCTGGAAAATTATAATGCACAGATTTGGACATGGCAGTAAAATATGTGAGTGGTTTTATAATGGCCAGCAAAACTGAAAGAATAGCTTAAAAACTTTCCGTAGAGAAAAAAATTCTGGATAAATAACTGATGCATTCATTTATTATTCCATAAAATCTTTTCTTTGGAGATGGGGTTTCATGTATTCCAGACTGGTCTCAAATTTTCTGTGTGGCTGAAGATGACCTTGAACTTAGGCTTCTGCCTTCCAAGTGCTGGAATCACAGACCTGTACTGCCATGCCCGGTTGATACCATGCCTTCTGCAGTGGTTGGGGATTGAATTCAGGGCTTCATTCAATGCTAAGCAAGTACTGTACCAACTATATACAACTCTAGGTCTCATGTGTATAAGATACAAATATTTTAATATTCCACAAGCTTCCAGTGAAGGGAAAGACTAGTGTCCTCAATTAGATTTATGAGATTATTCTGTCTTATAAAGCTCAAGATGGATACAGAGGAGAACCAAAAGTGTAGTTATAGGAAAGGGAGGAAAATAGAGGAAGGGGGAAAGGGAGGGAAAGGAACAGGAGGAAAGTTAAGGGGAAGAGGGAGGGGGACAACCATTTATTATGTTTGTATAAAAGGAGACTTCTTAATGAAAAAAAGTGTAGCTAAACATCTCCTATACACAGAGTTGAAAATAGTTTCAATAAAATATTAGTAAACCTATTATAGCAATAAATTTAAAAATATTATATGTAGAAAATTTAAGATGACCAGCAGAAAATAATCCAAATTAATAAAATTTTCTAAAAAAATGCAAAAGCAATTGCTGGTATATGTGTAGCAACAGACAGAAGTTAAGATTAAATATACTACTTAAAGTAGGAGTCAAATATCAAATACTCAGAAGTAACTTTAAAGAGAAAATTATACATGTTTATTAAATTTACTGAGAAGATGAAAGTAAATATAGAGATAAACAATTATCATGGATGGTTAGGAAATAAATTTACCAAAATGTCATTTCTCTCTAACTTGGTCTACAGAGAAATCAGTTCCAATAGAAATTGTGATACATGTTTTCTTTCATGTATGTAATATCAAAAGATGATAGTAAAATTTATACAGAGCTGCAAAATTTAAAGAATAGTGGAGTAAATATTTCAAATATGCTAATTTATATTATGTGCTATTAGTACTTGAACAATCAGGGGAAAAGTAAAAATAGGGGGGTCTGAGAACAGTCACATATCCACATTTATTTTTGACAAAATGATGCTGTAAGGCTCCCAAGGTAGCTCAGTGGGTAAGGCGTCTGCTCCCAAACCTGGAGATCTGAGTTTGAGTCCTGGAAACCCACATGGTAGAAGGAAAAAACTAACTTTTGAAATTGTCCTTTGACGTCTACCTGTGTGTCGTGGGATGAGTGCATGTTCTCTTTTTCCATCTCAGATAAATAAATGAAATATTAAAAAGTCTGTTCTATTAAAATGCAATGATGCAAAAGAGTAGTGGAAATGTCAGTGCTTTCAATAAATGGTGCTGAGGAATTATATATATATATATATATATATATATATATATATATATATATAGTCTTTGGTATGTGGGGTGGGCAGGCACATATATATGCAAGTTTATATGCATGTGAGCATATGTGTGTTCAGATGTGTGTGTGTGTTTGTGTGTAGGTCCAAAGTTGATATCAGTTGTCATCCTCTAATGTACTCTGAATACCTTCAAGACCTCGGGGAGGAAGTTATTTCTTAGACATGCTACAAAAATCAGTAACCAAAAGAAAAAGATCAATTAAGTTGACTTCATCAAAATTAAGTTCTTATTTTTTGATAAGCATTTTGAAGACAGTCAAAAAAAATCAGAGCATGGGATATAGTTACTACAATTTGAATTCATGGAGTTAGAATTATTGTTGAGATGGATACTTACAGCTCTGTGGTACTATACAGTTAGACTACATAAAGCATCCTTAGCAAAAGACAAAGAATCTTTACAAATCAATTAATAAAAGATGGCTAGTTCAATAGGAAAATGGGCAACAAATTTCACAAATAAGATCCAAATGAGGATGTGCATCTCAAATGACCTTCAGACTCACCAGAAAAGGGGGAAAACATCTGAAAACCTACAAGAGAAAACTGGAAACTCACACGAATGGAGATGATGCAAAAGTCTTACAATACTGTGGAGAACTAAGCACATTCAAAATCTAGCGGAAGGGTACATTGGAAGAAATGAATCAGAAAATGTTATGCCTTTATTTAGTAAATGCAGATGCGCACAATCAGGAATCCTTCTCCCAGCGATTTGGCTTATTGTTGAGATGGGTACTTGCAGCTCTGTGGTATGCTTGACAAGAATGTGTAGTGTTGATCAGAATGGTCCCAGATGGGATCCCGCCCAAACACTCACCCACAGGAAAATGAATAGACAAATTGTTTATTCATGCAATAAAATGACATTCGGCAACAAAATGAACGACTACTGCTATATATGTGGCATATGTAAATTCTAAAAACAAAATGTTCCGGAGAGGAAACAAGACAAAAACCAACCCCATGGAGTTGGAATTCTTCCTTATCTGGCAAAACACTGAACAAAGAAAAGCCAGGTGATCATAATGTGGAGGGTGGAGATTGCCTTGGGAGGGAAAAGTCTTCCTCCTTCTTTGTTGTTAGTGAGGCTCAGTACTCTGATGCTTGA
Source organism: Typhlomys cinereus (assembly GCA_023101885.1). Lineage (NCBI taxonomy): Eukaryota > Metazoa > Chordata > Mammalia > Rodentia > Platacanthomyidae > Typhlomys > Typhlomys cinereus. The sequence continues at coordinate 226,086 of JALPQD010000679.1, forward strand.
TTAGGTTCACATTGGTTCTGTCCTGTTACAGTTTGTAACTTGCCAAGGTTTATTGGAAGATTTTGTGTACTTTGGTGCCTTTGAAGGTTGTCATTCAAAAATGTTTTACAAGGTGCAAGATATGGGGAGAATCTGAAGTGGGGAAGTCAGGTCTTTGGGAAGGAGTGGACAGGAAAGGCTCCTTAGAGAAGACACTTGAAGACCTGAGATGTGGAGGAAGTGTAAGGAACAGAGGACTTAGCTCATGGTTACAAATGTGTTCTTGATTATTCAGAATGTCTAGACGGGTAGACTGTTTCAACTCACCCATGCCCAAGAGTGCAGAAGCATCAAGAAGATGCTGGTGAGTCCCTGGTGAACCAAAGCCACCAAGCGGAGGGCAGGTGATGGCTCATTTTGCTTGACCTACTGGATTGAGGAGTATTCATGAGATCCTAAGAGATGTCTGGGCATGTTAGTGTTGAGATTACATCAAGAGTCCTCTTACCTAACCAATGGATCACTGTCTTGATGAATTCATGGATGGAATTCCCAGGAGGCAGCGAAAGCTGGAAGTGTGTGTGTGTGTGTGTAGGGGGGGGGTCATCAGAGAAAGTAGGTCACTTGGGTGTGACTTTCAGAGGTCGAATCTGGCCTGTGTCTGTTTCCTCTATGCCTGTTCTGCTTACTGTCTACCACAAGGAAGGCCCACTGCCAAACTGTTTGACTGCCATGATGTCACCGTGAATCACCATGATGAAAAGGTAAATAATATAGAATCGCGGGCAACAGATAAACATAGATAGCGTCGTCTCTTTGGTTCACCCATTTGATTGAATCCTTCTACCCACAGATAAGTTCTGAGCATATACTGCGTGCCAAACCCTTTTCAAGTCATGGTGGTAACATCCCTCTGGGCAGCCATCTTGAACATTGCCCCTGTCTCAACCAGCAAACAACTCATGTGGCTTAGATGTGGGTGGGGTGGGAAGTGTGGAGATGCCTTTTCCTGCCAGCCAAGCAGACAAAAGGGGGTCTACAGAGCAGTTTGAAGAAGAGTCTCAAGCAGTTCAATTTGAAGAGGACTTCCAAGCAATTTGAAGAGAACTCCAGAGCAATCAAGAAGTGTTAGACACCTTGGGGGGGCGGGGAAGAGAGTGAAACTCCTCTAGACTCCAGTTAGCAAGCCTAATAAACTGATTGGTTCGTCACGGTAGACGTTGGTGCAGTGGCTACTTGGGTCTGTGGTGGGGTTCTTATCTGAGGGGATGGATTGCTGAGTATGCCTTCCCCCCAGGAAAAGTATTCACACAATTGTGGGCATCTGCTTGTTTAAAGAGCAGGTTGAGCGGTTTGGGGCCTCACCCATCACTGTGCCTCCCGATCTTCTTCTCTACAGTAGATCAAATAAATTATTCTCTGATGTATGTTTGATTCTCTGGGATGCCCAGAGCCCAGCAGATGCCATCTGGGCTTCAAGTTGGCCTATATTTGTACCTGCAGAGCTTAACAAACTGAACTTGACCGATTCTGTTAGCTTTAGGAAGCAAGACAGTATTTACTCAGCCAGGAAAGTACCTGGTGTCCTGGCCACTTGGGTTTCTTCCACTTAGCTTTCCTGTCAGCAGAACTCATTTGAGCCACGGAGGGGAGAAAAGATACGTTTGTGATAGCTTGCTTTCTAGGAGACAATTTCAAACAATAGTGAAAGGTAAAATGAAACTGAATCTCCAGCATATCTTTGAAATAACTGCTATTTCAAACTGTTGACTTGAGGTGGCTTTTTTGCTCTCAAAAGTTAGAAAGTGAATTTTTCTTTTCCTTCCAGGAAATTTCGTGCTCCAATAGTACAAAACCCTGTTATGCAGTGAGTTTTACTGAATAGACCTATGGAGACTATAGGAGGAAACTCTCTAATAGAATTATTTTGGTTTTTTTTTTTTTTTAAAAATGTGTGGATGGTCATGTACCACATGAAGATATTTTGGACAGCTGGGCACAGTACATGTCTATAATTCCAGCACTAGGGAAGTAGAGACAGGGGACCAAAGTTTTAAAGTCAACCTTGGCTACATAGCAAGTTCAAGACTAGCCTGAGTTGCATGAGACTCTGTTGCAAGAAGCAAAAGCAAAACCATGAAAGTCCAGGAGTGGTGTATACATTTGCTTTCTCAGCACTTAGGAGGTTGAAGTAAAAGAGTCTCCATAAGTTCAAGACCAGCCTGGTATACAAAGTGAGTTCCAGCCAGTACCCAAGCTAAGACTAAAACTGAAACAACCAAAAAAAAAAAAAAGGTATTTTATACCATAAGGGGCAACATATGTAAAGTGAGTGTCTCTTACAACAAATACGATTATGATGGAACTGAAAAATTCCTCTTGCCTAGTATACTCTTAACTATTGCTGTGAGAGAGCACCCAAAATCAATCAACTTAAGGGAAAAAGGGAGATTTATTTAGCCTACGTTTCCAGAGGGGAGATATAGTCTTTCATGGTGGAGGCTGCATGACTGGCTGCCTAAAGCTGGGGACAGGGTAAGTTACATCCTGGAGGCTGAGAGCTGCCAGACTGCTTGCTGCAAAGGCAGACAGACTCCTCCTGGACGCAGAGTAGGAAAGCCCACCTCAAGGCCCACCCCTTATGACTGCCTTCCTCCAGCAAGGCTCCACCTCTCAAGGTGCCATGACTTTGACACATGAGACTGTGGGGGACACTTTCAAACCATGACACCTAGAGACAGTAGTCATCGTGTCACAATTCAATGCATTCCTCACGTGTGGTGATGCTGCTAGCAACTGAGCTGACAGCCAGAGGAAAGTACAGCGCATGTAGCTCTGCGGAGTATGTAACACTGTGTTTTTGTCATTGTTCTAAAGTGCATTCTTTCTACTTTGAAAAGGAATCCTTGAGTTATCCCGACCTTCTGATCCTCTTGCCTCCATTTTCCCGGCAGCAAGTTACAGGAATGTGACATCATTGGCTTGTGCAGTGCTGGTAATCAAACCTGGGGTTCAGGCATGTATGTGTGTACATCACCAACTGAGGTTCATCTGCATCTCTTCCCTCCCTCCCCCCGCCCCTCCGCCCTTCCTTCTCCCCTTGTTTCTCCTTTCCTTTCTCCTTCCCTTTTTTCTTCTCTCTCTCTCTCTCTCTTTCCCCCAACCTCTTGAATGCACTAAGAGGAAATGCCATCTGAATATCCCAGTGTGTGCGTGCAGATTCCTCAGTGTGTGTGAGCAGATATAGCATGCTTGATTCTTTGTGGTATATTTTAGTGTTGAATAGTGTTTGGTTTTGATTTTAGTAACTGGCTTTGTTTCTTATAAAAAGAAGCACGACCCTTTTTTTTTGTTCCACTGGTTCGGTTCCAGTATGTAATTTGCAAAACAACTGATTTCCTGAGGTTTAATGGGGATATTTGTTTCCTGAAGTTTTCAAATACTTTTAGAAAACTGTACAAATGGACTATAATTGGCAATTTTTGAATAGTTTATCTCATTAAGTTTGTTTTCCCTTAGCAGTCTTTTAAAAGATATTTTCCACAAACTCCTTTTAAAAGTTTAGAAATATGCTAGCTGATTGGAATAGTTACTGAATGCTGCTGAGACCATGCTACTTACACAGACAAACAGTGACACACCAGCAAGGTGCATTGCCTTTCCCCAGATCCTCATGGTCAGTTGAGGATTTGGGGATATTACATTGCCAATGGCAGACAGTGGTAACTGTGCTGAAAGAGCAGGAACAGACTGCTAGGACAGATCATTAGAGAGAAATTAGCTGGTATAGGAAACAAAACCATTAAGGTCCTTGGCAGATGCATCCTGAGTGGAGATTAGAAGGATGTGCAGGGATGGGTCCCTGAGACCACGTGCAGCGCATGGCACATGTGCAGAAGAGGCAAATCTTATGAAGTATAAGGTGTGGGTGAAACTACAAGTAGCTGAAGAACAACTGCCCGAGAGATAACAAACAAATGGATTAAGTGATTAGGGGCCTGGGATATCATTTTAAGGACACACACACACACACACTCTTGTGTACTAAGTGATTAAACCCATGAACTACATGTCTAACCCTTTGACCCTTTTCCTGAAAGTAATGGATCGCTACTGAACAATTTTGAATGGAGAAGTGGGAAATTATTTAGTTTAGACTAGCCACTCTGGGGGGGTGATTTGAAAAACAGAGGATCAGAGAGTAAAGCTTAGCGCTTAGGAGACAAGGTATCCCAGAAAAAGAGACTTAAAGCACTACAGAAACTAAATGACACAGAGCTAAACAAACTAATTTTGTCTAAAATATCTCTGTAACTCAGATTTTCCTTGGAAACATCTTCAGATTGTTGACACCTTAATTCACCCTGCTTGTCACAGACCTAAAATAAAACTTGATAATAAGATTGTTTAACACATTGGTGTGAGTAACACAAGATTTATTGATTTCTCATATAGGATATGAAATTTCAAGAAAAAGCGTCCTTCACGGTGATTCGTCAATGGCAAGTGATTACCACAAGATAAGTGTGATGTCTGGGGAAGTTTGACTTAAATAGCGACCAATGAAGCGAGGTGAGGACTGTTGTTTCAATAGCCAACTGTCCTTGGTGGCTGTGGCTAGGTTAGTGGCAAACACCATCCTTTGAGAATGTCAGAGGATGAGTGAGAAATGAAGTGAGCCTTAGAACTTCAGATCCACTAGAAAGGAGACTAGAAAAGCAATTCCAGAAGAGCTTCTCCATAGTTTCTTCATTTCAGATATATTGGCATATGGGAGGAAGGAAAAGAGAAGAGAATAGAATGTTCAGAACAGACTTCAAATGACCAGCTCTGACCGTCTGTCCTACTTGAGGACAATTTAACCAAACAATTCAGGCTAAGAGATCTAATAGCATGTTTGCTTGGAATGAGCACTCTATTAGGACATTTCCCCTTTACATATTGTGCCAGTTTGCCTGCATGGAGGCCAATACATTCATGACCAAATAAATAACTTATAGCGGAACAAGGGGTTTTATTCTGGCTTATAATTGTCAGATTACAGTTCTTATTCTAGCTTGGCAGTAGAGTCCACCCAACTCCAGGGGCAGAGAGAATTGGCCACACCATATCCATCATATCCATATAACCATAGGACTGGAAAGAGAGAGAGAGAGAGAGAGAGAAAGAGAGAGAGAGAGAGAGAGAGAATGAATCCTTACTTGCCAAACAGTATGTCTGGTCAACTATACCAAAGGATACTAACTTCCTTAATTAACCAGCTCTGTCTATATTATTCACCTAACCATAGATTAATCGTGCTCATAATGGGCTGAGTTTTCTCCATCAATGAGACAATCTTCTGGAAGCTTGCTTGGGATTTAACTACTAATTTCTCATAGTACTCAGAATTCAGTGTTCATAGCCTTCAGTTGCAAAGTTGACACTAGTATCTAACTATAATAGATATCTATCTATCTATCTATCTATCTATCATCTATCTATCTATCTATCATCTATCTATCTATCTATCTATCTATCTATCTACTATCTGATATCTGCTATCTATCTATCTATGGTTTTGAAGGTATAGAGGGCAAAGACCTATGAAAGACTTCTGTGTAGCCAGTTTATCCAGTTAAATCTAGAAATAACCAAATGTGTGATGTCTCACTTTGAACAAACACTTGATACTACTGTCAGATAAAATTACGAGCCGGAATGCTACCCAGAGCCACATTGTAATTAAACTCTTCTAATTGAATACTTTATCTTTTTTAATAGTTACCCTTGCCTTCAGTTTATTAGTAAACATGATCAAATAAAGTACTCTATTGTACAGCGAAGTTTGAGCAAAAGGAAATTGTTCAGGGAAACGAGTGAGCAAAGCATCAAATTTGAAATAAAACATTGCCTTAGCAGCCGGCAATTATACCGCTCTGCGGAATCAGTGCCTGGCATTAACATTGAGAGATGGAGGGCATCTTGGGTGGTTCAGGGAAGAACGAGAGACAGTCCTTTGTTCTCTCTGGACTTATGTAAACCACTTCACCTTATTTTAGTTATTCTTCATGTTGTTGATTGAATACAGGTCCCAAACAGCTTATGGGAATGTCATGGTTTGCCTGTTAAGTTGCCTTCCTCAGTTTCATGTGTGTGAATCCTTAGCTGTTGTTTGGGAAGGTGGGGGCAACTTTAGGAGGTGGACTCTTGCCGCAGGAGAGCAGGCCTTGAGGTTTTGGTAGCCCCCCTTGCTTCCTCTTGCTGTTTGCCTTTCGCTGTCTTGCCTTCCTGACAGCTGCATTGACTTGACCTGGCCTCTGCCAACTTCTGCCACCCACCATGCTGCTCAGCACAATGGACTGGATCTCTCTTCCCAAACTGTATGCCAGAATTTTTTTCCTTTCTCCCTTTACGTTTGTTGTGTGAATGTTGTCTCGCAGCGGCAATGAGAAAAGTAGGTACGGCAGGGAACAAGGGCTTTTATTCTTGCTTATGATCCTCAGCTAGAGTTCATTGGCTTCACAGGACATTGCATCCGCAAACCGGGAGCCAAGAGAACTGACCCGCCGTTTCCACACAAAGAGCTTTCTCGCTTACCATCATGCTTGTCTGCCCGTATGTCAAAGTATGCCAAGTTACAGAGCCGGCTCCGTCCATCTTACCCACCTGCCGGGTCTCGGAAGGGACATCCCATCACTTTTGCTCTGCTTTGTTAGCTAGAAAAGTCACATGGTCCAGCTCCTCCCTTCACCACTCAAGGGGAGATTGGCACCCCAGGGCATGGATTACCAGGGAGCAGGATTCATGCTCTACACACAGTCACACTTCAGGTTGTGTGCCACAAGGGGGAACCATGGGGTGTGTACATTCTTACCAGGTCTGACTGAACTCCTGGTATTCTTAAAATCCCTGTGATCCCTCTCTGAGTTTCCCAATTTTGTCACATTTCAAGAACATTTCTCTTCTGAGACTTTTGTGCAGCGTCTGCTCCTTAAAGCAGCTAACCTAAAATTAGCCTGGAGGTGTGATCTCAGAGGCGGGTATGCTCGGCAGCCTAGGCTCCTCACGCAGAGCAGATTTTATTTAGAAGAGTCCCCAGAACCACCTTAGGCGGCACATTCATTATCAGTTTTAAGCGTACAGGAGGTGGAATGCTGGCAGAGACTGAGAGAGAGAGAGAGAGAGAGAGAGAGAGAGAGAGAGAGAGAGAGAGAGAGAGAGAGGAAGGTTTAGCTTCTGGCTCATGTGACACTCCACTCTTCTCAAAGCCGGTTTTATGTGAGGATAGAGTGGGAAACTCTCCGACTCCCTGTGGCCAGAATGTTGTATCTTTCTGATACATCTTAGTCTACCATTACTGGTGATCATGTCCCTCATTAGGCCTGGGCTATTAATTGCTCAATCTCGCTGCTTTCTTTTGAGACAGGATGTGTTCGTGTAAAATACATTTTATGAGCAAAAAATGTCTGAGGCATCTGCCTTGAGAGCCAAGGCACTGCTGCAGATGTGCAGCTGCTCTAAGTATTTCCAGGCTGTGATGAATGCAGCCGGGTCACCAGTTTAATGAGTGTAGTGATTATCTAGAGCAAGCATCCCAACCTGGTGGCCCCAGCCGGAAGTGTGGAGATGAATTAGACACACTCTGGCTCTTGGGCTGCTCTCGTCTGTGAGGAGGGCTATCAGGTAATCTGCTGATAACAATACAATGTGATAAGTGACTCAAAATTGAAATGGGGACCATGGATCTGAGTAGGGGCGAGAGGGGTTGGTAGTGGGGGATAAAGGCACAGAATTTCATTGTGTATGAAAGTGTCAAAGAATAAAAGAAATCCAAAAAAACAAAAAACACTGTTTTTCAGATCATTCAGCTATATCTCCTGACATTCTTTTATACCAGATGATAGAAAGAAAACAAAGTGGGGGGGGGGAGTTAAATTTTTAGGGGAAGTTAGGCAAGTTTGGGTAGAGGCAAGGAGATTTTACATATGCACTGATTAGGAAGAAAAAAAATGAAACTCTGAAATGCTGTGATGGTCTTGCCGGCCATCCAAAAATTTGCACAAGTATTTGGAGTAGAACTCAACACCTTGACTCATGACAGGTTAGTTTTCTGAAAGGCAGGAAGAAGGACCACTGAAAAATCCTAACAGGCAGAGACCATTAATAGTGACTGGAAAGAGTGAAATTCCAACTAAGAATAGGCTCAATTTTATTTCCACCTGGATTCCATTAAATTTACCTGTAAAAAAAATCTTATTATGTGTAAAGATCTATAAAATGAATGGGATATAGTGGTGCATAACTATAATTCCAGCATCTGGGAGTCAGAGGCAGGAGGAATAATATGTTTAAGGCTAGTCGTGGCTACATAGAAAGACCCTGGAGAGAGAAGAGAAAGCAAAGAGAGAGAGACAGAGAGAGAGAGAGAGAGAGAGAGAGAGGAGAATGAGAAGAAAGAGGAGGAGAGACAGGAGAAAGAGAGAAGAGAGAGGGGAGAGAGGAGAGAGACCATATTAAAATTTACTATGTCTATGAGTCAAGGTGTTGAGTTCTACTCCAAATACTTGTGCAAATTTTTGGATGGCCGGCAAGACCATCACAGCATTTCAGAGTTTAATTTTTTTTCTTCCTAATCAGTGCATATGTAAAATCTCCTTGCCTCTACCCAAATTTGCCTAACTTCCCCTAAAAATTTAACTCCCCCCCACTTTGTTTTCTTTCTATGTCTTACTAAGTTTTTGTTTTTTTCCACGTCAGTGTCTTGCTATGTCGCTCTGGCCTAATGATCTCTGCAGGGCTCAGGCTGAGCTAAGACTCACAACAAACCCCTCTACTTCCCTAGCTTTTCTTCAAGGAGCTAGCTTGAAGTAATCACACATGGGAAGACAGTAAACTAGCAAGTAAACAACTCTGAGTCATGAGAACTACTCCAGGTTGTTCTGAAGGGAAAGGGCTTTATTCATGGATTGAATCTTCCATCCCTCTTTGTAACCTTTAATCTGGGAAGCTGAAATTCTGGACCTATCAAGTAACTCCTTATTCCATGTCCTCCCCTCTGCCCCCAGAAATCACCAATCTCTTGTCTGTCTCTGTGATTTTGAGTATTCCTCACAAAAGTGGAATCATACCTGTTGTCATAGCTAGGCACAGATGTCAACTCTATGATTGAGGGTTTGAGCTCTGGGCATATTTATAGGCAATTAGTAGTTGAGTTAAGCCCAGAGCAAACCTGCAAGAGATTGTCTAGTTGATGGGGAAGGCCCAACCCATGGTAGGTGGAACCAGGCCCTGGAGAATATAGAATGCTGGTTGAAGAAGTTGGCATCCTCTGTATATTTGGCCAGTCTGGAAAGTAAGGATCTTTCAGCCGTTATGTAGAGACGATGTGGCCAGTTCCCTCGGCCCTGGCATTGGTGTGAGCTCTCCTGTCAAGCTGGACTAAGAACTGTAACTGGACTACCATAAGAGAATAAACCCTTTGTTCCCTTAAGCTGTTCGATGTTGATTTTATCAGCAACCGTGCAGGTGAACAGCAATACCTGTCCATGTATGTAGCATCATGTTTCAGAATTCCCTTCAAATCTAAGCTACATTCCATTGTGTGTGTATACTACAGTATACCCATGTATTGCTCCGTTAATGTGGGTTGTGTCCATATTTCTGCTATTGAGGCTGCCAGGGTGTAAATACCCTTTCTAGACCAAGCTTTCCCTTTTTGGGGGTATATACCTAGAAGTGAAATTTTGGATCATATTTCAACTCTATTTCCATTTCTTTTTCACCTGGGGATCAACCCAGAGTCTTGTGCATGTTAATCATCTGTCTCTGCCACAAAGCTAAATCTCATTTTAAGGAACAACTATGTTTTTTTTTTTTCCTACTACATGGGCTACACTACAGAGTTTTACATCCCCAGTAACATCGTACAAATGCACAGCTGCACAATTCAACATGCTGCATGATGCCATATCGGAAAGCATCTGCTTTGTTCTGCTAGTGATGTCGGCCATTCAGAAGGATCCTGGTGAGGAAACCAATCAGGTGACCTTCCTTTCCTAACCAAGTCTCACCTTGTAGAGTTTCTACCTCCTCATAATAAATGCCACCAGCATAACAGGACACATCCACACTATAGCAGTACTCTAGGGGGAAATGATTCCCTTGAAGGCTTTTGGGCAGGATTAAAGACAAGGCGAAATGATGGTTTAGGGAAAGTAATCAGGTGGTGTCCTGTGTACTTAAAAGCGAAAACTAAATGCAGCTAAATCACCGTGAACACTAAGTCTGAGTTAACTAGTGAGCGGAGGACAGGGCATTTCTAGAGCACCATGTATGTCACGGAGTACAAAGAAGAATGGTGTGCTAGGCCAGGCATCAGTTTAGGTCCACACCCATCCATCAATGTCTCTTTAAATGTGCAGCTGAGCCTGGTTCCCTTGCTGCTACAGTTGTTACAAGTCTGGGAACACGTTGTCAACTGGTCAGCTGAAGAGTGCTGGAGACACACTAGAAGAGGAGGGGTTTATCCTGCTGGCCCCACCGTGTTCCTCTTTTTGCACTTCTATGGCACACACGCACTTCAGAAAGGTCTAGCTCTTTTGTATGCACGGCTCCTCTAGAACCTGGCTCCACTTACAAACAGTGCAAGCGGCTTCTGCTACTGCCTCAGGTGACTTGCAGCGATGACTTGCTTCAATAGATCTTTTTTTTTTTTTATTTCCACTCATACAAACTTAACAGGTATACCGGTCCCCCCCTCGCTTCAATAGATCTTACAGTGAGGGACCACCCAGGTGTTTTCTCCCACTCCCCTAGAGGGCAGATTTGTAGCAAGTTCTTTCAGCACAGCACCTTAACAGTTCTCAGCTCTCCAATGAACCCCAACTATGGCCTTTCTATTGAAGTCAGGGTCAGGCTTGGCGGGAGGGCATTCTTCCGACTGACACGAGCTCAGTCCAATGAGGAATGTGGCTAATTTTGTCTATTCTTTCTGGATTCTTCAGAATACTCTCTCCTTTTTTTAATTTCCTGAACTCGACAGCATTTAAATTGGAACTACACATGTTCCTGTATAGTTTCTATCAGTTGATCAGAGCCTGACAGATGTAAATGATATCTAACTTTGCTACCTATTAATTCATTTATTTAGTTTCTACATAAACATTTTTATTAAGAATTTTTAAAAAATTTAAAAAATTTTTTTTCTGCTCATACTAACATAATATGAACCCCTGCCCCCTCCCTCCCTCCACCCCTCCTTGGACCTCCTTGTTCCCTCCCCGCTTTGTCCCTTCCTTTCCCCCTTTCCTCCCTTTCTCCCATAAGAATTTTTCATATATAAACAAAATGAGTTCTGTCTATGCCCCCTCCAGCCGCTCTCCCGCCCCTCCCTCCCTTTCCCAATCCAGCCATGTCGCAGCCCTCCTGGCCTCTTGTCTCCGCATGTGTGGGTCACAGGGCTTCCTTCGGACCCCTGCACTAGTAAGGGACAGTCTCTGTGGTAGCGTAAGTGACCCTTCACTGGGTAAAGCCACAGGTGGGGAAGCTCCCCCTCTCTTGTCCAGCACCTGCCTCAATTCATTTTTGAAGATGAGTTTTTACTGTTTATCCCACGGTATAAATTTGTATAAATGGCCTTGAATTCAGGACCTTCCTGCCTCAGCTCTTAGGCTGTAGGATGCTCCTTCATGTCCAACATGCTCATTCATTGGTAATTAGGAAACATCTCAAAAACATCTGTTTTTGAAACTAAAAAAGATGATGCACTGCAATCCAAGAAGGTTATGTTGTTTATGCATACATTTCTTTGTTCTGGTGAGAAATAAAAATATAATCATGTAAATAAGTTTCTTGAAAGAGTTTCTTGAAAAATCTCCTTGTAAGAAGAAGCAATATGTTAATGCTGTCTTTCGAATGTTGAATTTTTCTTGTGGTTGATAACATAATAAATTTTACTTAATTCTACTCGTTCAGTCATGACTTCTTTCTGAGAAAATCCCATCTGTGTTACTATTGCAATCTACCTGGGCTTGGAAACATGATCTTTCCTCATTTAAACACGATCCACATCTTTTTACTTTAGGAATGCCAACAGCCGAGTGACAGGTACTGGATTGTATAGGTCTGATGATATTCAGATCTTAAGGTCTTGGAAGACAAAGACATTTCTGGGTTTGTCTTATTTTGTTCAGAGAATTATGATTAAATATATTTTTTCCCCATTGACAGTGTTGTAACTGTGGAGCTAACAGGCATGTTTAATGGAAAGTTAGTGTGTGATAGAGGATAAGTTTAGCAAAGAGAAATGCTACTTTTGTGATTTTAGCAACTAAAATATCTCAGGTTGCAGAAGAATGAATTTGCACCATCATGGTTTCATCGAGAAATAAAACGATGTCCACTTTTATGAGGATGGAGGCATTTATACAAATTATGGAATTTGTAATTGGCTAGATTTACTTTTTCCAGGATACTTCTATACTTCTGTGTGTGTGTGTGTGTGTGTGTGTGTGTGTGTGTGCGCGCGCGTGTGCATGTGTGTGTGTGTGTGTGTGTGTGTGTGTGTGTGTGTGTATGTTTTATGTGTACCTGAAGGGATGAGGCTGTGAGTCTGTGGAAGTACAAGGTTGACATTGGGAATCATCTTGGCTTTCTCTGCTTCTTATTGTTTTGCTCTGAAGTTTCCCAGGCTCTGTCTTCCAAGACCAAAAGGATGGACTGCTGTCATTTCTACCTGAAATTTTTATATGGGACATGAGGAATCTGAGTTCAGGTCCTTTTTGCTTGCAAGGCAAAAGCTTTACCCCTGAACCACCTTCCCAGCCCAAAAGACTTCTTTTTATTTTTACTTTTTTTTTTAGAGTTTCATTCATGAACATAATAGATGAATGTTATTTTCATCCTTTATTACTCAACCCATCCACTGCTCCTTCTGCAAACTATCTTCTTCCCTACCAGTCTCCCTTCTATTTTCATGTCTTCTTACATGTGTGACCCACTGAGATTCATCTAGGTTGCCTGAATACTTGCCAGAGCATGAATCATGTATTAGTGAGCATAACATTGAACAAAGAATCATTCCTCCCCCTACATCCAGCATTAACCCTCAACAGCCTCTCAGGGAGGCATGGGGCCTCTAGAACTCTTTCCCCTTTTGGCGAGTTGTTCTCTGTTATAAGTGGATGTTAATATTTTTATAACTTTTTTTATTAATATTTCCACTCATACAAATTTAGTAGGTACACCGGTTCCCTCCCTCCCTCCTCCTCCCCCCAATCCCCCTGCTCCCCCTCCCCTAACCCCTCCCTCCCCATCCCCCAGTGCCTCCCCCTCCAATCCCCAGAGAATCCTTTAATGTGCATGCCAGACTCTCCTCTGGGCCCTCCTCTCCGATGACATACAAGGACTCAGTGGCATTTCCCTGGACCTTTTCCTGTGTTCCCCTTAAGCATAGGAACACTACCGTGGCTGTCAATCCCTTGCCTCCAAGGATCTTGGTGCCTTTAGCAAATGCTAGAATTTGAGGGGTCAATTGTGTATTGGACATTGCGCAGGGCGTGCAAAGTCCAATTATGATTGCTTCGGCCCTAACTTGTGTGGAATATCTTGCAAATCATTGCTCCTCTCATCCTTGTGCTCTTACAATCTTACTGCCCCCTCTTCTGCAAATTTCCCTGAGCTTCAGGATGGGGAGAGATTAGTCTGGCCTAGTTCTAGATGGTTGATATAAAGTCTCTGAAGTTCTGGATTGTGGTTTGTTGATTTTCTTTTGCAGTTTTGCTGCTCCTGCAATGCCCTTCACTCCATCCTGATGGGCATTGTATGTCAACCCCTGGTCAGAGATAAAAAGCTGTTGAACTGGAGTCTTGTTATAAGAGTACATTCAAAGGTAGATGTAATAAAAGTAGGAAATCACAGTGAGGGAGGGGTCAATCACCCATTTGCAAAATGATTACTTTTTATCTGCCAGACTATATGCCCTCCCCTTCTGGTGAGATCATACCCCCTCAGTTGTAAATGATCAGGAATGAAAGTTTGTGAACTTAACCAGGTGTCTCATATTTACTTGCAGTCCTTGATGGAGGCCTATTTTCTCTGCTGTAACATGGTCCCCTCTCTCCTTGTTTCTGGTGTGGCCCTCCAATCCCATCCCTCCTGTTCATATTCCTTGCAATTACTGTAGGTATTACATAGATTTATCTTTGGGTGTCTCAAGGTGGGCTGGGTGGGTTTGGTACTAGGAGCCACCTATTAGGGAGTACATACGGCGCTTAATTTTCTGGGTTTGGGATACTTCATTTAATATAATTGTTTCTAATGACATCCATTTCCCAGCAAATTCCAGTAATTCATCATTTTTGATGGCTGAGTAGTACTCCATTGTATAGATGTACCACATTTTCCTTAAAGTGGATGTTAATATTGAACTTCAGATCTGCCTGCTTAATCAGAATTCCTCTAACAGCCAGCAAACTTGAAAGGGACCATTAAACAGTGGTTGTGGTGGTAGGAGGATAGGGTGAAGATCTTAAAGGAGGAACTGTAAAAGACACAGGCAATAAGATAAAAAGGGGAAATATGTGAGGAAATGTCCAAGATACCTTTTATACCTGGCCTGTTGGAATTAGTAATTTTTTCCTCCTTGCTTTTTAAATTTTTTTAAACATTTTTTTAAATTATTTTTTATTTTTTATTATTTATTCAATTGTGTGTGTATGCGTGTGTGTGCGTGTGTGTATGTGCATGTGTGTATGTATGTGTGTGTAGAACCACGGGCGAATTCAGGAACCACCATGGACGCCTCCACCTCCTCCTCGTTTACTCTGCCCAGGGATTCACAGGCTCCGCCCTACCAGGACCGGAAACGCAGGCCTGCCCCCGCCTCCGCCGGCGTCTATACGTGGGGTCTAGGATCCGAACTCAGGACCCTCTGCCTGCAAGGCAGAGGCTTAACCCCTGAGCCACCTCTCCAGCCCCCTTAAAATTTTTTTAATTAATTTATTTTTCTACTTTTACAAGCATATTAAGTATTCATCCCTGCTTCTTTCCTCCTTGCTTTTGAGAGGATTATGTATCAGTGTCAGAAGTCTAGGAAGTCTAAGGAATGCTTGAACAGAATTTCCAAGGTCAACATCTAACGCAGGATTATGGAGCACTTGACTGTGTTATTAGGTTTTATCTGAGAAGGTTTATTACCTTACTAGATGACACTGAAAGCCACATGTTTTCTGTAGGCTCCTATCTATAGACCTCTGTCTAAAAGTATTTGGAGAGCAGTTTTGATTTTTCAGAGTTGTTATTGTTGGATTTAAAAAAAATCTTAAAAAAAAAGTATTCTGTGCTTAGCTTCGGCAAACTTTTCCTCTGAGACAATTTAAGCCCAATCATTTTCCTCTAGCCCTTACATGAAAGGATCTGACAGCAGCAAAGAAAAGTGTTTTCATTGAATATTCATGTTTGGAGAACAGAAGACTAAACATGTCCAGGAGGAGCCTCTCCAGTGAGAAGATTCTTGGTGAAAATTGAGCTTACGATGTGTCTGAACTTGAAAATCGAACGGTGGATTGGAAGAGTAGAATATTCTTTCAAGTTAGGAGAGAGTCGTTGCCTTAATTACGCCAATGTTTCATTCAAAGGGCTGCTGTGACCTGTACAGACATCCAAACGGTCCTCATTGATTACAAGACGGATATGACATGAGAAAAAAAATAAGTAACTTACAAAGCACAATTTTACCTATTTTAAAAGAGATCATAGCTTCCATTTGCTAGGTTTATATTTCGTTTCAGTTCAAAGTTATAGTACAAATAATGCCGACATGTAGATTTCCTTTTTCTTTTTCTTGTTAAATGGAGTGGTGTGTAACTCAGGCTCACCTCCACCATGCTTCGTATCTAAGAATGACTTTGATTCGTTGGTCCTCCACCCCTGCAGCAGGTCTGTGTTGCCACATCCAGTTTTATGAAACTATTTTTCTGTCCCTATTTTATGCAAAGTTTAGAGTAAGTTAATTGTTGGAGTAAGGAAATATTAGCCCCTGAAATTTCAGACTCTAAGCCTAATATAGTAGCATATTTATCAGGACTGGAAACTTGCTTATTATGACTCTCATTAAGAGCGTTGTTCATGGATCTGACATTATTATGCTACAAACTTTCTGATACTGCCCTTTTCTCGCAAGAGCTGCTTTAAATCACTAAGCGAAGGACCAACAAGATTGTCGTTCATAGTTACAGGCCAGCTTAGTACATGTAAAGTCTTAGGTTCAATCGATCCCACAGACAAACAACAGCAACACAGCAATACCATACTGAGGCTATAAAGTCCATGAACATTTTAGGTGACTTCTCCCTCATAGGCTACAACAAAAATTCTGTCAAGGTGTGATATACCTTGCAGGATAAAGCCTAATAAAACTCTCTTTGATCATCCGGTTGTTCTGCTTATAGCTTTGAGCGTTGATAGCCATCATTAGAACTTTAGGTTTTCTGTTATGTTTATGATAGTTGTGACAGGTTTCCCTTATGTTCTGATACAGGGGATAGTTTCTAGTTGGTTTGGTTTTATTGCACTTGATCAAAGATAACATCCCTTTACATCACTTTTGGTCTTCCAGGTAGAACAGATTTCTTGTATTCTAGTTCGTAAGGCAAGTTTATGAATATTCTGAGGTGGTGACCTGTTCTCATGGAATAGGATGTGGGACAATGTCTTGCCATTCCTCCACACAGTTTTCTGAAGGAAGGTCTTCTGCTAGTGTGTGAGGTCCTTTAGATCCTTTGTGGATGCAGCGAGAACCTAGTCAGCTCCCCACAGCCTCACGGCTGAAGGCAGGAGGTACCTAATTCTAAACCCCCGTGATCTCCTAACTGCCCACATTCCTTCCTGCTGCTTGCTGACTTTATAACTGGTGTCTCAGAGAGGAAAATATTTAATTAAAAAGGAGCCATCTGAACTTTGGTACCTCAGAGTAGCAATTGTGTTAAAGACTTGGGGATATACAGTGGAGGCTTCTAATTATGCACGAGTCACTCTAGACAAGCTGGAAAAGGTGGAAGGTGTGGAGGACGGTTCTAACTGTAGAATATCCACCACATTTTCCTTCTCCCTCCTGTGCTCCCCTCCCTTTCTTTGCTGCATTTGAAGTCATGGAAGTTAAATACTTAAATGTGTAGATATTGCCGTCACGTCTACCTGGTACTTTTATGTTGGATCTGAGATCCCAAGTCAGGTCCTTTGTTTTGTGAGACAAAGGCTTTAATCCCTGAGCCATTTCCTGGCTCAGAAGATGTTAATTAAAGGGAGAAGGCTGACTGGAAAGGAGATGGAGGTGGACACTGACCCACAGATAAGATGGAGCGAATCAAGGTGCCTGTGTAAAAGAGGGAATCTCCTCACAGTGGCATTGGATCGTGGACAGTGGGAAATGTAAGCGATAAAAAGACTATAGCTGATGACAAGATTCTAGATGATGTGGTCCCCCACCTATGCTGGTGCTGGGAGCAAGAGGTGGTCTTAGGCAGTGATGGACCTTCACTTTGCTTTGCTTCCTTACCTCTCTTAGAGACACGGTCCTTGTCTCTTTCTGGATGCCCGGTTCTATGTCAATGGATAGGAGAATGGAAGGACCTTGGGATGCAGTGTTCTGGGACTTTCTGGCTCTTGCTGGGCTTTCAGTTTGCAACCCTATGGGTTTTCTTCTCTTTTGACGTTTGTCTCTGGTTGTCAATAAAATATTTTCTGGTTTAAAAGAAAACCACAGAGGTAAATTGGCATCTTTATCCCTCGCTGTCCATCCAAAAAACCAGTGTTTGTTATTTTTCTCAACCATAAAATGACTGTCTTTCCCCACCCAGCATGTCTCCAGGTGGAAGTCCTTGAAGGAAGACAGTGTGCTCATCCTTTCTAGGAGTGGGAAGTCATGCTTCTATTTCCTTAAGGTGTGGAGTAGCTATAGAATTTACCTGGAATTCTTCTAAGGAGATTTGACTTTTGTTGTGGTTGGGACAGGCTACAATCTTGCCCTAAGTTACTCCATATTGTGTGAAACAGTGATTTTATGGACTGTGCCTTGCTCTCAGATACTCTTTTTATGAGCATCTTGTGACTCCATTCTGGGGATGGAGGATAGCTCTGTGCCTTAGAGGACGCACGAATGTCTCTCTGGCATCTCCCTCAGGGCAGAGAGTGATAAATCATATTCCCTGAAGCATAAATTATAAAATATAATTTACCAGGGAAAATTCAGAATATTGGAGCTCATGGAGTTATTAAAATCCTATCAAGAAAACCAGGACCAGAACTCAACAGTCACAGCAGGCTGAGGAAGGGATACGGTTCCTTCACTGGCACCCCACACAAAGAGAAGGACAACTAGTGTGCCATGGCGATGTCCACACCATCCCACTATCTGACCACACACACATCATCTGAGTCAAGTGTCGTCAGAACTGGAAGTTCTCTCTAGGGTTTCAGCTTGGTTTGTTCTCCACTGTTGAGGTGACCAACTTGACTTGCCATCTGTCCACCTGTCTGTCCATCTGTTTGAACCTGTTGTCCACTCGTCTGGACTCAGTCCCCCTTTCACCCCTGCAGCCTCCACCCTAATTTTCTTCCGCAGCTCATCTCTGATGCTGCAATCCTACTGTAGCAGCAGCAGTGGCTGCAGCAGCGCTGCAGCAGCTCCAGCAGACCCCAACCCGGATTCCTTATTTTATTGTGACTCAGACTCACTTGGGATCCTTCTGCTCTCTAGGCCACTGTGAAGTTCCCTGAACTCTTCTGCAGTCTCTTTAGCCTCTTGTAGCTGTCTTGCAGCCTGCAAATACCCAAGCATGTGGACACATTTAGTGTGTGATCTGTAGTGCATGATCCAGAGCTACTATTAGTAATTAAGAATAGAATTGAATAATTTCCTGAGAAAGATTTAAAAGAAAGCTTAACAAAAGTAGCAAATATTTTAGCTTTGGGCATCTCTTTCAAGTCTTACAATGCAAGCTTGCTTATCCATCATAAAATAGAATGGAGATTTAATGACTGTTCAGCTAATTTATCAACATAGTGACATGAATTTTAGTAGACTTTTATGAATGTAATTTACCATCTTTTATGATCCTAGAAAAAGCAAGATTCAATTTTTAGTTACTTTTTCTTCATTAGAAAAATTCTTTTACTCCTCATTAGAATAGTATTTTTTTTTAAGACAGAAATCCTCATTAAGAAGGTGACATGAAAAATGATGGTGTTTATAAAGGATTTTAGTTTACTAATCATTTCATATAAATTACTTTTCAACAAGCATCCTGGCTGCCTAGACCAATGACTGAAAAGGACAAAGCTGCTTCTTTTTTCCTCTTTAAAAAGTCCTGGTACTAGTTTAGCTAAAAATTCAGAGTTTATTTACTTTTTTTAAAATTTGTTTTTACTTATTTTTCATTTTTGTAATGCTTGCATGTGTTTGTTGTGTGCATGTGTGTGTGTGTGCTTGTGTGCGTGCATGTGTGTGTGTGTGTGTCTGTACACAAGAGGACAGACACTTGATTGTAGGTGCCTGTAGAGGCCCAAGGATGACATCAAGAATCATCCTGGTTTGTGCTACCTCCTTATTGCTTTGCTTTGGGGCTTCCCAGACTCTGACTTCCAGAGCTGGAATTGCAGTTCTTCATCATTTCCATCCCATATTTTTACTTGGTATTTGGCGATCTGAACTCAGGTCCTTTACCGTTTTGAGGCAAAGGATCTTACCCCTGGGCCCTTTCCCAGCTCACTGTTCATGTCTAAAGAGCTTCAGTGTGATTGTCAGGATGCTATGGAGAAGTAGAGCTCTTAGGACATGTGCATATCTATTTGTGTGATGTAAACAATGTGCTAACAGTGATTAGCAATAGACAGTTATGCATTTATTACATTATGTACTTGTTGCAAGAAGTTGATTCACATGATAGAGGCTGAGGAGTCCAGACCGAACATACCAATGGTGTTAAGTGCTAATCCACATCTAAGTCTGAAGGCGAGAGAGCAGTGTTTCGGCTCAACATCCTAGTTTGAAGTTAGGCAGAAGTAAGGGATTCTCTTGCTCAGTCTGCTATTTATTCAGCCTCTTATTCTATTTGGCCCTCCAACAGATTGAACGACACCACAGACACTGGGAAAACAGATGTCTGGATACAGTGGTCCCGTCAAGTCTTCGCAGGAAGTTGACCGTTACACCAGCTGTGCATGCTTTCATCCCTGTGCTTTTCACAGGGGATTGGCGAATTTTGGATCTTAAGAGTTCTAGGACTTGAATGCCGGGCAAGGTTGAAGGCGCTATAATTAACAAAAGACTGAGCTCACAGTCATCCACAGAGATGCCCAGTATGGCTCTATGAACAACGTTTGAATAAACCTAGCCCCTGTTCATTGTGAGTAGAGAATATATCAAACAAGCCAGCTGAAACTTGGTTTAAATGATGTATTGACATGGGAAGTACCCCCCAATTTCTTCCCAAGGAATTGTGGCTGTTAAGGAGCCTCCAAAGACTTGGTGGGATGGATATAGTCATGTGCAAAGTGCTCTGTGAAGATTTGTCTTAAATGAAGTCCAATGATTTGATTATGTGCCATTGTTAATAATATTATTTTATATGTCACAAATCTGAGGCACAGCAGGTTAGCAGTAGAGAGGTTCTTCGTCTCTTGTCATCTCAATAATGTTCCACAAGGACCTCATTGTGCTCTATTAATTATGGCAGCAGAGTTTTAATACCCTACATAGGACTCCAGGGTGTCATGTGTCTCTTACCACTCACAAATTTGATTTTCGCCAGGTAGATGGAGGTTACTGCTTGGTTTCAGCTGGAATATTCTGTGTTGTTGCTCATAGTAAGTTAAATATTCGATGGTCATACCTGAACCATATAAGCTTAGAGCAAAACAAATCTGAATACATCTATAAGCACCAACTACTTCATGGATCGTCAATGTTAGCCTTCATAATTTCCAAGGAAAACTGTAAGACATGCTGAAAAGTGCACTTACAGCTCTTATATCAACTCTTCAGAAGGATAGAAACAAGATTTTTTTTATTCATTTGTGGGGGTACTTCACTACATTCCACACTATTCTCCAGGGGTGCCAATCAATTGGAACGATCTTCCTCCCACTAATCATGACCCTAGGTACGTGCAGAAAGTGCAGGGCACCCCTGGTTGAAGGCGAAGCCCCAGAAGATACTCCTCTGCTTGTGCTTCTGACCAGTAGGCTATAAATTGAGATTCCTGCAATCTCCTCCTTGGGCTTATTTAATATCCCAGATTGGCCCACAGAACTCGCAGAAGTATTGTTCAGTGCTTACTGGGTTAGTGTGAAGATACAGCAAAACACGTGGATTAAACAGTCGGATGCAAGTGATATGTGAGGTGAGACAAGATGTCTGGATTTCCATCTTATCTCTCTACACATCCTCTCCTAGGCACCAACATGTGTTAAGTGACGCAGAAACTCCATGTACCTAATCTTTTGGGCTGTGACACATGACATAGATATGATTAGTTATGTCAGCAGCAATAGCTTTCAGTCCTATTCTTTCCCTGACATTAGGGTGCAAGACTGAAAGTCCCAAACCTCTTATCATGCCTTGGACTTTGTTGTGACCAACCCTCATCTGAGACTCTCTAGATAGTCATCACTCATCTCTTTAATCCTCAAGAGACACTCTTAATATACTTAATATTGCATGTTTTTAAAGGCTCTATATGTTGGGAAGCTAGGATGAATAGAACTAAAGAAATGTACGTATTACACAGAGATGTCTGGAGTGGCGATGAGGAAGATGAAGATAAACAAAAGAATGAAAAAGAAGGTGAAGAAGGAGTATCATGTTTCTTCCACCTTTAAGTAACTTGGTTTTAACTTAAACTTTTCCCCCTTTTTTGAGGTCCTGAGTATTGATAGGGCTTTGCACATGCTAAGTCAGTGTCTATCACTGACCTATATCACTAGCCCTTTATTTATTTTTTTTATATTGAGAGAGGGTCTCACTAAGTCGCACAGGCTGTCCTTGAATTTGTGATCCTTCTGCCCCAGCCTCCGGAGCAGCTTGGGGTTACAGACCTGTACCAACAGGAACAGCTTGGTTTTCACTCTTTTTAAAACTGTCTCTAGTTTAGTGTTCACGTGAAATAAAGGGTTCTTTTGCAAAAAATTAAAATCCACTTATGTATTTATTTACAGCTCCCACATCTTACAAGTTGTGAGATTGAGTCTGTAATGTTATGTGACTATGAAAGCATATTCTCTCACTGTTACGCCAGGGTTTTTGTTATTAGGTTGAAGCAAAGAATTCATGCAAATGAGATTAGGAGTCACAGTGATACTTTCCAGACCCTCCATTCTCCATGCTCGTCGAGTGCAGGAGAAAGAATGATTTCATCTCAATATCAACATACTCTCAACATAATCTTCATTTTAAGTTTCTCCATGAATATGTGTGCATTCTGTAGGTTTGTTATAGCCTGTCTTTATTCCATACAGAACAATTTTTTTATTAACAACAAAAAGAATGGAAGAGTGCATCAGTATGGAATAATAAGGTATATCAGACAGAGCTACAAGCATACGAAGAAAAGAAAGGAACTGTGCTGTTTGTCAGCACATAAATGTTTTCTTTTTCTCTTTGCCCATGTGTATTCAGACCCTGAGTGCTTGGATGTGATATAGAGAGTTAACAGAGAGAGACAAGTGTTGGATTTCCAAAATGCTTCAAATCTGTCAGTGTAAGAGGGAACCAAGACTTAGTTTTAACGCTGCATGTGTGTTTGTGTGCCATACACGTTTTTATTAAACATAGATTTCAACCACATTCCATTTGGCAAGATTGCAACTGTATAATAGCTGCAAGCTGTAAAGGAAAAAAAATTACAGAGAACTTAAGTAGTTTTTTTAGAAGATAAATAAGACCTCCTAAGCTATTGTAAGCATTCATTTACACATCCTTTGGTGAGCATGTTAGCTTTTCCTCTGCCTCTGAGTTTCTATTTACTCACGCATGCACAAAGATAAATATTGCGGTTGTACTTGATGCAAACATTAGAAATCTGTGTTTACATTTGTGTTTCCAACTGAATATGTTAATATTGCTTGAAAGTGGTGTTGCTTTACATCAATGTTTTGTAGAGTGCACGGGCTCAGTGAGAACGTGGTGTTACGAAAATATCCCCCGCATCAAACTTGGAGAACATCCCAGTTTTGGGGGAAGACTGATTCTGAAACAAGAAAAATCTTCTAATGTTCCTCAGGCTTATTTCTGTCTTTCCAAGAAGCATTAAGTACCCATTTCCCCCTTCCCCTCTCCTCTCCCTTTCCTCCTCCCCTTCCTTCCCCTTCCCTTTTCCCTCCCCTCCCCTCTCCTCCCCTCCCCCTCTTCTTCCCCCCTCCTTCCCTCCCTCCCTATTTCCTCCCCCCTCCTCTCCCTCACTCCCTTCCTCCTTCCTCTCTCCTTTTTCTTTCTTCTTTCTCCCTCTCCTCTCCCTTCCCCTCCTCTCCCGCTCTCCTCTCCCCTCTCCTCTCCTCCTCTCTCTCCCTTTCCCTCTTCTGGTCTCTTCTCCTCCCTCTCCCTTTCCCGCTCCTGTTCTCTTTCCTTTTCTCTTCTTTTCTTGAGGCAAGCACAGGGCTCCACAGATTTCCTCTTGCAGGAATCCAGAGGATCTAGACTTCCAAATGAATTTACAGAGTGGTCAGGAGCAGGGACTGGGCGATGTCCACTGTCAGAAGAAAGGCTGCAGATGACTCTGAATTTGATTTGAGGGAATTCTGCAGGGAATCTCAACAGCACCCTAGTCAGAAAAGCTCTCAGCAGTAGCTGCTGAGTGGAAAGGAAGTGGGAAATGAACGTTTTCTCATGAGCCTCCAGAACAGCCCCAACCAAAACCAGCAGAGGACATGGTATTGGACGTACATAAGACTTGGCAGACTGCTGATGCAGGTGACAGGAGTACTCTGTAGAGCAAGGTGTATGTTTCAGATCCCAACTTCTCATGACTGAGTGGCTCCCTGCTCTTAGTTTATACTCAAAATTGAGAATTCCTTTTCAATTAGTATGTATCTGTGAGAGGGCTGCTTTGTCATTTATTTTTTTGTAAAGATACCCTCCCTCCCTCCTTCCCTCCCTTCCTCCCTCTTTCCTTCCCTCCCTCCTTCCCTCCCTCCTTCCCTCCCTTCTTCCCTCCCTCCTTCTCTCGGTCCCTTCCTCTTTCCTCTCTCCTTTTTCTTTCTTCTGTCTTTCTGGAATACAATTTGGAAAACAATTCACACTTTGCATTTTCACCTTCTTAAATTGTATCCAGATTCTAACACCACTTCCTTCACAGAACATAAAGCATTTGGTTTTTAAGCACTTGTGAGAGGGGCGCTGCTTGAGATGTATAGATAGCTTTCATTAGTGCTAATGGGACTTAGGCTTTTGCACCAGGAGAGAATAGAGTTTGCAGATTTTTAAATTATGCTTGGTGCAAATCTTCCAGATGGAATAAATTATGAGGGATGCTTAGAGTGAAAAGATCTAAATACCCCCTAAAGCCACAGTTTAATAGCAAAGCAATACTTCTGAGTAATGGAAGTGGAGTCAACAGTAATGGCTTAGCTGCTCTTGCCATGTTAAGTAGCTGATATTGACTCTTGAAAATACTTATTGAATTAGTGCTGCACTTGAATTCCATTATTTTCCAAAAGACCTAGAGATAGTTCTCTATCTTGGATAGTCCTCCAAAATAGATTCAATCTGCAAAATAGATGCATTCCGGTTTAGTTTTCAAGGCCATTTATTTTAAATTCAGTAAATTTCTAATCATCAAAAACAAAACCAAGGAGTTTTCTATGTCTAATTTAAATAAACCCTTTGGAAAATGAAGTTCCCTAAATTTTTTTCAGTAAGGGGAGGATAACTTTCTTATTTTTAAAAGGTTTGTATTTTTTATTTTGTATTGAGCATTATTGCCCACATATCTGAAATAACTAGAATTAAGAGATAACTAGAATTATCTCCTATATTGTTTATTTCCTAACAGTCTCTTATTTTCTTTCATTGAGATGCATTGCAATTTTTCCCTTAAGAACTATTGCTCCTACATTTAAGCTAAGATAACTGAATAATAGAATAATTTCTATTGTATAATATAAGGTGCCATATTTTACAAATAAATTCCTGTGCATTGTCTTCATTTGAAAATTTTCTTTCAGCTTCAAAATGGAATTTTACATGTAATGTTTATCAACAGTGAAAACTTTCAAAGGTAGAAGATGGTCAGGGCATAGCAGCCATGAGAGGAAGTCAAGATTTCACCAAGAGACGACTGGATGACTTTCTTTTGTTTTATTTTAATACATTTTTTATTATTATTTCAGCTCATACAAACTTAATAGGTATACCAGTTCCCTCCCTCCCTCCTCCTCCCCCCGAACCTCCTGTTCCCCCTCCCATCACCCCTCCCGCCCCATCCCCCCCGTGCCTCCTGCCCCAATTCCCAGAGTCCTTTCTTGTGCATGCCTGGCTCTCCTCTGGGTCCTCCTCTCCGATGACGTACAAGGACCCAGTGGCATTTCCCTGAACCCTTTCCTGTGTTCCCCTTAAGCATAGGAACATTACTGTGGCTGTCAATCCTTTGCCTCCAAGGATCTTGGTGCCTTTAGCAGATGCTAGACTTTGTGAGGTCAATAGTGTGTTGGACATTGCACAGGGCATGCAATTATGATTGCTTAGGCCCTAACTTGTGTGGAATATCTTGCAAATCATTGCTCCTCCCATCCTTTTGCTCTTACACTCTTACCGCCCCCTCTTCCGCAAATGTCCCTGAGCTTCAGGATGGGGAGAGATTAGTCTGGCCTAGTTCTAGGTGGTTGATATAGAGTCTCTGAAGTTCTGGATAGTGGTTTGTTGATTTTCTTTTGCAGTTTTGTTGCTCCTGCAATGCCCTTCACTCCATCGTGATGGGCACTGTATGTCACCCCCTGGCCAGAGACAGAAAACTGTTAAACTGGAGTCTTATTATAAGAGCACATTTAAGGGTAGATGTAATACTTATACCCAAAAGTGGAATCGCAGGGTCATATGGCATTTGGCAATGGGAGGGGTCAATCACCCATTTGCAAAATGGTTACTTTTTAATCTGCTGGACTATATGCCCTCCCCTTCTGGTGAGTTCATACCCCCTTAGTTGTAAATGATCAGGAACGAATTGTGAACTTAACTAGGTGTCACATTACTTTCTTGCAGTCCTTGATGGAGGCCTATTTTCTCTACTGTAACATGGTCACTTCTCTCCTTGTTTCTGGTGTGGCCCTCCAACCCCATCCCTCCTGTTCATAATCCTTGCAATTACTGTAGGTAATACATAGATTTACCTATGAGTGTCTCAAGATGGGCTGGGTGGGTTTGGTATTAGGAGCCACCTATTAGGGAGTACATACGGCGCTTAATTTTCTGGGTCTGGGATACTTCACTCAATATAATTGTTTCTAATGACATCCATTTCCCGACAAATTCCAGTAATTCATCATTTTTGATGGCTGAGTAGTACTACATTGTATAGATGTACCACAGTTTCCTTATCCACTCGTCAACTGTTGGACATTTGGGTTGATTCCATGACTTTGCTATTGTAAACAGTGCTGCTATGAACATGGTCGTGCTTGTGCTATCGAGGTGAACCTCTGCTGTATGGGGGGTTATACCCAAAAGTGGAATCACAGGGTCATATGGCATTTCAATCTTTAATTTCTTTAAGAATCTCCAGACAGCTCGCCAGAGTGGCTGTATGAGCCTGCACTCCCACCATGACTTTCAACAAATGCAATAAGCTGGGGAGTTTGCTGTGACTCCAGCCATTTGTGAATCATCAGTTTTCAGTGTTCATTGAAATATTAATGTCAGTCAAACTTAAAAGAGACTGAAGCAGACAACTCAGATTAAAAATATATGGAAATGTGGGCTGGAGAGATGGCTCAGGGGTTAAGACTCTGTCTCACAAGCACAAAGTCCTGAGTTTGCATCCCAGGTCCCACTTAAAACCCCAGTCAGAAATGGCAGCAGCCTGCACTTCCGGTCCTGGTGGGCAGAGCCTGGGAAATCCTAGAGCGAAAGAAGAAGGAGTTAGAAGCAATCCAAGATGATCCATGAGGCCACCCTTGGTCCTCCCCAGGGACATACAGTACCCTCTTGATACACACACACATGAATAAATGAAATATTTTTAAAAAATTAATATATATATGGAAATGTAACATGGCATTTTTCTCTTTAAGTATAAATTTTTTTCTTTGGCAATTTCACATGGTATGTAATGTGTACCAACCACTCTCACCCTTCCCTCTCACTCCTACCTATTGTTTTGTTTTGTTTTGAATAAGATGGCAATGCTTTCTTTTCAGACCCCCTTTCTAAACTCTGGAATCAAGACAGCAAGATAAAAATGAGTCATTGGAAAGTTGTTTGGTAATGTGAAATACAATTTATGGTAGGGAGGTGTGTTACTCAGCCATTGCATCTGTCCCCAAACAGACCAGACAAAACCAGACTCATCCATAAGGAACATATCTTTAGCTGAGCTTCAAAGTAGGCCAGTTTTGCCAAAAATAAGTCATTTAGAAGGTGTCAACTCCTCTGAGCTGGCGTGATAAGTAAGTGCCCTCCACCAGACCTTTATAAAAAATAATTTTGAAATGACATTCTTGCTCGTCATATCTACTCTTTTCTTCTGTCTTTCTCTGTTAATAAGTTTTCACTCTCTACATTGGTAAGAATTGTCTGAGTTTTTTTTTTTTTTTCTAATCTAATGCCCAATTTCTGAATCATTCTTTGGTCAAACAAATTCTGTCAAATGTATTTGTCTTAAACTTTTTCTTTTACTCAATTAGATGTCAAAGTGGGGCCCTCAGGAGACTCTGATTCAGTATGATTGTGGGGCCCTCAGGGGACTCTGATCCAGTATGATTGTGGGGCCCTCAGGAGACTCTGATCCAGTATGATTGTACATCATGGATCTCATCTTACAGTAGGAAACAGATACCTGCGATCTCTCTAACATCAAGGGTGTGTTTCTTAGAGACCACATCATGAAAGCTTGCTTTAGAATCCAATCACAAGTCTGTATTTCTTCACTGGTGAGTTGAGGTCATTCACGTTTCAGGTTGTTACTGAAGCAATATATCAGTTCCTATAACTTGGATAGTTGTTTCTCTGATTGGTTGGATTATTGTTTTTTCTTTTCTCTCTCCCTTTTAGTATTATTACCCTTGATCTCTTTTGTATTTATTTTTGTATGAAAGTAATGAAATGACAACAAGATTTCAGTGAAGAAGATACTTAGAATATTATACACAGAGAAAGCTGAGAAACAGTAATAATCATAGGCACAGGCATATACACAGGCTTTCTCTGTGTATAATATTCTAAGTATCTTCTTCACTGAAATCTTGTTGTCATGAATTACTTTCATTTGTGCTTGCCATGAAATGTCCTTGTATTTGCCAATTCTAAAGGAATCTTTAAATATTGTAAAGTATTCTTTGACAGTTTCTTATGTGGATATAATGAATTTGTGTTTTTTAACCTCTTACTTCCGGAATCCATCTTCATGACTATCCTGGCCAGTGCAAATCTTCTTTCCAACAATTCTCGCCCACAAATTTCATGTCCTTTGGCAAGTGTGGCCCACAGGACTCAGGGTGTCCTGTACCAGTGTGTGCCTGAGCACTTAGTGCGGCTTGGATGACCTGTTAATGTGTACCCCACTGAGGAATGTGGCTCCCCATTTACCTCCACCATTAGCCCTGAATCTTCTCTCAGGGAGGTGCAGTACTTTGTGAGATCTATCCCCTTCCATGGTGAAATGTTGATAGGTCAAATCGTGTGCAGGTGAAAATATACACAGTAGCAGTGAGTTCCTGGGTGAAAAAGCCCCATCGTGTCCAGAAGATATTATGGGGGTCCTTACCACCCTCTGGCTCTTACATCCTGACCAGCCTGCCTTCTGTGATATTCCTTGAACCTTGGGGTGGGTGTAATTTCATTGGTTTTTCTATGCCTTTAGGTTTTGTGTTATTATCTGATTTATCTCATAGAGTTTCAGATTCAGTCTTTTGATCATGTCCCAGAGTTTTGGAATTTATGGTCGTGCTTTTTTTTTTTCCTTTTGTTGGCGTTTGACTACATTATTTCCTTAAGCTCATCTTCCGACCTTGATGTTCTTTCTTCTGCTTTTATTTTGTTGTTGACTGAGCTGTTATTTCTAGCATTTACACTTACTTATCTTTTCAAAGTCCTCAACTTTCCTGTGAATTTCTTCTCTGTGTTACTTTTTCATTTGAATTACCGATGTGCTCATTCGTTTTTGTTAAGTTTTCCCTCTGTTGCTTGTTTTCCTATCCGTTTCCTATTACTAAATTGTTTTCTGCTGCTTCTGTGTTGCGATATCTAATCCAATGCAGTGGTTGTTGGGACCACTCCTGTAGTTTTTCTTGGAGATCTTCTCACTGAGCAGTCTGTTACTGGGGACTCGTTAGTGGCTGGAAGTATTCTTTAGTGGCTTTTTGGAGAAAGGACAGGTTTCTTCTTTGAAATAAACGTGAACAGTACTTCCTCCATACCGTGCCGCTGACTCTGCGCTCAAACCCTTAAGCAGAGTGTAAGCTGTCACATGTTTGTGGGCATTGACTTGCTGCGTGAGGGAAGAGGAATATGATTATCATTTAGGCTGGATAAAGGAAAGACTTATTTTGTTTTTTTTCCTTCTGTCCATTTCAAGGCTTTTCTTGATGGTGTGTGTGTGGGGGAGAACAGTAAGGAGAAATGTGGCAGCAAGGATACAAACGGAGTTCTTGTAATTCAGGAGAAGAGCTGCATTCTTGTGAACTTTTATTTTTCTGCATAATACTACCTGTTGTTTTTCATGAGCATTGATCTTCAAGAAATATAATTCAAGTAGAGAGCTTTCTTTTGTTGTTGTTGTGGGTTCGTTTTCATCCCCGAATAGCTCAGTCCTTGGATTTCGTCTCTGTATGACATTTTTTATGTCAGAGATTGCAGCTCCCCCAAATCCATCAAACTAGACAGCTCATACGGTTATTGGAAAGGACCATTCAAATATGCGAGCAAGCCTAATGGCCTCTCTCGCTTTTAAAATGGTCAGTTCTCCTGAGCACTGCTTGAATGGAATGAGTGGCCCGGGTGGTGAATGGCAAAAGGATGATGGGAAGTGCCTGGGCGTCTGCTCATTTTATGGTGGGGAAGAGGTGACTCCACCGGAGACCAACCAGGGTGGCCGTGGCGACTGTGTCCCTTGTGGGCAGAGGGGAAGCAGTTTCACAGACTGACATCTGTGCAGCAGGTGGAAGAGGACTCCAGTCCAGCTCGGAGGAGCTGCCGGCTGGACTTCCAAGCAGCTCTATTTGCATATAGCTCACGAATTGGCTCAGTATCAACCCCTGTTCATTCTCCCTTGCTGATGAGCATCCACTTTGATGCACTGTGTCAGCTGGAGCGCTAGATGTTGAAAAATTGAAGGATGTGTAGAACTTGGGAGATTTTCCTTTATGGATATTGAGATGAAATAGAGTTCTCTGATCAAGTTGGGTTTAGGGCATGCCAGGGAGACAAGGATGGATTTAAAGAGGGGGCTAAACCAGGTGGGTATGTTGACTCACGCCTGAAATTCCAACATTTGGGAGGTTGAAACAGGACTGCTATGAGTTTGAGGTTAGCCTGGGATATGGAGCAAACTCATGGCCAGCCTGAGCTACAGAGCGAGATTCTGTGTCAAGAAGTTCTGGATTATTAAACAGTCCTGGAGGTGGGCTGCTTCCATATGAGTTGCTCTGGAGGTCCCTGAGACTCCTAGAACAATCTAGACTCTTGCCATTCCTCTTGATTGACCTCTGGAACTAGATGAGAAGCCCTTATTGCTGAAGGCTCAATATGTCTTGGTGGCAAGATATAGAGGAATCAAACTGGAGCTGAGCTGGAAGCTTCTCCCCTGCTGGTTAACTTTCATAGTTCCAGAATGTTCTATGAAGGATCCTGGGAGAGAAAAAGGCATCAACAGCTTTACCGGTTGTAAACCATATGAACTATGACCAAGCAAAATGTGTCTATATATACTGGAAATACTGTTATAGGGGTCACCAATCACTTTCTGATTTGAGATCCACTCCACAGAAGAGAATGATGCCCCAGTATTGCAAATGTGGTAAAAAAAAAACATATGGTAGTAGAGGCTGTAGGTCTTAGGAGAGAGAACTATATATACTGTGGTCTAGCTAAATGGACTTTTGTGTCAAACTGCTTTCTAAATATTTGTATTTCCCTTTTGTCCTGCCTGCCCACCCGGGACAGGACTCACTTGTGGTCCTCCATCCCAGGGGGTGACATCCAATACCCATCAGAATGGAGCCAAGGGCAGTGCAGGAGCAACAAAACTGAAAAAAAAAAAAAAAACAACAAACCATAATTTGGAAAATCAGAGACTCTATATCAACTACCTGGAACCAGGCCAGCCTAATCTCTCCCCATCCTAAAGCTCAGGGAAATTTGCAAAAGAGGGGGCGGTAAGATTGTAAGAGCCTAAAGATGAGGAGGAGCAACGATATGCAAGATACTACATACAAGTTAGGGCTGAAGTAATCATAATAAGACTTTGCATGACTGTGCAATGATCAACATATCATTGAACCGCCAAAGTCTAGCATGGATCACTGGCACTACAATCCTTAGAGGCAAGGGATTAACAGCCACAATAGTGTTCCTATACTAAAGGAGAAGACAAAAATGAGCTCTAGGCAATGCCATTGAGTTCTTACACCTCATCAGAGAGGAGGACCCAGAGGGAAGTTTGACACGCACACTGAGGGATGCTCCAGGAATGGGGCGGGGGAGGGAGCACTGGGAGAAAGAGAGAGAGGGGAGAAAGGAAAGGGAAAAGGGGTGAGGGAGAAAGAGGATCCAGGGAGGGGTGGAGGGAGGGAGGGGAATGGGTCACTTACCAACTTTGTATGAGTGGAAGAAATAAATAAAAAATAAAAAGATTTGTATTTATATCCATAGATAAGTGCTACTTCTAGCCTTAATCAGGGAAACCTTTTTTTTCTAGTGAACAGTTCTGAATATGTAAAGACTCATGTTTGGCAAGGTGCTGAGAGTGATGGATGTTAACGATTACTCTTTACTATTGCTGTGAGAGAGCATCCAAAGTCAAACAACTTATAGGAGATAGAGAGATTTATTCAACTTACAGTTCCAGAGGGAAGATACACAGCAGAGATGGCATGGCTGAAGCTGGCAGGCTGGCTAAGTCACAGCAGACCTCCACACAGCTGGAGCATTCCTGGAACGTCTCTTTCTCTCTATATTATATTCTGTGGTCTCTTTTATATGGTCCATTACTGGGAGGTTCCTATGAGATCTATGGAATTTCTGATGGGATCTAGGGTGTGTATAATCTCTTCAGGTGATCTCAGTTGATCTTTCCAGCTGTGGTCTCCCCTGATCTTAGTTAATGCCAGGTGTGTCAAGTTAATGCCAGGATTAACTATCACAATGGATAAAGGCGTTCCCATAAATAAGAACTTATAACATTCCCTCTAAGTCAGAGGGAACACTGTGGAAGAGAATGGGAGGAGGACTGCATAATGCCATCTCTGGGCATGGGACAATCATTGCAATTGTGAACTCACGGCAGCTGCCAGTGCCTGCTCTGGATCTGTATAAGAATGGGCTGTCGTTGTTGTTGTTTTCAGTTTTTCAACAAACCACAATTCAGAACACCAAAGACCCCACAGTAATCACCTGGAACAAGACCAGCCAAATCTCTCCCCATCCTAAAGCTCAGGGAACCTTGTGGAAGAGGGAGTGGCACAATTGTAAAGACAGGGAGGAC
Source organism: Typhlomys cinereus (assembly GCA_023101885.1). Lineage (NCBI taxonomy): Eukaryota > Metazoa > Chordata > Mammalia > Rodentia > Platacanthomyidae > Typhlomys > Typhlomys cinereus. The sequence continues at coordinate 258,950 of JALPQD010000679.1, forward strand.
CAACGATATGCAAGATACTCCACACAAGTTAGGGCTGCAGTAGCCATAATCAGACTTTGCATGACCTGCACAATGACTGACATGTCAATGACCCCCCAAAGTTTAGCATGGATCACAGGCAGTAGGATCCTTAGAGGCAAAGGATTAACAGTCATAATAGTGTTCCCATATTAACAGGGAGGTCAAGAAAGGGCTCTGGGCTATGCTACTGAGTCCTTACACCTCCCTAGGGAAGTTTGGCATTCACACAAAAGGATGCTCCAGGGGATGGGAGCAGAGAAGGGGAAGGCACTGGGAGAATGGGAGAGAGGGAGTGAAAGGAAGGGGAAGAGGGGGAAGAGTGGGAGAGTGCAAGTGGTGGACTAGGGAGGGGTGGAGGGAGTGAAAGGACCAGGGTACCTATTGTATGATTGGGAAAAAAGTGAGCAAGTACACAAAGACCAAAAAAAAAAAAAAAAAAAAAAAAGGGCTGTCTATAGTAGACGGGGATGGAGAAGGAGGTTGGGGATCCTACACCTCATTGCTGAACATTTTGCTACTGATAGATTCAGGGAGAAGGGGAGATAGTGCTGGTGACCTCACCACACTCCTATGGATAGATCCAATTCAATGGTCAGAGAGATGACCCTAGTTAAGCGAAATGGGTCACAAAATAAAACTAAAAGATTTGAGGCAGGTAAGGGAGAGTGAGGGAAAGAGCAATCAGAATGCACTATATACATTATGAAATTGTCTGTCAAAAACCAAGACCAAAGACCAAGAAGAAAGGAACGTAAATAAATGATTATAGAAGTTGAACGGATTTCCATACTGTATGAGGTCTAGATAACATTGAAAAAACAACTCCCAGAACGCATGAAATAAAAAAAAAAAGAGATACAAACTGCCATAGATGCAGGTGTCAACTTGACGGTTGAGGGTTTGAGCTCTGGGCACATTGGTAGAGAATTAGTAGTTGAGTTAAGCCCAGCGCGAATGTGCAGGAGATTGTCTAGCTGATGGGGCAGGCCCAGCCCATGGTGGGTGGGACTAGGCCCTCGACAGTGAATAAATCAGGACTATCCCTCTCTTAGCCATACGTGGAAATAGTGTTCCCTCCTGGTGCTGGTGCATGCTCTCCGTTCAAGATGGACTAAGAACTGTAACTGGAATAAACCCCTTGTTCCCTTAAGCAGTTTTGTCGTGATTTCATCAGCAACCATGCAAGTGAACTGCTACAACCATCAAATAAATTAATGAATAAAATAAAAAGGGACCTGGTATTCACATTTGTGCTATAAAAGTATACAAATAAATTATGTGCATTTTCTTTTCTTTAAAAATTATTATCTTTTACCTAGTTATATAAACTCAATGGGTAGGTACCTTCGCCCCCTTCATTCCCCCTCTCCCTTCCTTCCCTTATGTTGTGCCCCCATCTTGTTTTCTCTCCTTTCCGCTCTCTCTCCCCCTTTTCCTCCCTCCTCCTCCTCTCTTGGTGTTTCCCACCTGCTCTCTCTCACCCTCCAGAACATCTGTTTACATGGGTGCTGAACTTCTCTCTGGGTCATCTACACTAATGAGGAGAAGAGTTCTAAGAGCTGCTGATGAACACTGGGAGTCACTAGCCAGGTTTCCCTGTCCTCTCAGACTACGTTATCTACCACAGCATGATTTCTGGAGGGTTTTATACAAATAGTTGAACACTAACAATACTTTGAAGTGGGATTTAGTTACATGGCTACCAACTTCTGATTTCTGAGACAAATTGTACCTGAAAAAAATTTTCTTTCTCTTTCTTTCTTTCTTTCTTTCTTTCTTTCTTTCTTTCTTTCTTTCTTTCTTTCTTTCTTTCTTTCTTTCTTTCCTTCTTCCTTCCTTCCTTCCTTCCTTTCTTTCTTTCTTTCTCTCTCTTTCTCTCGCTTTCTTTCTTTTTCTTTCTCTCTCTCTCCCTCTCTCTCTTCCCTCCCTCCCTCTCTCCTTCCCTCTTTTTCTCTTTTTTCTCTCCCTTTCTTTGTCTGTCTGTCTGTCTGTCTATCTATCTATCTATCTATCTATCTATCTATCTATCATCTATGATCTTTATCTACCTGTTTGTCTCTATTTTGCTGGGTATGGTCTATATGATGGTGGGCTATTTATTGACAGGATAATGTTTATAAAAATAAGAAGTAGGGGTGTTGCCATTTTCACTTGTAGAAATGGAGTCACACACTCAGTATTTTTGAATATGATTTTTATCATTTATTCAGGATATTCATGCCAGAAAAAAAACCAGTGATTGTTTATAGGTAGAGGATGTGGAGAGAGGGGAACTCTCCTACATTGCTGGTGGGAATGCAGGCTCATACAGCCACTCTGGAGAGCCGTCTAGAGATTCTTAAAGAAATTAAAGATTGAAATGCCATATGACCCTGCTATTCCACTTTTGGGAATAACCTCCCATACAGCAGAGGTTCACCTCGATAGCACAAACACGACCATGTTCATAGCAGCACTGTTTACAATAGCAAAGTCATGGAATCAGCCTAAGTGTCCAACAGTTGACGAGTGGATAAGGAAACTGTGGTACATCTATACAATGGAGTACTACTCAGCCATCAAAAATGATGAATTACTGGAATTTGCCGGGAAATGGATGTCATTAGAAACAATTATATTAAGCGAAGTATCCCAGACACAGAAAATTAAGCGCCGTATGTACTCTCTAATAGGTGGCTCCTAGTACCAAACCCACCCAACCCACCTACAGACAGTAATTCCAAGGATTATGAACAGGAGGGATGGGGTAGGAGGACCACACCAGAACAAGGAGAGAAGGGACCATGTTACAGCAGGGAAAATAGGCCTCCACCAAGGACCCAAATAAGTAATGAGACATCTGATTAAGTTCACAGACTTTTGTTCCTGATCATTTACTACTGAGGGGGTGTGATCTCACCAGAAGAGGAGGGCATATAGTCTGGCAGATATAAAGTAACCATTTTGCAAATGGGTGATAGACCCCTCCCTTAGTATGGTTTCCCACTTTTATTACATCTACCTTTGAATGTGCTTTTATCACAAGACTCTAACAGCTTTTTGTCTCTGGCCAGGGGGGTAACATACAATGTCCACCAGGATGGAGTGAAGGGCATTGCAGGAGCAGCAAAACTGCAAAAGAAAATCAACAAACCACAATCCAGAACTTCAGAGACTCTATATCAACCACCTAGAACTAGGCCAGCTTAGTCTCTCCCCATCTTGAAGCTCAGGGAAATTTGCGGAAGAGGGGGCGGTAAGAATGTAAGAGCAAAAGGATGGGAGGAGCAATGATATATAAGATACTCTATACTAGTTAGGGCTGAAGCAATCATAATTGGACTTTGCATGCCCTGCGCATTGTCCAACACACTGTTGACCTCACAAAGTCTAGCATCTGCTAAAGGCACCAAGAGCCTTGGAGGTAAAGGATTGGCAGCCACAGCAGTGTTCCTATACCTAAGGGGAACACAGGAAAGGGTTCAGGGAAAGGCCACTGGGTCCTTGTACGTCATCGGAGAGGAGGGCCCAGAGGAAAATCAGACATGCACAAGAAAGGACTCTCTGGGAATTGGGGCGGGAGGCACTGGGGGATGGGGAGGGAGAGGGGTGGGGAGGGGGAACAGGGAGTACGGGGGGAGGAGGAGGAAGGGAGGGAACTGGTGCACCTAATAAGTTTGTATGAGCTGAAATAAAAAAAAAATGCCAAAAAAAGAAGCATAGATATTGAGAAAAATTCTGTTCCCATCCCTTGATTATTGTTTGAGACATATGATAACCTTGTAGTTGTAGATAAACGTTCATTGATAATTAAACTAAGGGGACTAAAACATGAATATGATCAAGTTACAATGAAAGACAATGAAAGAAGTAACGTTAACATTCCAGGGCAATCTTGTCAGTCATAGATGGAGTGTCCAGGAGGTGGCAGTGGTGAGCACTGATTAAGAGTGTGGGCACATCCCTGGCAGAGAAGATGGATTACTTTTTCCCCCAACAAGAGGGAACTAAGTGGCTGAGATGTGGCAGATACGTGAGGACATCTAAACAAACGAGAGACATTTTTCAATGATGGATGACTTTAAAGTCCCCTGGAGGAGGCTGCATCTTCCTAAACTTTATTGTGTCTCCTTGACTCACTGGGTCAACAGGACTGTTTTAAAATATGACATCATGAATTTTTTTCTCCCTAAGATCTATGAGGGTGGGCAAAAGCAAAGAAATTAGATTATTCATGTCGGATAAGTCTCATCCTTGCATTAATAGAATGCTCAATGCAACTTATTGTCAAATCGTCAGTCTTATCCCAATGGGCTCTCTCTCTTTCTCTCTCTGTGTTTTGTGTGTGTGTATGTGTGTGTGTGTGTGTGTGTGTGTGTGTGTGTTACATTTTGAAGTTCTTTTCAAAGGGAGACACTGGTTAGTGTCTCTCCTGTGGAAATTAGTCCATAGCTCAATCTTTCATTCTATTATGCGAATTATGTATGATCTTGAATATGTTCACTATGTCACTTATGCCCTCAGATTTAAAGCGTGAAAAATGACATAAACCTTTGCTGGTTATTAACTTTTCTGTGGGTTAAGAATTGGGAGCAGCTTGGCTGGATTATTTTGGCCTTGCTAGTATCTGTAACTGAGCGTTTGATTGAGAATGGAGAATCTGTCCCCCCTCAGGTAGGGAGGCCACAACTCTCTGGAGGCTGGATGAGTGTCCTGATGTTATGGTAATTTCTGCCATGTGGTCACATGACTAATATAAAACAAGACTACAGAAGTATTTCTAGGCAAGCCTAGAAAGCCATTCGCTGTCATTTCTACTGTCCTTCAGTGACCACATTAATCAGTTCTGATTCAGTACGGAAGAGGTGTGTGTCAGAGTTTCTTTCGCTGTTATAAAATGCCTGACATAAGCAGCTTAAGAAGGGGAGAGATTTATTTTAACTCACAGTTTTGTATGTTTCAGCCCATGGGTTTTGGGTCCATTGATTCTGGGCCCTTGGTGCAGACAACTTCACGGCCTGTAACCACAGTGGTTCACCTCATGGCTGATGGAAGATTGTGGGGGAAGCGGAGAAAGTACAACAGCTATCCTTACAGGGCATGTCCCAAAGGTTTACTTCCTCCAAATGTGCTCAGTATCAAAGCCAAACGGAAACAGGGCCTGAATACCAGGGGATGTGTCATATGGAAGGCCTGGCTGCCAGGATGCCGAGAGAAGATGACTTTCTTTTTGCAAGTCATCAGGCTGGACATGTTTTCCCTACAAAGCGCTCAAGATGGTTAATCTAGAGTGTCAACTTGATGGAATTTAGAATTACTTGGGACAAGACAACCCTCTGGCCATGTCTATGAGGATGTTCCCAGAGAAGTGTAACTGAGGAAGGAAGACTATTTATTTATTACTTATTCATGTATTTATTTATTTATGTATTTATTATGTGTGTGTGTGAGGGGGTGTGTGTGTGTCAGAGAGCACTGTGTGTGCCTGTGGCGGCCCAAGGATGACTTTGAGAATCATCCTGGATTGCTTCTACCTCCTTTTTGTTTCACTCTGGGGTTTCTCAGGCTCTGCCTTCCAGAGTTGGAAGTACAGGCTGTCACTATTTTCACCTAGTGTTTTTATGTGGGCTTTGGGGTCTAAACTCAGGTCCTTTTGTTTGAATGATCGTGTCACGTCATAACCCCTGAGCTATTTTTCTGGTTGGAAAACTTACTATTAATATAGTTGGCTTTACTCCAGGGGTAGGAGTCCTAGGCAGAATAAACAGAAGAAAGAGAATGGAGCGCCAGCATTCGGCTCTCCCTGCATCTTGTCTTCAGGGGTAATGCAACCAGCTGCCCTTGCCGCTGCCGACGGGCCTTCCTCACCATAATGGACTCTACCCTTGAGCTCTGAGTGAAAATAGACCTTCCTTTTTTTTAATGGGACTTTGGCTAAGCATTTTGTTGCAGCAGCAAGAAGAGTGACAGGCATAGAATTCGAGTCTCCATCGCAGGTGGAGATGTGGAGTCATGGGGGTACATTTGGGATGCCGATGGAAGATGGGGAATATGGAGATCAGAACACATTTACTGCCAAAGCTAGTGGAGAAACTATCTCACATATATTTCACCCATTATGAAGGCAAAACCTGATACAGACAGACCAAACAAATATCAGATAATTCCGGATGGAAAGCCTGAAAATACTGCTTTTCTGTGCTTAGAGGCTAATGTGAAAAGGCCTGTCTCCTTTGAGAAGACCTAGGTCTTCCATCCTGAAGGCAGAGGAAGCTTTTAGTCTGTGATTGCTCAGAACGGTGCCCCAGGTGACTGCCAAGAGGTTTTATACTGCTTTCTGCCAGGCACCTCAGTGATGAAAGTCTACTCATCACTCGATCTTACTGTATTATTGAAACCGTCATGTTCTGCAGAGCAGAGCTATTTGTTTCTCCACACTTCAAGTTGGCACTGGACTTGGCTGGCTTACACTCTCATGTACAATGACTAATTGGCCTGAAATTGAAGGATGGAGAATGAGATTGGGGATGAGAAAGGGTGGGAACTTGTCAACTTATTGTCATCGGCTCCTACCTCTAAATTTCTCATTCCGGGACTCCATTCATCTCCCTACTCAACTGTTCTGTTCCTTGGGAACCTGCTTGACAATAAATGTCGGCATGGGACTGAAGCCCTGTGATATGTCAGCATTTCTTTGACCAGATGCAAGAATAACTGCACAAAATGAGTCCTACAAAGGATTTTGACCATTTATGATTAACTGGAGAATATTCCAGACCTATGGAACTTGTGGCATGAAAAACAATTTCTAGGGCACATGGAAAGGCCAAAGGAAGGCTTCAAGAGATCTCTGTGATCCAGAGTACATTGGCTTGTGGGTAGTGGCAACCCACACCATGGAGCATTTTCTCTTTCTGTATTTCTGTTGCTCATTTGCTACTCATTTGAAATAGTCCTTGACTTGCATATTTACTCAGATTCTTGGTGTTTTTACGATTGCAGTATATACTAGTGTTGTCCATCAACAAATCCATCTCCTTTCTCTAGAACTCTCAATGTTTGCCAAGACACATGGTTGAATGATTAGTATGTGTTTGCCATTAGGCATGATCACATGCATTTGAACATGTGCATGATGAAAGCAACTGAATATCAACGTCTGTGAAATTTTATGTATGTGTTTATCTGTATAAAGGTGAGAGGGCATTGTGTGTGTGTGCGTGTGCGTGTGTGTGTGTGTGTGTGTGCGCGCACACACACACATGTGCATGACTGAGCTTGGAGACTTGAGTTGTTCCTCAACAGCCATCACTTCGTTTTTGTGAGATGGGTCTGTTACTAGGACCTGGGCATATCAGTGCAGTTAGGTCAGCTGCACAGATGGCCACGGGGATCCGTCTGTTCCTACATACTCAGCTCTGGGATCCTAAACAGACATCTCTGTGTTCACCTCTTGACACGGATGCTGGGATCCAGTGTCTGGGTCCCCAGGATTGGATGATGTTCCAGTTACTCTTCTGTTGTTGATACAAACACACGACCAAACAATTTAGGGGACTAAGAGGGTTTATTCCAGTTCAGTTTCTCATTACAGTTCATCTGCATGACAGGAGATTTCACGTTAGCATCAGGAGCCAAGGGCAACTGATCACGTATCCATAGGAGGAGTTGAGAGAGGAACATATTTTCTCAATTACCAGTCTGCCAAAATTCTGAGCCAGCTCTTGCCATCTTATCCACCTGTCTAGGAATAGGCTCACTCATTATGGGATGGGTCTTCCTGCATTAATTAGCTAATCTTCCCAGGTGTGCTCAGAGTTTACCTTGTAAGTAACTTCTCTACGTGGCAAACACTTTATTGAAAGAGCTATTTCCTTAGTTCTATCCGTGAATTTTTTTAGTAATAGTTGTCTAAGTGGACTTTGACCCTGCTTACTCTACAGCCTCTAGAAGCTGAAAGCATAGATATGAAGGCTGAGCTACATGAAACAAGTCATGAGGCAGAAACAAAAGCAGTCCAAATCCCAGATAACGATGTTGTCCTCGCCATGTTAGTTCTCATTTGCTTATGTAATAAAGAGCAGCTAGTTGTTGCAGCCATCACCACTTTTGGCATGGAGCTTCCTTGTTGAGTTATGACAAAGGCTTGCATAGATTTGGTTTAATGCGCTGATCAGCACAAGTCATTGGCAATCAGACTGTCATGCAGCTAGGAATGCTCCACAGCACATTTCATGTGGGAGCTAGGGATGAGTTGCTCCATTGTGGGAAGGGTACAGGCTGCCAGCCAGCTCAGATGTTTCAGATGCCATAGCTTCTGCTGCCAAGAAAACAGTTGCTGTCTCTGAATCTCTGGAGCATGTTCCTGATGATTTATCACGAGGCGCACACTCATTCTTTTATTAGTATTAGTATTATTTGTGTGTGTGTTTTGCATGTGGGTGAGTTTACATGTGTGTTGGAGTGTATATGAGAGGATATCTGAGTGTATATGTGCCTGTGGAGGGCTAAGAGTCACAATGGGAATCATCCTGGATTGCTCTTTCTCCATACCACTTTGTTCTGGGGTTTTCCAAGCTCTGCCTTCCAAGGCTGGAATTTCCTCCTGGCATTTTTACATGGAATGTCGCAATTCAAACTCACATCCTTTTGCCTGCAAGACAAAGCCTTTAACTTCTTGAACCCTCTCCCCAGTCCTGCACACTCATTCTTCATGCACTGAGATCTCAATCACTGTAAGTAACCAATGGTTTCACCCGTGTACAGTCGTTGAAAGTAATGGGGCAGGTGATCTGCAGCATTAATGAATCCAGTGGTAAGTTCTAATTTGTGTGTGTGTGTGTGTGTGTGTGTGTGTGTGTGTGTGTTTATGTGTACACATATGCATATGTGTGTTTGTATGAGTGTGTGTGTGTGTGTTGGAAGTAGATGAAAAAATAAGAAATTCGAAGGTCTTTATGTAATCAAATGAGCTTAAAAACTCCGGAGACAATGATGAAAGGGGAAATAGACTTGGAAATAAATATGCAAAACATGAAACCTATAATGTTTGAGTAACAAGCTGTAATCCTCTCCAAATCAAAGCCTATGTTTAATATGGATGTTTCAATATATCATAGTCTTTAAATTGAAATCAGCTGCTGCTCGATTAAAGAATTACATTTGTCTTCACCACGACCATTTTCCACAAAGTAATTATGGGATACTGATTATGCACAACACGCTGGGTTGTAAACCATGATGAAGTAAACTAAAACAGAAGTGTCTGAAGTAAAGAAAACAGCTTGGCTATGTGTCAGTTTACATGATTTTATCCACATAAACATGCCATAACTCACTCACAATTTGATGCATGTGTTGGATTTCCAGAAATAGTTTTCTGTGATGTGCAAGATGTTTGGTGAATCTTCAGGGATATTTGGTTCCTTCAGTGGATGTCTGTGGAGATGCTATGTTTAGATTTAAAGGGCAATTGTCCCAGTTCCAATTTTGCCAATGATAAAATAAGACTGAGAGATTGAAATCGACTTCTGAAGATCAAAATGTTTCTTAATGAACACTTGATTCTCAACCAAGTCTGTCAACAATAAAATTATGTTTTTACAACACAATACTACTTTCAACCTAATGTTAGTCTTTTACTACTTGTATATTCTATAATGCAGTTGGAAAAATGTAGTGATTTTTTTCTATGTGTTTATTGGGTTTGGAACATTTCTAGATTATGGTTGAGCTTTCATTGATTTACCATTTAATGTCAAAGTTGATACACCGATAATGTAAGCAAAGTTATCAAAGAAGGTAAAGCATGGATCATATTTTAAGCCCATATTCATGGTTTCTTTTCCTTAAACGTGCTTATTTTAAGGAGGATATGCTGAAATGTATTGCCCAAAAGTGTACAAACTGGATACATACAAACTTTTGAATGGCAAAATGGAATTTCTGCTGAGAAAATATTAGGAAGTCTCAATTAAGGAAAGAATCTTTGTCAATTGATGCAGATCACACCCCAGTAAAGATAGAAAAGGAGCACTCTAATTGGCTGTCATTGAGATGGTTTCTGTGGAGGGTTCTTGGGAAGGTCCCCCTACCTTGAAATGATCAGGGATACAAAGTCACACCAAAGCCAGTACCTAATATATTGAAGGAGATTTATTGTCAAGCAAACAAGCAGGAGGACAAAATAGGCAAGCAGCGTGGCTGTCTCAGAAACAGAGAAGCAGAGAGAGAGAGAGAGAGAGAGAGAGCGAGAGAGAGCAAGAGAGCAAAAGGCTGGCAGAAAAGCAGAGAGCGAGACATACACACACAGAATCTAGTTTTGGGGGTCTCTTACTGGACATGGTCACATGACCAGGAGTACTGGGATGGGAAGTGGGGCTCACCCCAGGGTGGGTGACAGTGCTTGGACAAACGTGCCAGTTTATCTTAGTTGCAGGTGGGCTGGGGCTGGAGAAGTTGCAGGCAGGATGGGGGCTGTGGAGCTGTCCTTGGGAGGATGGAGCTGCCTTATGTAGACTGGGAACTGCGAAGGGTTCTTAGTCTGAACTCGTACATTGGAGGGAGGGGGCAGCCCATTTTGTGTTTGACATTGCTAACATCCAGCAGTTTCTACGGCAAGAATTAGTCTATACAGTGGGTTGCTCAGTGGCAACTATGCAGCAGCCTTTGACTTTGTGCATGAAATCTTTCTGTTTACTGAGGAAAAATCAGCTTTTACTTCAAAAAGAATGAAGAATAATTTATTCTGGAGCCAGATATGAATGGCTGTGGATTCAGGTTGCCCCAAAATACCATGTGCCAAAGTAATAAAAGTTTTTATGAAATTTTTGTAGTTACAGGACAAAAGAATATCACTATCCAGCTCTTTTCAAACATACTGATGAAACTATTTGGTGAGTGGGTTATAGCAAAGTGGGGAAAAATCTGTTATAAGTTTAGGATGTTATCCAATGATATTCTTAGCTTAGCTTGTGGGTTGGAGGAATCTAGTCATCTGTTAAGTTTATACACCTCAAAAGTTTCCATTTGGTAGCCACAAGGCTGTTTGCTCAGGCACACTGGTGAATGACGAATGGCCAGTAATGACTAAATACAGCCCATGATAATTTTGGTCTGGGTTTGGCTCATTCCAATTGTCTACAGTCATGGAGTTAGTCAATCGGCCTTATAGAATCTTTAACATGGTCACGGTTGTTCTCTGCTCACTTCAGTGTGATGTGGCACTTTTTCTTCGGAAGCAGTACAGTCACCTTGAACTTGGCCCCAGTCTCAGCCAGTAAATAATGCAAGAGGTTGGGGAGGTTCTTGAAACTGACAAGCTTGGGAGGAGGAGGGCTCTATCCAGGATGAAGATAATGGCGAGGAGGGGAGAAGAAGCCTTTCCTGCCAGCCAAGCAGATAGAAGTTAGAGCAGTCTGAAAGGAAACCCAGTAAAGAAGCCTAGAGAAGACTACTGAACACCAAGTGGTTCAGTTTGAAGAAAATTCCAGAGAGAGAGAGAGAGAGAGAGAGAGAGAGAGAGAGAGGAGAGAGATCCATCTAGGCAGTCTCTGGGAAACATGTCAGCCATACTGTAGTCCTTCTTTAGTCAGTAACTCATGCCTATGCTCCTGTAAGTTATCCCAATAAACACATTGGTGTATTGTTGCTTTGGTCTGTCATGGAACTCTTATCTGGGGTGGAAAGACAGTTGTGTGGCATCTCCCCAGAAAAAGTCTTCACATGGCATTGAGTTACATGCCTATCTGGTGAGAAATTGGATTAACATTTTCAGTCATATCCAGAAGGATGTGCATCAATGCTAAGTGTTTGAATCTGGTGGGAGACAGCATCCCTTGCTCCCATTCCCCACATAGAATGCAAACATACAGCAGACTGTGCATGTGTTTTCTTTGTTATACACAAAAACTAAGGTTTTGGTGTTTATTTGGCCGGTGAGTGGACTTAGGCACTAATTCTTACATATCCTTGAGCTGCAATGAAACATTTGAAGCTGAAAGGTCAGCTTTATATTTGCAAGTGTAAATTTCTCACTATTTTTTTCAAAACAAGCAATACAACTTTTTTTCATTGCCAACAGTTTGAGTCTAACAGACCTGTGAGTTTGCATGGTGGCACATAACAAAACTCATAGTCATTTTTAAGTTATTCCCATTTGTTCAAGTGTTCATTTATCAAAACAAGATTTCTTGGGAGATAAAACATCTCACTTGTACATACAAACAAGTAAGTAGCTAATTCTTCCCTCAAATATTTTATTATGAAAAATGCATTCATTCCTTTCCAATACATTATTTGTATACTTGCTACTTTATTTGTTTGTAGGTTAATTGTTGATTAGAGCAGTACTGTTATTTGTACAAAATCTTTCCTCTGTCTGACCCATCCTTTTTTGACATTGAAATCCCAAATGGTAAGGAGTTGAGTATTGTTAGTATTATTTTATTTATGTGTGTGACCTATAGTGTGGACAAGTGTTCAGGTTTATGTGAATTTGTGTGTGGATGTGTGCATATGTGTGTGTATATGTGGGGACAGAGGTCAGTGAAGGGTGTCCTCCCCAAATGCTTCTACATCTTGCTTTTTGGGACAGGATCTCCCACTGAACTTGAAGCTAACTAATGTTACAGTTAGATACATGTATTGACTGATAGTTGATGGTTCAGGATCTGGGCACATTAGTAAAGAATCAGAGGTTGAGATAAGCCCCGAGTGAGCCTACAGGAGATTGTCTGATAGATGTAGAGGCCCATCTCATGGTAGATGTTCCTGGGGAGGTGGATAAGGTGGAGGGAACTGGGTAAGAAAATTGGCAAACTTCTGTATACTTGGCAAGACATGCTGGTCTGGTAAGTGTGGATTGTCCCTCTCTCAGCTCTTATGTGGATATGTTGTAGCCCTCAGCCCTTGGCCCTCAGTATTGATGTGGACTCTACTGCTAGTCTGGAAAGGAGCTAAAACTGGACAGTTGTAAGCCAAAATAAAACCCCTTGTTCCCTTAAGCTATTTGGTTATGAATTTATTGGTAATAATTCAGGCAAGTGTGACAGCTGGACTTACTGGCTAGCAAGCTTCAGGGATCATCTTGTCACCAATTCCCCAGTGGTATCACCTTGCTCAGCTTTATAAGTGGGGCTCTAAACTCAAGTCCTACAGCAGTTTGCCATGTATAGTTGCTGAACAGGATTAAATCTTCACTTGCAGCTGTCCTCAGCATACATCCCATGGTTCTGGCATCTCTGGGCTTTCCTATGCACTGTAAGCTTTGCCTTCGTTTGCAGAAACTCCAAATCTACCACTGGGTGATAAGCTCTAGCTATGCTCCATGAACCCCTCTCCCTTCAATCTTACATCAAAATCAGTAACACCTGGATGATGGTGATAAGTTCTGCAGTGACACAGAGGTAGAGCCAGACCTGCTTGAACCACAGCTGTACCAATTCCAGCATGCTGGTCCTGGAAAAGCCTATTCATGTATTTATTTATTTATTTATTTATTTATTTATTTATTTATTTATTTATTTATCCCCTCTGCATTCTTTTCCTTTCTCCTTTCCTTTTCTCCCCCTCTCTCCTTCCCCTTCTTCCAGGGCCTTCCCCTTCCTCCCTCCTATCCCCTGGAGCATCCTTTTGTGTCAATGCCAAACCTTCTTCTGAGTCCTCCACCCTAGTGAGGGTTCTGGACTCAGTGGCATAGACCAGAGTCTTTTCTTGGGCTCCCCATTAGTATGGGAACTCTGCTATGACTGTTTAATCCCTTGCTTCTAAGGATCCTACTGCCTGGAGCCTTCTCCTCTATGATCCATGCTAGACTTTGGAGGGGGGTCATTGACATGTCAGCCATTGTGCAGGTCAGGCAAAGTCCAGTTCTGGCTGCTGCAGCCCTGACTTGTATGGAGTATCTTGCATATTGTTGGTCCTCCCCATCTTTAGGCTCTTACAATCTTGCTGCCCCCTCTTCTGCAAGGGTCCCTGAGCTTTAGGGTGGGAAAAGGGATTTAGTTGGTCTTGTTCTAGGTGATTAATGTAGGATCTTTGGTGTTCTGAATCATGGTTTGTTGTTTTCAGTTTTGCTGGAAAAGCCTTTTTCTAAGCAGCCAAAACATTTGAAGGGAAAGAAACTTCTTCAACTTGGGCTTTTGGCACTGAAGAAATTTGGGTTTTCAAGCCACAGAATATCCACACAGTGGTATTCATTTCTCCACCATCCCAGTGCAAAGCACTAGATTTTTCCTTCAATGACATTTATTTCTCTAATTCCACAGCTGCTCTGCTAGTCTGCCCTTTCTACTTTCAAAACTTCAAGACTGCCAACACAGTTCTCCTCTATCGAGTAAACCAGTCCATCACAAAGGTTAAAGAACTTCAACTTTGCCAAAGTCCTTGATCCCTTCATTACAAGCTGGGCCCAGATCCCCAACTCTCTCAGCATTTCCATTCTCAAAAGGGCCCATTAAACTTTGCAGAATGGTGCTTATTATCCACAGACTCAAAAATTTCAAAGATCTCAAGGTTTCTCCAACAAAAACCATTCATATTTGGCAAAAGCCACATATTCAGATTTATCAGCTACACCCCACTTCTCTGGTACCAAATTCTGTATCAGCTTGCCTGAATGGTTGCTGATAAATGTATGTCAAAACAGCTTAAGGGAACAAGAGGTTTTATCCTCTCTTGCAATAGTTCAGTTACAGTTTTTTGTCCAGCATGGCAGAAGAGTGCATACCAATACAAGAGCTGAGGGAACTAGCCGCATCATAGCCATCTAATCACAAGAACCACTGAGAGAGGGAAAATCCTTACTTGTCAGACCAGCATGTCTGGACAAATATACAGAAGGATGCCTCTTGCTTAATTGGTTCCCTCCATCTTATTAACTAGTCCTATCCACCATGGATTGGGCTTTCCCAATCAACTACACAATCTCCTGCAGGTTTTTTCTGGACTCAACTAACTACTAATATTTTGCAAATGTGGCCAGAGCTCAATTCTTCAGCCATCAAGTTGACACCTGTGCTAAACTATGACAAATCATGTTTGTGTGACAAGTACTTTATTGTCTGAGCTTTCTTTCCAGTCCCAAGAGTTAATTATTTTTTTATTTGTGTTTTGATATTGACTAATTCCTATCTCCTACTTTTCAATCAGATCCATAGGCACCTTCTATAATATTTATTCTTAGCATTTCCCATCATCTGATAGTTTTGAACTTTCATGCTGAGTAAAAGATTAATTTTCTGTATTACATAAACAATAATTGTACTTACAGTTTAGCGCTGATATAAGATAAAGTATGTTAATATAGACAAAGTGCTTAGTGCATTCCTAGTACATAACAGATGATCAATATAAATTGGATATAATTACCATTTCATTGTTGTAGTTCTGATCATTACATTTCACCATTACCAACAGCAATAGTTTTCTAATTTTTTTTGCCATCAATATGGTCTTCTGCCAATATTTTCTCCATAGAACAAGCCAAAGTATATTCATTTAAGGTTCAAGCATATTATTCCACTGTTGCTTTATATAGTAGCTCCCTTCTGCTCATGGGATATAATCTAAATTCTATAATACTGTGATCTAGTTTATAATTCTCCTGCCTCATCTCTTAGCCTTCTAGGTCAAAATCCAAGTTTTATAATATTTGAAAATTATGTTAAATTATTACCTTTGGTTTATTTTTGATTAACAATGAGTTCATAAGGCAAATGATCATTCTTTAGTAATTGGCAATATTTCCAAATTTAGGTATTTTAAATTCCCATAAATAGGGCTGGAGAGATTGGTTCAGGGGTGAAAACTCTGCCCTGCAAGCAGAAATCCCTGAGTTTAAAACCCAGGTCCCACGTAAAAAATGCCAGGCAGAAATGGTGATGGCCTGCACTTCTGACCCTAGTAAGCAGAGCCTGAGAAATCCCAGAGTGAAGCAAAAAAGGAGGCAGGAGCAATCCAGGATGGTTCTCCAAAGTTATCTTTGGTCCTCCACAGGGACATACAAGTGCCTTCTGAGACACACACACACACACACACACACACACACACACACACACACACCCCCCACAATAAATAAGTAAAAATAAACAATGTTTAAATTCCATAAATATTTTCAGTTATATTTATAACTAATTGTCCTAACTGTACAATTTAAGCAGATTTTACAGTAAAACTTTTTCTTACAGTAAAATGCATAGCATGAAGATTGGGCTTAGCTATTTTTGTAATATACAGTTCATTAAACATGTTTATGTTCTTTTACAAAAGGGCTTTTAAATTAAAACTTTAAAGTAATCTTTCTGAACAATTAAAAATTATGGACATCTGATCAAAACTTGTTATAAATAGATCCTTGCAAAAACTCATGTTTTGCTCACAAATGTTAATAAAAATCTTTTAAATTAAAGCGAAATTATCAGTGAATTATTTAATGTAAAAACATTAAAATATTGTATCCAATTCCCTTAAACATTTAGACATTCTTAAATTATACAAAAACATTAGGCATGAGATTGGGTCAGTGTTTTAGTGACATCTTGATACAGAGTAAAAAGTTGTCTTAGGTACAGTAGGATCATATAAAGGAATGGTTTAATACTGTTTGATAAGGTAAATAATTAAAAGAATTAGAGATGGTCAAAAGAGATAACAACGCCCTTTACACCCCACCCCGCTCTGCTGGTCGGGATGCGCCCCGCGCCCTAGGTGGTAAGTCTTCGCCCCGCTCACCGCCCACCAGGACCCCAGGTCAGCCCACAGGGACCCGGCTCCAACTCCCACCATCCAGCCGGAGCCTCGCGCGTGGGGCCAAGGGACGAGGAGGACCTCCCCCTGCGCCCGGGCCCCGCCCCAGCTGCCCTCGGGTTAAATAGCTCCACGACGACGCCCCCCTCCTCTCTTTACACCCCACCCCGCTTCGCAGGTCTGGACGCGCGCGGTCCAGCCGGGTCCTCACCCCACAACCTAGGTAAGTCTCTGCCCACGCCCGCCCACCAGGACCCCAGGCCAAATAATTCAGTTTAGTGAAATTGAGAGATCTTAAGAGTTAAAATGACAATGCCAAAGTCAAAGTGCAAATCCATGAGAAGCAACACTCAAGTAAACAAATTTCGCACTGAAGAAATTAATCCCATAATGTTAGACTCCATCCAGAACAAACCCACGGAAAAAGGCCAAGAAAGCCTCACCCAGGATAAAGACTTTCAAAATATGATCATTACCATGTTCAATACTATGAAAGAGGAAATCCGGGAGGAATTACATAATCGAATCAATCACTTTGAAGAGGAACACAACAGACATCTGAAGGAGTTGAGAAAAACAGTGTAAGAAACAAAAAGTGGCATAGAGCAGTTAAAACAAACTCAAGCAGAGTTTAAAACTGAGCTAAAAGACAAGTTATCTTCAACCCAGAACTCCACAGAGAGTCTTATCAACAGAACTAACGAAGCAGAAAACAGAATTTCAGACCTTGAAGATAAAGTGGGAGTACTAACCAGCTCAATGGAAGAGGTTGTTAAAGCCAAAAAGATACTTGAGAGAAATATCCAAGAGATATGGGACACCCTGAAAAAGCCTAACATGCGTATTCATGGAATACCAGAGCAAGAATCTCAAAATACCACCCCTGAGGAAATTTTTCAAACGATCATCAAGGAAAACTTTCCTCATCTAAAAAAGAGAGGCCCATCCATATACAAGAGGCATTCCGCACCCCAAACAGATACGACCAAAATAGAAGCACGCCACGGCAAATAATAGTTAAAACACTCCACATTCAAGATAAAGAACTGGTGCTGAGAGCTTCAAGGGAGAAAAAACAAGTCACTTTTAAAGGTAAACCTATTAAAATAACAAATGACTTCTCAGTCGAAACAGTAAAAGCAAGAAGAGCTTGGAGTGACATACTTCAAGTATTGAATGAGCAAAAATGTCAACCCAGGCTGATTTACCCTGCAAAACTATCAGTCATGATTGAGGGAGAAAGAAAAATTTTCCAGCACAAAGACAACTTTAAGGGATACATGTCCACTGAACCAGGCCTTCAAAAACTGCTAGAAATGATACTCAAGCGTGAAGAAAAAAACAGGCATATCCAGGAGAACAGAAGGCAAATATAACACCATTAAAAACGAAGCAATATACTTATAAAAGCTACCAAACATAATAAATGTCTGGAAATAACAATAGTTTCTCCATTATAACACTAAATGTTAATGGAATTAATTCACCGATCAAGAGACACAGATTACAAACTTGGATTAAAAATCACAATCCATCAACTGCTGCCTGCCTGCAGGAAACCCATCTCACCACAAAAGATAGACACGCTCTAAAAATAAAAGGCTGGTCAACAATTCTACAAGCAAATGAAGCAGAAAACAGGCAGGGGTAGCCATTATGCTATCAGACAAAGTGGACTTCAAACCAAAGAAAATTATAAGAGACACGGATGGATACTACATTTTAGTCACAGGTACAATTCACCAGGAAGACTTCACAATACTGAACATATATGCACCCAATACGGGCCCCTCCACATTCATTAAGAAAACCCTACAGCGTCTAAAGCAAAAAATCAATCCCCAAACGATAATTCTTGGGGACTTCAACACCGCCCTCTCAACATGGGATAGATCAACAGGTCAAAAGCTTAACAGAGACACTTTGGAACTTAATCAAACCCTGAAAGAAATGGACCTTACAGATCTCTATTGAACTTTTCACCCACGCACCAAAGAATACACATTTTTCTCAGCAGCACACGGAACTTTCTCCAAAATAGATCACATATTGGGCCACAAAATGAATCTACACATATACAAGAAAGTTGAAATTCTAACCTGTGCCCTATCAGACCACCACGGCCTAAAGCTGGACATCCACAACACATCAAACAAGAGAAAATACACTAACTCCTGGAAACTTAACACTATGATGCTGAATGAGAACTGGATTCAGGAAGAAATTAAAAAGGAAATTCAAGATTTCCTGAAAGTGAATGATAACGAAAATACAACTTACCAAAATCTCTGGGACACAATGAAAGCTGTTCTAAGAGGTAAGTTCATAGCTCTTAATGCCTACATCAAAAAAATGGAAACATCAGAAATAAACAACTTAACAATGCAGCTTAAAGCTTTAGAGAAACTAGAGCAATCTGCTCCCCAAAGTAGTAGAAGAGAGGAGATTAGCAAAATAAGGGGAGAAATATCTGAAATCGAGATTAAGAAAACGATAGAAAAAATCAACCAGTCAAAAAGCTGGTTCTTTGAAAAAATCAGTAAGATTGATACACCCCTAGCTAAATTAACCAAAAGCAAGAGAGAGAAAACCCAAATTAACAAAATTAGAAATGAACATGGAGTTATCACTACTGATACCCAAGAAATCCAGAGAATTATAACATCATATTTCAAAAACTTATACTCTGTGAAGTTTGACAACACAAAAGAGATGGATGAATTTCTAAGTAAACACAACTTACCTAAATTGAATCAGGAAGTTGTGAATTATTTAAATAGTCCTATAACATATAAGGAAATTGAGGAAGTAATCTCGAATCTTCCCACCAAAAAATGTCCTGGACCAGATGGATTCAGCACAGAGTTCTACCAGACATTTAAGGAGTTAATAACACCAATACTCCTTAAACTGTTCCATCAAATAGCAAAGGAAGGAACACTACCAAATTCCTTCTATGAAGCTAATATCGTCTTAATCCCAAAACCTAATAAAGATTCACTTAAAAAAGAAAACTATAGGCCGATCTCCCTGATGAACACAGACGCAAAGATTCTCAACAAAGTCTTAGCAAATCGGATTCAAAAACATATCAAAAAGATCATTCACGGGGACCAAGTAAGGCTTCATCCCTGGCACACAAGGTTGGTTCAACATACGCAAATCAATAAATGTAATTCATCATGTAAATCAGTCCAAAGTCCAAGACCACATGATGCTCTCGATAGATGCAGAAAAAGCTTTTGACAAGATCCAACAGCCTTTTATGATCAAAACGCTAGAGACAGTAGGAATGGAAGGAACCTTTATCAATATAATAAAAGCTATATACAACAAGCACACAGCAAGGATTATGCTCAATGGGGAACAATTGGAAGCATTCCCACTTTGATCAGGAACTAGACAAGGCTGTCCACTCTCACCACTTCTATTCAATATTGTACTTGAAGTCTTAGCTGAAGCCATAAGACAAGAAAGGGACATAAGAGGGATTCAAATCGGCAAGGAAGAAGTCAAGCTATCCCTATTTGCAGATGACATGATCTTATACCTGAGTGATCCCAAAAACTCCCCCAGGAAGCTCCTGGAACTAATTGAGAAGTTCAGCAGGGTGGCAGGATACAAAATAAATGTGCAAAAATCAGAGGCCTTCCTATATGCCCAGAATGAAAGAAGTGAAAAAGCCTTGAGAGAAACAAACCCATTTACTATAGCCCCTAAAAAAATGAAATACTTTGGTATAAACCTAACCAAGGAGGTAAAAGACCTTTACAATGAAAACTTTAAAACCCTAAAGAAAGAAATAGCAGAAGACACCAGAACGTGGAAAGACCTCCCTTGTTCCTGGATTGGCAGAATCAACATCGTAAAAATGACCATCCTACCAAAGGCAATATACAGATTCAATGCTATACCAATTAAAATCCCAAAGCAATTCTTCAAAGAAGTTGACCAAAAATCTCAAAGTTCTTATGGAGGCACAAAAGACCCAGGATAGCAAAGACAATCCTGATTAACAAAAACACAGCTGGAGGTATTGCCATACCAAACCTAAGTCTATACTACAAATCCATAGTAATAAAAACAGCCTGGTACTGGCTCCAAAATAGACACACAGATCAATGGATAAGGATTGAAGACCCAGATATAAGCCCACAAAGTTACAGCCATTTGGTCTTTGGCAAAGGGGCCCAAAGAATCCAATGGAAAAAGAACAGCATCTTCAACAAATGGTGCTGGCAAAACTGGATCTCCACATGCAGAAGATTAAACCTGGACCCGTACTTGTCACCATGTACAAGACTTAATTCCAAATGGATCAAGGACCTTGATATCAGGCCAGAGACTATAAAAACCATAGTTGAAAGGATAGGGAACTCCCTTCGAGCTGATTGGGCTAGGCCAACAGTTCCTAAACAGACATCCAATGGCACAGTCACTGCTACCAACTCTCAACAGTTGGGACCTTGTGAAATTAAAGAGCTTCTGTTCAGATAAAGAGATTATAATGCGAGCTCAAAGGCAACCCACAGAATGGGAGAAAATCTTCACTAACCACACATCTGATAGAATGCTGCTGTCCAGAGTGCACAAAGAACTTAGAAAACTAAACATCAAGGAAACCAATGGCCCAATTAAAAAATGGGCCCTGGAACTTAAAAGAAACTTTACCAGAGATGAAATTAAAATGTCTAACAAATATCTTAAAAAATGCTCCACTTCTTTAGCCATCAGGGAAATGCAAATCAAAACTTCCCTGACATATCATCTCACCCCGGTCAGGATGGCAAAAATCCACAATACTAACAACGACAAATGCTGGAGAGGATGTGGAGAGAGGGGAACTCTCCTACATTGTTGGTGGGAATGCAGGCTCATACAGCCACTCTGGCGAGCCGTCTGGAGATTCTTAAAGAAATTAAAGATTGAAATGCCATATGACCCTGCTATTCCACTTTTGGGAATAACCACCCATACAGCAGAGGTTCACCTCGATAGCACAAGCACGACCATGTTCATAGCAGCACTGTTTACAATAGCAAAGTCATGGAATCAGCCCAAATGTCCAACAGTTGACGAGTGGATAAGGAAAAGGTGGTACATCTATACAATGGAGTACTACTCAGCCATCAAAAATGATGAATTACTGGAATTTTCTGGGAAATGGATATCATTAGAAACCATTATATTTTGTGAAGTATCCCAGACCCAGAAAATTAAGCACCGTATGTACTCCCTAATAGTTGGCTCCTAGTACCAAACCCACCCAGCCCACCTAGAGACAGTAATTCCAAGGATTATGAACAGGAGGGATGGGGTAGGAGGGCCACACCAGAAACAAGGAGAGAGGGGACCATGTTACAGCAGGGAAAATAGGTCTCCACCAAGGACCCAAATAAGTAATGAGACATCTGATTAAGTTCACAGACTTTTGTTCCTGATCATTTACTACTGAGGGGGTGTGATCTCACCAGAAGAGGAGGGCATATAGTCTGGCAGATAAAAAGTAACCATTTTGCAAATGGGTGATAGACCCCTCCCTTAGTATGGTTTCCCACTTTTATTACATCTACCTTTGAATGTGCTTTTATCACAAGACTCTAACAGCTTTTTGTCTCTGCCAGGGGGTAACATACAATGCCCACCAGGATGGAGTGAAGGGCATTGCAGGAGCAGCAAAACTGCAAAAGAAAATCAACAAACCACAATCCAGAACTTCAGAGACTCTATATCAACCACCTAGAACTAGGCCAGCTTAGTCTCTCCCCATCTTGAAGCTCAGGGAAATTTGCGGAAGAGGGGGCGGTAAGAGTGTAAGAGCAAAAGGATGGGAGGAGCAATGATATGCAAGGTACTCCATACAAGTTAGGGCAGAAGCAATTATAATTGGACTTTGCATGCCCTGCGCATTGTCCAACACACTGTTGACCTCACAAAGTCTAGCATCTGCTAAAGGCACCAAGATCCTTGGAGGCAAGGGATTGGCAGCCACAACAGTGTTCCTATACCTAAGGGGAACATGGGAAAGGGTTCAGGGAAAGGCCACTGGGTCCTTGTATGTCATCGGAGAGGAGGGCCCAGAGGAAAATCAGACATGCACAAGAAAGGACTCTCTGGGAATTGGGGTGGGAGGCACTGGGGGATGGGGAGGGAGAGGGGTGGAGAGGGGGAGCAGGGGTTCGGGGGGAGGAGGAGGGAGGGAGGGAACTGGTGTGCCTAATAAGTTTGTATGAGCTGAAATTAAAAAAAAAAGAGATAACAACTGTGGGGGTCCCCGGGGATCACAGAAGGGTCCTCCACACGAGGGATTAAGGAAAGGTGAGTACGCTGTCCCCTCACTCCCAGCCCTCCTACTCAAGGACAATCAAAGGCAACAGGGAATCTAGTCAAGTAGGAACTCCTTTATTATAAGTCCACAATCATCTTATATAGGTAGGGGAATTCCAGGGCGGGGAAATGGGCAACCAATCATCTTAAAGGTAAGCCAGCATGCAGGCTGTATGTAGTGAAATTTCTTTAGAATATCCTGAGCTACTCCCTCCTGACTTCCTCCATCCTGAGCTGTTTAACACATCTGAGCTGCCCCCTCCTGACTTCCCCTGAGCTGGTCAAAACATACTGAACTGCCCTCCAGACTTCCTCCATCAAAACATCTTTGTCTAACTTTGCCAGATTATTGAGGTCATCTAGACTGAGGCCCCCACAAACAACACTTTTAAGAAGTGCCCTGGTTATCATATTTTGTAGAGGTATACACCATAACCTTTCTGTGATTGTATTGCGTTGTAATTCTCTAGACATAGAAGACTTTATAGAAATGGATATTATGCAAATGATTCTCATACATGGTGATACAAATGAGCTGTGCTTATCAAAGATAAAGTTCATTTCCACCTTTTATAAAAACCAGTCTTAAATAATTATAAGTTGGTTCCAGTCTTCATCTCAGTCTACTCATTTAGCAGCACTTACTGCAACTATAAATTCCTGGAGTTACTTTTCTGTTGCTATGAAAAAAAAATTACTCTGGCTCAGGCAGCTTAAGGGAAGAAGGCTTTATTATTTGTTTATGGTTTCAGAGGGGATAGTATTTATTATGGTGGAAAAGATGCAGCATGAAGGCACTGAGGCTGAAGCAGGTGGTCAGTTCATGTCACGGCAGCCATCAGAAGGCAGAGAGAGCAAGAGAGAGAAAGTACATCCAGGTTGCCACACCTCAAGCCCTACTGCAGTGACAGACTTCTTCCAACAACCTCAGGTACTAAAGATGCCACAACTTCCCTACGTAGTGTCACCAGTTGGGAACTGAGTATTCAAACAAATGAGTCTGGGGCAGCGGGAGATGATCCACATTGAAACCATGATATGTATATATGTTTCAAATTCTCCTTTGAACAATTTAGCCATTTATCTAATTATTTCATTAATTAAAAAGTTAAATAAAAATCTTTGAGAGCATTCATTTTGTAAGATAATATTTATTTATTCATTTATTTATGGGGTTTTAAGATGGGATGGGGTAAGGGGGGGCCACTGGAAGAAAGGGAGGGAGGGGGGTGAAAGGAAGGGGAAAAGGGGGGGAGTGTAAGGGTGACTGGGGAGGGATGGAGAGAGGGAGGAGACCAGGGTACCTATTAAGCTTCTATGATTGGGGAAAAACACTAAGATAAGGTCTTATTATGTAGTCTGACAAATCTCAATAATCCTGTTAAAGGGATTATTGAGCCCAAAGCAGGAGACCAGTTAATATCATAGCAGACATTAGGAGGCAGACAGAGCAAGAGACAAAATGATGTGAGATCAGGGTACCACACCTCAAGACCTGTGTTTTCTGTAGCAAAGTTCTACCTTCTCTTTTCCTGTTTCATTTTCTTTTCTTTTATTTTTTTCTTTTTCTTTTATTATTTTTTCTTTTTCTTTTTTATCTATCTATCTATCTATCTATCTATCTATCTATCTATCTATCTATCTATCTATCTACCTACCTACCTACCTACGTACCTATCCATCTATTTGTTATTCCCCAATCATAGAAGCTTAATAGATACCCTGGTCTCCTCCCTCTCTCCACCCCTCCCCAGTCACCCTTACACCCTCCCCCTTTTCCCCTTTCTTTCACCCCCCTCCCTCCTTTTCTCCCAGTGCCCCCCCCTTACCCTGTCCCATCCTTTAGTGTGAATGTCAAACTTCCCTCTGCATCCTCCGTTCTAGTGAGGTGTAAAGACTCAGTGGCATTGCCCAGAGCCCTTTCTTGGGCTCCTCTTTAGTATGGGAACACTTTTATGACTGTTAATTGCTTGCCTCTAAGGATCCTAGTGCCTGTGATCCATGCTAGACTTTGGGGGAGGGTCATTGACATGTCTGTCATTGTGCAGGTCATGCAAAGTCCTATTATGGTTACTGCAGCTGTAACTTGTGTGGAGTATCTTGCGTATTGTTGCTCCTCCCCATCTTTAGGCTCTTACAGTCTTACCGCCCCCCTCTTCCCCAAATTTCCCTGAGCTTCAGGATAGGGAGAGATTTGGCTGGTCTGGTTCCAGGTGATTAATGTAGGGTTTCTGATGTTCTGAATTATAGTTTGTTGTTGTTTTAGTTTTGCTGTTCCTGCATCACCCTTGGCTCCATCCTGATTGGTATTGGAAGTCACCTCCTAACCAGAGATAAAAGGCTGTCTAAATGGAATCTTACTATAAGAGTAGATTCAAAGGTAGATTGAATAGGGCTGGAGAGGTGGCTCAGGGGTTAAGCCTCCGCCTTGCAGGCGGAAGGTCCTGAGTTCGGATCCCAGATCCCACGTATAGACGCCAGGCGGAAGCAGGGGCGGCCTGCGCTTCTGGTCCTGGTAGGGCTGAGCCTGTGAATCCCAGGACAGAAGGAGGTGGAGGCGTCCATGGTGGTTCGTGAATTCGTCCGTGGTTCTACACATATAGAGGCACACACACACACAGACACACACACGCACGCACACATACACACGCACATGCACACAGTTGAATAAATAATAATAATAAAAAAATTAAAAAAAAAAGGTAGATGGAATAGGAGTAGGAGACCGCAGTGGGGGGTGGTTAGTCTCCCATTTGCGGGATGGTTACCATCTATCTGACAGACTCTATACCCTCCCTGACTGGTGAGATTAAACCTCCTCAGTTGCAAGTGACCAGGAAGGAAAGTGAGTGAGCTTAACCAGATGTCTCACTAGTTACTTGCAATACTTGATGGTGACCTGTTTTCTCTACTGTAGATGATCCCCTATCTCCTTATTTCTGGGGGCACCCTCCTTCCCCTTCCCTCCTGTTTATAATTTTTGCAATTACTGTAGGTATTACAGAGATTTATCTTTGAGTGTGTCACCAAGTGGGTTTGGTACTAGGATCCCCTTATTAGGAGGTATATATGGCACTTAATTTTCTTTGTCTGGAATACTTCACTCAATATAATTGTTTCTAATTCCACCCATTTCCTAGCAAATTTCATTAATCTCTCTTTTTTGATGGCTGAGTAGTATTCCATTGTATAAATGTACCATGTTTTCCTTATCCACTTGTCAACTGTTGGGCATTTAGGTTGATTCCATGACTTTGCTAGTGTAAATAGTGCTGCTATGAACACGGTTGTGCTTGTGTCATTGAGGCGAATTTTTGCTTTATAGGGAATTATTCTCAGAAGTGGAATAGCAGAGTCATATGGCATTTCAATCTTTAGCTTTTTTAAAAATCACCATACTGATCGCCAGAGTGGTTGTATAAGCCTGCATTCCCAGTAGCAATTTAGGAGAGTTCTCTTCTCATCACATCCTCTCCAGCATTTGGTGTTGTTTCAATTGTGGATTTTTGCCATCCTGACTGGGATGATATCTCAGGGAAGTTTTGATTTGCATTTCCCTGATGACTAAGGACGTGGAGCATTTTTTAAAAGATATTTGTTAGACATTTCAGTTTCGTCCCTGGAAAAGTTTCTTTTGAGTTCCCAGGCCCATTTTTTAACTGGGCCATTTATCTCCTTGGTGTTTAGTTTTCGATGTTCTTTGTGCACTCTGGATAATAGAGCTCTATCAGATATGTGGTTAGTGAAGATTTTCTCCCATTCTGTGGGTTGCTTTTTTGCTTGGTTTACAATCTCTTTATCTGAACAGAAGCTCTTTAATTTCACAAGATCCCAACTGTTGAGTGTTGGTGGCAGTGACTGTGCTATCAGATTTCTGTTTAGGAACTGTTGGCCTAGTCTACTCAGCTTGAGGGAGTTCCCTACCCTTTCAACTAGGGTTTTTATAGTCTCTGGCCTAATACTAAGGTCCTTGATCCATTTGGAATTAATTTTTGTACATGGTGACAAGTACAGGTCCAGTTTTAATCTTCTGCATGTGGAATCCAGTTTTGCTAGCACCATTTATTGAAGATGCTGTTCTTTTTCCATTGGATTTTTTTGGCACCTTTGTCAAAGATCAAATGGATGTAGTTGTGTGGGCTTATATGTGGGTCTTCAACCTTTATCCATTGATCTATGTGTCTATTTTGGAGCCAGTACCAGGCTGTTTTTATTACTATGGATTTGTAGTATAGATTAAGGTTTGTTATACTTCGAGCAGTGTTTTTGTTACTCAGGATTTCTTTTGTTATCCTGGGTCTTTTGTGCTTCCATATGAATTTTGAGATTGTTTGGTCAATTTCTTTAAAGAATTGCTTTGGGATTTTAATTGGTATAGCATTGAATCTGTATATTGCTTGTGGTAGGATGGTCATCTTTATAATGTTGATTCTGCCAATCCAGGAGCTTGGGAGGTCTTTCCACCTTCTGGTGTCTTCTGTAATTTCTTTCTTTAGGGTTTTAGAGTTCTAATTGTAAAGGTCTCTCACGTATTTGGTATACCAAGGTATTTCATTTTTTTAGGTCTTTTTTCACTTTTTTCTTCCTTTGTGTGTAGGAAGGCCACTGATTTTTGCAAGTTTATTTTGTAACTTGCCACCCTGCTGAACTTCTGTATTAGTTCCAGAAACTATTTTTTCCTCAGGTATATGATCATGTCATCTGCAAATAGAGATAACTTGACTTCTTCCTTGCCAATTTGAATCCCTTTTATCTCCATCTCTTGTCTTATGGCTCCAGCTAAGACTTCAAATAGAATATTGAAGAGAAGTGGTGAGAGTGGACAGCTTTGTATAGTTCCTGATTGAAACGGGAATGCTTCAAGCTTTTATTATGTTGATAAAGGTTCCTTCCATTCCAACTGTCTCTAGGGTTTTGATTAGAAAAGACTGATGGAGCTTGTCAAAAGCTTTTTCTGCATCTATCGAGAGCATCATGTGGTCTTGGACTTTGGATTGGTTTATATGGTGAATTACATTTATCGATTGTGCTTGGGATAAAACCTAGTCGATCACAGTGAATGATCTTTTTGATATATCTTTGAATCCAATTTGCTAAAATTTTGTTGAGAATCTTTGCATATGTGTTCATCAAAGAGATTGGCCTATAGTTGTCTTTTTAAAATGTATCTTTATTAGGTTTTGGGATTAATATGATATTAGCTCCATAGAAAGAATTTGGCAGTGCTCCTTCCTTCGCAATTTGATGAAACAGTTTAAGGAGTATTAGTGTTAGACCACATATTGTGCCACAAAATGAATCTCCACATATACAGGAAAGTTGAAATTCTAGCCTGTACCCTCTCAAACCACCATGGTCTAAAGCTTGACATCCACAACACAACAAACACCAGAAAATAGAACTCTGTGCTGAATCCATCTGGTCCAGGACATTTTTTGGTGGGAAGATTCAAGATTATTCCATCGATTTTCTCATATGTTATAGGATTATTTAAATAATTCAAAACTTCCTGATTCAATTTAAGTAAGTTGTACTTACTTACGAATTCATCCATTTCTTTTGTGTTATCAAATTTCACCTAGTATAAGTTTTTGAAACATGACCTTATAATTCTCTGAATTTTTTGGGTATCAGTAGTGATAACTCCATTTTCATTTCTAATTTGTTAATTTGGGTTTTCTCTCCCTTGTTTTTGGTTTATTTATTAGAGGCGTATCAATCTTATTGATTGTTTTCAAAGAACCAGCTTTTTAACTTGTTGATTTTTTTGTATCATTTTCCTTATCTCAATTTCAGATATTTCTCCTTCGATTTTAATAATCTTCTCTCTTCTACTGCTTTTGTTTCTGTAAAGCTTTAAGCTGCATTGTTAAGTTATTTATTTGTGATGTTTCTTCTTTTTTTTTTTTGATGTAGGCATTAAATTTACCTTTTAGGACGGCTTTCATTGTGTCCCAGAGATTTTGATATGTTGTATTTTCATTATTGTTTTCTTCTAGGAAATCTTGAATTTCCTTTATGATTTCTTCCTGAACCCAATTGTCATTTAGCATCATAGTGTGTAGTTTCCAGGAGTTAGTGTATTTTCTGATGTTTGTTGTATTGTGGATGTCAAGCTTTAGACCATGATGGTTTGAGAGGGTACAGGCTAGAATTTCAACTTTCCTGTATATGTGGAGATTCATTTTGTGGCCCAATATGTGGTCTATCTTGGAGAAAGTTCCGTGTGCTGCTGAGAAAAATTTGTATTCTTAAGTGTGTAAATGGAAAGTTCAATAGATATCTGTAAAGTCCATTTCAGTAAGGGTTTGGTTAAGTTCCAATGTGTCTTTGTTAAGTTTTTGACCTGTTGATCTATCCCATATTGAGAAGGCAGTATTGAACTCCCCAAGAATTGTCATTTTGGAGTTGTTTTCTTGGCTTAGACACTGTAGCATTTGCTTAATGAATGTGGAGGAGCTCATATTTGGTACATATATGTTCAGTATTGTGAAGTCTTCCTGGTGAATTATACCTGTGACTAAAATGTAGTATTCATTCTGTGTCTCTTATGATTTTTTGGTTTGAAGTCCACTTTGTCAGATAGCATAATAGCTACCCCTGCTTATTTCCTGGTTCCATTAGCTTGCAGAATTTTTTTTAAAAAAAATCAATTTATTTATTTATTTATTTATTTATTTATTTATTTATTTATTTATTTATTTATTTTTTCCACTCATACAAACTTAATAGGTAGCCTGGTACTTTCCCTCTCTCCACCCCTCCCCTGATCCCTTTGCTCCCTCCCTCCTTTTCCTCTTCCTTTCCCCCCTTTCTCCCAGTGGCCCTCCCATCCCTTGAACATCCTTTAGTGGGAATGTCAAACTTCCCTCTGGGTCCTCCTGCTGATGAGGTGTAAAGACTCAGTAGCATTGTGCAGAGCCCTTTCTCATGTTCCCCTTTAGTATATGACACTATTGTGGCTGTTAATCCCTTGCCTCTAAGGATCCTAGTGCCTGTGATCCATGCTAGACTTTGGGGGGGTCAATGATATGTTGGTCATTGTGCAGGTCATACAAAGTCCTATTATGATTACTTGGGCCCTAACTTGTGTGGAGTATTTTGCATATCATTGCTCTTCCCCATCTTTAAGCTCTTACAATCTTACTGCCCCCTCTTCTGCAAATTTTCCTGAGCTTTAGAATGGGGAGAGATTAGGCTGGCCTGGTTCCTGGTAATTAATGTATAGTCTCTGATGTTCTGAATTATGGTTTATTGTTTTTTTTTTTTTTTTAGTTTTGCTGTTCCTGCACCATCCTTAGCTCCATCCTGTTGGGTATTGGATGTCACCTTCTAGACAGAGGTAAAAGTCTGTTAAAATAGAGTCTTACTATAAGAGTAGATTCAAAGGTAGATGGAATAAGAGTAGGAGATTGCTGCGAGCTGATAGTCAGTCAGTTTGCAGAGTTATTGACCAGCCTTTTACTTTTAGAATGTGCCTATCTTTTGTGGTAAGATGTGTTTCCTGAAGGCAGCAGATGGAGGGATTGTGATTTCTAATCCAAGTTTGTAATATGTGTCTTTTGATTGGTGAGTTTATTTTATTGACATTTAGTGTTATAATGGAGAAATTACTTTTAATTCTGGACACTTTTAATGTTTAGTGGCTTTGGTAAGTGAATTATTTGACTTTTAGGTTTTGGTGGTATTATACTTCCCTTCTGTCCTACTGGATATGCTTGTTCTTTTCTTCAAGCTTGAGTATCTTTTCTAACATTTTTTGAAGGACATGGTTTGGTAGACATGTAAGCCTTCGAGTTGTCTTTGTGTTGGAAAATTTTTCTTTCACCCTTGATCATCACAGATAGTTTTGCTGGGTATATAAGCGTGGCTTGACATTTTTGCTTATTCAATACTTGAAGTATGCCACTCTAAGCTCTTTTTGCTTTCACTGTTTCCATTGAAAAATCATTTGCTATGTTAATAAGTTTACATTTAAAAGTGACTTTTTTTTCCCTTGAAGCTCTCAGCACCTTTTCTTTGTCTTGTATGTGGAGTGTTTTGAGTATTATTTGCCATGGCGAGTTTTTATTTTGATCATATCTGTTATGGTATGGAATGCCTTTTGTATTTGGATGGGCCTCTCTTTCTTTAGATGAGGAAAGTTTTCCTTTATGATAATTCAAAAATTTTTCTCAGGTGTGGTATTTTGGGATTCTTGTTCTGGTATTCCATGAATGCACATGTTAGGCTTCTTCAAAGTGTCCCATAACGCTTGGATATTCCTCTCAAGTATCTTTTTGGCTTTAACAACCTCTGCATTGAGCTGGTTAGTTCTTCCACTTTGTCTTCAATATCTGATATTCTATTTTCTGCTTTGTTACTTCTGCAGATAAGACTTTGTGTTGAGTTCTGGGTTGTCTTTTAGTTTAATTTTAAACTATGCTTGAGATTGTTTTAACTGCTCTATGCCTGTTTTTGTTTCTTCAACTGTTCTTCTCATCTCCTCCAAGTGCCTGTTGTGTTCCTGTTCAAAGTGGTTGACGTGGGTATTTAATTCCTCTTTCAAAGTATTGATCATAGTAAAGATCAGGCTTTGAAAATCATTAACTTGGGCCGGCCTTTCTTGGGTATTTTCTGTGAGTTTGTTCTGGTTGGAATCTATCATTATGGGGTTAATTCTTTTGGTAGGAGATTTGTTTTCTTAGTTTTTGTTTCTCATGCACTGTGACCTGGGCATTGTCGTTTTATCTCTTAAGAGCTTCTTTCAGTTTCTGTTTGTTTTTGATTGAACTAAATTAGATGATATTACTACTCTTGAGCAGTTATTACTAGTGTTTGCCTTAGAGTTGGGTACACTTGTCTGGTATTGGTGTTATTTTTTAGATGAGGCTGTTAGACTGTTAGTACATCAATTAATTCCGATTTAGTAGACAGGGAGTGAAGATTAGTATGTAGTGCACTTTTTTGATTTACTACCTTGGTGATATGTGAGGGTGAATGGTATAGTCCTTGAAGTCGTATGCATTTTGGGATGGTTATATGGAAAATTTAAGCTACAGTGATTAATAATTGAAAGGAGCAAGATGGTCAAAGGGGTTTACTTATCTTTGAGCTGGATATGAAGAATCCCTCCCATGTGATAGGATGATTGTAGAGGACTTAAGATGTGTGGCCTTTGTCCCCTAGAGCTTTGCTTGGGTTTTCTTTGGACTCTGTTGAATTCTGAGGGGCAGTGAGTCCACCCTGGCCCATGTCCAGGGCAAAAAGGGCCATGCTTCTAGTTGTCACACAGATCACCTGGGACCTGGGGCGTAGCCTAGGGGTCTTCCCCAGTGCCAGAGCAGATTGATTGCAGCTCTAGCTGGCTGGTGGGACAGGTGCATGACTTGAGGTCTGGGGGGGTGGTCTAGGGGCCTTACATAAAGAACAGGGGGTCTGCCCTGGTCTGGGTCCTGGGCAAAAAGGCTTATTTTATTTTTTAATTTATTCTTATTCTTTTAGAATTTCATGCATTAATACAATGAATTCATTTATTTCTATATTTATTAACTAGTCCCATCCTTGCTCCTTTCCCCACTACATTCCTTCTTCCTTATCTGTCTCCCTCCTACTTTTATGTCTTTTTTTCATATATGGCCCTATAAATTTCATTTGGGTTGCCCTTTAATGGCATATGACTAGATACTTGCTGAATCATGGATCAATTATGCAAATGTTTCACATTTACAATGATACAAATGAACTATGTATTTAAGTGAGGGAAGAGGCTATACCCTCACCAGTTAGCATTAAGCTTCAATAATCTCTCAGGGAAGTGTGGAGCTTCTTGAAATCTTTCCCCTTATGCAATGAAATATTGATAAGCCAGATCTTGTGCAATCTGACACTGGAGGGCTTATGGAAGTAGAAACAGTTGCAGTGTGTTCATGGCTGCAGCAGCCCTGCTGTGCCTGAAGATACTGTCTGGATACATCTTTTCTCTGCCTCTTAAACTCTTAAAGTCTTACCTCCTCCTCCTCCACAATGTTTCCTGAGTCTTTAAGTGGGGGATTGTTTAGTAGTGAGAGGGAGCTACATCAGAAGTTTTACTACTTACATGCAGTTCATGACTATGGTCTCATTTTTCTATGGATGTGTGTTCTTTTATCTTCTTTCTTTTGAGGTGTTCTTTCCCCTTCTCTTCTATGTATAATCCTTTGTGATTATAATATTATAGAGATTTACTTTTGAATACATCATTAAGTGGGTTTGTAATTAGGATCCACTTATTAGGGAGTACATAGGGGCATCTAACTTTCTGTGTCTGGGATACTTCACTCAGTATAATTTCTTCTAATTCCATTCATTTCCCGGTAAAGTTCATTAATTCATATATTTTAATGGCTGAGTAGTATTCCATTGTATAAACGTACCATATTTTCATTATTCATTCATCAACTGTTGGGTATTTGGTTGATTCCATGACTTTGCTATTGTAAATAGTGCTGCAATGAGCATGGTTATGCAATGTCTTTTCTTTTATCCCTCCCTTGTGTATGTATGCATTTGTTTGTATTTATGTGTGTTTGAGGTTCTTGTACAGTCAAGGTTAGCTTGGAACTCATTATGTAGCCCAGGTTGACATCAAATTTGTGATTCTCCTGCCTCAGCCTCTCAATTTCTGGGCTCAATTTCTTGGTTTACCTTTCTGCTTTTCAATCCTTGGTTTGAATAAATGGAACTATTCTCCTCTTTAACTGGTTATGGTTAGTTTTGAGACATCATTTTCCCAATCAGGGTCTGCCTTGACCTCCCTCCAAGAATCGAGTGGGCAGACAGCCAAGGGCGAGCAGACAAGAGCTCTTCTTTGTGTTCCCATCACAATTCTGTGCATTTTCTGTGGATGTTTGTCACACAGCATTGCACATACTGTTTCCTTGCACATTACCTGCACTACATCTCCATCATCTTGAGGATAGTAAGTGTGTCTTGTCCATTTTGAAACTTTCACACTAACCATGAAGAAAAAGTCAGTGAAGCTCAAAACTGAGCTGACATGCAGAGAGACAGAACAAGACACAATTCAGGACACTTTATTCCAGAGTATGGTCCCTTAGCTAGCTGAATACTTTAAGCTGAAGAAACTTGTGAAAACTAAAGAAACAGTAAAGTCTTCTTGACCCTTTTCTGTCCATCTTCCCTGCAGTGGGTCATAAGATTCCCTGTATGACAGATGCTCTACTAATAGCAGGACAACAGGGACAGTAAGTGTTACTCTTATAACTCTATTTCCTTTACTTAATTCATTCCTTCTTGTTAATAGAGCTGAATCATTACTTTGACTACTTTTAGGGTGCAAATTTCAAAATAAACTTTGACATCATCACAAGTGCTTTTATTTGATGCATTAGATGATATTAATCAAAAAACAAATATCAAATTTTCTGTTGTTAGAGAAAACCACCCCACTGCTTCACTACTTCTTCAAAGAAAAGATAATGATGAAATAATTTTCAGACACCATATTTCAGGAGCTGTTGTTTTGGTGTTTTCACAGAGTCCTTTTTTGTTGGTGAAGCTGGACCTTATCTCTTGACCATTTAGGTCATGTTTTTAAAAATCTTTTTTATTTTACTATTTATTTTACTTGGATCATCCAAGATTTACTATGACTCTACAGCAATCCAGTTGGCTATGGCCTGGAGACCTATAACAAAAGCAGTTAGCATTTTGCATTCAGCTATAAATTTTAATGTATCAGCCACATGCGGTTGTTTTCTAATTCTACAAAATGATTTCCTGACTACTGACAGTCACAGATGCTGTAGTTATATTCTTTAAATTAGTATTGGAACAAAAATAAAGTTAATGTGCTCTTTTGTTAGTTATAATAAATTTCCAGGTAACACACAAATCATGAAAATAGCCAATGACAACAGATGTTAACAATTGCATCCTTTTTTCCCCTGTATTTGGGAACCAGGATGGGAATTGAATATTCATGCTAAGGGAGTTTCTTTCTTTCATTTTTGTTTGTGCCTGTGAAGAAATGATTTCCAAGAGAAGTAAAACAATGTACCACTATGATATGGTGGTGAAAAACTGTAGTTAAGTGTAATGGAACGAGTTGGTGTATGCTGGTGTACTAATGTGGGTGATTTTGACTTTTTGTCACTTTTTGAGAGAGGTTCTCATGTAACACTGGCAGACTTTGAGCTTATTATGTACCAGAAGATGGATTTGAACTCTAGATCTTCCTGTCCCTCTCTCTCAAAAGCTGGGAGGTCCACCATGAGTGGATACGACTGTCATGTTTTGAGGAATGTGATTTGCCTCTGAGAATGAGAAGGATGTCTCGCCACTTTCCTTACAGAAAAACATTTTGAAAAAAAAAACACTATTAAGATTCCTCTCAACAACTGTGGGGCATTCATTGGGGGTTACCTTCATTTGTATTATTTAATACTGTCCCTTTTGACCAGGTAGCTGTCAGGGCATGTTCTAGTGCTGTCAGTCAGCGTGTGCTAACATTGGTTTTAAACCCATTTCATTTTAGTGCTAAATCTCATGGAAATAATGGTACTATTTTGTCACTATTTTGACGATGAGGAAATACATGGAGGGTGAAACACATCAGTGAGGAAATAATACTGATCCATGGCCCGTTAATATGAACTACTATATTGTGAAAGTAATTCAGATTTATATTTTCCTTTTTCAGTTTCTGGGATTATAGGTCCACACTATTATGCCCAGTTTTAATTTCCCTTTTTAAATCATTGAAAATATGAAAATAAATAGCCTACCCTTGAGGGGAGAATTATGTAGTGAAACATGGGCAAGAAAAAGCTGATCCGAGAGTTGACAACCATCTTCAGGAATAATGCCTGAAATATCCTCTGGTAAGATAGGTGAGATTATCCCCTAATCGTCCTCGCCTTTGTGTGGTTCAACCCTGTATTAGTCAGAGTTCTCTGAAGAAACAGAATCTAAAGAATGTAGTATGTATAAATAAGTTTATTAAAAAATAACACAATAAAAATAGCGTCCTATACTTACCTGGCAGGGGAGATACCATGATCACGAAGGTGGTTTTCCCAGGGCGAGGCTTATCCATTGCACTCCGGATGTGCTGACCCCTGCGATTTCCCCAAATGTGGGAAACTCGACTGCATAATTTGTGGTAGTGGGGGACTGCGTTGGCGCTCTCCCCTTAAAAAAAAAAAATAGCGTCCTTCAAGGTAGTCGCCCGCAGCAGTCTCTTTCCTGGCTAGAATGTTCCACAAAGCCAAAAGATCCCCCAAAGGTCTCAAGCTGTTGCTCCTCTAGAGGGTTGAAGATGCTGGGTTCTGATGTGGGTGAAGAACAGCTGGGCTCCGACGTTGTGATGAGCAGCGAACAGCAGCAAGCCCTAGAGACCAGGCTCCAAAGGCAGCGGGAACAGCAACAACGTGATGGAAAAGGTGAAGCTCCAAGTCAGCCAAGGACGGAGGCAGCAGCAACAGCAACCAAGAAGGCCAGACACTCTAAAGGCAAACAACGTGCATGCAGAGTGGACTGTACAGCAAGTTGACACCGGAAAAGGGAAGAGCAAGTCCCTCCTTTGCACCTCCTATTATCCCCGTCCACCACTGAAAAGTACCACCCACTATGGGCTGGGTTCTTCACAGCAATCAGTCAAGTACCTGCAGGCTTGTTCAGGGGCCATTCCAACCATTAACCTTCCACAGCTGCCCCCAAACAGTCTGCAACTGTCAAGTTGACACTGAAATGCAACCATAACAAACCCTTTATGTGGTTCCTTCTGCACTGTATTGGGATTGGTAGTACAACCAAAAGAATGCTATGGAAGACGATATGCACCATTTCTGAGATTGTCTTATAAGGCTTCTTATCTCTGTCTGTCTAACCTTGTCTCAGTGCCCCCTAGTGCAAATCAGCTGCTGCTTAATGAAGAGAAGCTCATCTGAAAAGGACTTGGGTCCACTGGACAGTATTTTTTGAGAAACTGAGGTCCTTGGGAACATGAGGGAGCATTTGGGAACAGACCTTCCACACTGGTCAGTATTTCAGAAGATTGTCACTGTGTTTTATATCTGAACAACAACAGTGAGAGTTTCTGAGCCACATTCCACTAAGCCACTTCAAGATTTCTGACCTACTAATACAGGAGACATAAATGTTTGCTGATTTAAGACTTCAAGTTGAAGTGCAATACAAATATTTATTACATATACAAATTTATCAGGTACTACACATTAGTTGTGCAACACACACATACTTATATGAATGCAATAGTACATTTGCAAACACTTGAAACATTGATTGCTTACATTATAATTTTGCCAGTTTTCCAACTTTCCATTCCTTGTAACAGAATGGAAAGAAACAAAGAACCAATTTTCATAACAAGTTGTATGTTTGCAGCTCAGAATGTGGATGCCATGTCACATTTTTGGGGGGAGGACAGAGAAGGGAAAGGGGACTAGACTAGTTATGAGTCTATATTCTGAATGGAGGGATGGAACGGACCATTATGTGGCTGTGAGTTTGTTACTTTTCTCATTGCTGTTACAGAATACATGGAATAACTTGAAGAAGGGCTAAACCTGGCTCATAGTTCAGGGGATATAGTCCAGTATGGCAAGGAATTCAAAGCAACAGGAGTTTGAGGTACCTGTTTATATTGTATCAACAATCAGAAGGCCAAGTCGGCCTATCATCCTTTATCCACTACCACATGTCTGCTAGCTGGGCCCCATGTCCAAAAGCCAATACATCCTTCCAGAAAAACTGCAAAAGAAAATCAACAAACCACAATCCAGAACTTCAGAGACTCTATATCAATCACATAGAACTAGGACAGCCTAATCTCTCCCCATCCTGGAGCTCAGGGACATTTGCGGAAGAGGGGGCGGTAAGATTGTAAGAGCAAAAGGATGGGAGGAGCAACGATTTGCAAGATTCTCAACAATAGTTGGGGCCAAAGCAATCATAATGGAACTTTGCATGCCCTGCGCAATGTCCAGCGCACTGTTGCCCTCATAAAGTCTAGCATCTGTTAAGGGCACCGAGACCCCTGGAGGCAAGGGATTGACAGCCATAGTAGTAATCTTATGATTAAGGGGAACAAGAGAAAGGGCTTATGGAAATGCCACTGGGTCCTTATATGTCATCGGAGAGGAGGACCCAGTGGAGAGTTAGGCGCACACAATAAAGGACTCTCTGGGAATTGGGGGGGAGACACTGGGGGAAGGGGAGGGGGGAGGGAGGGAACTGGTAAAAAATAAACAGCTGTTCAATAGCATAAGCCTACGAGGGACATTCTACATCAAAATCCTAACAATAGTGACTTAAGACAATTGAGGCAATCAGATGGAATGTGGGATTTATCTTCTTAAAGTGTGTATTCAGATCCAGGGGCCTTTTCATTAGTATCTGCTAGTGTTGATCTCGGCACTATTCAGGCAAAATACATTAGTTTTGTAGGCCACCAGAACGAATTTTGAATGACATGGTGATTGAAAATAACTCTAATTTATTTTCTCACACTTAAACAAAAGTATAATATCAAGATCTCCATAGAACTAAAAACTATAGGGAAGAGACTTAGTTTCTCCTTGGCCTGTGGTATGATGAATCGCATCCCTGTCTCTGTCTTCAGATAGATTTCTACACTGTATACTTTATTCTTGTGGAGACATCTGCCATTGAATTTAAAATCCATTGTAAATTCAGGATGACTTCATCTCAAGATCTTTAATTTCACTAGACCTGAAATGTGTTTATCTTTTGATCCTCACTTTTTTATTTTGAATATTTTGCATTCCTAATTATACATGCTCCTTGCCTCCCTTGTTTCCCCTCCCTTTCACCCTCGCTTCCTTTCGACCCTTTTTACCCTCCCTCCCTTCCCTTCATGAATCCAGTCTACGCCCTCCTATTCTCCTGTCCTTTGCCTCTATGGGTCATGGAGTTCTCTCTATGTCATCTGCTCTTGTGGGGTGCTCTGGCTTCTGTAGTAGATCAAGAGGTCCTTCCTTGGGTGGCCTGCTGATAGGGGGACTCCTCTACCACTGTCTGATCTCTTCCCCCTAAGGATCCTACTTCCTGAAACTTTCTCCTGAGATCCATGCTGGTCCGTAGGTGCATGCTGGCATGTTCAC
This sequence comes from Typhlomys cinereus, assembly GCA_023101885.1. Taxonomy (NCBI): domain Eukaryota; kingdom Metazoa; phylum Chordata; class Mammalia; order Rodentia; family Platacanthomyidae; genus Typhlomys; species Typhlomys cinereus. The sequence goes on from JALPQD010000679.1 coordinate 298,150, forward strand.
CACTGCTCAGGTCTGATGAGGTCAAGTCCCACTATCCTGAGTGGAATGACCTGTCCAGAGATGGACCTCCCCGTCTTTAGGCTCTTAAAGTCTCACTGCTCCCTCTTCCATAAAGTTCCCTAAGCTTCTGGATGGGGAGAAATTGGGCTGGCCTGGTTCCAGGTGAACATTTATATTCTGGTTATTGTTGTTTATTTTGCTATTCTTGCACTGCACAAGGCTACAGTTTTTGTATTGTTAGATAGGTGAGGACCTCAACACCCTAGATGGGAAACTTACTTTTAATTGCATATATTTTACAAAATATTTGTTTCATATTCTTAGTACTGTCAAGTAGGTGTGATCCTCACCTTTATGACAGATTCTTCACAAGGATGGCTTCAATACCCTCCCATGTTAGCATTAACATCCCTTTGCCCTGTTATTTTATTATCATCGAGATAAGTTGACTTCTCTATCTTTGAATCCAGGAAGGCCTTGCATCTTGATTTGGACAAGAGCTTTGATATTTCCCAATTTGGACTTCAAGAGATTTTTCACTTTCTATACTCATTTTCTGGAATTCTGGGCCATATTCCATGAGAAGGATTAAATATCCCAAAGCAGTTACATTGTAGAGTATGCATGAGAATTTCTTCACATGGTCAGTTGTAAAGGTTATGATAGGGGGTCAGACAATTCACAGCTCTAATTCTTTGGGGGCCATAAATGGTGTGAGATTAATTCAGTCTAAAGGGAAGAAAGAAATCATTGATAATATTTTACAATATATTAATTAAGATATGGGTTTCATTATTAAATATTCCTGATATATGTATTAGCATTCTTTAATCATATTCGCTCCCTTAGTTCTTTCTCCTCCCTCTAGTGCTTCCCTGTCTTTTTTCCAAAGGGTCTCCCTTATACTTTTATGTTGAACAAAAACACTTTTAAAGCAAAAAATTTAACACATTATAGTGAAATAGGTTTGCTTTATTAATAATCTTGATTGTCTGGCCTCAGCCATTAAGCTTATAGGATTTATAAACCAATAATTTTTCTTACATAAATAACACAAGACTGTGAGTCAAACTTAGCAGAAAGGCTATCAAGGAAGGGGCTTGGGAAAACATGGTTATGTTGATTGTGCTGGAATTTTTCTGGGGAGAGGCTGGGGTGATGGGTTTCTTTCCTTCCACATATCCCCAAAATTGTTCTCTTTCTATCCTGAAGCTTTGCGGAAGATTACTTGCATTAATGACTTTTTCACTCTCCCTTCTGACCTTGATTTTTTTTTTCCAATTTGTTTATTTATTTATTTTTTTAATACATTTTTTATTATTTCCGCTCATACAAACTTAATAGGTAGACCAGTTCCCTCCCTCCCTCCTCCTCCCCCGGAACCCCCTGCTCCCCCTCCCTCCCTCTCCATCCCCCAGCGCCTCCCCACCAATTCCCAAAGAGTCCTTTATTGTCTGACCTTGATTTTTGCCTTATGATTATGCAGTTCTCATTAAATAGTCTATTCTTCTTACCCATGTGATTGCAGATGTTATGTGAAAGTTGGAGAATATGTGCATGTTCTGCTGATTTTGCTCTTGAATCTCAGCCTGTCCCATGGGAATGGGTGTAGGTTGGCCTGATGGAAGGAGAAGAGAGGCAGGTGGAGAAGAGTCAGGTCTTCCTGCTGACAGACCGCTGACCTCAGATGTGCAAGTAAGCCCAGTGGAGAACAGATTTCTGTCTGTTTTACAACTGCTCATATGGTGTTGTGAGTGTGTTATGTAAAAAAAACAAAGACAAACAAGTTTGTGTCTTTCCACAAAGTCATAATTTATTAAATAACAATAAATTGACAAGGCTATCAGTTTCATTAGCATTAAATTTTCTAAGAAGTCTCCACTCCCTTGATAGCAGAAGCCAACATGGGTCCCTTTACTCTGATCCTAACTTCTGACATTAAGTTTCAGACCATACAATGCACCCCATACAGCACATATACGCATGTATATGTGTAGGCTATAAAATGGCTACAAAGGGATAATGAGGTTGCAGCTGATTTCAGGGAGTTCCAAAGAAGTCGAGTTGAAAGTCAGAAGTGGGGTGCACAGAGAACCCTGTGCATCACTTCAGAGTCAAGTGGCCGGGTCCCAGGACTGATGTGAGCCTGTGGCCACAGTAGAAGCTCAGAAAGAAGATTGAGAACTGTGGAGATAATCCAGGTGAAGGGCAGGACACGGTCCAGACGGGTGAACATCTGGACAAATGGATGGCAGGTCTAGATGGATGAACAGGAAGATGCATGAGTAGCAACTTGAGTCAACCATAGGGACAGTGCTGAGCTAAGGTACCTCAGCCAGGTAGAATTACGTTGCCCATTGGTTTCCTTGATACACACACAAGATGATTAGAGAATAGGTCAGCGGGGGCCATTTCCACTATAGTGTCAGGTCCTCCTCTTTATGAAGTCCAAGTGAATAACCTGCATTCCTACTCTGATCTGGTTTGTCTGCTAAGTTCTAAGGCCTGGTTTTCCTAATATGATTAGGAACTTTGATGTGTTTATAGGCGACAACTTTTATAGGTTTTATAGTTTTTTACTTTTAGGACTGAGTCGTTTATCAGTCTGTGTCTCCTAGGTGGTGGTGTTTATATGCACAGCAAGGTGCAAAGTCGTCCTGTCTACGCATTTGCTCAGAAAAAGGAGTGAATGCTGCTTGTAAAATGAAGTCTGTCAGGGCGAGGAGCTGAAAACCTGCTGCTTTACACTGTATGGAGTAACACAGAACAGGGAACACAGCCTGCTCTCAACAGGTTCCCACCTGAGCATTTACTGAAGGCTGCTACGAGCAGCATCACTGTGGCCAGAGGAAACTGATTGAAACAAAACCCACTGAAACTTTGCTGCTTTGTGTAGGGAGCAGGAGGATTACAAACCCATGCTTCAAGGACGCTCTTTTTTTTCTTGGATTCAGAGGGCTCAACTACCAGATTCCAGAGGCTTTACAACTTGGCTAATGATAGGAATATAATTATCAGCTTAATGGTGAGGATCAACAGGGCCTATGTTTTAAGGCCACAGTGCATGTTTCAGGTGCTAGAAGAAATATTAGGTCAATTGTAAAGAGTATTAATTACCAGGGAGCATGTACTTGGGTGATTTTTTTTTCCTAATGGAATATAGTAAAGCCAGATTTTAATAAATCCTAGTAGACGAGCAAAATACTGTAAGTAACATTTATAATATCTAACTTGCATTAAGTCCTTTTTAGGTCAAAAGGGATTTAAAAGCCTTCCAACATCCAAAGCTTTTCTTATAAATTGCTCATAATGTAGTTTTTAGGATGTATTCTATTTATTTTGTTATATTTTTGTGGTCCCTAGAAAATTTTATAAGGCAAAATTAATTTTATTTGTTTTTGCTCTTAGCTTTTTAATTCTACCACTATAATTTTGTTATTTCCATTAAAAATTATAAGAAACTTTGCTATACAATTTACCATTTACCTTTATAACTGTACATCACTTAAAATTCATCTCAGGTATAATTTATGCATTTCATGGATAGCTAAACTTAACTATTTCTTTGTTTCATATATATTTTATATATGAATAGGAAAATTATTCATTTTTGAAATATCACTGTGGTCACAGTTTTTGCATGCATACATATGTATGACCGTGTGAATATGTGAGAGTATATTTTTTGCATGTACATGTGAAGACTGATGAATCATAATAGGATTAGCATTTGTAGCTAGTTGGTTGGTGATATATCTAGAAGTTTATTTTTTGGTAATCTCAGGTACATTCCAGATAGAAAAGAACAAGTGAGAATGGGATGACAGGAATCACAGAGAAAGGAGCAGTGGGTCTCCAGATTAGGTATCTGAACCTCTTCCATGCTTATAAGGATAATAGTTCTATGTTATAATGTTTGAAAGAGGAAGCGGTGAGGTGCAGTGAGAATAAGTGAAGATTCAGTGTGTGACAGCTCTGTTAGTGTTGCTGTTTGACTGCATGTTGCTGATAAATTCATGAGCAAAGAGCATAGGAGAACAGGGTAGTTTTATTCTGACTTACAGTGGGCCATTACAGTTCTTAGTCCAGCTTGGCAGGAGAGCTTATGCCAACACCAGGATCTGAGGGGACTGGTCTCACCATATCTATAGGGTTGCTGAGAGAAGGAGAAGCTCGTTTGCAAGATGACAGGACTACTGAAGAATGCCATACTTTACTGAAGCAGCTCCTCCCATCTTAGCCACCTGCCTAGGGAATGGTCCCATCCACTATGGGCTGGGTCTTCTCACAATAGTCTCAAAGCTTGCCTTCACTACTAGAGCTTAATTTCAGAGCTCAGCCTTCAGTTGTCAAGCTGACCTCTATATATCTAAGTACCACAGTTAGAGGCCCATGTCTATGCCTTATAAGCTCTTACATCTTGGATGCTTAGTTATTATCAGCCTTCGTTTTTCTTAAGATGCTAACAGTCATCACGTGATAGGACTGTATTGAGAACAACAAAGTGATGAACTGTAAATAGAAGCACAGTTTCAATCTACCCAATAATGGTGAAAATGACCAAAGAAGAGAAAATGCAGCACAGACTGGGTATCAGTGGGGGTTAGCAGTAAGTCTGCAAATCTGAAGCATTAGAAGGTGGGGGAGGTAAAAGAAATCCAGGGGAGTAGAGATATGTAGAAAAAGTGTTAAGACTTTTAGGACTTTAACAGGAATTAGGTGTTTTCCCATTGGCCGGAGGGTTAGTTCACATCCCCACTGATTGGATCTGCATCTAGAAATTTTCCTTCTTTCTGGTAGAATGACTATTGTTGGAAGCTACATGCCTGGGATTATTTCTGATGCTTGTAGGCACTTACTGAAATTAAGGTATCTGGGAAAAGCATATGCCTCAGTGTTTAAACCTAGTAGATTGGAGCTGAGATGTGATGACAACCAAGACTTCAGAGGCATCTGACTCCACACTTAGGAGAAACAAGAACAATACTGGCGGTCTTCTCAGTGCTACTGTAATGAAGGAACCGCAAGGCAAAGCTTTGTGGTTAACAATTAGCTGAAGATTTACAGAGATGTGATTTTAATGAAGACTCAAACGTTTTGAATTTCCCAGTCTCAACATGCCAAGATGAGACCCATCACTTTACATTCACCAGAAAAGAAGTGTAGAGCAAGTGTTGAGGTGAAATGCCACTTCTGATTAATTTGGGTTATTATTAGGATTGTCAGTGATTCCTGAAGCTAAATTTATCATGGGAACTGTGCATCGATTATTGAGATAGGAGCATTGATTGTGTCCGCTGCGCCACGGGCAAATACTGTCAGCTCCATACAGAGAGGTAGAGTTTGAGATGGTGGCAAATTCTTTTAAATAATGCTCCCTTATTAAAAGTAGCCCCATTTAAATGGGCTCACATGATGAGAAAAAGGGCTTTGTGTCCCCAAAGAGGAGATTCCTACTAATGAGAATTAATGTGAGAATTAGAGAATCTGCTTAGCCTTAGGAGCAGCTGAGGGGAAAAGGTTTTATGAATCCAAATGAGGCTGGTCAACAGTGCCACCAAATTGGATTCTTGATAAGGAATGTCATTAGCCCAAACTGGATTGGAAGAGAATTATAAAGAGCCAATGAAGCAACTCTCATTAACATAAGTTGTCGTAGATGGAGTAAAGACAAACAAAGTGCACTGTTTTTGTGCTACTCATTGGCAAAATGTTCTCGTGTTGCTCGTTGGTAAAGTGAAATCAAACAGAGGGAGAAACATATATTTTGTGTTTGGCTTACTTTATTCTTTTCTGCTATGTGAAGTATTTATCCAGCAAACAAATGTTCATAGTGCTTTATTAACAATGGCACAGGAACTAACAGGACTGTAGACATGTAGAGATGGGAAGATATTTCATTTGATTTTCTACCTTGCAGTCCTCCTGATGAGTCAAGATCAAGTCCTGTGCTGGACTAAAGTTGTGGGAGAATTCAGGACCTCCAGAATCAGCCATGTTCTTTACATTCTTTGCTGGTAGCACCAATATTGGAAAGTTATTTTTTATAAAGCATTACTATTACACTTACCTGAAGTTACTATGGTCAGTACAAGAGTTAATATTCTATTACCTATTTTTTATTGAGCATATTCAGAGAGTGGGGGATCAGGGGGACACATGTGCATGCCATGAAACACAGATAGAGGAAGTTCATTCTCCTCTTTCACTATGTAAACTTCTGGGGATAGAACTCAGGTCTCCATGTTTGTAAGCAGGCCCTTTCCTGTTGAACTTTCTTGCTGGTTCAACTTAACATTCTAGAGTAATACCATATGAACATCTGCCCCAAGGAGTCTAGGACAGAAGAAACAGCAGCAAAGAGATCTGTGGTTGGACAATTTACTGAGGTATTGACTGACAGAAGGACAGCACTGGATTACGGTAAAGCTGGCTGGAATCTAGCATTTGGAGCACAAAGCGGATACTTGAGTATTCATGGGGTCGACAGAATCTGCCACCTTCTGGTGAAATGCACCTAGTTTATTTTAAGATAATATGAGGAACCAGGGTTACTCCTAGAACCAGGGTTTGTTTCAAAGATCCATGCAAGACTAATGGTTTTTATCTGTTTATGGTTTGCTGGAAATCTATGCAGTTAAAACCAAATTAAGATTACTCGTGGCAGTCACCATGATTATGAGTCAATAGGGCTGCTGTCATTTGACCACACACCTATACTCTTCAACAACAAGAAGGAGAAAAATGCAGGGATCTTGACTTTGAGCTCCCCTGCTGTTATAGTTTGCTTTCATGTTGCTACTATGACTGCATGACCAAACAACTTAAATGGGACGAGGGTCTTTTTTCGTGTTTACAATTCTGATTACACTTCATAGTCCAACTTGGAAGGAGAACTTGTACCAATACCAGAAGTGGAGAGAACTTTCTGCACCATATCCACAGAAATTGCTGAGAAGGGAAAACTTCCTCAAAAGCCTGCGGAAGTAGACCAGCTTACCCTCTGGTAACCCCACCTACCATGGGCTGGGTCTTTTCACACCAATTAGCTAATATCCAGCAGGCTATTTCTGCTTACATTCTGCACACATGTACCCAAAAGTTCAGACTTCATTTGTCAAGTTCACACTTGTATCAAACTACCATGTTCATGTATTTGGATGTTTGTAAAATCCCATGCAAAACTGAAAATTCAAAATTTTAGGTCTTTTTCAAGTGATTATTGGAATGGCTAAAGATGTAACTCATTATGAAAGTCCTTTTTTTGAAAAGCAGAATTCTAAATAGTCATCAAAGCAGAACTTGGGATGTTATAGGGAATGAATGGGAAATAAAGAAATCAATAATGAAATAGTATTTTTGCTTTAGTTTAATGGTCATCTAAAAGCTGAGGATTAGGGTTTGTAATTAAGGGAGGACAAAAACCAAACGTTCAGAAACATGGTGATAGATCAACTGAAAGAATATTTGGTTATAGATATTGTTTTGCTTTTAACTAAAGACTGCACATGGAACCAAAGTTTTAGCTAAAGTCTGCTATGTAAAAGCTCTATGGAATAGGGCATGCCTTGTGAAATCAAAGGAAGAGAAACTTGAATCTAAGAAATCTAGAGCAGTTGTGAGAAGAGATGAAGCCACCAGAAATACAAAAAGCACATGACAAAAATCAGGATGCAGACACAAAAGTGACTATACGGAAAATAGATTACAGATTGTTAATAGCTTCCACTTCTCTCCAGCAGACTAGAAATACAGGGAAGCGAGGAGATTGACTTAGTTAAAATGACGAAGGAAAAGTATCCCAGAATGCCAAGGACAATAAGTGTATAATTCTGTAGCACTACTTGATTTTTCACAAATATTTAAAAGCCGTGTGTCTTTCCTGGGGCAGATACATACTGTTTTCTTTCTTTTTTTTTTTTTTAACATTTTTTATTATTATTTCTGCTCATACAAACTTAATAGGTAGACCAGTTCCCTCCCTCCCTCCTCCTCCCCCCGAACCCCTTGCTCCCCCTCCCTCCCTCCCCATCTCCCAGTGCCTCCCCCCCAATTCCCAGAGAGTCCTTCATTGTGTATGCCTAACTCTCCTCTTGGTCCTTCTTTCTGATGACATAAAAGGACCCAGTGGCATTTCCCTGAACCCTTTCTCGTGTTCCCCTTAAGCATAGGATCATCTGTGGCCATCAATCCCTTGCCTCCAAGGATCTTGGTGCCTTTAGCCGATGTTAGACTTTGTGAGGTCAATAGTGTGACGGACATGGCGCAGGGCAGCAAAGTCCTATTATGATTGCTTCAGCCCTATCTAGTGTGGAGACTCTTCAAATCATTGCTCCCCCCATCCTTTTGCTCTTACAATCTTACCGCCCCCTCTTCCATAGATGTCCCTGAGTTTCAGGATGGGGGGAGATTAGGCTGGCTTAGTTCTATGTGGATGATATAGAGTCTCTGAAGTTCTGGATTGTGGTTTGTTGATTTTCTTTTGCAGTTTTGCTGCTCCTGCAATGCCCTTCACTCCATCCTGATGGGCTCTGTATGTCACCCCCTGGTCAGAGACAAAAAACTGTTAAACTGGAGTCTTGTTATAATAGCACATTCAAGGGTAGATATAATAAAAGCAGGAAACCTCGGTGACGGAGGGATCAGTCACCCATTTGCAAAATGATCTCTTGATCTGCCAGACTATATGCCCTCGTCTTCTGGTGAGATCATACCCCCTCAGTTGTACATGATCAGGAACGAACGTCTGTGAGCTTAACCAGGTGGTACATTACTTACTTGCATTCCTTGGAGGTCGATTTTCTCTGCTGTAACATGGTCCCCTCTTTCCTTGTGTCTGGTGTGGCCCTCCAACCCCATCCCTCCTGTTCACAATCCTTGCAATTACCGTATTACATGGTACTGGCTCCAAAATAGACACACAGATCAATGGATAAGGGTTGAGGACCCAGATATAAGCCCACAAAAATACAGCCATTTGATCTTTGACAAAGGGGCCCAAAGAATCCAATGGAATCAGAACAGCATCTTCAACAAATGGTGCTGGCAAAACTGGATCTCCACATGCAGAAGATTAAAGCTGGACCCGTACTTGTCACCATGTACAAGACTTAATTCCAAATGGATCAAGGACCTTGATATCAGGCCAGAGACTAAAAACCATAGTTGAAAGGATAGGGAACTCCCTGGAGCTGATTGGGCTGGGCCAACATTTCCTAAACACAATGGCACAGTCACTGCTACCAACTCTCAACAGTTGGGATCTTGTGAAATTAAAGAGCTTCTGTTCAGATAAAGAGATTGTCACACAAGCTCAAAGGCAACCCACAGAATGGGAGAAAATCTTCACTAACCACATATCTGATAGAGCTCTACTGTCCAGAGTGCACAAAGAACTTAGAAAATTAAACACCAAGGAAACCAATGGCCCAATTAAAAAATGGGCCCTGGAACTTAAAAGAAATTTTACCAGAGATGAAATTAAAATGTCTAACAAATATCTGAAAAAGGGCTCCACTTCTTTAGCTATCAGGGAAATGCAAATCAAAACTTCCCTGAGATATCATCTCACCCCGGTAAGGATGGCAAAAATCCACAATACAAACAACAAGAAGTGCTGGAGAGGATGTGGAGAGAGGGGAACTCTCCTACATTGCTGGTGGGAATGCAGGCTCATACAGCCACTCTGGCGAGCCGTCTGGAGATTCTTAAAGAAATTAAAGATTGAAATGCCATATGACCCTGCTATTCCACTTTTGGGAATAACCCCCCATGCAGCAAGGGTTCGCCTCGATAGCACAAGCACGACTATGTTCATAGCAGCACTGTTTACAATAGCAAAGTCATGGAATCAACCTAAATGTCCAACAGTTGACGAGTGGATAAGGAAACTGTGGTACATCTATACAATGGAGTACTTAACTCAGCCATCAAAAATGATGAATTACTGGAATTTGCTGGGAAATGGATGTCATTAGAAACAATGGATGTCATATTAAGTGAAGTATCCCAATCCCAGAAAGTTAAGCACTGTATATACTCCTTAATAGGTGGCTCCTAGTACCAAACTCACCCAGCCCACATTGAGACACTCAAGGGTAAACCTATGTAATATATACTGTTTTCTTAAGAATCCTGCAAACACTTTGAGGTAGAAGCTTTCATTAGTTTAATAAAAAAATGAGACGTCATATTTCCCTTTTCTGAGCACTGTGTATCTAGCCATGTGTAGTTGAAACTCTGCCAATCATTTGTTGAATTTCCTATCACAGTACTAATTCCATCAATTTAGTCTCAATGAGATTCTTGATGAATTTGACACAATATTTTATTGACAACTTCTTTATCTTATTGTTGAAATAATTTTTCCTAACATACATCTAATTATTTACATGTGGTTCATTTTTACTGTTTATTGACTATACTTTGTATACTGATGTATTTTCTTGTAACAATATTGAGATTGAGTTTACCTCACCTAAAATGTTTAAGGCAGAAAGTATTTGGTATTTTGTAATATTTGCATACATAATGAGAAAACTCATTTGTTCATATACATTTTTGAAGGTAATTTTATGTGACTTAAAAAAATTCTAACAGAGTTTCATGGTGTGAAATTTTCCAAATGCGGTGCCACATTGACATTTGTGAACTTTCATATTCTGAAGCATTTCAAATTTTGCATTTTTTCTTAGCCAGTAGTAAAGTTTTAAACAATGAAGTTCCGGTACCATTTTTTTTTGCCCTGGTTTGTAAATACCAAAAGTAAGGCAATGAATGACACATTATAGTCTTTGGAAAGTTATTTAATCAATTACACATCTATAATCTCTACTTCAATAAGCCCTTTTGTCTGTCTTATTTATCCAGAGATTCTAAAGAAGTAACTTCAATGATAAACAGAACTTCACATCACACAGTCTGAACTTTTATATTTCAGCTAGCAAAGAGATTTACTGCTTCATTGAAAAGGGAAAGCATTCTAAGATGCATAAAGGTTCTTACATGTATGTATGTAGCAAGCATACAAAATAATATGTTTAATTGTACTATTTTATACATATGTTATTGTGCATTCTCATAAGGATCTTTAATATTCTACTAAGACTATGGTCACTTTCTAATTTTTATTAATAGTGTCTGCTTTAAATTGATGTTTGACTTTTACTAGCTTGCAACTCAAGGTATATTTTCTTCTCTACTCAGAGAAATTAGATCTCACCTTTATTATCTGAGTATGGTTAGACTTTTTTTTTTCTCTTAAGTGTCTTGAGACCCTTTCTTCCTCTCTATCCTTAAGACAATTCTTGACAGATGTCCTAGATTGGCCCTTCTGTGAAGAGTCTATACTTACAGGCTGAAGAGATGGCTCAGGGTAAAAACCTTGCCTCGCAACTGGAAAATCCTGAGTTCAAATCCCAGATTTCATGTGAAAACACTGGATTCAAATAATTGGCAGCAACCTGGACTTCTGGTTCAGAAGGTAGAGTCTGGGAAACCCCAAAGCAAAGCATACAAGGAGACAGAGCAACCCAGGATGATTCCTGAAGTCACTCTTATACCTCCACAGACCTCTAGTGAGAGTGTCCTCTACTTTTTACACACACACACACCACACACATGAAAAAAAGGAAAAGTAGAATCTATACTTTTGAGGTATTAGGAATTAACCTGTAATATGTTCCCAGCTTCTGTCGCTGGCTGCTTTTTTCATCTTTCATGGGTGAAACAGCAAGGTCTCATTTAAAAAGAAATCAAGTCAGCAATGAGCCCCTCCAGCAAACCTGCTTCATGCAAAACTAATGCAAACTGAGTTTATACATTTTTGGCAATCTATGTCACGTAAATAATCTAAAGCATGATCTTATTCTGTCAGATCCATGTAAATGTGACATTAACATACTTTTATTTTGTCAGTGTGTCAACTGTATTCATAGTCAGTGATCTCTGTGGAGTTCATCCCTGTTAGCCTGAATGGGGAGTCATTACAGTGGCATATTACAGATGCATTAGTTGGCTTTTAGAGTTTTTGGAGTTCATTGAACCAGGATAATGGTTTTCAGAGAGAAGTGACACAAGCAGGAAAAAAATGTCCAAACCAATTATTCATATTACCATAGGGAGAAAGAAGAAATCTTGCTGTTATCTGGGGCTATTGTACAACTCTGGGCAAACCTCCTCCACAGCTTCAGCGAAAAGGCCAAGGCCTCCATGACCCTGTGTGTCAGATCTGGACAATTCCTGCTTCACCATATTATTTCCATTATTGAAGCTTCCTAACATGTGTCTAATGTGTGAGCTAGCTGCAGGGACCCCTGGAGATGGAGATGATTTTCTAAGCTTCAGTGAACAGAGAAGTGTATGGCTGGAGTGATGTGAGCTGATCTCTAACGTGCATTGTAGCCACTCCTTGGATCACTCAGTATGCATAGGGTGTCCTTCTCCTGTACTGAGACGGCCCATGGTAGAGGGAGAAAGCAGCAGACTGTTTATCCAAAGAGCTTCTTTTCTAGGATTAAAAAAAAATGTCTGGCCATTCCCAGAAGGTGAGGTCCAAAGTTTCATTCACTGTCATGTCCATTTCTCCTGGACAATGCTCTGAACTTCTTCAGTTTAGCACTCTTTTGTAACAACATATTTAAATTTCTAACAGGTAGTAATAGGAAATTCAGAAGAGTAAGCAACCTCCCCATTATATGTATATGCACAATACCTCTGCTAATTTTGCTGTGATTTCTTGTGCTTCTAGCTTAGGTGATTTATGATGCAGATCTTTAGTTTTTCTTGTCTCCAAGAGTGTAACATCTTTCCTGAAGTCATCGCTGAATTTTCAAATACATTTTCATTCTCACAAGGCACAATGCTTGGTAAATAATGTACAATGTACATGTAGAAAGTATTGGATTTTAGTACTTATTTCAAGGTAAATTCTTCCAGAGAGAAGTAAAAACCAAAAGAGCCCAAAGTGAAGCCCCAAACAAAACCAAACATTCTCTATCTGTGGTCTCATGAATATTGAAGAAATCAGAAATTCTTTGGACAAGACTCTGACTGTAGCATAAGTATTTTAAACATAACCTCAGTAAGGGCTGGAAATATGGCTCAGGGATTAAAGCCTTTGCCCTGAAAGAGTTTAGACCCTAGATTCCATGTGAAAATGATGGGTGGTAATGGCGGGAGCCTGCACTTCCTGCCCTGGAAAGTAGATCCTGGGAAGTAGATCCTGGGAAGCCCCAGAGGAAAGCAATAAAGAGAAAGAACAATCCAGGATGATTCATGTTTACACCCTTGGGTCTCCACAACATACATACTTGAGTGCCCTCTTACACACACACACACACACACACACACACACACACACACGCACAAAAGTAAAATAAATAATTAAAAAACTAAGTTCAGCCATATCAATGTGCAACCAGATTTCAGACATGCTGTGTATTATTGGCCTATAGGGAATGTGCAAAGTTTCTTGCGCTCTACTTTTCCTTTGTAGTTTTTACTTTCATTTGCGCTTTTATTTTTACTACTTATCCTTTAGAGTTTGGAGTAGGAGCCCCTACAGCAGCTTAACCAATTCATGAAAACTTGTATGTGCACATACACAGTCTTTAACATATCATGTTCATATGTATCCAATTCCATTATTATTGCAGATAATGTAGTTAAAAAGAAGAAACATGTATTATTTATAATCACCTGATGCAGGATTCACTGCTCGGTTCATCTGCATGTCTATAACACATACATAAATAACTGCCATCATACATATAATTTTCACTTTCCTTCTACCCTTAATAGGTACCTTTTGTCTTTATTTAACCCTTTATCTTACTTCATTCTTACTAAGTGTTCTTAGAGTAACTTCTGAGGCTACATTATATTCTACTTTACAAAATGCATATTTATTTTTGGTGTTTCTTGTGAAAACTTTCAATATAGCTAGAGAGGTGAGAGTTGGCAAAGATTGTTTTCCACTCTGTTGCCTGCGTCTTCACTCTAGTAATATAAATAGCTTTCTTGAATGCATAGAAGACTTTTTAATTTCCTGTCATTCCATTTGCCAACCTCTGTGGCGAGTTGCTGTGCTATTTGAGTTCCCTTTAGTAGGTCCTTGGCGCCTGGCAAGATGGTTCGGTGGGTAAAGTCCTGTTTGCAGAACATCCTTGCCTGCGTTCACGTTTTGAAAGTTTATCTTGTATTTTCCTCTAACATTTTTCAGTGTTTCTGGCTTTAAATTAATGTCTTTGATAAGTTTTGAGTGTGTGTGTGTGTGTGTGGTGAGAGAGACAGATTTGGCTTCTTTTTGTTTCTTTTATAGGTCAAATATACAATTTCTCCAGAATCATTTTTGAAGAGACCTTTTGTTTTCTTCTATAATATGTTTTTGATACCTTTCTTGAAAATTAGGTGCCTATAATTGTGGGTATGTTTTTGGCTTTTCCATTCCATTGGCCTACATATCTACTTGTGGGTTAGTGCCATATCGTTTTTGTTATGGCTCTACAATATAATTTAAGCTCAGGTATTGCAAACCTTCCAACATTGTTTTTGCTTAAGGAGATTTTTGCTCCTCTGTATATGTTTTAAGATTTTTTTTATGTCTATGAAGAATACAGTTAGAATTTTGATGGCGATTACATTGAATTTTTAAATTGTTTTCAGGGCTGGAGAGGTGGCTCAGGGGTTAAGCCTCTGCCTTGCAGGCGGAAGGTCCTGAGTTCGGATCCTAGACCCCACGTATAGACGCCTGGCAGAAGCAGGGGTGGCCTGCGTTTCTGGTCCTGGAGGGTGGAGTCTGTGAATCCCGGGGCAGAGTAAACAAGGAGGTGGAGGCAAGTCCATGGTGGTTCCTAATTCGCCTGTGGTTCTACACACACATACATACACACACACACGCACACACACACACGCACACACAATTGAATAAATAAATAAAAAATTAAAAAAACTCTTTAAATTGTTTTCAGTAATACACTCATTTGCATGATATTAATTCTGCCAATCTACAACATGGGAGATATTCCTATATTTTTAGTTTCTTTTTAAAATTTATTTGTGTGTGTGTGTGTGTGTGTGTGTGTGTGTGTGTGTGTGTGTGTGTTGTGTGTGTGTATCAGCAGGTTCTATTTGGACGTGTGGAGGTCCAAGAGTGACTCTGGGAATCATCCTGGATTGCTTCTACCTCCTTCTTGCTTTTCTCTGAGATTTCCTAGGCTCTTCCTTCCAGAGATGGAAGCGCAGGCCACCTCTTCTGACTGACGTTTTTATGTGAGATTCGGGATGTGAACTCTGGTCTTTCTGTTTGCAAACAGAGAGAAGCTTAACCCCTGAGCCATCATCTCTCTAGCCCTGCTTCTTTAGTTTCTTTATGCAGTGACTTAAAGTTTTTATTATAGAGGTCTCTTGGATTTGAGTTATATCAGGTTTGTCTACGTGAATTTGTGCATTGGCACTTGCTGGAACATGGACAACATGTCAGTGGTTACACCACTGAAGAGATTAGTTTTCCTTCTGATAGTCATTGTTAACTTCGCACCTCTGATCTTTCTGGGAAGGTGGCGCTTCATGACATCCTTCCCATTCCATGATGAAACATTAACAGGCAAACATTCATCGTTGGACACCTTGTGGCCGTAAATACAGCTCTAGTGATTTCGTGTGTTCAGTGGCTGTTGAGTACAGAAGATACCATCTGGTAACAGTGCCCTTTCCACTCCTCTGACTCATACATTCTTTCCACCTTTTGTGCAGCGTTCCCTAACTCTGGAGTGGGGAGACACAGAAGTTCTGTTTAGGGATGAGTCCTCCACAGTCACTTATTCTCTGAATTTTGACCATTTGTAGGCCCTGCATCAAATATCTTTTATTAGAAGTGTCTCGGTTGAGGACTGAGAGCTGCATTGACTTATGGGTATAATGGAAGGCAGTTTGAGGTCATGTCTATGTAGCGAAAGAATATAGTTTATTTTTCCCCAGCCCTGTGACTATGTTCCCCATAATATCATAGTGTTTCACAGTACCAAGCATTCATTGGTGGAAGAGTTGCAATCTTTTGTTATCTGGCTTTCATGTTTCTTTTCCTTCTGTGTTGTGATTTCATGAATGTGTTCATTCGACTGTCTCTTCTGGTTTTATTTGGAGAGTTTATTTGTATTTAAGATGACCATTTGCTCTTTCACAGTGATGTGTGGCATTGATTTATTTCCATTAACCCTCAGTCAGGCCCTGTTATTCACAGGAAAGGGATCTCTGTCTTTCACAAATTGAGCTTGCACCTTATCTTCCCACACATGCTTTGCTTAATTAATTAATTAATTTATTGGGGTCTAGAAGTTTCTTATTCAAAGCCAACATTATGATTTCTTTCCATTAATCAGTTCTATACCTAGACGCATGTTGCATGCACAATGGAAGGGTGTAGTGAACCGTGTTGTTTACTCTGATATTTTCCTTGGTGGGAATTTTCATCCTAAGAAGAAATGAGCTGAATCCAAAACTCTCACCAAAAATACCTATTATGAATTCCACTGACTTTGCTTTCTAGTTTTCTTCTCTCCCAGGAGAGAGGCTTCTTCCATGCTTTTGGTCAACTGAGTATGGCACAAGGGTAATAACAACTAATGGACGTTGTAAACCATGACTTTTAATGCACAATATAATTGAGTGGGAATGTAGTGTTGATACTGATGGAGTCCCTGGTGCTTTAACCCTTGAATTATGATTAGAAAGATCCAGAGAGTGCTGACTTCTATTGACATTAAACTACAGTGTTATTCAGTTTTCCTTGCTGAAGCATCTTTATTGTTTTGAATTATGCAGTGCTGTCTTAAAAGGTTCAATATTACTTTAGGACAGAATTCAAAAAACTGCTGAGAGAAGTTCACGTTTTTCTGGTAAAAAAGATGCAAGGTCAATTTTTAGTAATATTCTTCGACAGACAATTTCTTTTCTTAACGCTTATAGGAAAAAAAATTTCTTTAAATTACACCCTGAGGCAAACCTTCCTAGCCTGCTAAATGGAATGATGTGGAGAGCTATCCAGTGCCCTGAACATGGGAAGATCATTATCCTAATTGCTACGAGGTATATAGAAGCTGTATTTACCCTTTTCACATTGTCAAGGATACAAGGTGAGGAAACAGTTTATAGATGGTGGTGAAGGGTGGGAGACACTCTTAAAATAATGAATGCCTCATAACTCAGACCTACTGAGGTGTGAGTGAAATATGTTGTTTTCTCCCTTTGTGAATTAGGATCATTAATTACTCCTGTGGACTAAGACATATTTATTTGTTAGATAAAGTCAGCCTTTCAATGTAAAACTCTAAAACTTTTTGTCTCATCTTTTCTTGCTGGATTATTTATAATTAATTGTCTTTAAAGGACATTTGCTATCACTATATGTGTGATAAATAAAATGATTTCATGCTATGTCAATAATCCTAAAAACTAATAATATTGACTTGGCACTTAGGTGGATACTTTTGATCAGGCATTTTACATATGATTGAATTCAAGCCTTCTGTAATAAAGTAGGAAACATTTAAGGAGCTTATTAAACACAGGTCAGGATGTAAATTGAGTTCTGGTGTTTGCTCAGCCCCTCAATATTAGCATCAAGTCTATTAAAAAAAACAATGACTTCTTGGTGTTCCAGATCTTTTCCTCACAAATGGAAAGCAGTGGAAAACATTGTGTTAGATAAGTATTTCATAATAAGCTAAACAAGATGGATAGAGTCCATGCACGCAGTGCTACTCAGACTTGTAAGTGTGTCTTATGAAGCAAGAGAAGAGAAAAGCAATTAGGATAAACCATACTGACAATAGTAGCTGACTCAAAAGCCTTTGTGTTGGGTATTTGAGCTACAAACAATGCATTTTAATTTATTTTAACTCACAGGGATTCAACGTGTTAAGGGAAATCCAGGAAGTGGTAAGTGATGGAAATATCAGGTATAGCAGCAATGTCAGTAATTCTAAAAAAGAGCTAAAAAATTTGTCTAAGTGACAGGGACTGCATGGACCCAAGCAAGGTCCACAGAATTCACCATGTTTTTCAGTTGTATTTTTATATCTCAGAAAATGTGTGATCTAGATCATTGTAAAAATACAGATAAATTCCAAGATGCCCTGTACATTAACCCAACTGAAATTTGTTAAAGAACCAAACAGTTGGACCGAAGAGACAGCCCAGGAATAAAGCACCTGTTTTCAAATCTGGCAACCTAATTTCAATCCCCAGAAGCCTGTTTGGTGGGAGGAGAGAGCTGACTTCTGAAAGTTGTCCTCTGACCTTCACCAGTATGTTGTGTCATGTGTATTCTCTCGCCCTTTCCTCTCTCTAATAAATAAAATAAAGCATTTGAAAAGAAACTGGTTTGTATATTATTGTTTTCTAAATTTTTGAGGGCAAATGGTAATCATTCAGAAATATTTATGAAATGAAGAAGATATAAAATTGTCATCATGAGAATAAAGTTATTGAAATGCCCAAAGTGACTAACAGAAGAAGCAGATTTGAATTCATAATTTTATTCCAATGTCATTTCATTGCCAGAATGTGAAGTACAAACATGCTGCTCTGAAACGCAATGAAGAAGTAACCTAACACTAAATGATGTCTGACTTCTTCTCTCATCTCATAGAAACTAACACAGGGACTTTCAAAAAACATTATGCCTAATAAGATTGTCTTTGTTTATCTGGAGTCCTTGGTCTGTTCCAGATACTGATATGGACATATTAATAATGAAACTTATAGTAGATACCTGGCCACAAAGCATGGTCAGGCACAGTGTAAGTCATCATACCTCAATAGAGTCTTTGGAGCATAAGGCTTGAGTGACATTTCTTGGCCAATGGTACTCCATACATATTCTCACACATCATGGGGAAAGTTGCTTCTTTGACTCCAGCATAAGTGGACAATTAGGAGCATCACGCATAAAGCTTTCCTGTACTCTTCTTCAACTTCAATTCTTGGCTGATCACAGTGTGGTTCTTTTCATCGTAATGAATCATCATGGGTATGATGGCCTTCAGGGAATGATGTGGTTAAATTCTGGAAACTTGAAAAGGTTTTAGAAACCTTCGAACTTACAATTTGTGTTTGATTTCAGAGCTTCCTTCCTTTACCATCTGACTACTTATCAACATTTTTAAAACGTTTGTTCTCTATTTCAGAAAGTTTTTCAGCCTCTGTGACCCATGTATTGGGTAGAAATCAGAAGTCTACTGCCTCAGCCTCTTAATGGAGGCACATGGCTAGAGATGACCTCAACAGTTCTTTAATCCATCAGAAAAGGTTTTGTTGAAGTGTTGTTAGTGCAGGTAGAAAAATAGTCCTTGAGCATTGAAAAAGCAAGAAATTTCAACAATTTGTTAATGCTACTATTGTAGTTTCTAGCGACAGCATTCTCTCCATTATGTTAATATTTCCTTTATATTGACTGGTATAAGACTCATTATACGAAGTGTTGAGAGCTATCAAAGTTAACTTTAGTTGAGAATATGTAAATATGGGTTTGCAAGATTCATTAGTAAGTTTTCCATTGCTGTATAAAAATACCTGAGATTTAAAAATACCATGATTTAAAAAAGGAAAAAATTGGGCTGGAGAGATGGCTCACGAGTTAAGACTTTGCTTCACAAGCAGAAGGTCCTGAGTTCAGATCTCACATCCCATGTAAAAATACCAGATTGAAATCGCAGCAGCCTGCACTTCTGGTGGGCGGAGTCTAGGAAATCCCAGAGCAAAGCAAGAAGGAGAGATGATTCCCAAAGTCACCCTTGATTCTCCACAGGGACACATAGTGCCCTCTGACACACACACACACACACACACACACACACACACACACACACACACAGAGTAAATAAGTAAAAAAGGAAAGAATTTATTTGGTCTCATTGTTTTAGCTGTTTTGATCCATCATGGTGGAGAGTGTGTGTCAGAGCAGAACAGTTTGTATGGTGATCATGGTGATCAGGAAGGAGAGTGAGGGAGGAGGGAGAAGAGGTAAGGAAAGCAGAGAGAGAGAGAGAGAGAGAGAGAGAGAGAGAGAGAGAGATGGGGACTACACTCACTGGCATTCTTTTGTTCATTTTATTCCATCTGGGACCTCTGCCTGTGGGATGGTGCTATGGTCACATGATTAAGAACTTAGTTTATTATTCATCCCCACACATGAATGACTTCCTGACATTTTCCTATGACCATGAGCCAACTCATGTAGGAAATGACAGAGATCAGGACCAGCAGTCTTTTGTCACATGAGCCAGTCTTAGGGTACTTGACAATGAGATTGTTGTTGCTTCAAAGAACTAGCTTTGTGAAATTCTGAGTCTGCTAATCTGAGGAAATTCTTCCAGAACTCAGCTCATATATGAGAGAAACTCAATACTTTCTGTAATTTAAAACTAATATAAAAATTTACATGACTTTACTAAAAATGAATTAAACTTTTGAAACTTTGAGTAGAAATCCCACAGATATTAATTCACCTTCTTAGAAGAAAGATTATCATTGTATTCTTTACATATAAAAAGTCTCGTTACCAAATCATTTCATATGAAAAGCAATAAAAATGAATTTAAAAATGTAGGAAAAAGTGATGGGGATTTAATACAAACACCATTTAAAAAGAAGATTTGGTGACAGCTCTACCTTTGTCAGTCTTTTTAAAATTAGTAGTTTCTTTTCTAATGTTGCTTTCATATCCATTATAATTTTGTGATTTTGTTCTTGTAAGGAAAACCAAAATTCTGTTTCAAAAGGAAAAGTAAGTGTGTGTGTGTGTGTGTGTGTGTGATTGCTTATTTATGTAAGCAAGGATCAGCACAGAATGTGCCTTGCTGATTAGAGTAATGTCATGATGGAAAGATCCAGCAACTGCTGTCTGCAGTAGAGCAGCTCTTGGGCACCGAGCCACTGGTACAAATCTCTCCTGTAAAGATCAGCAGTGGTACCTAAGAAAAGCCCAGAAGGATGATTGGACATCAGTCTTGACTGTTCAGCCTCAAATCCTGATTCATTGGCTCTTCCAGAGAGTCAATGAGCTTTCTACTAAAATTTGTTCATAGATTCTATTCTGTTTAATGTGTAAGTGAGATAGAGCGAGTGGGTTTTTTTTGGTGTGAAGAATTTGGAGTGGTTTCTAATTAAGTAACAAAAAGACTGCAATCAGGTGATCACAAAAAGTTTTAAAAAGGGTATCTGATGGAATTACGCCAGCTAGCACTAGCAGAGTCCACGGTTCTAGCAGTGGTAAAATCACAGACCTGTAACAAAACTACTCAGGGCAAAGTACTAGAGAATGAAAAGACTCTGTCAGTATTCAGTCGTAACTTACAAAATATTTGGGATAGCCAACCTGCAGAGAAGAAAGATTTCTCTCATTGTGAAGGTTTCTGCCTTCCATCGATTGGTCCCTTTCTTTATTTAGTCTTCCAACAGGTTGCTCATCTTGTGGCTATAAAAAAGTGAAAGATGACAGGGCTGAGGACTTCCTGCACCCACTAAACACGTGCTCCGGTGACCTAATGCTTTGTTATGAGGCCTCATTATTAAAGTTTCCAGTGATTTCCAAAAGTGCCAGGAGAATTACATGAAAAATGGCCAAAGCAGAAGCTGCTAGTGAAAGTCTTGGGTGATATCTTATCACGTTGCTTAAATCTTCAGCTAATCTTCCTTAAACTTCCATTTATTTCATTGGCTAACCATGTCTGGTGCCCTACACATGGATGGTAAGGAAATTCCAATCAGTGAAAACCTCCCTTAACCTTGCTTTTTGGTTATGCAGAAGGCATATTTCATTGTCTTAAAAAATGTGGCAGGTATCCATCCACTTGTTCAGACAGTGACAAAATTTTAGCTGTAGTGCCAGCTGTTGCCTTTTTTAGTGGGAGAAATCTCTTTAGTAGGAGAAATCTCTTTAGTGGGAGAAGTTGACACAGCCTTTGGTGTTTGTAGCTCTTACTTCTTAATCCTGATTTTTTTCATTCTTTGATCGGCTCATTCATGTATGCAACGTAGATTTAACTTGCCCATCCAGTTCTCCCCCTCTCATTTTCTCTACTCTCAAATATTGTTCCCATCCCATCCTCATGCCTTTTTATTTCTTCGTTTCATTTTTAATTTCATATTTTCATAATTCACTGAGTTCAGTAAGGGCTGCCTGCACATTTATGGGTATGGGGCCGTCCACTGGAGGTGGGTAACCCACCATCAGCCACACTCATGAAGACGACTGACTCTCCCTTCTCCAGTGGCCATCAGCCACCTCTAGTCCCTCAACTTGGGGAGATGCCTCCTCCATCCATGCTGGAAGGTAACTGGCTTGATCTTGCGGAGAGTCTTGTGCAGGTAGCCACCAATGGTAAGAGTCCAGGGATGCAACAGCCATGTCATGTCCAGAAGACATTTCACTCCCCTTTCCACAATCTTTCAGCTCTGCATTCTCTCCATTCCTATTCCACAATGACCTGGTGCCTTAGAGGGGGTGTATAAATGTCTATAGAGAGAAGAGCATTCAACTGTCACTTAAACTCAGCAATGTGCTCGCCATGTATCTCTGTTTCCACAGCAGCTCATTGTAAAGAGAAGCATCTCTGGTTAAGGCTGGGAGCAGTATTTGTCTATGTGTGCAAACAAATGCTTAAAAGGCATCTTGGCATCGAGTCATTTTTGCTAAGTCACTTTGCTAATGTTAATTAGTTCACCCCAAGGCCCATTGTCTATTCAACCATGGGCTTTTGTTTGACTTTACAGTACCAGGTATGAATTTCCTGTTATGGAGTAAGCCTCATAGCCAATCAGGTTACCTCGAGCCTCAAGCCAATACTGATTACCTAACAGTAGTGGTGTCACTATTATATCAATGAGCTCAACTTTCCTGGCACTTTGGTGTTGCTGATCATAAGCTTCTTGGTCTGATAAGCTTCTTGTTGCCTTTTCTCCCTGATAGTCTTCATAATACCTTCTAGCACTATAAAAAGGAGCCAGTCAGGAAGGAGGAAACTCCCAGTTTAAAACTCCTGCTTGGTTTCTCCATTATCCAATATCAGGGACCTTTGTTCCCTGTGACCTGGACTGAAAATACAAAAAAATTAAAAGCAGATTCTTGACTATCATGACAGTGAATTTGAAGTGGACAACTGCAGAGTTTTGCCTCATGTAGAAGTTCTGATGACCCAGTAAAAGGTAATTCTCCCTGCCAATCCTGGGTTGGGTAGCATGCCTCGTGTTCATTTTGTCTAATAGGAAATATATTTAATTTATTAGTAAGTGCCGTGATTTTTCTGGTTAATAAGGGGAGGGTTTAGAAAATAGAAAAGGGACCCTGAAAAGAAGGCTTGGGATCTGTATGTATATGATTTTTGTTTTCCAGAATGCGTAGAGTGAAAACACTTGAGTGTCTAGCAGAAGCCATCCATTTTGGAGGAGGATCTTGATAATTAGGAGTGTATGAGAAAGGCTTCATTCTTAGTCATTTTCCAACATCATAGCTGCTCACTTAATAAGGTATTACATAAAATGACTGTGATGGCAGACTGCAGTAGCATTCCCAAGGCCTATCTAACCAATATCATTGTTGAATATTGTTGAATAGTAGTAGCAAAGAATAGTCATTACTTGTCCCTAGGGGCTGATTGTTAAGTGCACAGAAAATCTGTCTCATCTAATTTACTTCTATTTCTTTCTATGGTTTCTTTGCTATTCTACCTGTTTGATTTCAGTATCACTAATTGTGGTGATTGACTTCTTTATTTTTACCCATTTGTTGCAGACTTTTGGTATAGAGTCCATTGGTCCTAGATGTTAGATGAATATAGCAACCAATGATTTGCTTGGTCATGCCTTCTTGATATAAATTTTAAATGCCCCCCTTCTTAAAAAATAAGAGTTGTTTCATTATTTTAAACATCAACATTTGTTTGGACATTCAGGCATAGGAAAATGAAGAATACAGATATTAGGCATAGACTGAAGTAAATATTGTTGTTGATACTCTTATTAGCCCACTCTGAAAATCCCTCCTAAAATTTCTCATTGCATATCATTGTATCAGAGAAGGATGAATTGTTTTTCTTTCTTTTATAGAAAAACACTGCAAGTGGAAGGGACCTCCTTGAGACTCAGTTCAGACAGGATTGGCGCAGAGAGGTCGCATCATAGATGTGGTGCTAGAGGAACATTCAGAAGTTGTGAAAGGAAGACATTCTTGAGCTGTATTTAGCCCTGTGCTCTGGGTGGGCCGTGCGAGCTCTGTGGCTGGGATCATGATGGGACCTAATGAGGCATCCTGTCGGTATAGTTTAGCTGCGAGCATAATTGTACAACTCTTCCTCATTGTGCAATCTATAAGCCAAGCTTCTCCACTCTTCTCTGAATGACCTTAACTACTCATGTGTGCATCAGAGGGCACTGTGTGTGTCTGTGGAGTCCCAAAGATGACTTCAGGAATCATCCTGGATTGCTTTTACCTTTTTCTTGTTTCACTCTGGGATTTCCCAAGCTCTGCCTTGGAGACCTGGAAGTGCAGGCCACCGTTTCCCCCTCACGATTTTTTTTTTTTTTTTTTACACAGGTCTTTCTGTAGAGTCTTAATTCCTGAGCTATCTCTCCCGCCCACCTTTTCTTGTACAGCCTGGATGGAATGGGCTCCACTCTTTCCAGTTAAGTAAACATTCCTGATTCATGGATATTTGAGGTGAGGCTTAATCTGGTCAGCAATCAAGAATTGATTTTTTTAAAAATTCAATCTATCCCATGTTAAAGGCTTAAGAAATCTCACCAATATCCCAATTCATGAAATTACTTATTTTTTTCTCCAGAAGAAAGTTTGTAATTGACAAGTTGAGAACATTTCATAAACAATTCCTTAATTTGTTAAAAAGATTTACCAAAAGCCTTTTCTTTTCCAAGTTCTTTACCTCACTGCTTTTATTTAAAATTCCTGACTTTGTAGACTTTTCAATTATATATCTGTAACTAAGTACAAAACTTCCTTTCTTTAAGTATGAGACTTAAGAATGTGGCTGGCTGGTCCTTGTACGTCATCGGAGAGGAGGGCCCAGAGGAGAGTCAGGCATGCACAAGAAAGGACTCTGGGAATTGGGGCGGGAGGCATGGGGGGGGGATGGGGTGGGAGGGCTGAGGGGAGGGAGAGCAGGGGGTTGGGGGGAGGAGGAGGGAGGGAGGGAACTGGTGTACCTATTAAGTTTGTATGAGCTGAAATAATAATAAAAATGTATTAAAATAAAAAAAAAGAGGAAAAGGGGGGTAGGATTTGGGACTACAGGGTGAAAATATTATACATTCATTATATTCATGTGTGCGACATGAAAAAATAAAAGAGATTAGAAATAATTAAACAACAATAACAACAAAAAGAATGTGGCTGGGGAATTGTGATATTACTAGTGCCCAAAGACTAACAGAAGATTCCAACTAGAACCCTCAAGTTGGCATGCTTGGGGCTGGGGAAATAACTCAGTTGGTAAAGTGCTTGCCTTGGAAGCTTGAGAACCTGAGTTCAATTCCCAGAACCCACATTAAAAGAATAACCCAGGTGTAGTGGGAGCATGCTTGCAACCCAGTGCTCGGGAGGAGGAGTTAGATGTGTCCCTGGGGCTCGCTGGTCAGGAACTCTTGCATACTTGCTGAATTCAGGCCAGTGAAGGACCCTGTGAAGGACACAAAATGCACATGAGAGAGAGAGAGAGAGAGAGAGAGAAAGAGAGAGAGAGAGAGAGACAGAGAGATAGAGAGAGACAGAGAGAGACAGAGAGAGAGACAGAGAGAGAGAATAAGAAGGAAATAGTGGGCGGAGAAGGAAGGAGAGGAGATTGGAATGCTTATATACATTATTGAGGAATAAGTCTATTATGTAGGTTTTAAGAAAATATTTGCATGTGTGTCTATATATGTGTGCCTATGTGTGTTATCAAAAGACCCAAGGGTGACTTCAGGAATCACCCTGGATTGCTTCTACCTCCTATTTGCTTTTCTCTGGAGCTTCCCAGACTCTGCCTTCCAGGCCTGGAAGCACAAACTACCACCATTTCTGCCTGGTGTTTTTATGTGCAATCCAGGATATGAACTCAGGACCTTCTGCTTGCGAGGCAGAGGCTTAACCCCTCAACCATCTCTCTCGGCCCCATTATGTGGGTTTCTAAATGAAGACTACAGCATGCACATCTAACTGCATGACTCAACATAACAGCCGGCCTCAGCTCTGAATGTTTTTGCATGTCTGCAGAGCTGCTATAATCTATTTTGTAGCTATTTTTCAGTTTTGATTATTTTTAGAAATATTTTCTTTCAGGATATGAAGCTTTGTACAGGTGAGTATCACAGCTATGTTAAGGCAGTACCTGCATCGATGTATAAACTGAGGTGGATGGGAACACACTGAACATACAACGTCTCTAAATCTCTTCTGAGTTCACAAGTTCACAGCTGATACAGTACACCTATTAGACATTTAAGAGCAACATAAAAAGACTATCTCTGGAAGGCTATGTTTATGCCTCCAATAGATCTCCTCCTGAGCAAGTGGAGAGCCCATTAGGGGGATTTGATCTCACCCTTTGTGAATTGCTTTCTTTCCCATTAGTAACATGGGCAACTGTCTCCTTAATTGAAGGGAATGTGGCGTTAGAAGAACTGCAGCACAGAACTTGGACATGTAGCACTTTTGCCACAACTCTAGAAATGTCTCAATTAAAAATGAAAAAAGAAATTTCATTTGCCCTGCCACTCAGGACAGATGAAAAACATATCTGAAGCTACATCTTTTAAAGCTATCCAGAGAGGACTAAATTTTAGATTGTATAATAAACTCTGCTATTTCAGTTCTGTCTTCCAGGCAAAGGATTGGGTCTTTTCACAGCTCACAAAGATTTTTTTCCCCATAAATTGGATCTCATGAAAGGTTGGCTCAAACTCTCTTTCAGCTGCATTTTATATATCTGCCATATTTGAAGAGCAAAAGCAAATGGCTTGTTCTATTCAGCTTAACTATTGGTATTCCCAGTACCACTCAAACCATTGAAATCCTGACTCCCTGAGCCTCTTTTCCTACATTTTTCTGTTAATAGTTTCCTAAATGACTCGACTTAAGTAGCTGACTTCAAGTAACTAGAGGTTAGTGGAAGAGCTCTAAGAAAGAGTTGAATCACAAACTCTAGACTCCCTTGGTGAGAAGAAATTGGAATTAAGATTACCAAGTGTAGTTAGTCTGATTTTGATGACAGTGAAAGCTAATGGTGGAGTTGTGTGACTTTGCTTTTTGGCAACATGATCAGCTATTCATCTACAGTCTGCAGATTTGGGTGTGGCTGTGACATCGCCTAACTCAAATATTTCTGATAAGTCAGCGTCATTTTACCCCTCAGCTACTTCAGGATGAATTTTAAAGTCTACGTTCCCCAGGAGTTTCCTGCGTCAAGTGCCTGGGATGTTTCCAATAGCATCAGTCCCCTGTTGTCTGTGCTGTAGGTCCTTCCCAACCTCTGGGGGCATCTCCTCAAGGGAAGCGTTTGGAAGTGAGCAGTACTGAGGTTAAAGCTGTTGTCATTGTGTGTCAGGGGTGGTGATCATGGCATGTGTCAACTCCTCCTACATCCTACCCAACTACCTTTTCCACAGAATGCCTTTTCACATAGCTGCCAAATCCAACCGACTTTATGCCTTTTCTTTCTATGCTTTTTCTTTTTCTGGTCCTCCTTTGGTAATGTGTGTAAATGTCTTGTTCTGCAGTCTTAATCCTTTCAGACTAAGTGGAGGAAAATCTGGAGGGAATTACCATTAAGTATGTAAAACCAGTTCAGGAGCTAAGGAGATGGTTCAGTGGGTGTTAGCTATAAAGTTGTCAGCTTGACAATTGAAGGCTGAGCTTTGGGCACACCTGTGAGAACTAGTAGATGAGCTGAGCCCTGAGCAATCCTGCAGGAGATTGTCTGACTGATAGTGAAGGCCCAGCCCATGGTGGACGGGACTAATCCTGTGCAGCTAGATAAGATGGAGGGAGCTGGTTAAGGAAGTTTGCATTGGTTGCCTATCTCTCAGCAATTTCTGTGGATATGACGTTTCCAGTTCCTTTAGCTATTGGTGTTTCTGTGAATTCAAACAAGTGTTCTAGTTTGTCTTCATGTTACTAATAAATAACACAGTCAAACAGCTTAAGAGGACAAGGAGTTTTATTCTTGCTTATGATTTTGGTTACAAGTCATAATCCAGTTTGGCAGAAGAGGTCACATGGAGTTTAGGAGCAGAGGAAACTGGCCATACCATCTC
Organism: Typhlomys cinereus; assembly: GCA_023101885.1. Classification (NCBI taxonomy): domain Eukaryota; kingdom Metazoa; phylum Chordata; class Mammalia; order Rodentia; family Platacanthomyidae; genus Typhlomys; species Typhlomys cinereus. Next base: position 326,455 of record JALPQD010000679.1, read on the forward strand.
CACGGAAAGAGCTGGAAGACAAACTTTTCTCTCTTGCCAAAATGCCTGGGTGTCAATATGCAAAGTATGTTAAAGTACTGAATTAGCTCTCTTCTTCTTCTCCACTTGCACGAAGAATAGTCCCACTCACCATGGGCTGGGACTTCCTGATCTCATCAATTAGATCCTCTCCCACGGGATTGCTCAGGCCTTACCTCAACTAGTTCTTCTCAGACATGTCCAAAGCTCAGCCTACACCTGTATCTAATGGGTGCACTGGGCAAGACTCCATGCACTGTAAGTATGAGGACCTGAGTTTGGATTCCCACCACCCATGTAAAAATAATCGGAATGGCTGCAACCCCAGTATTTGGCAGACAGGTGGGTCTTCAGAACTCACTGGCAGGCAGCCTAACCAAAACAGTGTTTCTGTAGCAGTGAGAAACTCTGTTCAAGGTGATAAGCAATGAGATGAAAGACACCCAGTGTCCTGCTCTTGCCTCTGCATGTACATATTTGTGCGTGCACATCTGCATACCAAATGTATGGGCCACATACATACGCAAATCCCACACAAACACAAAGCCCTGTCTCCCATTCCCACACACTGAAACCTATTCATCATGATCTGTTCTGTTAACCACCCTGGACTTACCACTCGTACTTTTCCTGTGGACATTATTTTTCATGTGTATCTTTACTGTGCATTGTCTGAAAAGCTTCTTTCATCCTGTCTAACTGGCCCCTCTTCATCCCTTTAAGATACAGCTTGGACAATATATCTTCCAGAATACCACTTCTGGCATCTTCAGCTTGGTTTAATGTCCCTCCTTTGGGCAACCCTGAAATATTTGTACAGCTATACAGTTGCATTCCATTAATATTATCTGTTGGTATCTCTGTTTTGTCCTGGGGACAGCTCTATTTCTGAGCTATTTCTAATTCATGATAGGTACTCACTAAATGTTACCAAAGTGAATTGAACTCACCTCTTCTTCTAGGCTGGTCTGGCTATCTGTTCTCAACCTTTATATTTTTGGTCATGATTCATCTGTTTGTATTGACATCTTGATACCTCTGTATCTGCTCTTTTATTTTTTTTTCTTTGACTTTGATACAACGACATTCCCAGAGCCAGATGAAAAATTTTGATATAGTTATGATTTTGAAATGTTTTCTTTAATGGCAAACAGAAACCTGGCACTTTTTAAAAGAAGCCTGCTTTGTGTCTGTTTGCCCCGGAGGTGAGGCAGGATCCTTCTAGGCAGCCAGGGGCAATCTACCTATGATAAAATCAGATTCAGAGAGAATTTTGTAGAGATGCTTTTCAGACTGTGGATCTTTCTATTTTTGACCTACAAGTCATTTTGTATTGAGTTCTCCTTATGTAAAAATAAAGACCTAAGAACTGACATAAAAATTCCTATATTTGTCTTAGGTTTTGGTGCAATCATAACCTGGTTTAAAGGAGAGAACATTTCTGTTTTGAAATATCACATCAGGTGTCGAGATTATTGTCAGACATCTCTCTCCCTCAAACTCTGTTACTTATTCCATACATTTTTAAAAAAACTGCATAATAAAGCAGAGGTTTTAAAATTTAATTTTGTGAAGTTTTTTCCTTCCAACCACCTCTCTCTACACTAATTTTCTTAAGCAGTGTTAGGCACTCAGAGATATTTGACCCAAGAAATGAGCAATTAGTTTAACAGTACTTTAGAGCAAGTTGATGAATTTTTCATGCATGGAGTGATTGGTAAATTTAAGCAATTTTAACCAAATGGCTCTTTCAGCTCCTCAAGCAACTAGTGAAATAAAGGTTGCTGTAATATTGCACACTCAAAATGTAGCATTCTAGGAGTATAGTAATGATACAAGTTAGTACAATGGATTCAAATTAGTGTTTTATATTGGAAAATAAGTTCTCTAAGGATACAGTTTACTAGACACTTATTCACAGACTCTCAAGTCATAGGATATTCTCATTTCTAGAATCACGGCACTGATTGCAAAGCTATTCCTCTTCTGAATTCAATTTTGTATTTGCTGCTCGACAGCTTTATTTCATAGCACAAGTGAATTCCCCTAGTATGAACAGTGCTCGGAGTAATTTTGATTTGTGAGCAGGTGCATTAAAAAACAAGATTCCCCCAAGGTAGTAGAAACTTCTTAATCCCTAAGAATTCTGAAATTAACATCCATTTTAATATGAAGATCAGTATGTGCAAATTTTTCTTTCCTAGTGCTAACAGCTAAAGCAGGGTCATAACAGCACCCCTTCTGATTCCAGCCTCTCTGCTCTTTTGTCTTCTTCCCAGAGATATTTTTTTCTCTCCAAATCTTTCTTGAGTCTCTTTTGTCAGGCTGTAACCATACTGTTTGAAATCCCCTCCTTAAAACAAAAATGTCATAGACGAAAAGAAATCAAATCCCTGGCTAGCAACTGTAGTGTTTTCACTCAACTGTATGGTGTGTGTGTGTGTGTGTGTGTGTGTGTGTGTGTGTGTGTGTCTGTGTGTTTTGTGTTTGTGTGTATGGGTATACAATTGCAGATGTGTGTATGCATGATGGCACATATTTTCAGATCAGAGAACAACTTTACTGTCAGTTTTGTAACCGTTACTCTTAACGAGCACTCAAAGTCAATCAACTTAAGGGAGAAAGGGAAATTTATTCACCTTGTGGTTCCAGAGGGGAGATACAGTCTTTCATGGAGAAGGTGGCATGGCTGGCTGGCCGAAGCTGGAGGAGACTAAGTCATTCCTATCCGTGAAGCTAGTTGGTGATGACTGAAGGCTGGAGGATTCTTGGAGAGTCTCTCTTCTTCCCAATTTCCTGTTCTGTGGTTCCTTTTACCTGTTCCACTACTGGGAGGCTCCAGTGAGATCTAGGGAGGTTCCAATCAGATCTTGGGTTGGTCTCTGTATTGTAAATGTATTGATCCAGATAATCTCTTCAGGTGATCTCAGGTGATCTTAGATAATGCCAGCTGTGTCAAGTTGACACCCAGGATTAACTATCACACTTGTGTTTACACCTTGCTTGAGACAGAGTCTTTCTGCCAGGCCACCTAGCTCATGAGGATCTGAAAAGTCTCATGCTTCTGCCTCCTGTTTCCCACAGGTGTGGTAGGATTACGGATGTCTGAGCTCCTGCATCTGGCTTTTATATGGGTTCAGGAGATCTAAACTCAGGTCACCAGAATTGTGCTAGAAGTGCTTTATATGCTGAGCAAAGTCTCCAGTCCTACTTATTGCTTTTAATAGCAAAAGTCTTCAAAATAATTGCATGAGGGCTACAGAGATTACTCAGATGATAAGACTGCCTCACAAGCAGAAGGACCTGAGTTCGGGTCCCAGATCCCACATAAATGCCAAGCAGAAATGGCAGTTGGCTTGTACTTTTGGCTCTGGAAAGCAGAATCTGGGAAACCTCAGAGCAAAGCAAAGAGGAGGTAGAAGCAATCCAGGGTGATTCCTGAATTCACCCTGTGCCTTCACTCTCCTGTAACACACACACACACACACACACACACACACGGTAAATAAATAAATAAAAATTTCTCAATTTCTTTTTATTAGCCATTTGTAGAAACTTCATTGTCCTGTGGACTCTAACTGGCAATCAATCACTCTGTCTCTATGCTTGTTAACTTTGAATTATTATTACTATTATTATTATTATTATTATTGTTGTTGTTGTTGTTGTGTGTGTGTGTGTGTGTGTCTGTGTATGTGTTTCCAAGGGCACTGACTATGCTTGTGGGGGTCCAAGGGTGATTTCAGGAATCATTCTGGATTGTGCTACCATCTTTTTGCTTTGCATTAGGATTTTTCAGGTTATGCTTTCCAGAGTGGAAAGTGCAGGCCACCTCCATTTCTGCTTGGCAGTTTTATGTAGAGCTAAGATTTGAAGTCAGGTCCTTCTGCTTGCAAGACAAGAGTCTTAACCTATGAACCACCCTTCCAGCCTGCTGCCTTTTAACTTTGACTGCAGTCCTCACCCACTCTGATTCTGGAAAGGGCTTGGATTTGCTTCCACCAGTGAGACGTGAGTAAAGTAATGACATGCTGATTGACAGCCAGGTTTTTTACAAGACCCTGCCCTGTGCTTTTCTGCCAACTTCCTTGGACCCCTGTCACCTTTCTGAAAACATGCCAGGGTCGTCCTTCAGGAGACTGTCATGTTGCAGGTGATGTCGCTCTAGAGCAACTGACTCCCTGAGTACCCGTTGGTTGATTGCAGTTACATGCAATAGCTTGGCGGAGATTAGATGAACCTGGCTTGGCTCTTGTGAAGTGATTTCCTCTGAAGTGAAACATTCATCCTCCAGACAGCAGGGGGTAGGCGCAATAGACTCAGGAAATAAGCAGCTATGAAGTCTCAGGAAGTGTTTGAAATCAGCAGGATTTACAAGGCCCCTTTTTGAGGTGACAGAAACAGAAAGGACTGCTGGGGCAGGAGACACTGACCTGTCAGGCTGCCTGTACTCCATTCAGAGAGCTCCAGAGATGCAGGTGTCCTGAGTCCCCTTCTATTTTGGAGAAGACTTTGTGGTGATACAATTGCCTGTGTATCATTCTTGATCCTGTAAGTAACCCCCCAAACCTCATGGGGTCACCATGTTTGACTTCAGGATTTAGTACTTGGGGTTGTCTTTGGTTCCCTATCCGTGGGATAAGTAGATGTCTGTGGCATGTCTCATTATCAAAGCACGAAGTTTTGAGCGCAGCAATAGCTAGCCAGCACATTCTGCTAGTAGGACTTCCATCACTGCCAAGTATCTGGAATGTTTTTATTAAGATCACCTGGGCCCTATAAGTCACTTCTTGAAAGAGACAATTCTTTATCCACATGGTGTTCTTTCTCAGCCTCTTGTTTCTCTTCCTGTTCTGCCAGATACTTAAATGTTTATAGCCGCAGTGTTCCGCTGTGGCCGCCTTTCATTTCTGTGTATGTTTTCATTTATGATATCATTTAATTCCATGGATTTATAGTGTAGTAATTCCCGAATAGGAACCTTACCATTTCACATATCTTTCCTCTAAGTCTGTTGAGAATTTTCATCCAGATTCATTATAGCTATCAAAAATATAACATGGTAAAACATGACTGATATTTTTTACCTTCTAATTCTTCTGTTTCGTTCTGGACCTAGTTTCTATCACCTTCCACCTCAGCTTGAAAACAATGTGTACGTATGTTGACAACGCTAATCCAAATACTTCAGAGGTAAAATCACAACTCACCAACTCCTTCACCTGTAGCCTGATTCATCATCATCTATTCAATGTATGTGTTGGCCTTTAATTGATTTTTCCTGTGATTAACTGTGGTCAGTTTTCTCTGTAGTATCCAGAACATGTTTTCAGCGTTTATATCTATTCACATTATTTATTACCTCACTCATGTTCTAATGGTTTTCCACGACAGTTGAAAGAACAATTCAAGCATCTCGTTTTCATATATCCTAAATGGCCTGTCTACAGCTTTTTTCTGGAGCCTCAGGTTTAACCGCTCATTCATTTTCATTATTTGCCAGTCACTGTGGTTTTTCACTTTTTTTCTTGAACCACTCAATCTCGGCCTCAAAGCCTTATGCTTGCTGTTTCTACTCTGTGATATTCTTTTTACTAGAATATATTTGTGGTTGTTACATGTTTATCACTTCCATCTTAGACAAAAAGGCCATATATCATTGAGGGCTCTTGGATTCATCCTAGCTATGGTTGCTTTAGCATCTAGAGATCCCTACTCATTCTTTGAGCTATTGAACTGTTATGTTTTACTTTCTTTCTTTAAAGCACCAGTCATTATGTAAAATTCGTTTACTTTTCCCTCTTTTAAACATATTTGTAGTCTTGCTTTCTCTATTATGGTGTAGACCTCTGGAAACTAGATTTTTGCTTCCTTTGTGAGCATCAATCTCTACCATTTCTAGAATAATACTTGACACTGCATGAGTGACCAGTATGGATATATTGAAGTAATGAATGCATCTGAAGCAAAGCATCATTGGAATGTATGTTGAAATGCTGGATCTTGACCTTAATTAAAAAGATAACTCATATTTAAAAATACTTAGGATCTAGAAATGTGCAAAAATTTGACATTGCAATGTACAATGTTAATAAATCTCTGTTCATTATGATGTTAATTTTTGTCATTGACAAAGTTTTTGTATTAGTCAACATGAGGGAACTAATGTGAAGATACATGATTATCTTGCTTTGACTACTGTCCTTTCAGCTAATAGATTTTCCAGATGTCAGTCTCTAAATCTGATTTAAAACAGACTGATTTATAACATATGATGTTAATTGTGTCTAGGAATGGGCTGTTCTCTCAGTTTTGCATATCTATCACATACAAGAAAATTCCAACAATATTTTTACTTAGGAATGAAAATTTATATTTTTCAAATGAAAAATACCCTTTTCATAAAAATATTACAGATTCACCTTTTGAGATTTAACATGTATATTACCTTCCTTGGTAAGCACCCTTTGGTCTTTTTCTTCTTGGGTACCTAAGTATATACTTTGCATGTTTACTTTGAAATTTTAATTGGTAATTGACCAACTGCTTTTCTGTTACTTTGAAGTCATTTAAACAGTTCCCATGTCTCCTTCATTATTCTTCTTGAATACAGATGCAGATTTGGGTTTTTTTTAGAGAGTTTCTGAGTTAAAGCGAATTAAATAAATGTGTATTGGATGGAATAGAAAAGACTTAGGTACAGGATTTAATTCTAGTTTAGTGTTTTATGTGAAGAGGGTATCTGTAGAGTGTAAAACTTACACGATGATGATATACAGGACTGACACATTATTATTGTACTTTTTTTAGAGTTAAATGTAGTATATGTCAGATAGTAAAGGTGCTATCATTCCCCACTATATTGGAGCTTTCATCCAGAATCTTAACTACCTCCGCCAGGATTAGGAGAGGTAATAGTGAGCTTCTACTTATGTTATTATACTAAATTCCTTTTGAATCTTCAATCCTAGTAAATTGTCTAGATATTATGAGAAATTTGATAGCTTACATGGTGCAGCATAATTTGCCTTGCATGACTCCTCTCTATTTCCACTGGTTTTTAACTCACAGAGTGGTCTTGAACACTAAGTGAATGAGGACATAGATTACATTAAAACTGGAAGGATGATTTACTTAATCTATGTTAGATTGTCCAATGAGTTTTTCCTAGAAGAGGTGAAGAAATGCTTATTTATCCGATAGCGCCCTGATGACTGACCAAAGAAATGATTGCATCCAGGTTTAGTGTGGTGAACCAATTTGTCGATAGGGGTTTCTTTCAGGAGTGAGGCTGCCGCATCACAGGAAAGCCCACCACAACACAGGCGACCACTCATAAAAGCTGCATCCCTGGCGTGGGGAGGGGGGAGTGATATCCACAACATGCAGGCGGTTTGTCTGGTGGCAGAGTCTCCTTTCTTCAGTAATTGCTTAATGATTTTTATAACTTAGGAAGGGGCTCTGTGACCCTTGTAATCTAAGCTTCCCAAGCCTCACAAGTTTCCTGGGCCTTACATGCCTCCCTCCTTGCTCCAGGGGGAATATTGCAGTAACTACAAGACACAGGTTAAAATGAAACATCTCCTGCTTTGCACTGTTGGCATCTCATTCAATTTTGAAAAAGAGACTCACTTTCTCTCTCTCTCTCTGTATATATATATAATATATATATATTATATATATATGAGTTAGAAAATACATTTTATCATAAAACATTGTCATGATAAAGGTAGTTGAGCCTTGTGATATTACTTGTACAGTAGAATGAAGGATCATGATGAATCCCATGGATTTATTTACTGCCCATTAATATCAACTTTCGGGGCCTGTGTCCTCTTCTCCTTGGGGTTATCTAGGAGAGGTGACAGTTGGTACCTCTGAGAGGTAACACTCTTTGTTCTCATGACTCAAGCACATCTTGGAGTGAGAGGCAGGGGTCTAAGCAGATAGGATGCTGAAGGAAGGAGGAAAGTCTCAAGGAGAATTAGGTTTGTGAGTTGTGGGTCTATAGGTCCTACCTCCTGTATCTACTTCTGCACCTAAGTGCTGAGAGTGAGGTAATAATAGAGAAGCAGAATTTTCTTTTCATTTTTTTATTATTATTTCCGCTCATACAAACTTAATATGTACACCGGTTCCCTCCCTCCCTCTTCCTCCCCTCTACCCCCCTGCTCCCCCTCCCCTCACTCCTCCCTCCCCATCCCCAAGTGCCTTCCCCCCCCCCGCAATCCCCAGAGAATCCTTTAATGTGCATGCCAGACTCTCCTCTGGGCCCTTCTCTCTGATGACGTACAAGGACCCAGTGGCTTTTCTCTGAACCCTTTCCTGTGTTCCCCTTAAGCATAGGAACACTACTATGGCTATCAATTCCTTGCCTCCAAGGATCTTGGTGCTTTTAGCAAATGCTAGACTTTATGGGGTCAATAGTGTGTGGGACATTGCGCAGGGCATGCAAAGACCTATTATGATTGGAGAAGCAGCATATTTTAAGGATGAAATATTTTGTATCCTTCCTGCTATTCAGACTTCATACATCTGGGATACAAGTGGATGAGTAGAAAGGTTCGCTGTAGTGAGAATGTGAATAGGAAAAAGTCAGTACGTAAAAATGCATGCGGAAAGGAATTATTATTTTTGCATATTAATGTTTGCTTTTTGTAGAAGCAAGTTTGCTTAGTGGAATGATACATTCTTCAGGCATATATCAGAAAAAGGTACAATTTACAAGAAAAGCAAACAATAGGTTGAGCACTGTGACAGGCATATATCCCTAATTTTTGGTTACTATATTATTGGTTACTATGCTGTAACCAATATTGTTGGTAACCATGATGGTTTAATCTTCATTGTTAATTTGTCTGGATTTAGGACCAGGAACACCTGATTTTAATGGAATTATGCATGGAAACACATCTCTGAGTGTACTTATTAGGATATTTCCAGAAAGGTTTAACTGAGAAAGAAAGACTACCTCTGAATATGTAACAACATCCTATGAACTGGGGTCTCAGATGAAACAGAAAGGAGATAGTGAGCTCATCACCAGTATTCCTCTCTCTTTGCTTCCTTACTGTTTACAATGTGACCTATCACCTGATGTCACAGCAGTCATAATTACAGTATGAAGATGGAACATATCCTTTAAAACTGTGAGCAAAAATAAATAATTTCTATAGTTGTTTTTATTAGTTATTTGTCACATCATTGAGAAAGGAAATTAATACTGTTATTTTGAATGCATTTGTCCAAAATATCCTTTGAATCAAAAGGCAACAAAAACCAAAGACATTAATATCATAGCACAAAACTAGATCAGAAAAGACAGTGGATATTTCAAAAAGTCTGAAACCATTTAGTGAAATTTACCATGATCTTAGGTAGTCCAGAATAATCTTTAAGGGTTAGGTTCCTTAAAATTATATATTTATAGTTATTTTAAATCCCATTGAGGAAGCAATCTGTATGCTTTTCACTTTTTTTAAATTTATTTTTATTATTTCCACCCATACAAACGTAACAGGTACACCGGTCCCCTTCCTCCAACCCCCCACCCCCCTTCCCTCCCCATCCCCCAGTGCCTCCCCCTCCCATCCCTGGAGCATCCTTTAATGTGCATGCCAAACTCTCCTCTGGGTCCTCCTCTCCGATGAGGTGCAAGGACCCAGTGGCATTTCCCAGAACCCATTCCTGTGTTCTCGTTAAGCATAAGAACACTACTGTGGCTGTCAATCCCTTGCCTCCAAGGATCCTAGTGCCTTTAGCAAACGCTAGACTTTGTGGGGTCAATAGTGTGTTGGACATAGCGCAGGGCATGCAAAGTCCAATTATGATTGCTTCGGCCCTAACTTGTGTGGAGTATCTTGCATATCATTACTCTTCCCATCCTTGTGCTCTTACAATCTTACTACCCCCTCTTCTGCAAATTTCCCTGAGCTTCAGGATGTGGAGAGATTAGGCTGGCCTAATTCCAAGTGGTTGATAAAGAGTCTCTGATGTTCTGGATTATGGTTTGTTGATTTTTTTTTTCACTTTTGCTGCTCCTGCAATGCCCTTCACTCCATCCTGATGGGTATTGGATGTCAGCCCTTGCAGTCCTTGATGGTGGCCTATTTTCCCTGCTGTAACATGGTCCCCTCTCTCCTTGTTTCTGGTGGGGCCCTCTTTCCCCATCCCTCCTGTTCATAATCTTTGCAATTACTGTAGGTATTACAGAAATTTATCCTTAAGTATCTCTAAGTAGGTTTGGTACTAGGAGCAACCTATTAGGGAGTACATACAGTGCTTAATTTTATACTTCACTCAATGTAATTGTTTCTAATTCTATCCATTTCCCGGAAAATTGCATTAATTCATCATTTTTGATGGCTGAGTAGTACTCCATTGTATAGATGTACCACTTTTTCCTTATCCACTCATCAACTGCTTGGACATTTGGGTTGATTCCATGACTTTGCTATTGTAAACAGTGCTGCTATGAACATGGTCGTGCTTGTGTTATCGAGGTGAATTTTTGCTGTATGGGAGGTTATTCCCAAAAGTGGAATAGCAGGGTCATATGGCATTTCATCTTTAATTTCTTTAAGAATCGCCAGACAGCTTGCCAAAGTGGCTGTATGAGTCTGCATTCCTACCAGCAATGTAGGAGAGTTCCCCTCTTTCCACATCCTCTCCAGTATTTGGCGTTGTTTGTATTGTGGATTTATGCCATCCTGACCAGGGTGAGATATCTCAGGGAAGTTTTGATTTGCATTTCCTTGATGGCTAAGGATGTGGAGCATTTTCTAAGATATTTGTTAGACTTTTTTATTATTAATACATTTTTATTATTATTTCAGCTCATACAAACTTAATAGGTACACCAGTTCCCTTCCTCTCTCCTCCTCCCCCGTACCCCCTGCTCCCCCTCCCTACCCCTCTCCCTCCCCATCCCCCAGTGCCTCCCGCCCCAATTCCCAGAGAGTCCTTTATTGTGCATGTCTGATTTTCCTCGGGGCCCTCCTCTCCGATGACCTACAAGGACCCAGTGGCCTTTCCCTGAACCCTTTCCCGTGTTCCCCTTAAGTATAGGAACACTGCTGTGGCTGCCAATCCCTTGCCTCCAAGGATCTTGGTGCCTTTAGCAGATGCTAGACTTTGTGAGGTCTATAGTGTATTGGACAATGCGCAGGGCATGTAAAGTCCAATTATGATTGCTTCAGACCTAACTTGTATGGAGTATCGTACATATCATTGCTCCTCCCATCCTTTTGCTCTTACACTCTTACCTCCTCCTCTTCTGCAAATTTCCCTGAGCTTCAGGATGGGGAGAGATTAAGCTGGCCTAGTTCTAGGTGGTTGATATAGAGTCTCTGAAGTTCTGGATTGCGGTTTGTTGATTTTCTTTTGAGTTTTGCTGCTCCTGCAATGCCCTTCACTCCATCCTGGTGGGCATTGTATGTTACCCCTTGGCCAGAGACAAAAAGCTGTTAAACTAGAGTCTTGTGATAAAAGCACATTCAAAGGTAGATGTAATAAAAGTAGGAAACCACAGTGAGGGAGGGGTCTATCACCCATTTGCAAAATGGTTACTTTTTATCTGCCAGACTATATGCCCTCCTCTTCTGGTGAGATCATACCCCCTCAGTAGTAAATGATCAGGAGCAAAAGTCTGTGAACTTAATCAGATGTCTCATTACTTATTTGAGTCCTTGATGGAGGCCTATTTTCTCTGCTGTAACATGGACCCTTCTCTCCTTGTTTCTGGTGTGGCCCTCCTACCCCATCCCTCCTGTTCATAATCCTTGTAATTACTGTCTCAAGGTGGGCTGGGTGGGTTTGGTACTAGGAGCCACCTATTAGGGAGTACATACGGTGCTTAATTTTCTGGGTCTGGGATACTTCACTTAATATAATTGTTTCTAATGACATCCATTTCCCGGCAAATTGCATTAATTCATCATTTTTGATGGCTGAGTAGTACTCCATTGTATAGATGTACCACTTTTTCCTTATCCACTCATCAACTGTTGGACACTTGGGTTGATTCCATGACTTTGCTATTGTAAACAGTGCTGCTATGAACATGGTCGTGCTTGTGCTATCAAGGTGAACCTCTGCTGTATGGGGGGTTATTTCCAAAAGTGGAATAGCAGGGTCATATGGCATTACAATCTTTAATTTCTTTAAGAATCTCCAGACTGCTCGCCAGAGTGGCTGTATGAGCCTGCATTCCCACCAGCAATGTAGGAGAGTTCCCCTCTCTCCACATCCTCTCCAGCATTTGTTGTTGTTTGTATTGTGGATTTTTGCCATCCTGACCGGGGTGAGATGATATCTCAGGGAAGTTTTGATTTGTATTTCCCTGATGGCTAAAGAAGTGGAGCATTTTTTAAGATATTTGTTAGACATTTTAATTTCATCCCTGGTAAAGTTTCTTTGAAGTTCCAGGGCCCATTTTTTTAATTGGGCCATTGTTTTCCTTGGTGTTTAATTTTCTAAGTTCTTTGTGTACTCTGGACAGCAGAGTTCTATCAGATGTGTGGTTAGTGAAGATTTTCTCCCATTCTGTGGGTTGCCTTTGTGCTCCTGTTACAATCTCTTTATCTGAACAGAAGCTCTTTAATTTCACAAGATCCCAACTGTTGAGAGTTGGTAGCAGTGACTGTGCCATTGGATGTCTGTTTAGGAAATGTTGGCCTAGCCCAATCAGCTCAAGGGAATTCCCTATCCTTTCAACTATGGTTTTTATAGTCTCTGGTGTTATATCGAGGTCTTTGATCCATTTGGAATTAATTCTTGTACATGGTGACAAGTACGGGTTCAGCTTTAATCTTCTGCATGTGGAGATCCAGTTTTGCCAGCACCATTTGTTGAAGATGCTGTTCTTTTTCCATTGGATTTTTTGGGCCCCTTTGTCAAAGACCAAATGGCTGTAATTTTGTGGGCTTATATCTGGGTCTTCAATCCTTATGCATTGATCTTTGTGTCTATTTTGGAGCCAGTACCAGGCTGTCTTTATACCTATGGATTTGTAGTATAGACTTAGGTTTGGTATGGTAATACCTCCAGCAGTGTTTTTGTTACTCAGGATTGTCTTTGCTTTCCTGGGTCTTTTGTGCCTCCATATGAACTTTGAGATTGTTTGGTCAACTTCTTTGAAGAATTGCTTTAGGATTTTAATTGGTGTAGCATTGAATCTGTATATTGCCTTTGGTAGGATGGTCATTTTTACGATGTTGATTCTGCCAATCCAGGAACAAGGGAGGTCTTTCCACCTTCTGGTGTCTTCTGCAATTTCTTTCTTTAGGGTTTTAAAGTTTTCATTGTAAAGGTCTTTTACCTCCTTGGTTAGGTTTATAACAAGGTATTTCATTTTTTTAGGGGCTATAGTAAATGGGATTGTTTCTCTCAGAGCTTTTTCACTTCTTTCATTCTGGGCATATAGGAAGGCCACTGATTTTTGCACATTTATTTTGTATCCTGCCACCCTGCTGAACTTCTCAATTAGTTCCAGAAGCTTCCTGGTGGAGTTTTTGGGATCACTCAGGTGTAAGATCATGTCATCTACAAATAGGGATAGCTTGACTTCTTCCTTGCCGATTTGAATCCCTCTTATGTCCCTTTCTTGTCTTATGGCTTCAGCTAAGACTTTAAGTACAATATTGAATAGAAGTGGTGAGAGTCGACAGCCTTGTCTAGTTCCTGATCGAAGTGGGAATGCTTCCAATTGTTCCTCATTGAGCATAATCCTTGCTGTGGGCTTGTTGTATACAGCTTTTATTATATTGATAAAGGTTCCTTCCATTCCTACTGTCTCTGCAATTGCATTTTGATCATAAAAGGCTGTTGGATCTTGTCAAAAGCTTTTTCTGCATCTATCGAGAGTATCATGTGGTCTTGGACTTTGGACTAGTTTACATGATGAATTACATTTATTGATTTATGTATGTTGAACCAACCTTATGTGCAGGGAATGAAGCCTACTTGGTCCCCGTGAATGATCTTTTAATGTGTTTTTGAATCCGATTTGCTAAGACTTTGTTGAGAATATTTGCATCTGTGTTCATCAGAGAGATCGGCCTATAGTTTTCTTTTTTAAGTGAATCTTTATTAGGTTTTGGGATTAAAACGATATTAGCTTCATAGAAGGAATTTGGTAGTGTTCCTTCCTTTGCTATTTGATGGAACAATTTAAGGAATATTGGTGTTATTAACTCCTTAAATGTCTGGTGGTCCATCTGGTCCAGGACATTTTTTGGTGGGAAGATTTGAGATTACTTCTTCAATTTCCTTATACGTTATAGGACTATTTAAATAATTCACAACTTCCTGATTCAATTTAGGTAAGTTGTGTTTACTTAGAAATTCATCCATCTTTTTTGTGTTGTCAAACTTCACAGAGTATAAGTTTTTGAAATATGATGTTATAATTCTCTGGATTTCTTGGGTATCAGTAGTGATATCTCCATTTTCATTTCTAATTTTGTTAATTTAGGTTTTCTCTCTCTTGCTTTTGGTTAATTTAGCTGTATCAATCTTATTGATTTTTTCAAAGAACCAGCTTTTTGACTGGTTGATTTTTTCTATCGTTTTCTTAATCTCGATTTCAGATATTTCTCCCCTTACTTTTGCTAATCTCCTCTCTTCTACTACTTTTGGGATCAGATTGCTCTAGTTTCTCTAAAGCTTTAAGCTGCATTGTTAAGTTGTTTATTTCTGATGTTTCCATTTTTTTGATGTAGGCATTAAGAGCTATGAACTTACCTCTTAGGACAGCTTTCATTGTGTCCCAGAGATTTTGGCAAGTTGTATTTTCATTATCATTCACTTTCAGGAAATCTTGAATTTCCTTTTTAATTTCTTCCTGAATCCAGTTCTCATTCAGCATCATATTGTTAAGTTTCCAGGAGTTAGTGTATTTTCTCTTGTTTGTTGTGTTGTGGATGTCCAGCTTTAGACCATGGTGGTCTGACAGAGCACAGGTTAGAATTTCAACTTTTTTGTACATGTGTATATTCGTTTTGTGGCCCAGTATGTGATCTATTTTCGAGAAAGTTCTGTGTGCTGCTGAGAAAAATGTGTATACTTTGGTGCATGGATGAAAAGTTCGGTAGAGATCTGTAAGGTCCATTTCTTTCAGGGTTTGATTAAGGTCCAAAGTGTCTCTGTTAAGCTTTTGACCTGTTGATCTATCCCATGTTGAGAGGGCGGTGTTGAAGTCCCCAAGAATTATCGTTTGGGGGTTGATTTCTTGCTTTAGACACTGTAGGGTTTTCTTAATGAATGTGGAGGGGCTCGTTTTGGGTGCATATATGTTCAGTATTGTGAAGTCTTCCTTGTGAATTGTACCTGTAACTAAAATGTAGTATCAATCCGTATCTCTTATGATTTTCTTTGGTTTGAAGTCCACTTTGTCTGATACCATAATGGCTACCCCTGCCTGTTTTCTGCTTCCATTAGCTTGTAGAATTATTGACCAGCCTTTCATTTTTAGGGCATGCCTATCTTTTGTGGTGAGATGGGTTTCCTGCAGGCAGCAGATTGATAGATTGTGATTTTTAATCCAAATTTGTAATCTGTGTCTCTTGATTGGTGAGTTAATTCCATTAACATTTAGTGTTATAATGGTGAAACTATTTTTGATTCCAGTCATTTATTATGTTTAGTAGTTTTTATAAGTATATTGCTTTGCTTTTAATGGTGTTATACTTGCCTTCTGTTCTCCTGGATATGCCTGTTTTTTTCTTCACGCTTGAGTATCATTTCTAGCATTTTTTGAAGGCCTGGTTTGGTGGACATGTATCCCTTCAAGTTGTCTTTGTGCTGGAAAATTTTTCCCTCAATCATGACTGATAGTTTTGCAGGGTAAATCAGCCTAGGTTGACATTTTTGCTCATTCAATACTTGAAGTATGTCTCTCCAAGCTCTTCTTGCTTTTACTGTTTCCATTGAGAAGTCATTTGTTATTTTAATAGGTTTACCTTTAAAAGTGACTTGTTTTTTCTCCCTTGAAGCTCTCAGCACCAGTTCTTTATCTTGAATGTGGAGTGTTTTGACTATTATTTGCCGTGGCGAGCTTCTGTTTTGGTCATATCTTTTTGGGGTATGGAATGCCTCTTGTTTATGGATGGGCCTCTCATTTTTTAGATGAGGAAAGTTTTCGTTGATGATGGTTTGAAAAATTTCCTCAGGGGTGGTATTTTGAGGTTCTTGCTCTGGTATTCCGTGAATACGCATGTTGGGCTTCTTCAGGGTGTCCCATATCTCCTGAATATTTCTCTCAAGTATCTTTTTGGCTTTAACAATCTCTTCCATTAAGCTGGTTAATACTCCCACTTTATCTTCAAGATCTGAAATTCTGTTTTCTGCTTTGTTAGTTCTGCTGATAAGACTCTCTGTGGAGTTCTGGGTTGAAGATAACTTGTCTTTTAGCTCAGTTTTAAACTCTGCTTGAGTCTGCTTTAACTGCTCTATGCCAGTTTTTGATTCTTGCACTGTTTTTCTCAACTCCTCCATGTGTCTGTTGTGTTCTTCCTCAAAGCGATTGATTCGATTATTTAATTCCTCCCGGATTTCCTCTTTCATAGTATTGAACATGGTAATGATCATATTTTGAAGGTCGTTATCCTGGGTCAGGCTTTCTTGGCCATTTTCCATGGGTTTGTTCTGGTTGGAGTCTAACATTATGGGATTAATTCCAGGGTCTTGGCGGGGTGAGGCCCGGCTGGACCGTGCGTGTGCGTCCCGGGTGGCAGAGTGGAGGGGAAGGGCTTGTTAGACATTTTAATTTCAGCCCTGGTAAAGTTTCTTTTACGTTCCAGGGCCCAGTTTTTAATTGGGCCACTTGTTTCCTTGGTGTTTAACTTTCTAAGTTCTTTGCGCCCTCTGGACAATAGAGCTCTATCAGATATGTGGTTAGTGAAGATTTTCTCTCATTCTGTGGGTTGCCTTTGTGCTCCTGTTACAATCTCTTTATCTGAACAGAAGCTCTTTAATTTCACAAGATCCCAACTGTTGAGAATTGATAGCAGTGACTGTGCCATTGGATGTCTGTTTAGGAAATGTTGGCCTAGTGCAATCAGCTCGAGGGAATTCCCTATCCTTTCAACTATGGTTTTTATAGTCTCTGGTGTTATTTCGAGGTCTTTGATCCATTTGGAATTAATTCTTGTACATGGTGACAAGTACAGGTCCAGTTTTAATCTTCTGCATGTGGAGATCCAGTTTTGCCAGTACCATTTGTTGAAGATACTGTTCTTTTTCCATTGGATTTTTTGGGCCTCTTTGTCAAATATCAAATGGCTGTAGTTGTGTGGGCTCAGATGTGGTATCCATCTGTGTCTCTTATGTTTTTTTTTTGGTTTGAAGTCCACTTTGTCCAAGAGCATAATGGCTACCCCTGCCTGTTTTCTGATTCCATTAGCTTGCAGAATTTTGGGCCAGCCTTTCATTTTTAGGATGTGTCTATCTTTTGTGGTGAGATCAGTTTCCTGAAGGCAGCAGATTGATGGGTTGTGGTTTTTAATCCAAGTTTGTAATCTGTGTCTCTTAATCGGTGAGTTAATATTGTTTGACATTTATGTTTTGGTGGTATTATACTTCCCTTCTGTCCTCCTGGATATGCTTGTTTTTTTCTTCAAGTTTGAGTATCTTTTCTAGCATTTTTTGAAGGCCTGGTTTGGTAGACATGTATCCCTTCAAGTTGTCTTTGTGCTGAAAAATTTTTCTTTCTCCCTCAATCAAGACAGATAGTTTTGCCGGGTATATCATTCTGGGTTGGCATTTTTGCTCATTTAATACTTGAAGTACGTCTCTCCAAGCTCTTCTTCCTTTTACTGTTTCCATTGAGAAGACATTTGTTATTTTAATAGGTTTACCTTTAAAAGCGACTTGCTTTTTTTCTCTTGAATCTCTCAGCACCTTTTCTTTGTCCTGAATGTGGAGTGTTTTGGCTATTATTTGCTGTGGCGATTTTCTATTTTGGTCATATCTGTTTGGGGTGCAAAATGCCTCTTGTATTTGGATGGGCATCTCATTCTTTAGTTGAGGGAAGGTTTCATTTATGATAATTTCAAAAATTTCCTCAGGTGTGGTATTTTGGGATTCTTGATCTGATATTCCATGAATGCGCATGTTAGGCTTCTTCAGAGTGTCCCATATCTCTTGAATGTTCCTCTCCAGTATCTTTTTGGCTTTAACAATCTCTTCCATTGAGCTGGTTAATTCTCCCACTTTGTCTTCAAGATCTGAAATTCTATTTTCTGCCTCATTTGTTCTGCTGATAAGACTCTCTGTTAAGTTTTGGGTTGAAGATAACTTGCCTTTTAGTTCGATTTTAAACTCTGCCTGAGACTGTTTTAACTGCTCTATGCCTATTTTTGTTTCTTGAACTGTTTTTCTCAACTCCTCCAGGTGCCTGTTGTGTTCCTGTTCAAAGTGGTTGATACGGTTGTTTAACTCTTCTCGGATTTCCTCTTTCATAGTATTAATCATGGTAATGATCATACTTTGAAAGTCATTATCTTGGGTCTGGCTTTCTTGGCTATTTTCTGTGAATTTGTTCTGGTTGAATCCATCATTATGGGGTTAATTCTTTCAGTGGGAGATTGGTCTTGTTGGGTTTTGTTTCTCATGGATCTGCACTTTGACTTGGGCATTATTTTGTCTTTTAGGATCTTTCAGTTTCTGTGTGTTTTTGGCTGAACTGATTTATTTGGTATTACTACACTTGGGCAGTTATTACTAGTGCTTTCCTTGGAGTTGGGTGCAGTTTGTTTTTTGTTATTGTTATTTCCTAGATGAGGCTATTAGGCTGTTATTACATCAGTTAAGTCAGGTTAAGTAGACAGGGGGTGAATATTAGTATGCTAGTGCACTTTTATGATTTAGTGGCTTGGTGATATGTGAGGGTGAGTGGTGTACTCCCTGGAGTTGTATATGTTTTTGGGGTGGCTGTATGGAAAAGTTAATCTACAGTGATTAATACTAGAAAGGAACAGTAAGGTGAAAAAAGGCTTACTTATCTTTGGGCTGCATGTGAAGAATCTCTCCCATGTGATAGGATGATTGTAGAGGACTCCAGATATATGGCCTTTGACCCTTAGAACTTTGCTTGAGTTTCCTTTGGACTCTATTGAATCCTGAGTAGCAGTGTGTCCCATGTGCATGGGTCCCCAGTGGGCCGGAGAGGCAGAGGGGCTGATGTTAATGGCAGAATTTTTCACCTGGGACCTGGGACTTGGCTTAGTGGCCCTACCAAGCTCCAGGGATAGAGGAATGTGAGCAAGTCCTGTCCAGTACCGCGGACAGGCGGGCGGGAGGAAGAAAGGGGCTGGGGCCCGAGGAGTGGCCCAGGCAAAACTGGAGGCAGCCTGGGTGTCGCTGGGATCCCTGGGGGGCTGGGTGAACTCACCTGGGATGGAGGACTGGGAGCGTGGTCGGGTGCTTTTCACTTTTTAAAAATGTATTGTTTTCTCAAAAAACATTTATGGATTTGAGTTTTTAATCTATCGATTGATTCTTGCTGGGTGACTCAATAGGCTTGTTTTTGTCTTGATCATCGAAAACCCAATATCTTTGTTGTTTGTTTTTTTTTCTGTTGTTATTGTCAAAATTCATTCGGGCTGTATATTTGATGAGTAAATTATAAAGCTTATGTACTAAATTATTGCATACAAAAATAAACTTCGTTTTATGGAAATTTCCTTAACTTTACTGAAAATGGTAAGAGCTAACAGTTGAGAGTTTCCCTTCTCCATAATAAAATATTGTATCTCTTTATGTGTCTGCAAAGATGCAAGCTGATTGCTACCTTGCAAAGTAAGTCCTCCAGAACAAAACTTTCAGAGCTCCCACGTTATTCACTGTTCAGTGTCAGCATCCAATTTCCTATTTTTCACTTCTCGCTACAATATCATGTCCTTTTTCTAGGGGAGGTGGGGAACAAACTGACCATCTGGGAAATCTGCCAAAATAAAAAGGTTTTCTTTCATGTACTTTGAGATCCATCTTGTAGTCTGCAGAGAGAGGTACTTTAGGTGCTGAGGTAGAGGCAGGTCAACGACTGAAGGAAAGGTGTTGTTATTTGTTGGTGAACTTTAGACTATGTGGTGGCAATGAAACTTTGAATTTGGAACATAATATTTAAAATGCCGTTCTGATCACAATTGTTGTCTAATGTTTTCATTAAGAACCTATTACTCTGTTAAATTTGTTCAGTTGAATAAAGTCTTCAAGATCTGTGAATGAGCTTCACTGTTTTCCCAAAGGAGATGAAATATAAAAGCTCTTTTTAGTTTTTATTCTTTTGCATTTTCATTGATTACTTATTACTCAACACCAATCCCCCTGCTCCATTTCTACTTTTTCCTTTCCAAGCAGTCTCCCTCCTACTTTCATGTCTGTTTGAATGTATGGCCCATGAATTTAATATGGGATTCCTGTACTGGCAGGTGCCTGAGTACTTAGTGGGTAAATATTGAGTAAGGAAGCTCTTTTTCTCCTGTATGAAATTAACCTTAAATAGTTTCTCAGAGAGGCACAGTGTTTCTTGAGATATATGATGAAATGTTGAAATGCCTGCTGTTGTGCAGAGTTAGTGGATGTGGACGTGTATGCTCTGCTATGGTTCATGGACAGAAGATTCTGTCTGGTAGCACCCTCCCTACCCTCAGTTTCTTACATTCTTACCTCCCCCTCTTCTGCATGGTTCCCTGCGACTTGGGTTTGATTTTGATGTCCTGTGTAGAATTGAGCATTCCATAGTTACTTATTATCTGCACTTTCACCAGTTGTGGTTCTCTGAATTAAACAGTTCCCATTGTAAAAGGATGTTTCTTGGTCAAGGTCTGAGAGATTTTCTCATTTATGAGTATAATGGTAAGTGCTTAGATGGCAGTTTGCTATCAAGAACTTATAGTTAAAACTTAATAACATGTTCCCACCTAGGGAAAATGGTCTCTCCTTCCACAGGTCCTTGGCTTGGTTTTCAGTACCAAACATGTGTTTCCTGCAGAAATGTGAGCCTTAGGTCCAATCAGAAAGTGGTTGGTTACCTCCATAGCACACATGCCACTATTGTACCAATGATCACTGTTTACCAGAGTGGTTGTTATTGTAGATTTCACCAATGAAGGCTGTTTTTGTTAGTTAAAACCTTAACTTGCAGATTATGATACACAGTGTTTTACAAATGGATGGAAGGACTCATTTCTTTGTCTTTGTGACTTAATTAAGGAAAGTTGTGAAGATGAAACCTTGGGAGAGAAGAGAGGCATTTGACAAGGATTATGTTAAAATAATTTCTGTGTATCAGAAGAAGGAATAAATGTCAGAAAGATGAATATGATGGGGAAAATGTCTACCAAAATAATTCATGTTTCTTTAGCCAGATACTGAGAAAGATTTTTTGAGTCATTATGTGAGGAAGAAAATGTATTAATGATAGGGAGAATATAGAAAAGCATGCTTAACAATAAGATATAAATCCTGTATATAAAATTAAACCTAATAAGTGCAGGATTAAATGTCACAGAGCAAAAGTCTAGAGGAATTCATAAAGGCTTTCTGTACAAGTTAGTAGCCATTGCTAACTGAAAGTCCTAAAATACTCTGATTTCTACTCTCATCTTCTCTGTAATAATAACCTCTGTTCTTTTAAGATGACTTTTTAAGTCACACAACTGAAAGTAGATCAAGTCAAACATTACCTTTTAGTTATACTGGTTTGAGTAATGCATTTGTTTTATGGTATTAAATCAGCTGAAAAGGAGAATAAATTCAATAAGCTCATCAAATTGGGAAAGTTAACTGTACTGTGGGAGTCAACGAAGCCATCCTCATGCCTTCTTAGGATTTACTCTCAGTGCCAGTTAAGAGATGTGTCAATTGTCAATTCTTCTTCTTCCTTCGTCCACCTCCTTGAAATCATGGAGTCTTCATTCCCAAATGAACCTTTAAGTGTTACTTTTCTGTTGACTTTAGCTCAATCCAAGTTGCCTTCATGCTTCTTACTGGTGTTTGGTTCTTACCTTGAGGCCTACAGACGCAGTGCCAACAGAGCCTTAGAGCTCTTTTATGTCATTTCCTTGTCTAAAATACTCATTGCTCCACCAAATTTCCTGTACCTTTAGAGATCTGTGACCTTATCACTTATTCCAGTAGTCTTAGCCATGGTGTGTTTTTTTTTTTATACATGTGCAGGGTGTGTGTGTGTGTGTGTGTGTGTGTGTGTGTGTATGCGTGTGTATCAGAGGCCACTGTGCTTGCCTGTGGAGACCCAAGAGTAATATTGTAACCATCCTGTAGTTTTATTTTGCTCTGGGATTTCCCAGGTTTCACCATCCAGGGCCAGAAGTGCACGCTACCTCTGTTCCCACGCAGTGTTTTCTACATGGGATCTGGGATCCTGAACTCAGATCCTTCTGCTTATGAAGTAGATGCTTAAAGTCCCAGCCATCTCTATAATCACATTACGTATTTACCAGCTTCTTCAACATCCTCAGACCACATTGGCACCCAACTCTGTGCCTAGAATGTGTGTCTCTCAGATTTTCATATACCTCGTGACCTTCGTTCAGCTTCCTGCACCCCCTCAGAGTGACTTTCCCGGGTCTGATCATTCTCTAGTACAGCAACCTTTAAACTTTATGTAGATTTTTAATCTCCATCTGGAATGAACACGTTTGTACTTTCCAGTTATAATATTGGGTTTATAATGGCAGGGTCTTTTCTACATTCTCCATGATGTTAACACTAGCATTTTGGACAACAATTGCTCTTGTGTTCATTCTACAGGTATTTATTGGATGGATGTTAAATGACATCAGATGCTTTCTTCCCATTTGTTTTCCACATTCTGAGGCAGAGTTTATAGCCATGGCATGATTCACAGAGGATGAAAAGGGAATTAGTTTCACCAGAATTACTGCTTAAGATGCCCTCTAACCCAACATGGAGTAACAGTTGCTTCTGTGGCCTTTCAGGAGTCTAAGCTGTGATTATGAAGCTTAATGTTCTCAAAATGAAATTCATCAATTGATGGTAAATTTAAAACAGCTTACAAAGCAATAAAAAAGGAACCCAAGAGGGAATTACAGAAAAATTATGCATGTTTCTAATGATATATGAAGGTTCTTAGTCATGAAAATGAAGTGGTAAACATCCAAGTTTTTAGAGGCTCCTATATGTCAGAATGTTCAGTATATGAACTTAATATTGTCTATTTTTCCTTAAAGTAATATTATTGGACTTAATGTGGGAGCAACTGCGATTGAAAGATGCACCGTGGGCAAATTTTTCTGCTTATTTCAAGAACAACTTTGAATTTTATTTACATTTTTAATGACATACATTTATTTAAATTAAATCAATTACTTGCTTCTGCTAGATAGTCTGAGAATCTGTTAAAAACCTTAGCAAAGATGATTTTATGCGTCACGAGCTTCTTTGAACAAGTGGTAAAGACTGATATTAACCTTAGCAAAACAGACAATTATCAGTCTGCAAAAGCAGGAATTCCAGGAGGAGTTCCTGGAGACTTGCTTTTCTTCATGTCTTGGTAAAGTTTGTCTCTGCTAATGAGCTTCTTCAGGTGAGGTAATAAGGTCTGATGTCAAGGCTATATTCCAGAGAAACAAGTTTAACGCATCCCATGAGCATACTCACGAATTTCTTCAACATGTATTTAGCTAGTGTTGACTGAGCACTTCTTGTGTCTGGTTAATTCTGCAAACAATCCCTGTCTCTTCTAGAATAAGGTTAGGTCGTGCAGTTTTGGTTGGTCAGAAGAATATTGGCGTATTGATAGGCCATTCCTGTTAGGTGCCGCCACCTTGCCTAGAGAGTAAAGTATATTGAAAGTATTTATTCCCGTAGAATAAAAAGCAAGAATATTATTCCCAGTTGCAGGAAGATAGAAAATATGATGAGTACACAAAGGCTCTTAGCTGCATCTCACTAAAAAATAGGAGTTGAGTAGAAAGTGTAAGGAAAATCAATGAAACAGTAAAAGAAAAGAATCAATGTTTGTCTTTTCTAGGTCTTTATTTTTTAAATACTACTTGGAGCAAAAAATGTTGACTTGATCCGTGTTTCACAATGCTTCCTTTTCTTTCTAAGCTGGGCTCCTGACCCAGTTCCCTGTGCTGTGAGCTTGGGTTGAACTTCATGAGTGCATATTAATAATTTCCTTTATGACTAAAAAAAATCTCATGAGAGTCGTAATTGTCCCTTTGTGTAGTTTCAATGTGGAAAGCAATGTTTAATTTTATCCCTCTTAACCCTTAGATAATTTTTAATTTGAGTGTACTCCTGTTTCTTACCCTTCCCCAAATTCTTCCTCTAAAACTGCTGACCTGAATTCAGTTTCATGTATTAATATTCAGTTTTTCCTTGAGATTGGGTTACATTTAGCCTCTCATAGCTTCAATTCAATAAAAACAGACATGTTCTCATTTCTTGTAGCAAATAGACATTGATTACTAGCTATAAACAAAGCAGTTTCCTAAATTAAAGAAATAAAAATTTTTTTCAATAAGATGCTTTATTACAGACTACTAATAAAATCTCCTTCCTCTTATTGCTGTCTCCACTGGACTTTACTCAATGCAGAAGGAAACTATGTGGTATAGATGGTAAGCATACTTGGGATTTAATAAATAATAATATTCTTCATTGGGCTTATACTGAACAGAATATTCATATTCAATTTCCTCATATTCTCCAGAACATTTTCTCTCCTTGATCCATCTCTTTAATACCTGTTTACCACTGCTACATCAACTGATAACTGATATATTCTGCCATATGAACATTTCTTTTTTATTATTTTATTTTTCTAGTTGCACAAGCATATTGAATACTTATTCCTGCTTCCCTCTATGCCCCTCCCTCTCATTTCCCTTCCTTCTCTTCATCAATCCATCCCATTCCCTCCTGCCCTCCTGCCTGTCTGCATCTATGGATCCCAGGGTTCTCTCTGGCTTGTCTACTTTTGTGGGGATTCAGGCCTCTTGGGGGCATACCCTGTTGCTTGTCTCTCTGCCACCCCCACTGATAGGGACATTTCCCTTCACTCATCCAGTTTTAGTCCTCAAGATTTCCATTGTATGTTCTTATCTCTCTTGAGTTTTTTCCATAGTCTGTGGGGTTAGGTTGATGTGTCAGTCATTATGCAGGTCTGGTAAGGAAAAGTTTCACTGCAGTGAGTTTCTATATGAATGTTTCTTAACTTAAAGATCTGTTGACTTCCTTTCCTAATGATCCTTGTAAGGACGATTGTGACAATTACAAACATTTACACAATAAGTTTAAATAATTCTCACCCCATGTCAGCCTCCTTCTATTACTGGAATCCTTCTTGTTTTCGGCCAGTCCCACTCCTATTTTCTTGTCTGTTTATGTATGTATGCAACCAACTAAGTTTAATAAAGGTTGCTTACATTAGTGTGTGCCTTGGCTCATGCTGGAGCGTGGGTAATATATCAGTGCATACTCCACTGAGAAAGGGGTTCTCCTTCCTACAGCCAGCATTAACCACCAATAATTCCTTAGCCATCAGTAGTTCCAATGTGACATCTCAGGAGGTCTTCCATACCATTCTTATTAAAAGATGAGTAACATTTTTTCTGAAGTTATTCAAAGGAGTGATTTGTGTAACTCTCAGTTATGTGCATATCCTTTGAGATTTGAATATTTACAAAATTTATTAACAATATTGTTTTTAATTTTTTTTTTTTTACTTATTTAGTGTGAGCGTGTGTGGGGGGATGTAGGTAGGTGTGTTTGAGTGTACCACTATATGCATGCATATGGCGATCAGAGGAGAACTTTTGGGAATCATTTCTCTCCTAATTCTGTATGGGTTCCAGAAATGAAACTCTGGATGACAGGCATGTGCAACAAATATTTTACCTGCTGAGAATTTACCTGCAAAAGTAAGCAATGTTGTGATAGAAAATATAATTATCAATAATTATCAATTCCTTACCTGGGGATTTGGTTTTCTCATACTTTTTTTTTTGGTGGGGGGAGTGGTACTTTGTTTTCTGTTCTTCCTCTGGCAAATAAGAAAAATACTTTGTTTTTCCCTTATTGTCTGCCCAGAACCTGTGTTTTTTTTTTTTTTTTTTTTTTTGAGGCATTCACTTGTGAGGAGAGAATACAATTTTCCATAATTAAGATTTGCTCATTTGGAGCTGCATAAAAGAGTTTGCTGTGCTCTTTTCAGCTTTTCTTCATAAATATTAGCATGTGAGAACTTCCCCAACTCACTTAATAAATGAAAAGTGAATAGCTGGAGGCAGATCCTTTTTCAGGATGACTGGACTTTCTGACCAGCAGGATGGATTGCAGCATGCTGAAAGCCGGCTGATGATTTCCTGCCACTTCATCGTGATGGAACAGGAGTGCAGCCAAACAAGCCTCCATCTGGACCCTGTTGAAGACTGCCGGGATGATCAAAGACCTGGCCTCTGCCACGGATTTCAGATGTTATAACAAACACAGCGACTGTGTTGAAAGAGAATTAGTGACCTCTTTTCCTGTCTTGGTGTTATATCGACCAAGTTACTTTCTTTAATTACTTCAAACATTTCTTGTCAGTGTCAGGAATTTTTGTGCCAATTTTAAGTCACCCAGGCCACTGGACAACTTGTTTTCCCTTTTTGTAACTTAATAAGGAGGCCACAATGAATAATCTCGGTAGCTTATTTTTACTGATTTCCATGAAGTGGTAATAATAAGGCTAATTGACATGCTGTATTTTGTGCCACTATTTATTTGTTCTTTTATAGTTATTTTCCCCTGATGTGAGTGGCAATTTTTTGTTCTATGTCTTCTTTTCTGTGTTCTTCCTAGGGTTGAGCACAGAACACATTAGATTCAGAGGATGCAGTTGGTGATGCTGATCAGAACAGCATGACACATTATTTTCACTCTGGCTTGAGGAGAGCAGAGGACAGTGATGAGTTGTTTTTTTTTTTTTTGTAATCATCAACACTCTCACTTTCAGTAACAGGCACAGTTTTATAATTTCTCATAACTGTATAGTGTATACTCTGCCCACTGAAAGCTGTTCACTGTCAACACTAGAGATTCACCCTGGGGCTTCATTCTGGTCTCAACTTGTTTGCGAGTCGAGTACAGGGTTCAAGAAACTGTGTTTATCACCTGCACAATGGCTGACATGTAAACGACCCACCAAAGTCTAGCACAGATCACAGGGGAGAAGGCGCTAGGTAGTAGAATCCTTAGAGGCAAGGGATTAACAGATATAGTAGAGTTACCCCTTACTAGGGTGGAGGACTCAGAGGGAGGTTTGGCATTCACACAAAAGGATGCTCCAGGGGATGGGAGGGAGGAAGGGGGCACTGGGAAAAGGGGATGGTGGGAGGGGGTGAAAGGAAGGGGAAAAGGGGGGAGAGTGCAAGGGGGCACTGGGGTGGGGAGGAGGGAGGGAGAGGATGGGGGTACCTATTGAGCTTGTACGATTGAGAAAAAATAGAATGTGGGAACAAAAAAAAAAAAAAAAAAAAGAAGAAACTGTGTTTATCAAGTGCCAGAAGTGAGGAACATAATAACCTGCCTCCTGAGATTTGGCTATGTGGAACACACACTCATCCATATTCCTAACGTGCGACCATGTTCACCATCATTTGTTGGTAAACTCACCAAAAGGTAGTGTTGGAGTTAAGTCTTGTTGCCTTCCTGAATGGGAAAACATACAGGAGATGATTTATTTATTCACTTACTAATGTAAGTAGAGTGTTGCCCACATTTTTTTTCTTTTTTTTTATTATTATTATTTCTGCTTATACAAACTTAACAGGTACACTGGTCCCCTCCCTCCCTCCACCTCCCCCCAGCCTCCCTGTTCCCCCCTGCCCTCTCCCCTTCCTCTCTATCCCCTAGTGCCTCCTCCCCAATCCCTGGAGCATCCTTTACTGTGCATGCCAAACTCTCCTCTGGGTCCTCCTCTTTGATGAGGTGCAAGGACCCAGGGGCATTTCCCAGAACCCTTTCCTGTGTTCCCCTTAAGTTTAGGAACACTACTGTGACTGTCAGTCCCTAGCCTCCAAGGATCCTAGTGCCTTTAGTCCATGCTAGACTTTGTGGGGTCAATAATGTGTTGGACATAGTGCAGGTCATGCAAAGTCCTATTATGATTGCTTCAGCCCTAACTTGTGTGGAGTATCTTGCATATCATTACTCTTCCCATCCTTGTGCTCTTACAATCTTACTGCCCCCTCTTCCGCAAATTTCCCTGAGCTTCAGGATGGGGAGAGATTAGGCTGGCCCAGTTCCAGGTGGTTGATATAGAGTCTCTGATATTCTGAATTATGGTTTGTTAATTTTTTTTTTCAGTTTTGCTGCTCCTGCAATGCCCTTGGCTCCATCCTGATGGGTATTGGAAATCACCCCCTGGCCAGAAATAAAAACCTGTTAAATTAGAGTCTTGTTATAAGAGTATATTCAAAGGTAGATGGAATAGAAGTAGGAGACCACGGTGTGAGAGGGGTCAGTCACCCATCTGCGAAATAGTTACTTTCTATCAGGCAGCCTATATGCCCTCCTCTTCTGGTGAGATCATACCCCATCAGTTGCAAATGATCAGGAAGGAAAGTCTGTGAACTTAACCAGATGTCTCATTACTTACTTGCAGTCCTTGATGGTGGCCTATTTTCTCTGCTGTAACTTGGTCCCCTCTCTCCTTGTTTCTGGTGGGGCCCTCCTTTCCCATCCCTCCTGTTTATAATCTTTACAATTACTGTAGGTATTTTAGAGATTTGTTTTTGAGTGTCTCTAAGTAGGTTTGGTATTAGGATCCACCTATTAGGGAGTACATACGGCACTTAATTTTCCATGTCTGGGATACTTCACTCAATATAATTGTTTCTAATTCCATCCATTTTCCAGCAAATTGCATTAATTCATCATTTTTGATGGCTGAGTAGTATTCCATTGTATAAATGTACCACATTTTCCTTATCCATTCGTCAACTGTTGGACATTTGGGCTACCAAAACTGGATCTACACATGCAGATTAAAACTGGACCCATACTTGTCACCATGTACAAAAATTAATTCCAAATGGATCAAGGACCTCGCTATAAGGCCAGAGACTATAAAAACCATAGTTGAAAGGGTATGGAACTCCCTCGAGCTGATTGGGCTAGGCCAACAGTTCCTAAACGGACATCTAATAGCACAGTCACTACACTCAACAGATGGGATCTTGTGAAATTAAAGAGCTTCTGTTCAGATAAAGAGATTGTAACTCGAGCACAAAGGCAACCCATAGAATGAGAGAAAATCTTCACAAACCACATATCTGATAGAGCTCTATTATCCAGAGCACACGAAGAACTTAGAAAACTAAACACCAAGGAAACAAATGGGCCAATTAACAAATGGGCCTTGGAACTTAAGAGAAACTTTACCAAGGATGAAATTAAAATGTTTAACAAATATCTTAAAAAATGCTCCACATCCTTAGCCATCAGGGAAATGCAAATCAAAATTTCCCTGAGATATCATCTCACTCCTGTCAGGCAAAAATCCACAATACAAACAACACCAAATGCTGGAGAGGATGTGGAGAGAGTGGAACTATCCTACATTGCTGGTGGGAATGCAGGCTCATACAGCCACTCTGGTGAGCCATCTGGTGATTCTTAAAGAAGTTAAAGATTGAAATGCCATATGACCCTACTATTCCACTTTTGGGAATAACCCCCCACACAGCAAAAATTCACCTCAATAGCACAAGCACGACCATGTTCATAGCACCACTGTTTACAATTGCCTACATTTTATGAACTGGATTCCTGTTACATAGAGTGATGGAGACAAAGGAAAGAAAATATTAATGTGAAAGTAAAATATTTTAAATAAAAGTATCTTTGAAAGTCTAAAACAGGCCAACTTTGGGCAACTTCTGTGCAGCATGAAGGCCCTTGGAAAACAGACAAGCAGAAGGAATCTATTCCAGATAAAATGTGTATTAGATTCTTATTAAAGTAAATAATTAGTAAATGTGAAAATATGGAAAGTAAGTTTGAACTGTGGGAAGTAAATTATTTGGTTTGGGAAAATAAATGGAGAGAAAAGAAATTGTTTTAATTCTATGAAGAGGAGTTTCCTTATCTTGGGCAATTGCTGTGCAGAAGCTACAAATTTAGTAATGAAGGGGAGAAGCTTCATAGCTTATGATTTGCATATTCATTATTATTTCATACGCTATTTTACAATAAAGATCTTAGGAGTGCAATAATTTGCAATAGGAAAAAATAAATAATAGGAACATTACTTTTTATTTCCTTTCTACAGGAATTCATTCTTTCTTACTACCTTCTATCTCCTACAGATGATTATTTGCTCTATTTTTATATAATTGATTTGTGTTATGTGGACTTATTTGGATACAATATGTTTATGAATTTATTTGGTCAGGAATAAATCTCTTATATCATGTTATCTCACTTTTTAAACATAAGGTTATATTAAATAACAGTGTTAGATAAACACATTATTTTAAAGCCTAAATATTCACTAAGATTTTCTGCAAATAATGTCTAAGATTACATCTGAGGGGCCATTTCTTCCAAGTGGTGTGAGGTTGTTTATACTTAGCTAACAATACTGAGTGTTCCATTTACTACACATCTCTACTTCCAGGTTTCTCCAGATGATGAAAGGCATGACCTCCTACCATTAAGAGGGCAATTAAGAGAGATGGCATCATAAAGTGCTAACAGCCAAATTGAATGGAATCTTGTTCTTACAGGATGTACACATGCTTAGTATTGATTTAAATTGCATTAGATTCACCATTCTTCCAGGGGTTGAAAACTCAAGGCAAAATACATTTCACTTTCATATTTCAGATGGTCATGAATACATAGAGATATTGAAATAGATAAAATCTTGTACAAATAATGGCAGATAAGAAGTAGATGGTTAATGTGGGCTATGAACTGTACAGATGAAATGTATGAACTTGTGGGTCCAATGACTTAAGATAAATGGAACTATGGAGCATAAAGAAGAAAGGACTAGGCAGTCATTGAGAACATTTGTCATATAATTTCTAGTTGTGACCAGGATGTGGTGACTGATTAAAAGCTGCCAATTTCACTAGATAAGTTTATTTGCTAAAGCAATAATCTTAGCCATAGTTATAAGCAAAAAACAATTTATTTTAATGAATTAAAAAATCAATCAAGCAATTTGTTTGATGTAGAACAAGTCTGATTGTGTAGATGATTTCATTGCTTTATGTTTTTTTATACATTTTTTATTATTTCCGCTCATACAAACTTAATAGGTAGACCAGTTCCCTCCCTCCCTCCTCCTCCCCCCGAACCCCCACTCCCCCTCCCCTCACTCCTCCCTCCCCATCCCCCAGTGCCTCCCCCCCCAATTCCCAGAGAGTCCTTTATTGTGTATGCCTGAGTGTCCTCTGGGTCCTACTCTCCGATGACGTACAAGGACCCAGTGGCATTTCCCTGAACCCTTTCCCGTGTTCCCTTTAAGCATAGGAACACTACTGTGGCTGTCAATCCCTTGCCTCCAAGGATCTTGGTGCCTTTAGCAGATGCTAGACTTTATGAGGTCAATAGTGTGTTGGACATTGTGCAGGGCATGCAAAGTCCTATTATGATTGCTTCGGCCCTAACTAGTGTGGAGAATCTTGCAAATCAATGCTCCTCCCATCCTTTTGTTCATACAATCTTACCGCCCCTTCTTCTGCAAATGTCCCTGAGCTTCAGGATGGGGAGAGATTAGGCTGGCCTAGTTCTATGTGGTTGATATAGAGTCTCTGAAGTTCTGCTTTGTGGTCTGTTGATTTACGTTTGCAGTTTTGCTGCTCCTGCAATGCCCTTCATTCCATCCTGGTGGGCACTATATGTCACCCCCTGGCCAGAGACAAAAAGCTGTTAAACTGGGTCTTATTATAATAGCACATTCAAGGGTAGATGTAATAAAAGTAGGAAACCTCAGTGAGGTAGGGGTCAATCACCCATTTGCAAAATGATTACTTTTTATCTGCCAGATTATATGACCTCCCCTTCTGGTGAGATCATACCCCCTCAGTTGTAAATGATCAGGAATGAACATTTGTGAACTTAACCAGGTGTCACATTACTTATTTGCATTCCATGATGGAGGCAACATGGTAACTTCTCTCCTTGTTTCTGGTGTGGCCCTCCAACCCCATCCCTCCTGTTCATAATCCTTGCAATTACTGTATTACATAGGTGTACCTTTGAGTGTCTCAATGTGGGCTGGGTGAGTTTGGTACTAGGAGCCACCTATTAGGGAGTACATACGGCGCTTAATTTTCTGGGTTTGGGATACTTCACTTAATATAATTCTTTCTAATGACATCCATTTCCCGGCAAATTCCAGTAATTCATCATTTTTGATGGCTGAGTAGTACTCCATTGTATAGATGTACCACCTTTTCCTTATCCACTCGTCAACTGTTGGACATTTGGGTTGATTCCATGACTTTGCTATTGTAAACAGTGCCGCTATGAACATGGTCGTGCTTGTGCTATCGAGGTGAACCTCTGCTGCATGGGGGGTTATACCCAAAAGTAGGATAGCAGGGTCATATGGCATTTCAATCTTAAATTTCTTTAAGAATCTCAGACAACTCGCCAGAGTGGTTGTATTAGCCTGCATTCCCACCAACAATGTAGGAGAGTTCACCTCTCTCTGCATACTCTCCAGCATTTGTTGTTGTTTGTATTGTGGATTTTTGCCATCCTGACCGGGATGAGATGATATCTCAGGGAAGTTTTGATTTGCATTTCCCTGATGGCTAAGGAAGTGGGGCATTTTTAAAGATATTTATTAGACATTTTAATGTCATCCTTGGTAAAGTTTCTTTTAAGTTCCAGGACCCATTTTTTAATTGGCCCATTTGTTTCCTTGGTGTTTAGTTTTCTAAGTTCTTTGTGCACTCTGGATAATAGAGCTCTATCAGATATGTGGTTAGTGAAGATTTTCTCCCATTCTGTGGGTTGCCTTTGAGCTCGTGTTACAATCTCTTTATCTGAACAGAAGCTCTTTAATTTCACAAGATCCCAACAGTTGAGAGTTGGTAGCAGTGACTGTGCCATTGGATGTCTGTTTAGGAAATGTTGGCCTAGCCCAATCAGCTCGAGGGAATTCCCTATCTTTCAACTATGGTTTTTATAGTCTCTGGCCTTATATCAAGGTCCTTGATCCATTTGGAATTAATTCTTGTACATGGTGACAAGTACGGGTCCAGCTTTAATCTTCTGCATGTGGAGATCCAGTTTTGCCAGCACCATTTGTTGAAGATACTGTTCTTTTTCCATTGGATTCTTTGGGCCCCTTTGTCAAAGATCACATGGCTGTATTTTTGTGGGCTTATATCTGGGTCTTCAACCCTTATCCATTGATCTATGTGTCTATTTTGGAGCCAGGACCAGGCTGTTTTTATAACTATGGATTTGTAATATAGACTAAGGTTTGGTATGGTGATACCTCCAGCAGTGTTTTTGTTACTCAGGATTGTCTTTGCTATCCTGGGTCTTTTGTGCCTCCATATGAATTTTGAGATTGTTTGGTCAACTTCTTTAAAGAATTGCTTTGGGATTTTGATTGGTATAGCATTGAATTTGTATATTGCCTTTGGTAGGATGGTCATTTTTACGATGTTGATTCTGCCATCCAGGAACATGGGAGGTCTTTCCACCTTCTGATGTCTTCTGCAATTTCTTTCTTTAGGGTTTTAAAGTTTTCATTGTAAAGGTCTTTTACCTCCTTGGTTAGGCTTATACCAAGGTATTTCATTTTTTTAGGGGCTATAGTAAATGGGATTGTTTCTCTCAAGGCTTTTTCACTTCTTTCATTCTGGGCATATAGGAAGGCCTCTGATTTTTGCACATTTATTTTGTATCCTGCCACCCTGCTGAACTTCTCAATTAGTTCCAGAAGCTTCCTGGTGAAGTTTTTGGCATCACTCCAGTATAAGATCATGTCATCTGCAAATAGGGATAGCTTGACTTCTTCCTTGCCGATTTGAATCCCTCTTATGTCCCTTTCTTGTCTTATGGCTTCAGCTAAGACTTCAAGTACAATATTGAATAGAAGTGGTGAGAGTGGACAGCCTTGTCTAGTGCCTGATCGAAGTGGGAATGCTTCCAATTGTTCCCCATTGAGCATAATCCTTGCTGTGGGCTTGTTGTATACAGCTTTTATTATATTGATAAAGGTTCCTTCCATTCCTACTGTCTCTAGCGTTTTGATCATAAAAGGCTGTTGGATCTTGTCAAAGGCTTTTTCTGCATATATTGAGAGTATCATGTAGTCTTGGACTTTGGACTGGTTTATATGATGAATTACATTTTTTGATTTGCGTATGTTGAACCAACTTTGTGTGCTGGGGATGAAGTCTACTTGGTCCCCGTCAATGATCTTTTTGATATGTTTTTGAATCCGATTTGCTAAGACTTTGTTGAGAATATTTGCATCTGTGTTCATCAGAGAGATCGGCCTATAGTTTTCTTTTTTAAGTGAATCTTTATTAGTTTTTGGGATCAAGACGATATTAGCTTCATAGAAGGAATTTGGTAGTGTTCCTTCCTTTGCTATTTGATGGAACAATTTAAGGAGTATTGGTGTTATTAACTCCTTAAATGTCTGGTAGAACTCTGTGCTGAGTCCATCTGATCCAGGACATTTTTTGGTGGGAAGATTCGAGATTACTTCTTCAATTTCCTTATATTTTATAGGACTATTTAAATAATTCACAACTTCCTGATTCAATTTAGGTAAGTTGTGTTTACTTAGAAATTCACCCATCTCTTTTGTGTTGTCAAACTTCACAGAGTGTAAGTTTTTGAAATATGATGTTATAATTCTCTGGATTTCTTGGGTATCAGTAGTGATAACTCCATGTTCATTTCTAATTTTTTTAATTTGGGTTTTGTCTCTCTTGCTTTTGGTTAATTTAGCTAGGGGTGTATCAATCTTATTGATTTTTTCAAAGAATCCATCTAGTCCAGGACATTTTTTGGTGGGAAGATTTGAGATTGCTTTCTCAATTTTCTCAGATGTTATAGGAGTACTTAAATAATTCACAACTTCCTGATTCAATTTAGGTAAGTTGTGTTTACTTAGAAATTCAACCATCTCTTTTGTGTTGTCAAACTTCACAGAGTATAAGTTTTTGAAATATGATGTTATAATTCTCTGTATTTCTTGGGTATCAGTAGTGATAACTCCATGTTCATTTCTAATTTTGTTAATTTGGGTTTTGTCTCTCTTGCTTTTGGTTAATTTAGCTAGGGGTGTATCAATCTTATTGATTTTTTCAAAGAACCAGCTTTTTTTTTTTATTCAATTGCGCGTGCGTGTGTGTGTGTGTGTGTGTGTGTGTGTGTGTGTGTGTGTGTGTGTAGAACCACGGGCGAATTCGGGAACCACCATGGACTGCCTCCTCCTTGTTTACTCTGCCCCGGGATTCACAGGCTCTGCCCTACCAGGACCAGAAACTCAGGCTGTCCCCGCTTCCGCCTGGTGTCTATACGTGGGATCTGGGATCCAACTCAGGACTTCCGCCTGCAAGGCATAGGCTTAAACCCTGAGCCACCTCTCCAGACCCAAAGAACCAGGTTTTTGACTGGTTGATTTTTTCTATTGTTTTCTTAATCTCGATTTCAGATATTTCTCCCCTTATTTTGCTAATCTCCGCTCTTCTACTACTTTTGGGATAAGATTGCTCCAGTTTCTCTAAAGCCTTAAGCTGCATTGTTAAGTTATTTATTTCTGATGTTTCCATTTTTTTGATGTAGGCATTAAGAGCTATGAACTTACCTCTTAGGACAGATTTCATTGTGTCCCAGAGATTTTTGTAAATTGTATTTTCATTATCATTCACTTTCAGGAAATCTTGAATTTCCTTTTTAATTTCTTCCTGAATCCAGTTCTCATTCAGCATCATATTGTTAAGTTTCCAGGAGTTAGTGTATTTTCTCTTGTTTGTTGTGTTGTGGATGTCCAGCTTTAGACCATGGTGGTCTGATAGGGCACAGGTTAGAATTTCAACTTTTTTGTACATGTGTAGATTCGTTTTGTAGCCCAATATGTGATCTATTTTGGAGAAAGTTCCGTGTGCTGCTGAGAAAAATGTGTATTCTTTGGTGCATGGATGAAAAATTCGGTATAGATCTGTAAGGTCCATTTCTTTAAGGGTTCGATTAAGGTCCAAAGTGTCTCTGTTAAGCTTTTGACCTGTTGATCTATCCCATGTTGAGAGGGTGGTGTTGAAATCCCCAAGAATTATCGTTTGGGGGTTGATTTCTTGCTTTAGACGCTGTAGGGTTTTCTTAATGAATGTGGAGGGGCCTGTATTGGGTGCATATATGTTCAGTATTGTGAAGTCTTCCTTGTGAATTGTACCTGTGACTAAAACGTAGTATCCATCTGTGTCTCTTATGATTTTCTTTGGTTTGAAGCCCACTTTGTCTGAAACCATAATTGCTAACCCTGTCTGCTTCCTGGTTCCATTAGTTTGCAAGATTTTGGACCAGCATTTCGTTCTTAGGATGTGCCTATCTTTGTGGTGAGATGAGTTTCCTGAAGGCAGTAGATTGTTGGATTGTGATTTTTAATCCAAATTTGTAATCTGTGTCTCTTAATCGGTGAGTTAATACCATTGACATTTAATGTTATAATAGAGAAATTATTTTTAATTCTGGACATTTTTTATGTTTAGTAGGTTTTGTAAGCATGTTGTTTGATATTTATGTTTTGGTGGTATTATACTTCCCTTCTGTCCTCCTGGATATGCTTGTTCTT
Source organism: Typhlomys cinereus (assembly GCA_023101885.1). Lineage (NCBI taxonomy): Eukaryota > Metazoa > Chordata > Mammalia > Rodentia > Platacanthomyidae > Typhlomys > Typhlomys cinereus. The sequence goes on from JALPQD010000679.1 coordinate 363,290, forward strand.
TTCTTCAAGCTTGAGTATTATTTCTAGCATTTTTTGAAGGCCTAGTTTGGTAGACATGTATCATCTCTTCAAGTTGTCTTTGTGCTGGAAAACTTTTCTTTCTCCCTCAATCATGACAGATAGTTTTGCCAGGTATATCAGTCTGGGTTGGCATTTTTGCTCATTTAATACTTGAAGTATGTCTCTCCAAGCTCTTCTTGCTTTTACTGTTTCCATTGAGAAGTCATTTGTTATTTTAATAGGTTTATCTTTAAAAGTGACTTGCTTTTTTTCTCTTGAAGCTCTCATCACCTTTTCTTTGTCTTGAATGTTGAGTGTTTTGACTATTATTTGCCGTGGTGATTTTCTATTTTGGTCATATCTGTTTGGAGTGCGAAATGCCTCTTGTATTTGGATAGGCCTCTCATTCTTTAGTTGTGGGAAGTTTTCATTTATGATGAATTGAAATATTTCCTCAGGTGTGGTATTTTGAGATTCTTGCTCTGGTATTCCATGAATGCGCATGTTAGGCTTCTTCAGGGTGTCCCATATCTCTTGAATGTTCCTCTCCAGTATCTTTTTGGCTTTAACAATCTCTTCCATTGAGCTGGTTAATTCTCCCACTTTGTCTTCAAGATTTGAAATTCTATTTTCTGCCTCATTTGTTCTGCTAATAAGACTCTCTGTTTAGTTTTGGGTTGAAGATAACTTGTCTTTTAGTTCAATTTTAAACTCTGCCTGAGACTGTTTTAACTGCTCTATGCCTATTTTTGTTTCTTGAACTGTTTTCTCAACTCCTCCAGGTGCCTGTTGTATTCCTGTTCAAAGTGGTTGATACAGTTGTTTAACTCTTCTCGGATTTTCTCTTTCATAGTATTAATCATGGTAATGATCATACTCTGAAAGTCGTTATGTTGGGTCTGGCTTTCATGGCTATTTTCTGTGGATTTGTTCTGGTTGGAATCCATCATTATGGGATTGATTCTTTCGGTGGGAGATTGGTCTTCTTGGGTTTTATTTCTCATGGATCTGCACTTTGACTTGGGCATTGTTGTTTTGTTTTTTAGGACCTTTAAGTTTCTGTGTGTTTTTCACTGAACTAATGTAGTTGGTATTGTTATACTTGCTAGTTATTACTAGTGCTTGCCTTGGATTGGGTATGTTTGTGTATTGTTATTGTTATATCCTAGATGAGGCTACCAGGCTGTTAAGTTAAGTCAGGTTATGTTACCAGGGGGTGAATATTAGTTTGGTAGTGCACTTTTACGATTTAGTATCTTGGTGAAATGTGGGGGTGAGTGGTGTTCTCCCTGGAGTTGTATGTTTTGGGGTGGCTGTATGAGAAAGTTGATCTACAGCATTGATACTTGAAAGGATCAGTAAGGTGAAAAGAAAAAAAAAGTTTACTTATCTTTGGGCTGGATGTGAAGAATCTCGCCCACGTGATATAATGATTGTAGTGGAGTTCAGATGTATGGCCTGTGTTCCCTTTGTTCCTTAGGGTTTTGCTTCAGTTTCCTTTGGACTCTATTGAATTCTGAGTAGCAGTGTGTCTTCCGTGGACCACATGCGTAGGTCCCCGGTGGGCCAGAGAGGCAGAGGGTCTGATGTTGATGGCAGAATTCTTCACCTGGGACCTGGGGGGCGGTGGAGGCACGCAGGGGCAGGAGGGCACGAGAGGCTGGAGTCCCGGCTCGGGGTCCCAGGGCAAAGCCAGGGGCCACGCAGGTGCTGGCCGGGCGGCTCTGGCTATGTTTATATAATTACTTTTTTTCAGTTGTTTGCAAACTCTTCCAATAGGCATTTCTCAGAGGAAATGAACCCTATTGAATTAAAACACATTTAGGATGCTTGAAAAGTATATTTTGCTATCATCTAAGGATATCCTAATAGAATATAATATACCCTAATATAACATATAGGGAAAACTACTGCCATCCGGAAATACTGACATTGTTTTGATTTTATTTTTCTAAGACTGGATTCATCATCATCTACATCAAGTGGACATTGACCAAAATTAATCTGTTCCATATATCTTGGTCCTATGGTCTAGGACATTGACAGGTAAATCCTTTCATTTCACTAGTAGACAGGCTCTGTATGGCAATTTGCTTTCCCTGGTCCCAGTCTGAAGTGGTTCTAGCTCAATTTCTGTGATCTTTATTTATAACTGTATTGGGGTAGACAAACAGAGAATAACTATTTTAGGGACAGCCTTATAGAGTGAGCCTCACAAAGTCTGAGGAAGAAGAAGATGGCAGATATTCTAGATATCTAGAGGATAATCCTATCAGTGAATGAGGAATATTTTGAGGTGTAAGCATATTTGAAGGACTCAAGGAGTCAAGAGTTGTTTGCAAGGGAGTAAGCAATACAGTGTACGAGGCAGAAATGTTAGAAGAGTTTGGGGGACTCACTATGTAAGGTCATGTAACAGTTACTCTTAACTGATGCTGTGAGAGAGCATTCAAAGTCAAGCAACTTAAGGGAGAAAGGGAGATTTATAGCTTACAGTTCCAAAGGGGAAAAACATTCTTCCATGGCGGAGGTGGCTGGAGATGGAGGCAGCTTACTCACTGCAAACATCCTGGAGTCTCTCTTCCAAGTCTTCTGTTCTATAATTCCTTTTATCTGGTCTGCTACTGGGAGATTCCAGTCAGATGTAGGGCTGCTCTTTGTACTGTAATGTATTGATCTGGATAATCTATTCAGGAAGTCTGACAGCTGATCTTAGTTAATGTCAAGTGGGGTCAAATGGACACCAAGGATGAACTATCACAGATCATATGGTTCAAAGAGTTCTAAATGACGTGAAACATCATTGAAAGGATTTTGAGCAACACTCACACACTCTGCTCTGCCAATGCCTTCTGCAGTTACTACACTCAAAGTGTCTGTATTCACATTTGACACCACAGACTAATTTGGTTTGTGCTTGAAGTTTTTCAAGTGACTTATTTCACTGAAATTCTTTGAATATTCATTGATATTGTTCTATGTAGTCACAGCTTCCATATTTTCATAATTGTACTGACTTTTGGTGTCAGTACTTATGCCCCAGTTTATCTGCTTTATTAATGATTGGCATTTAGGTTTGCTTATTTATTATGGAGAATGTCACCATGATCTATTTCTCCTTGCATTTCTTTGGATGATCACATTGCACATATTGTTTGGACATCTGCAAAGGAATGAATTTGCTGAGTCAGAAATTATGCATGTATTCAGTCAATGCTGTCAAGCATTTCCCAGAATGGCTGTAATGATTTTTGCTTCTATCTGCCACATTCAGGAGTTCTGGTTGTGCCAATAGTCATGTCTCCATGTAAAATGTTCCCTTCCTATGTGTGTGTGTGTTTGGAAGTGATACAAATAAAGACTGTGTCTTTCATCTCAATGACATTCTTGGTGTTGTGGTTGCTTGTGCTCCGGAGGACAGCAGTTACATTGAACCTGGAGGAATATACCCCGTGACAGGAAATAGAAGGACTAGGTCCTTCAGACCAACAACCAGTGGGGAAATCAATCCTGCCAATCATACTGGAATGAACTTAAAAGTCAATCCATCCTTAGTTGAGGTTTAAAATGACTGTAGCTTTGTAAGATACTCACAGCAAGAAACTCAGACCCATAGGAATGACTAGTGTATGTGAGATTAATGCTGTCCAAAGCTACAGTTTTTGGGTAATTCGTGACTCAAATTTAGGTTAATATGTTGACTAGTTGAATGTATAGCCAGCATCTGGACCATGTGTATCCACATTTTTGCCCATTTCTTTCAAGTCATATACTTGTATACATATTTATCTGTGTGGTTGGTTATTTATTAATTTGAAGGAGTTCCTTTGATAACCTGAACATGAATCTCTAAATATACCATTTTTTTATGGTTTACCTTTTCTCTTTTGTGATGGTTTATTTATTTTATATAGGCCGAGTCATTAAAATTCTACCCTTTAATTTGAATTCTTTTTATGTACTCTTCAAGAAATTTCTGTCAATTTCAAAGACACAAAGATATCAGTTGGTGCCTTCTTCTATAAAGTTTACCATTTTCCCATTCATGTTACATTTACGATCCATCAAAAATTGACTGTACTTGTAGGGTGACTTAGACATGGATACTCAGTTTTCCCAAAGAGACATATAATTGGTACAAGGAGATTTACTCTTTGTCATTGTACCAAAGAATTTCATTTGCTATGAACCATATGCGTATTGATTTTTAGAGTATTTATTATTATTTTTTTCTACTTTTACAAGCATATTATCCCAGCTTCTCTCTTTCTCCCCTCTCTCCCATTTCCTCCTTCCCTTCACCATTCCATCCCAGTCTTCCACTTGTGCGCTTCTACTCCTATATGTGTTCAAGCCTCTGTAGTGTAACAAGTTACCGTCTCTTCAGGCCACCCCACTAACATGTCATTTCCCTCCACTCATCCAGCTTTAGACCCAAAGGTTTCCACTGTGAGTTCCTATTCTATGGATATAATAAAAGCTGTCTACAGAGCAGTTTGATGTACTATCTTCCTTCCTATAGGTTTATTGGCTGTTTTCACTATTGATCTATTTCCTTCCCTTTTTTTGGGTCCTTGTTCTAGTTTACAGTAACAGGGATGGGTAACATTCTGGTAAGTGGGTCTTGAGTCCAGTCAGAAAGCCAATGGATGTCTCCTTTGTACTCATGCCACTATTACATGGCAACACTTGTTGCCATGGTGATTTACATTGCAACTTACAGGTCTCATGCTGTTGATGGGGGTTGTAGTTATTTCTCTTCCTCAGCAGCTTCTAGAGAATTCCTTGGTACTGTGTAAGCTATCCAGCAAGGAGAAAGTCCCCAAACCAGTTCCAGTTGATGTATTTTGCCCATGTTCTGTGATCCATGTATGTTGCATCTTCAGTAATAGGGTTTTACTGACCATTTTTGGAGAGTTACCAAGAGCAATGGTAAAAGCCTATAATGTTTGGGGGGCTTTAAGACTCTCTGACTAACATTTTATCAGGAAGTGCCACATTCCTGTTACTTCTAGTATAGGTTATAAGTATAGGTTACTTCTAGTATAGGTTGTAAGGGGATCAGCTCAAGACTTTTATTTTATTATTATTTTTCCTGTTTTCCTCACTTTATGCTCCTCTGCATAGGGATTACTCAATTCTTATTTTTTAATTTTTTTTATTTATTCAATTGTGCGAGTGTGTGTGTGTATGTGTGTGAGTGAGTGTGTGTGTGTGTGTGTGTGTGTGTGTGTGTGTGTGTGTGTGTGTGTGAGGAACCACGGGCAAATTCAGGAACCACCATGGACACCTCCATCTCCTCCTTGTTTACTCTGCCCTGGGATTCACAGGCTCCGCCCTACCAGGACCAGAAACACAGGCCGCCCCTGCTTTCGCCCGGCGTCTATACGTGGGGTCTAGGATCCGAACTCAGGACCTTCTGCCTGCAAGGCAGAGGCTTAACTCCTGAGCCACCTCTCCAGCCCCTTCTTTGGGTTTTTTTTATAAGTCCCTCTGTGCGTCCTATCTCCCAGATCCCTCTTGTCTCCTATGTGTTGTTTTTTTTTAAGTTTCTTTCTGCTCTCTACTCTGCTGACCAGCAGCAGCCCTAGATCTCCACCAGATGTTCTGCAGCACAACCGTAGGAGTAACGATGCGGTTTGCCACCAACTTGCCCTGTGTCTGTATCTGTAGCTAGATGCACTCACTTTATTAGGCAACCCTGCAATCTGACTTTTCTATCCACGCCAGAGTATGAATAAAGCGACTGTGGGCTCTTTCTCTGACCTTCCAGAGTCCATTTGTTGAAGAGAGGACATTGACCCTGGAAGCAGGTAATGTGTGTGAGGTTCTTTCCTGAATGCAGACTGATAAGAAGGTATAATGTGTGGTTCTGGTCCCAGGCTCTTGTGACAGGTCTCTTCTGTTCGTGCATCAGCCTCCCAATACCATAATCCTGAAAGTTTTTATAGATCCTTATGTTTGGTAATACGAGTCCTTCAGCTCTGTTCTTTCTCAGGATCACCCTGGGTATTCTTGACCTTTTTTATTTCTATGTAAATTTTAGGATGAGCTTGTCAATTTCTAAAACGAATAGGCAAGCAAACGACAAACAAACAAGAAAACATCTGCTAGGCTTTGTACTGGGATCGCAGTGAATCTTTAGCTTGAGGAAGAATTGACATTTTTAATAATCATATGTCACCTGAACAATACTTAAGAACTAAAATCAATGTTCCACAGAGGAGGTGAGTGTAACTTGGATACCAGAATCAGTTTAAAATTGAATCGAAAACATGATATCTAGGAATGTTTGGGTGCAGATGTTGGTTTGATTCTCTGACAGTAGAACTATGGTGCTTTTCCTTGCTCCAATAAGGAGCTGATGCCTATTCTGCTTAAAAATGGAAGTCCTGCTGCTGATTGAGGTTCCAGAGTGCCAGTTTCCTTAGATTCGGAATGCCTGCACATCTCTCTGAATGAGTTCCAGGCATCAACCCTTTCCCCTTGACATTAATCTTTGGGTTAAACGATGTAGTCAGAGTTTCTAGATGAAAGATGAAAAGATTCCCTTTAGGCTTTTGTTTTGAAACAGAAGATATCTCTGAAAAAGTTTAATCTCAGTTTCCATTTTAGCCACATGAATGCACTGATATTGGATAGATACAACCCAGACCCCACTCAGGCATTTTGAGCTAATGTCTCTGCTCATGCTCTGTGGACCCAGGTCAACTCCAACATGAAGTCTGAATGCCTCAGCTTTTCCTCTTTGCTCCACTACCCTAAAGAGATGGAGAACAAATGTTATCTTCTGGACTCAGGTTTACTATGCTTTAAAAGAATGATGTTTGTACTGGTTATTGTTCATGTTGCTGTGAGACACCACTGAAGCTCAAACAACTCAGTGGGGTTATTTAACTTACAGTTCCAGTCCTTCATGGCGGAAAAGGCATGGCTGGCTGGCCGAAGCTAGAGGAGGCTTAAGTCACTGCAGATATCTTGGAGGCTGACAGCTGCTGCATGCAAGCTCATGAGCAGACTCACTCATTCAAGCAGGGCGGGGTTAACCAACTTCACGATCCAGTCCCTGTGACCGCTTTCCTCCAGTAAGGCACCACCTCCTAAATGTGCCATGACTTTCCCAAATTAAAGATTCCAAGACATAAGCCTGTGGGGGGACATCTCATATTTCAAACCATGACCGTGTTAAAACACTAACGGCATTTAAGACAAAAGGAAAAAGCTATCTTTAAGAACACTAGTAATGGTTATAGAGCAAAAGGACCTCCCCCCCTCCCCCCCCCAGATTCCAGGAAGGGAGGAGAAGAGAAACAAAGGGAGAAAGCAGCCAATGAAACTGTAGCCTGATCTCGGGGAGGTGTCCCCGAAAGGAGCGCCTTGGTTGATTCATTGCATGCTTAGAAAGCGGGACCAAGCAGCACTTTCGTCTGCTTCCAACACCTGTTGTCTTTACCCAAGTTAGACGCCTCGGTGAGCATGCTCTGTGCGTGCCCGCTGCCTCCTCACACCTTACTGAATCAGGACTTCTAAACTGCAGATGAGTGAGCACAGGCTTTACCTTAATGATGCTGCCACAGCGCCGCCCTTGGGTTTGCTCTTGCCACATGCAGAAAGTCAAGAAAGGGCTTCTCGGGGCTGGAGAGGTGGCTCAGGGGTTAAGCCTCAGCTTTGCAAGCGGAAGGTCCTGAGTTCGGATCCCAGATCCCACGTATAGACGCCAGGCGGAAGTGGGGGCGGCCTGCGCTTCTGGTCCTGGTAGGGCGGAGCCTGTGAATCCCGGGGCAGAAGGAGATGGAGGCGTCCATGGTGGTTCGCGAATTCGTCCGTGGTTCTACACATACACAGACACACACGCACACATACACACGCACATGCGCACAGTTGAATAAATAATAATAATTAAAAAAAAAAAAGAAAGGGCTTCTCTTGCCGCAACACCGTTCTTTTTCTGCTATGCATAAGAACCCTGGACAAGCAAGTTTTCATGTCAAGCAAGCCAGATTCCGTTCCTTCTTCAGTTCCGTCCTCTCACAGAACTACTGAGAGAAGCAGCCATCTGCTTTGTGGCGACTCTCTTGCTGTGACTAAGCTTTTCTCCCACAGTACTTGCTTGTACTTTCTCGTCTTTAGGAAACCTCCCTATGGTCCTGAATATCAGGTGGTCCTTCTATCTGGGCTGTGCGTTTGTGTGACTAATTAACTACACTATCCAATGTCGAATGTTGTATTTCTAGCCGCCTTCAATGTTCTGTGCTGGGCGTCCCTTCCCTCATCAACACAGTAAAAAGAACTGATTAAGACAAACCTTGTTGAATTTTTATGGGTCTGTCTTTCAAGTATGCTAAACCCTTAGCAAAGAACGTGGTGAAGTCTTTTCATATAAGACAACCTCAACCAATTTAGGAATTATCCTTATTTTTATGGCTACTATTAATTATTACCAAAATATCATTATCATATTTTAAAATTCCATTCACATATACTTGACACAAATTGAAATTATGGTTTTTTATGATCAGTATGATAGTGTTCCAGACAAGGAGCCAAATCCTTATGAAGATACACAGTTGAACAAAACACAATCTGGCTATTTACTAACATGAAAACTAGTCATTATGGGGCTGGAGAGACAGCTCAGGATTTAGGTCTCTACCTTGAAAGCAGAAAGGATTTAGGTCTCTACCTTGAGTTTAGATCCTGGATTCCATGTAAAAATGCTGGGTGGACATGGTCTACACTTGCAGACCTGGAAGGCAGAATCTTGGAAACCCATAGCAAAGCAAAGAGGAGGTAGAGCAATCCAGGGTGATTCCTAAAGTCACCCTTGGGCCTCCAGAGGCACACAGAATGCCCTCTAACACACACACACACACACACACACACACACACATTCACTCATGAAAAGAAACTAGTCATTAATTTCTTATAATTCTAACCAAAAGGAAACTTTCCAGCAAGACTATATTAGATCAAAACCAAATCTAAAGATAGAGTCATATTTTCCAGAAAAAGATATCTATCACTTATTATTTACAAACATTCTTCAGATCTGGATAAAAAGACTGACACTTTTGATTAGGATAAAGAGATACTTACCAAGTGGAAGGATGGTTAAGACCTTTTCAAAAGGATGCAGCAAAATTCAGGATTTTGATAAAAATGAAAAGAAAAATGAAATTATTTGGGATTTGGGAGTTTTCCTGAAAAAGATCTTTCATTAGCACATATTCTCAGCTTGGCCTCAGCTCTCTCTTGGAAGGAATATTTACCTGGTTCTGAATGGAAGTGCTGCTCATAGATCGAATCACGGAAAATGAATTTCAAAGGTAAGACATTGATTAAACCCAAAAAGACATGGTGGATATCAGAGGAAGATGTGTAAGAAGATGTTTGAAAAAGATTTTCTTAAGTGCCTTATGCAATGGGTGAAGAAATTGGTGAAGGAAAGATTATAGAGTACCCAGCGGAGCTTTCTAGAGAGGAACATGAATCAGGATAGTTCCAGTTGCTGCTTGTAATTGTGTGTTTATTGACACTCTCTCGGTTATGTCTTCTTCCACTTGCACAAAGGCTCTTTGCAAAATATTCCACCAAGCTTGCTGAACTACAAACCTGCTTTTCTTTTAGAGAGCAGAGAACTCGGCTTGCTCTTCAAATTCCACAGCACAAGAAGTCTCTGTTTTTCATTTCTCCCCCTCAGACCACGTTTGACGAAAGCCTGCCACATGGATAGAGGTTAAGTGCTGCGGCAGCATTTATGGGTGTACTTGGTGGTGAAATACCACAGTAAAATGATGCATGTATGGAGCAAGCTTTGAGCCAAGGCAGGCTTTTGCTACAACAGATGAGGTTGGCAGCCGTTGCAGACTGAGCTCAGGAAAATTATTCTTTAGAAATATTTTAGGTGCCCTGAGAACAGAGCTGGCAAACTCTCGGGGGCTATCTTCATTGCCCTTTGCAGCAGCATTTTGACACTTGTTTTGTTTTGCTTTGAACTTCAGTGACCTGGTAAAGTATTAGTTGAACTGGGAAGTTCAGAAAAATTCGTCATAGCAAAGACTCTACCACAGTTAAGGAAGGGAATGTGTTGAAAGATAATGGCACAACTCAAGTTTCCACTGTAATGAGACATCCACATTTCCACCTGCAGACCAAAGCTAATTGGCCACCTCCTCACAGAAAACTCCTCTGCCTCTTGAGAGGTGCCCTAATAATTCTAGGGCTACTCTTTACTGTGCCCCAGTCTACTTTTTCTGTTTTCCCCAATGAATGTAGTTCATTTGCATAGTTGTCGAAGCCTGACTTCTTGGCTTCTGAATTTAAGCAACTCTTTTTTGTTTCCTCTTCTCCCTGTCTCATTGAAATCAACTTTTACTTTAACTCCATTGTTTCCATCCCAGGCCATGGGCCTATTCAGCCCTTTCTGAAGTGATCTGTCTTCCTGTAGAAATCCCTTCCTTCTGTCTTGCTCCTTTGCAAACTATTTTTTTGTTTTTAATGAAAATTAAAGTGAAAATGATCATTTTCGAATAGGTTGTTCTCCAACTCACTAAGAGATCTTCCTGTTTTATTTTGACCCTTTCATTTTGCATGCATTGCATTTCAATTGCCAGGATTTTACACATGCATACAAATTCTTTTACTTTCTGAACTACATACTGCCTTCACTCAGCTATCTTCTCTTTAAGGAACACTTTTTCCTCCTAGTTGACCAGGACAATTTTACATGTCTTTTAGTAACTTGCACAGCTTCCTGTTAGACCAGTACTTCGCCACACCAAATATTCTGCCATCCCATTATTGAAGTACTAACATGATTTATTATGATTGATTACTTAATTGTCCCTCTGCTAGACCTCAGACTGTAACAAGGTAGCTTCTCAAATCCATGTGGTACAGTATTCCATCTTTATATCATCTGTGTACCAAGGCAATATGATGGCAGAGAGTTAATTAGCCCTTAAATACTTGTCGAATGAGACTCAGTCTACATACCAGTTAAAATGCTAGGTGTTTTGTTTTTGAGACACAGTCTTGCATGTAGTCCAGGCTGACCATGAAGTGACTATGTAGCCCAGGAGGCTTCGACTCCATGGCTTTCATCTTACCTCAGCACCTCGAATGCTATTGTGATCACAGGCATAAGCCACCATGCTTGGCTGTTTGTACACACCAATTCACATACTGTGCACACAAATCACTATCATGCAGATCAGAGAGCAGGGGCTAGGCGAAGGGAGGGAATTACCTAGCATCACAAAATAGGATCAGTCGAAAGAGGGCATCAAAACTGTTCCCAAGTCTGGGAGATAGCTCAGGGGTTGAAGGCTTTGCCTGGCAAGTAACAGGATCTGAGCTGGGATCTCCATCCCATGTAAAAATGCCACGCAGATATGGCAGAAGTCTGTAATTCCAACCCTGTAAAGCAAAGCCTGGGAAAACCCAGGGTAAAGTCATATTAGAGCAAACCAGGTTGATTTCAGATATCACTCTTGGGCGTCCACAGGCACACACACTCAAGTGTACTCTCGTGAACATATACCACACACACACACACACACACACACACACACACACACACACACACTGTAATTCCAGTTTTCTTCCTAAATTTACACCATGAGAGAAGAATGAAGAGCATTCATTGGAGAGGACAGACAGACAGGTGGATAAAGAAAGGAAGAATAATGGAAATGTGGTCTTTGGAAGTGCGGATGATTCGCATTAGTGAGTAAAGAGAAGGGATCCATGTTCTCCTATTTCTTAAATGCAGTGAGTGAGGAAGGCAGGAATCCTCCCAACAGAGATGTGCTATAGCGCCCCTTCTCTTCCTCAAACCACTGCACCAGGAAGGCTGGCCATTGCAGAAAGAAGGCCCATGAGAATGCCCAGTTCCTGAGCCCTGCCCACCAGAGCTCATTCAAAAAAGCTTTCTGTAAGAGGAACTGCCTGCTTTGTATTTCCTTGATGTCCTAATCCCATCTTTGGGTTAGTGAGGAAAATATCTTTGTACCCATGGACCCAGCAGGGATTCCATTAGGAGTTCTATTTGGACAATGCATTTGCTTTCATACCAGTTCCAGGGAGGGGTTTTGCCCATCCAAGACTCTTTTTGTGTTGAAACATTGATAAGATAATCACTATTCCAGTATTTTCTGTATGGCAAATGGGGTTCAGGATTTACTGCTTGCATTCAGTACCACATGTAAGGCTCAAAGGAATGCAGATTTCTAAGTTTTCAACTCTTTATAACATTAAGTTCAATCTTATGATATTTTAAATTTTATAATTTCATAGAGATCGATTAAAAAAGAAAACAATCCCCCAAATTAAAACTGTCTTTTAGGGATCTGAGTCATTGAAAATGGAGAACAAAGCAACTAAAGCAACTAAAATGAAGATTATTGTGAATAAATCATCATTAACCACACATGACATGTTGTACACCAACTAAGTTCTGATACACAATTAGTTACCTAATTAGGTTTAAAATTCATTTAAATAGATGGCATCAATCCCTGGCCCACCCACTTACTTTAATTACTCCCATTTTAACACGAAGTACAATTTAAAGTTCATGTATCACAGAGCTCTGTGGTCCAGATGGAAAGATAAGCCACCTACTTCAGTGATCAGTGAGCCAAGGTCTACCAAGATCCACATATCACAATGAGTTGTGTCTGCCTTGGCAAAAGTCTCCTGTGGAAACTCTCAGCCTATGGTTCCTGAGCGAAATTATTCTCCCTGCTTGCTTTCCATTTTAATATGTTGAAAAAGGAATGAAAGGACACTACAGTCAAATAAATGGAGCCGTGTTTACTTTTTTACAATTACTAGCATGTCAGGATATGATACAACATGGTTTCTGTTTCATTAACAACAGCAGCACGCACGCATACCTTTTCACATTTTCTTTATCATCTTTGAATTTGAAGTATATCAATAGTGGTGTCATATTTACTTGTCAGAGTTTATCTTTCTTAGTAGTACATGAAATAATGACTTGTCTAACTATCAGTGGCATATTAGATTCAATGAAATATGACATATTGCATTTCTGCAAACTTTAAATGGAGTTTCTCAAGGTAGCTACTACATCTGAATAAATGTAGTTACTAGATAAACATTTATTCTCTCATTCCTCCTTCATTTCAGTACATGTTATTGGTAATGTTTTTGGCACCAGGAAAATAAATGAAGACATTAACATTGCTTCCTGATAACTTACAGTAATAGGGTAAATAGATGTATCAACTATAATGTTTCAGTTTTCCTCCATTACTATAACAAAATATTTACTTTAGCTCACAGGTTATGAGCTTATACCCTGGAATGAGGCAGAACCCTACAGCTGGAACACTTCAAGGGAAGTGTGTTCAGGTCATGATTCCCAAAAAAGAGAACAGCTGTCTATGGTCGCACAATCACCTCTGGGAAAAAGCTTTCCATCAGTCAACACCTCCAACTAGACTCCACCTCTTAAACTTTCATCCATCCTGGGACAAACCATGGGAACTATTTAAGACACAGACTGATGCTGAGAAGATGTCTCAGAGATTAAAGCACTAGTGGTAGAAGCAGACCAGAGTTGGATCCACAGATCCCAGGTAAAATGTTTGATGGGGTGGCAGCTTGACTGTAGCTCTAGTCTTCAAGATGGAGAGTGAGGATCCCTAGAGAAAGCCACTGCTTTATTGGTGAGTTCTGGTTTGATTAGAGGCAATATCTCAGAAAGGTTAAGGCAGGATAGTGATCCAGTATGATTCCTGCTGTCAACCTTGGGCTTTGATATGTATGTACAGACAGATAGACAGACAGACAGACAGACACACACACACGCCCACACAGATGTGAATATACACATACACACACATTCACATGAAACTGGAAAGAGAAAACTCTCAGATCACAGTGTGAAATGTGATGCAAACATTGTGGAACATTCTGTATTTAAGACTAAATACAAGGTGCAGGATGGAGAGCATGATTTTTTCTCAGGTAACCTCTTTTGTGTATTTGTAATTCTAAGGCGTATAGCTATCTTTAGTTGTTACATTCATGATGATGACCTATGGAAAGTCATGGACGTTTCTTTGCCTCTCTCTCTGCTTCTCTCTCTCTCTTTCTCTCTCTGTCTCTCTCTCTCACATAAGGGTTCTTTGACTTAGCTATGGGTCTCAGATTTCAGTGCATTAGAGGGACTGTTAATTAATTATGGACATTTCCGAGGTCTTCACTATGAACTCCTGTCCCAACTGGTACAGGCCCAAGAAACTGTGTTTTTCTTAAGTAGCTTCTCATGCTGGGTGATTCTGACATATAAGATAGTTTTTAGCCTACAGCTGAAGAGACTGTGGACTGGATGGATAAAAGTAACACTATATCCAGTGATAATAGTAGGCGCTCAACATTTCACATGCTTGCCATTTGTTTCAAAGGCATGAGATGAGCAGAAATGATTGGATTGATGATTTACCCTGTGTGCTTGTATTAGCTTCTGTTTGGCAATCAGAGAAACATTTTTTATACATTTTTATTATTATTTCAGCTCATACAAACTTAATAGGTACACCAGTTCCCTCCCTCCCTCCTCCTCCCCCCCGAACCCCCTCTTCCCCCTCCTCCTCCCCTCCCGCCCCATCTCCCCCGTGCCTCCTGTCCCAATACCCAGAGAGTCCTTTCTTGTGCATGCCTGACTCTCCTCTGGGCCCTCCTCTCCGATGACATAGGACCCAGTGGCATTTCCCTGAACCCTTTCCCATGTTCCCCTTAAGCATAGGAATATTACCGTGGCTGTCAATCCCTTGCCTCCAAGGATCTTGGTGCCTTTAGCAGATGCTAGACTTTGTGAGGTCAATAGTGTGTTGGACTGGGCTGGAGAGGTGGCTCAGGGGTTAAGCCTCCGCCTTGCAGGCGGAAGGTCCTGAGTTCAGTATCCCAGATCCCACGTATAGACGCCAGGCGGAAGCGGGGGCGGCCTGCGCTTCTGGTCCTGGTAGGGCGGAGCCTGTGAATCCCGGGGCAGAAGGAGGTGGAGGCGGCCATGGTGGTTCCCGATTCGTCCGTGGTTCTACACACACACACACACACACACACACACACACACACATCGCACGCACATACACACGCACATGCGCAGTTGAATAAAATATAATAAAAATTTAAAAAAAATAGTGTGTTGGACATTGCACAGGGCATGCAAAGTCCAATTATGATTACAGAGAAGCAGTTTTTTTTATGCCTTTTTTTTAAAATTAATTAATTTATTTTTTTATTTCAGCTCATACAAACTTATTAGGTACACCAGTTCCCTCCCTCCCTCCTCCTCCCCCCGTACCCCCCGCCCCCTCCCCCTCCCCATCCCTCTCCCTCCCCATCCCCCAGTGCCTCCCACCCCAATTCCCAGAGAGTCCTTTCTTGTGCATGACTGATTTTCCTCTGGGCCCTCCTCCGATGACGTACAAGGACCCAGTGGCCTTTGCCGAACCCTTTCCCGTGTTCCCCTTAGGTATAGGAACACTGCTGTGGCTGCCAATTCTTTGCCTCCAAGGATCTTGGTGCCTTTAGCAGGTGCTAGACTTTGTAAGGTCAATAGTGTGTTGGACATTGCGCAGGGCATGCAAAGTCCAATTATGATTACAGAGAAGCAGTTTTTAAAAAAATATTTTTAACTTTATTTATTGTGTGAAGGAAAAAGAAGGGGGAGATTACATGCATACCCTGGGACATGGGTGGAAGTCAGAGGACAACTTTCACAAGCCAAGTCTCCCCTTCCACAATATGGGCTTTCTGGGATTAAATTTAGATATCCAGATTTGTAGTAGATGCCTTACTTGGTAAGTCATCTCACAAGTCCTAAAGCAATTTTTTTAAAGCCTCTCAAAGCATCTTTGGTAAAACCAGTGTTTTGTTGGGCCTTTTTTTTTTAAGTTTTACATAAGAAGGGGAACAAAGAGGAACAAAGAGATTTTGTAGGCAGAGCCAACTAATAGCATGTGGCTCTCATCTTCCTCAGTCCAATCCAGCTCAGCAGCAGTTGTAGAAATTACCACTGCAAAGTGAAGCAGGTTGCCTAAGAAGGTAAGGTAGATGGCAAGGACCCAAGCTACCACCTGGGCTGAGTCTTGAAGTGAGAGAATCCCTATTCATTTTAGTGGCTAGGCTAACCAGTAAGTTGTACTCATTGTGACTGAGGATTTCACCTTCATCCATTCTCAGGATACAGTTTGATCTCATGTCAATACAGAAGAGTCAATACACACCTTTGGCCTTTGTAAATTTACTATTTTTAATTTGGGTAGCTGTAAAAATCTTTTCTACTGACTTTAAGGTTATAGATGAGGTGTGAAAAGCTGCATTCACTAAAGGTAGTTGTCAAATACTTTATGTGAATATATAAAATGGCCGTCACTGATCATTTGTTTTTATGTCCTGGTTTAGACACCATCAAAATAAACAACCAAAAATGTACTGTTGACAAGAGCCAACTGTAGCTAAGAAATTGCTGTTTATATTCAGTGACTGGCTGAGTGAACAAGATTCTTTGATTAGCTTGCAAATATTGAACATCTTCATAATTAAATGCATGTTCTTAAAATCAAGGCCTTTGATTTAAGAACGGAGAAAAGTGACTTGTCATACATATGCTATATGTCTATGCTCTAATGACAAGTTTGTCTCTATATGATTCTGATCACCTGGTGAATACCTGGCAGATGCTTTCCAGTCTTTATTATTTGCCAACAGAAAGAAACTACTTGATTCATGGAGATTTCCTATTATTGTCCAAGTACTAGTTATACTCATTGAACACTGTCCTTTAGTCTTCAGTCCACTTTCTTCCACTAATCTTTGTGCTGAAACCCCTGTAAATAGGTAGATGCACTTTCCAAGTTACAACTTTGAATTCTTTTCTGGTTTGCTTGCATTCTGTCTCTATCAGTATTCATATTTGGACCTCTTTGTATTTATACAGATGGGCCATTTTCAAGTGGGATGTCTCTTGGTTGGTTAATTTTATCCACTGAAGTGCTGAAAGCTGATTTGAAACTCCAGAGAAACCCTAAACAATCTCCTTTAGGATTACTAAAGAGTCATCTGTGGTAGCCCTTTGTCTCTAAGGTGATTTGCTGGAGTTTGAGACTCAGGTAGTTTAGAAAACGGGGCTATTATAAAAAAAATGAACAAAGGGATTTAGGGATTTCACTACATTCAAAATTCTTTTGTTCTCTGAATTTCCAGCTTTCTTTCTCAACCTCTGAACTCTATTTTGCTTCTTATGCAGGGGGAACCTGATGCATTTCTTAGATCTCAGATGACATTCTCCACAAACAGAAAGCTCCAGGCTGCGACTTTTGATCATATTTTATTTTATTTTATTTTTCCTCAATCATACAAATTCAATTAGTACCCTGGTCTTCTCTCTCCCTCCACCCCTTCTCAGTCCCCCTTTACCCCTTCCCCTTTTCCCCTTCCTTTCACTTCTCCCTGGAACATTCTTTTGTGTAAATGCCAAATCTCTGAGTCCTCCATCCTAGTGAGGTGTAAGGACTCAGTGGCATAGCCAGGAACCCTTTCTTGCTCCCCATTAGTATGGGAACATTATTATGACTGTTAATCCCTTGCTCCTAAGGATCCTACTGCCTGCGATCTATGCTAGACTTTGGGGGGGGGTTGTTGACATGTCAGTCATTGTTCAGCTATAAACATTCTTAATTGGTGGGTAATTTGTTTCTATGATGTTTTTCTGAGTTTTTGACCAGACAACAGTCTTGCTTTTGTGCGTGCATGCGTGTGTCTGTGTATTGTGAATGCTTGTGTATATAGTATATGAACGTGTACTTGGGGCATGTGGATATTGTGCTCATATGTATATTTGGAGGCCAGAGGTTGATGAGTATCTTTCTTGATTGTTTGCAACCTTATCTTTACTCATATATGTATATATGAGTTGTGTGTGTGTGTGTGTGAGAGAGAGAGAGAGAGAGAAAGAGAGAGAGAGAGACAGAACTTGCATGCTTGCATGTGGATGGGTGTACATATGTGTGCAGGTGTGTGTACAAGAGGCACTTGAATGTGTGTGCCTGTGGAGACCCAAGACTAACAATGGGAATCATTCTGGATTGCTCTTTATCCTATTGCTTTGCTCTGGGGTTCCTGGACTCTGCCTTCCAAGGCTGTAACTATAAGCCATCACCATGTCTTCCTGGCATTCTTCTTTTATTAAATTGGGATCTGAGGATCTGAACTCTTTTTGCCTGTAAGGCAAAAGCTTTAAACTTTTGTTATCTCCCAAGATCAACCTTACTATCTTTTGAGACAGGGTCTCTTGCGAACCAAGCATTCGGTGATTGGATAGACTGATTAACCAACTAGTTCATTAGATCTTGCAGTGTCTGCCCCACCCTTTGCCCACCCATTGCCCTAGGATTACAGATAGGTGAGATCATTTCTGGACTTATAATAAGATCTGAACTCATGTCCTCTTGGTTATATGGTAAGCACATTACTAAGATTGAGCCATATTCTCACCCTGAATGGTCTCATTTTCTACATGCATGAACAAATTTCACTTACTGAAAATAATTGTATTCTCTTAAGTAAACTCTCAAAGTTTGCAAATCCAGCTTTCTGCCAAAGGTTTACATCACTTACATTCGTCTACAGTGATAAATATAATCAATCCACAAAGAACATGCTCTGTAGAATTAATTGTTGTCAGTTGATGTATTTAATGGGACATCACACTTCATTAACTTAGCTAACTCATTAAGCTTAATCAGACATGTAAAAGAAAAAAGTTAATGATCAAAGTTACAGAATAAAGTCTGGACTCCAGAGCATCTTCATTTGTAACACGGAGCATAGGGATCCACTGACGTGGCTCATTTATTCCAGAAGACTTATTTTTGGTAAGGTCTGAATCTGTGCCAAGGAATTATATAGGTGTTTCTTTTTTTATTTGTGACATATAAATCTTCTAGTAGAAAGAATTAGAAAAAGAAACCATTATGCTGTATACCAATGGATTGTGTGGTCTATAATTCTTATATTGTGGAACTATTTATGATATAGCAAAGGCAACTTGAAATGTGGAAACTTGTAGAAAATTGTAGATTTCTATGCTGAATGGGAATTTATTGAATTAATACAGAGCCAAGTCAGAAGCTTTAGATAATTATTTTCTGGCCTTTTCACATTCATTTCAGTTCATGCTATTTTGGTTTCATCATCTATTTTTCTTCCCCCTTTTCAGTGTCTTTTAATTTAAGATGGTTCAAGGACAAGGAATTGCTGCCTTGCTTTAGGCGAGCCAAAGGCTTCAAGCCGCAGGTCCCGGTGAGCTGTATTTTCTGTAGAACGGGGTGGGTTGCAGGTGGGACAGGCAAATGGGAATTAAGATTAATGGTTGTTCATTTCCAATGTCTTGACATCTACTTGGTGTGGAAAGTCAATATGGGAGCATAGCTATCATGTAGGCTACCCTTCTGTGAACTTGGCCTTGAAGCTGCTCCACATTTCTGAACCTCATTCTTCCTTCATGAGTTTTTTCATGCATGCTAATTCCAGAAACAACAATTTCACCTCTGCTGAGTTCATAGAGCTCTTCTGATATTTTTATCTTTCTCTAGTGAGGAAACTCCTGTTTGGCCATTCTGGGAAATTATAATCACCTATTTCAATTTTGTTTTTAGTTTTCATATCATATTTGAGGAGGTAAGGTAATTTAAAGTAAGTCCCTTCTATGAATATCACAGGGTATTTTAGCTTTTCTGTGGACTCACAGTAGAGACCACATGAAACAGGAGATCTGTGAGGGTATCCTTCGTGATCTAGTCTAACAGTCTCATCTTTGAAATGGGGATATCAAAGGCCAAGGAATCAAAGTTAATTATTGGAGATTTCTTAAGATTGTAGTAGCCTGTTATCCAATTTTCTGAAATTTTTATTCTTTAACATTGACTTTTTTCATGTATATGTTAGTACTGTGTGTGTGTATATGTGTATGTTGTATGTGCACGTGCATTGCATATCTGTGCAGATGGAGGCCTGAGTTGGCATCGGTAATGATCGGTGGTCACTCTTCTATCTTTATTCTTGTGTCTATGTCTCTTGAACAAATAACACGTTGATAGAACTAGTCTCTCAAGTTAGCCTACTCTGGGATCTCTAGTCTCTAGCTTCCCAGGATGGAATTAATAGTGACCAAAGCACCCACCTGGCATTTATGTCAGTTCTGGGTATTCAAACTCTGGTCCTTTTGCTTGCATAGCAAGTGCTTTATACAATGAGGTATTTCCCAGCCTCTCCATTCTGACTTTCTTATGATAAAGCTTTCACTTCCCAAAAGCCCGAGAAGTATTTGCAACGTCACGTTACTGAAAGCCATATAAAGGCAATTCTCTTGGAATCTGTGAAGATGACTCAGTGGGTAAGAGCACTTGCTGCTCAGCATGAGGACCTGAGTTTGGGTCTCAACCCCCATGTGAAACAGTTAGGTCTAACAGTGCATACCTGTAACTGCAAGGTAACGGAAGGAAGATACAAGGATCATTGGACCTTACCAGTTC
Organism: Typhlomys cinereus; assembly: GCA_023101885.1. Classification (NCBI taxonomy): domain Eukaryota; kingdom Metazoa; phylum Chordata; class Mammalia; order Rodentia; family Platacanthomyidae; genus Typhlomys; species Typhlomys cinereus. The sequence continues at coordinate 383,860 of JALPQD010000679.1, forward strand.
AATGAGAGTCCTTATCTCAAAGGCATATGATGGCTGCATGCACACTTCACCCACCCTACCCCTCCCACACATACATGCATATATGCATACATAATAAAATAAAACTCTCTCAAAGTATACAATGGTATGGTTAAGTTGATATTTTCTTTTATTCACTGTCAAAATTATTTAGTTCACTTCAAGGCATATCTGATCGTTCCTCAAGGAGGTTTGACTATTTTTTTATCATAAATGTATCAAATACCTATTATCAATAGAGTATTAAATATTGTAATAAGTTCTGGGTAGATAAAAATGATAAATCAAAAACCTTCTTTGCCATGGAGACTTAGAGCTTGTTAATCTTGGAGCGCTGCAGGTTTCAGAGCTGGTGGGGTAGCTCTCCATCTCAGTTAGCTAGGCTCCAAATGCTCAGACAAAGCAGAAGGAAGGGCATTCTGTAAACCGCATGTGGGTTTACAAATCCCCAGTTTTCTGCTGATATGAGCAGTTCTTTTTTCTTCCCCCTCAGAGAAGCAACATGTACTTTCCTATGGTGAACTGTAAGTATTTGACATTTTCTATGAATCTTTCCACTGTTTTCACATAGAACTTTCTTATCCTCTCATGCATTTTTCCTTCCATTGGTTTTGATTGTTCCCATATTTCACTCTGGAAGTTCAATGACATATCAATTCTCTATCTCTTCCTGGGTAACACAAGACTCTTGTTTAGTTGGAGATTTTATCTTTCCATTGCACAAATTTCTTTCTTAGCTTCGTGATGCTCGCTTTCCGGCTGTCATGCCTGTGAGAATTCAAATGGTATCTTTTAAGCTTTCGTAGATTTGAATTGTGCTTCAATTTATTTCATCTGTTGATATTGGAGATGTAGCCTTTAAAATGTTTTTATAGTTGCTGAATGCTTTCATTTGGTGTAATGTCACTGACTTCTAGTAAATAGCTTAGGACAGATCTTTTTTCTCCTTAAATAAAACACACTTTGCTGTTCACCTTCTGTTAATTTTGTTGTCAAAAAGAGATTCTATGGTGATTTAGATGGCATTAGTGCAATACACAATATAAAGATATAGCACAGGCTGAAAGTACTTTTCCATCTATCTCCTCTGTATGTCAAGAGCCAAGTGCTGTTTGTGATGCACAGAACGCTGCACTCAGTGTATCTCAGAGGATGAACCTGAATAACTATTGTCAACCTTCACAATCTATTATTTATCTCTTTCTCCAGAAATTTGTGTATTGTTCCATTTATGGCTTTATATGGCTATATATGTATACCATCTCAGAACAAAAAAAAAGATATATGAAAGTTTATTTGAAAAGAATACAAATTCAGGACAATTGCAAAGAATTATGTGGTACAAATCATATTCCCTACATTTACCCACAGAAATGATACCGATGCTTATGTTGTATTTTTTTCTTCTATATTTGCTTAAATGATAACATCTTATGATAAAAATCCTTTTAAACTCTTATGCTTAGCTTGATTTCTCCCACACTCTCCTGAACCACAAAACTTTTATAGAGACACCCCTTAAAAATTAAAGAATGTTCATCACAAGTATAGTAAACTATTTATATGACACAACAATAAAAACAAAAACACATGTCTTTCCCACCTGTTATGGTTTGAATTTGAAATATTTCCCACACATTCTCACTTTGAATGTTCAGTTTCCAGATTGTAGGGCTCTTTTGAAAGCTGGAGAGCCTTTAGGATGTGAGGTCCAGCTGACAGAAGTGGGTCACTAGGCATGGGCTAATAAAAATTATACCTCAAGCTGGTTTCTGTCTGGTATGTGACTTGATGCTCACAATCACTGCCTTGTTCTACCATGTCTTCTGCCTTTGATAGACTGCAACTGTTTGAAACCATGAGCCAAAATAAGTTTCTTCTTCTTTTTAGTACTTTAATCAGAGTCAACAACATAATGGTATACCAAGGTATACTGAGAGAGAGAGAGAAAGAGAGAAAGAGAGAAAGAAAGAGAATAAGATTGCACAAAATTATAGATTTAGTTTTTTTCTCCCATAACTTGAATTTGTAGCTGTTTCATAAGCATCTACACAAGTACCAACACAACAGTGAAGGGGCAGAGCTGTGTGTTCCCCTGATGTATGCATATGCATCAGAACTCATTTGTTAAACATTAAATGCAATACTAGCTCTTCAACCGAAATACATGAAGTACCTGAATGGATTAAGAAATGACATCCAATTACATGCTTCTATGAGAGACACTTTCATTGAGAAGGAAGTATTGCAGGAAAAGTAAACTAAGAAAAGTAGGAATTGCTATTCTTAAATTAGGCCAAATAATAAAAAAGTAATCTTAATGATAACTGGACAAATTTATTATGGAAATATGAAAATGTTTTTAATGCATTTAATATTGGAACACAGATACATACAAAAACATGACTAGATATTGATACATCAAATTATAGTAACAGATTTCAGCACTGTACTTTAAATGGGGGAAGATAGAGTAACCAGAGAGAAATTTAACATGGAAAGTTTCTTGAAATATATTTGAAGGAAATGGGCACAACATATAGCTTCAGAAAATTGTACCCAAGAACAACAAAATACAAAGTCTTCTTAAATGTGCATGAAATATTCTTCAGGGAATAGTAATTGAGCATAATGAGAAGACTGAATTCTTATAACATGTCTTTTCTTGTTATAAAAGAATCAGACTATTATTCAAAAATAAAAAAGAAGAAGAAAATAAGACCTGGGCTGTAGTTATATTTCTGTGATAGAACACATGTGTTGCATGAACAAAGCCATGGATTAAATCCCTACCACTACCAAAGAAACACAAATCTCAGGTAAGCACTACAAAAGAAACACAAAACTTAGGCAAAGCATTCTAATGTTATATTTCAAGAAACCATGAGAGAACCAAAGAAAAATCCAGTCTTAATAATAGAGGAAATAACAAAGATTTCAACAGTAACAAATGAAATAGAGATTTGAAAAACAAGATTATAAGGTTTCCTTGAGAGATAAATAACCAAAATCTTTTATGCAGGTTAATTAGGAAAAAAAGAAACAGAAGAATCAAAATCAGAAGTGAAAAGCATGCTATTACAAATAATATCATCAAAATACAAAGTACCACAAAAGGCAATTTCGAACAATCAGATGCCATTAAATTAGAAAAAAGAACAAACTGAAGAATTCTAGAGGCATCCAACTTACCAGAAACAAATCATGAAGAAATAGAAAATTTGAATGAATCAATAACAAGATACTGAACCAGACATAATATAATCTCTTTTATCCCAGGACTCAGGTGTTGCAGTGATGGTTTTATTAAAAAGTTAAGAATTAATTTCAACATTTCTCAGACTTTTATCAAATATCAAAGTTGAGAAAACATTGAAAACTCATTTTGTCAGACTTGTATTTCCTTAGAATGAAAATCAGGTGAGGATACCTCACAAAAGGAAAAACAGGCAGATATATACTAGATGAAAAATTTCAGGTAAACATAAATGTGAAAATATTCTATCTTCTGTTGTACATGGAAAGGATCCAGCATCATGAGTATGTATGGTTTACCCCTGAGCTGTACACACATTCATAAACATAATATATGACATTAATAGAATGAAGGATAAAAATCACACATTCCTATCAATTCATGAAGAAAAGAGCATCTGAAAAAATTCTTTCATGATGAAAAATTTCAAAAAATTAGGTATATAAGGAATTACTTCAACACTGGTGACATCATACTCCACAGGGGAAACCTTCATATTTTTCCTGCATCAGAAAGAAGACAATTCTCCTCACTGGTATTATGTCTCGTATACTACTGCAAATTCTAAACTAGAGAAATTAGGCAAGAAAAGGCAAAAAATATGCAAGTTGATCAATTAATTTGGCTAAGCTGAAGGCTCTGAAATCAGTATATAGATACCAGCTATATTTAATTGAAACAAGACAAAGTACCTGAAAAAGAAACTTAGGGAAAAAACTCTATTGATGATAACATTGAAAATATGTATTTAAACAAAAATTTGTTTAAACAAGGACATGAGAGCTATGTTTACTGAGGACCATGAAATGCTAATGAGAGAAAAAAAGACACAATAAAGAGTCATACATACAAAAACATGACTAGATATTGATACATCAAACTACAGTAACAGATTTCAACACTGTACTTTAAATGGGGGATAGAGTTGTTTAGTGAATACTGTATTGTAGACAATAGTCTATCCTATGTTAAAGTATTGGACTATTTAATAGTCTACACTCTACAAAGAAATCTATGGATTCAATACAATTTTGTTCAAGTGGTCAACACATCTGTTTTGTGCCAGTATTGCCAGAGTAGAGCTGAGAACATGAGTGTGTGGAGTTGGCACATGGTGGAGACAGTACCAGGAATTCTCTGATCAGTCTAGTATTCCTGTGGTTCTGGGAAGAGGTTTACTCTCCTCCTACTCACAGGGAGGAAAAAGTAGAATAGCTCCTTCAACTGTGGGTGGTGACTCTATATGGAGCATTACTGAATGTGAGTGTCATGACAAAGTAAAGACTTTATGGACATGCAGTGGCCAAAACTAACTATAAGTGTGTAATGAATCTGTCATGCCATACAATGTAACATATACTGTCTGAAATAGCTCAGATATGGGACTATTTTATGTTATGAATCACATTTTCAGAGTATATATGAAGTTTTCTGCCCTTATACAAACTTAATGGCTTTATTGCAGGAAAAACATTTAATATTTGCCTTATCGTCATTCTTCATCTATGTGAGTATCAAATTAACATCTTTGGTTTATACTGATTTAGAATATTTGATTTAAAATTTTTATTTGTGGAACTTGAGTTTCATAAAAAAGAACCATAAATTAATTTTGACTTGGGTTTAGGATAGAATTTCTCACAACTTCTGAAATGGGCACAAATATTCTTCTGTTTTTGTTGCTACATATTAATGAGGTGATATTTTCAACATCAACAAATATAAAACAAATATAATGATCAGCTTTGAAAAGTGTTGAAAACAATGTACATCAATCCTTAGCCAAGGCTTAATGATTCCTGAAAAATAAACATAGATATCAAATAGTGTAAAAGTGGTTTTATAAATACTAAATTATATGAACACCAAAGAATTATTTTAAAATAAATTTCTTTCCTTTTATCGGTAAGTATTTGACGTTTATTTATTTTATATGCCTGTGTCCCTGATGTGATGTAAATTTTTTAGGCTCAAAGGAATTGTGAGTGAAAAAATTTAAGAGGTGCCAAAATAGAAGGCTGTGCATTATCCCATAAAGAAGCAAGAATCTTTGAAAAGAAAGCAGATAAATTTGTGGAGGCGCATTCACATTTCTAAGCAGCATTAATTGCTCATCTTGAAGTACAATGGGTGAGTACAAGTGGGTGAGTACAATGGCACACCCACATGTCTTGTGATTTCTCTGTAGCTGTGTTCACTTGCACAGGGACAGGGGAGAAGAGAGTTGAATGAACTGTGTCATCAGGTGCAAAAATCAGCTGTGCAAATAATAAGTATGTTGAGAATGCAAAATTCCCTTATGAGATGGTTTCTGTGTTGCGGTTGAGTTTTCAATAATGCCTGAAATAAGAGAGTGTCTAAACACAGGGAAGACAGATAATGGGCCCTCGAAACGAATTTAAGAAGTTAGGCAATTCTCTGAACAGTGACAGGCTTAGAAGCCTAAATCATTTATGAACTCCGTCAATATGAAATTGCCTGTCCCAGGAGACCTGGTGCATTTCCCTTTTGTTACTTGGGGGGAAGGGGCATTTTGCTGCTGCTTTTCATTTCAATTTCATATTAACTTTCTTACACCAAGTAAAAAAATGTACTCTTGCTCTCCAACTTCCATTCTGTAGCTTTTGTCTTTCTAGGCTTGTATCCTTGCCTTCCTAACCGTTTTATATGCTTCGAGAAAAGGATACACAGAAGAAAGTCCATGGGGATGTATTCTACTCAACTGCTTCCAGCAGTCCTTTTGTACATGTTTCCTCTCTCATTGGAGTCTTCTAATGAGCAGTGATGTAACGACTATGAGGATCCTTTAGTTTACGTGTATTAGGAAAAACTGAGAAGTTCATTGATAAAAAGAGCTTAATTAGAATGATGAGCCTTGTGGCCATGATGAGGGGGTGGGTCATGGCTTGGCCTTTACAGTGAGAGAGCAATAGAATAGGAGTGATAGCTTCAAGTGGGAGAGAATAGATGGGAGGACATGCAGGAGGGGAAGTGAGACCTTCAGTGAAGCTACTCCAAAGTCTTTGCATCCTCAGAGCCCACAGGAAGAACTGACGGACGTCTAATGTTTACAGCTCCAACAAGGCGTGGCAAGAAGTTTCAAGTCACAAGACATAGGTTGGCCTAGCATAGGGCCACGAGTCAGGAAGGTCAGACTGGCTTGGCAGTGGGGGTAGGAGGCTGGGCTCACAGGGAAGGGAAAGTAGCAGCAAGGGGGCAGGGCCTGACTACTTGACAGGTTGCCGGAGGGTCTGTGCTCTAACACTCTGGTCCTTCTAAGTCCTAAATTAAGCTTCTCTTAGTTGAAACTAAATACCCTGAGGTCAGTGACAACAAATCCTCTAGCTGAATCTGTAGCGTGGAGTCTGTATCTTAAAGATTCTTCCTTTTCGGAAGGGTACCTTCTTTATTATTAGGGATTTCTTTAGGATAGTTCAGAAACTTCCCTGTACTCTTGTGGTGCTCCTGTGAAGTAAGTTATTTTAATTCTGAAGCACTGACATGGGAAAGAACACGTGATATGATTAATTATTAGGTAGAATTCTCCTATCCTAAATCTGGTGACACTTTGCATTTAAAAAGTAGGATATTCTAGGGGAAGGCCATGGTTTATTTTCTTGTCACCATTAAGTGTGTCACTGACTGAACTTCAAGAATCGCTTAATGTTCCTTTGACAAATAACGTATGCCCTATAGTCAATACACACTCATTCGGGCTGTGGAAATGACCTTTGATAAATAACTTATGTCCCATGGTCAATACTCACTCACTCAGATCGTGGAAATGATCTCTTCCAGTGTCATTTGCTTAGGATATAGAGTCATTCACAAAGCTGTCCTGTGTGTGATAAATGGATCCCTGTGACCTGGGATGGGAAATCCTTGGGATCACGCACTGCCCAGATGGTTCTCAAGCTTGTGAACTAGTCAGATTCTGGGAGGCAGTATTCTGTCCCTTTTGTGTAATGTTAAGGTATATACTCCTTATATACCTTAAAGTTAAGGTATATAATTATGTGTGAGTTGTACATGCATGTGTATGTGTGTATGTGTGTGTGTGTGTGTGTGTGTGTGTGTGTGTGTGCGTGCGTGTGTGTGTATAGGACCAAAGGAGAAGATGTGTTGATTAGAAAATAGAAGGCCAGTAGCATATTGTGCTATTTTTGAAAAGGAAACCCAAAACATTGGTGGACTTATGTGAACAATGAAATAGAAAGTATGCATGCATCAGAGTGCATTGCTCATAAAAAGGGAGTGTAGTCATAGACTCTTTTTGTTTCAGATATATGTTTCAGTTATATCATTATTCATTTTTTACTGTAGATCGGAGTAAAAAATTTGAAAATCATTTGCCTACAGTAACAATGTGTCTTGAGTAATTTACCTGAAAGGTTTGTTATAAATTTTATCTATGTATATAAAATTATTTATGTGTCCAGTATGAAAATCACATGTTAATATAAAGATGCTTAGCAATAAATTGAATGCCTTGTTTTCTGATTTACAGCAATGAAATCATGCTTTCTGTAATATATGAGCTATTTATAAAATATGAAGTATTAAGTATAAAAAATATAATACTGAACTTTATATTATGGAAAATACCTTTTTAGCACATGTGTGTTTGTGTGTGTATCAGAGGGCACTTGAATGTATGTGTCTCTGGAGGCCCAAAGGTGACTTCAGCAGTCGTTAGGGACTGCTCTTCCACCTTATTGCTTTGCTTTCGGATGTCCCAGGCTCCGGAAGTGTAGACCACCATCATTTCCACCTAGCATTTTTCTAGTGAGATCTGGGGATACAAACTTAGGTCCTTTTGCTAGGAAGGCAGTCTTTAGCCTTTGCGTCATCTCCCAGCCCAAATATCTGCTTTTTTTCCTTCTTGTATAAAAGGTGTTCTTGAGAATTCTAAATTCAGTGAATGGAGAAAGTGTCATATGTTGCACTGGCATAGATCTCTTCTCCCTGGAGTTTGGAACAAATTCAAACAGGACACTGGCCAGGAGGCCTCAGCTCAACAATAGACACGAATCATTAGAACATAGTCAGCAGTATTAGCCAGAGTGCTCAAGGGAGAAAGAGTCAGAAGGCTCTGAGGGTGGAAGCCAGGAAAACTAAATCTACCCTAAACACTGAAGGTCAAAGATGTTGTTAAAGATGCGAGACCAGGTCAGGGAACAGAGAGGGATGGTTGAAAAAGGTAAGAAGATGGAAGTCCCAGCTTAAGAACTCTCCTCCCAAACATAAGCTTTGTCCTAAGCCTTCTGCGTGAAGCTATGACTGGTAATTCAGGGTAAGAGGATGGCAAGAGAGAAGCAGCAATAGGTTAGCACAGGGTGACACTTTACAGACCCTGCTCTTACTTCCAGAAGGAACATGTGGTGTGGAGCAAAAGCAGCCTGGCAGCTTGGTTTTCAATAGAGACTGCCTCCTATTGGCGATGTGAATCTGTGCATGTCATCCTCTGTTTTAGTTTCATCTGAAATCAGGACGATGGAATTAGTACTGTGGAGACTGAATAGTTTAAGGTTTAAAGATTGTCAAGAACAGTAGTTGTTCATACTGAGTACTACATATTCACATACTCTTGATAGATATAACTTGTCATCTTAGTTTTCAATTGTGAATGTATGATATTATTTTCCCTGTTAAGTTATCTTTGTTTAGTGCTGTTATCCTAATTTGTAAATAACAGAGATTTGTTTCTCAGAGTTCTAGAGACCAGGAGTTCCAGATGCTAGAATCCATTGTCAGGCCAGGGCTTCCTCCGAGTGTTCTTGCGTGTTGGAGTATGCAAGACCAAGGGGGCTCAATGTTGTGACCTCACACAGGAGGACACTCAAAAAGAGGAAGCCCACATTGACAACCCTTCCTGCTGTGGCATTATAATATCTATGTGTCAGGCAGCCCCTCGTGATCTGAGTACATTCATTCGGGCCCTGTAGACCCCAACATTGTTATCATGAAGATTAAAGTGCACGGGAGTTTAGCAGTAGACAGAAATATTCAGATCATAGCACGTTTCTGTTCATTTTTTAATCTTCTCCTTCTTTTATTTAAGCAAAGTTTAGGCTCAGCAATTTTTGGATTCAAAATGTTTAGGAACTTGTAGAAAGTGGACAGTTCATTCCTTTGTGTCTAAAATGCTGTCACACAGCAAGAAAGAAATTTTCTTTCTTGTGGGAAGGGGAGAAGAGCTTGCGTGCCACGAGAATGGAGACTCTTGTTCCATGCTATAACTCAGAGAAGGGTCAACTGCTATGGGAAGAGTCGAATGCCACCCTTGGGGAGGCTGAGTCTCCAGTCTGAGGGCTCCACCTTCTGCAAAGAAATTCTGACTCAATATAGCAATAGAAAACCCCAAGATCCTAAGGGACCTAAGTGGTCTTCACAGGGACCAAGCGTGTTTCCAGGGTAAGCTGTGGGGACTAAACAGCCAGAAACATGTCCCTGAGCGCTCCTCTGTGAGCTCTTCAACCTTTGCTCAGAGAAAGGAGAACGACAGACTGAGAACTTTCTAGAATCACAGAGGCTGAATTTTCTTTTAGTTTGGTGGGATGGGCATGCAGAGTTGGGTTTTGCTTTCGTTGTTACTGAAGAGAAAATTTAAAACAAGCTATTCTTCCACATTCACATTTATAAACTAACACGCCAGAATTAGCTATAATTCTGCAATAATTCTTTGTCACCTATTTGCTACTAACTTTGAGTCTATTTCACTTGACAAAAAAAAATGTTAGGAACAGGAAGAGAAGAGAAATCTACCCAGGAGGCTGCTGGTGTCCTTGCCCAACCACCTCCCTCCCCAGTAGGAATAGGAACTGCTTTTAGCTTGGTTACCATGTGAGAACTTGCAAAAACGGTTGTGCCCTGGCTTCTGGGAATGGGGAGGGAGAGCTATTCCTACATCTGAGCTTTATGCCTCAGTTAGCACCAGAAAAATCTGTGCAGCCACTTGAGAGGCCAACCGCTGCCACAGTGAATGCGGGCCTTTGAGAAGGCAGGAAACATGACATACGTGAACGCTGACCACCCCGTGAACACTAATGAGGATCTGTTCACCTTTATGCTTAATGATGAGGGTCTCCTGAGCTGGCCCACAGTCCTCAGTAATGGAGGTTTGGGGAAGAGCTGTGTTCCACACTACAAACCCGAGAGCTCTCTTGTATGCCCGGCCGTGCCACCTCCTTGACTGTGCTGTTGGGACACCTTCTGCCACCTCAGCGCTTGCTGCCCTCTGGGTCTGCTAATGTCACCGGGAGCTGATCCTGGGCTTTGCAGCTGCTGCCTGTGACAGGTGAGTAGCCGGCGGTGCCCTTGGCGGTCTTGACCCGCTCACGGTCAGCTCTCTGCTCATTCCCAGCTCCTCTCGGGGGCAGGGCGCATCCTGAGTGGTGCTGTTTGACTTCTGTGTCACCTCTGGGGATAACGGTGCTTCTTATTCTTCCATTCCAGAAGGACGACTGAGTTTTGATTGTGTCAAATATTAATGATGCTCAGCAATGAAGTTTTCTTCCCTTCTAGTCTCATGTCCTAGCTTTGCCCCTGGCTCATTGGGGCAGATGCCTCTTTCCTCAAAGTGGCTTCTATGTCAGGAACCTTTGTTTTCTAAGCAAATCTGGCAAAATTGTCCTTCTACCATACTATATCCACCACCACTGCAGCTCTCTCTCTCTCTCTCTCTCTCTCTCACACACACACACACACACACACACACACACACACACACACAAGCCAGAGACAGAGACAAAGATTTTGGACCATCTTTTCAGTCCAATCTCAAAGCAGATCCTTTGAGGAATGAACATTGCCCTTGTTTTCAATGATAATCATTATTGCAAATATATTCAATAGGCACATGGCCAGAGAGGCAAATCTTGTTTTCTTGTTTCTCTTTTTTCAAAGAGGCATAGCAAATGCAGGATGAGCAGTCTATTTAATCAATGACTGAATTATTGATGCACAGTAAAGTGATCTGCTGTATGATGGCCATGTCATATTTATTAGGTGAGTTAATGGAGCTTGAAGAAATTGCGTTCTTTTTCTATTTATCTTCACTTTTTTTTTTCAGAGCTCTGTACCTTTATTATCAAAGTGAACAGTGGTCATAGCATTTTGGAATTGTATTTGTGAAAAAATATTTCTACTTGTAAGATAATGTACATTGTAGCAATGTTATCAATCAACAAGACTAAGGAGTGGGGCTGGAGAAGTGGCTCAGGGGTTAAGCCTCTCCCTTGCAGGCAGAAGGTCCTGAGTTTGGATCCTAGACCCCACGTATAGACATCGGCCGGAAGCGGGGGCGGCCTGCGTTTCTGGTCCTGGTAGGGCAGAGCCTGTGAATCCTGGGGCAGAGTAAACAAGGAGGAGGTGGAGGCGGTACATGGTGGTTCCCAAATTCGTTCGTAGTTCTGCAAGCATGCATATACGTACATACACACACATACATACATACACGCCCATACACGCATACATGCACAATTGAATAAATAATAAATAAAAAGATTTAAAAAAAGACTAAAGAGCATGTGTGCTGAATGCTAGGCATTGTAGCTAGTAATAATGGAAGGTGGTTAGTAAGGGCTTTAGACTTGAATGAAGAACTGGAAACATCACTGGTAAGCAGTTTCCTAGGTGACCTGTTAATAATTGACTAAATAGGAAGAATTTTCTTGGAAGGCTTTCTCTTTGGTTAATTGCAGGTTTTGCTAATGACTTAAGTATTTGACTTTTAAAAATACTGTCTATTAAGTTTGTATGAGCGGAAATAATAATAAAAAATGTTAAAAAATACTGTCTATGCTTTCATTAATAAAGGAATGAAATTCTTCATTCTCCCTAGGTGATTCCTTAGGAAGATAGCTCAAATTCAATTATAAAGAAGCAATTTTTTAAATGTCAAAACTTTACTATTCCAAAAGATTTAAACTAGGAGGACACTGTATAAAGAGTTTTGAAGGAAATAAAATTCCTAAAGCACAAGTAGAAATGCAGCATCACAGCGTATCTTATAAAATACAGAGACAGATATAAATTTTGTGATTTTTTTGTTCCTTTTTTGGAGTGTGACAGGGGAGAGGAAGGACTGTAGGGAGAAAGGCAATTCTGAACTGTGTATAATTATTAATGACAGTAATAGGGAAAACAAGCAAAAGGCCACTATTACTGGCATTCTGACTGCTATCAAATTTAGAATATGGAGTAGTGAGTTGACTCAGCAGATAAAGACGCTTGCAGCTAGGCCTGATGACCTGAGTTTGATCCCAGCAGCCACATGATGGAAGGTGACAGCTGACTTGGGCAAGTTGTCCTCCGATTGCCACACAGGTCCTAGGGCATGCGCACACCCACACACATATAGACAAGATAAATTACAAAATAAATGTAAAACCTAAAAGATTAAAATATGTATTTCTTTTACTGTCTTAATTCACCAACTTGATTTACATGAAACTCTTAATTGCTGTTACTTAGAAATGAGTCAACTGTGCTTTGATAAGCTATTTTTTTTAAAAAAAATTAGTCTTTTGAATTAGTCTTTGCTTCAAATGTTCTGACTCAGTCACTTGAAAGAACATTACAAAGCAAATTACAAAATGAATGCCTCTCAGACGTGTTCTTTTTGAATGACACTTGCATAATATTAACATTTGGTTAATAGCCGTGAAAGCAACAAGGTGCGTGTGTCTCCAGTAATGTATTATGAGGAGCAGCGTCTGGGCCTGACAGGCCTTTCACTATGAAGGCAATGAAGCACTTTTCTCCATTGGTGTAGTCAGGGCAAAATGATTGTTTCCAAATGTTATTTATTTATTGCTATTATTTTTCTGAGCAAGTGTTGATGAGCAACTGAATTTCAATGTGATCTCTTTTTTTCCTCCAGTTGCATTCAACATTTTGAAAAATGTTCTCTAATGAAACTTTTTAGAACATATTTGTTATATATTTCTGTTAGTATTTTTGGTTTTTATGTAATAGAAATATAGACATGTTTTGCTAATCAGTTGGTTTAAATCTGCACAGTGAATGAACCTGGATCAAGACACCTTACTACCTAAGAGGTATTAAGATACTTCTTAGAGTCTAGGGAATTTCTTCCTTGGACCCAATTTCAGTGAAAACAGTTATCAAATTCTCCCGATAAGACATTGTTGAGGTTAATCTAATGTAACAGTTCACTTACATATTTGCTGATAAGTTACCACCAAACAGCTTAAGGGAACCAAGAGTTTATTCTCTTACAATAATCCAGTTACATGCTAGAGCATACACTAGCACTAAAGGGCCAAAGGAACTGGCCACACCATCGTCACATAATGGTTGAGAGAGGGCCGATCCTTACTTGCAGACCAGTATGTCTGGCCAAGTGTGCACAAGGATGCCCCTTTTCTCAAACAGTTCCCTCCATTTTATTTGCCTGTTCTGGGACTGGTCTCACCCATCATTGGGTGGGGCATTCCCCATCCACTAAACAATCTCCTGCAGGTTCACTCTGAGCTTAACTGAACTACCAATTCTCTACAAATGTGCCCAGAGCTCAAACCCTCAACCATCAAGTTGATACCTGTGTCTAACTATAACACCTAATAATTTCAACATCTATAATGCTATTTTTCTGTCTGCCTAGGTGTTGTCTTTTAATGACAATTTGTGAGACAGACTAAATCTTGGGCTTCTTTAAAGTTTTGCCTGTCTGGCCATGATTTGTGTCACAATTATTGAGCTCCATAGATTTGCCTAGGTATTAGCATACTGTCTGCTGTAAAGCAGGAACAGGAGTAATAAGACAGCCAGAACTAAAGCTATAGAAACAGTCATGATTCATACATGTGGTAGTGCAGACATTATGCAACACCTAAGGTCACACATAGAGCTAAGGCACCGTCTAGAGAAGCAAAGATGTTAGTAATGGAGGATGATGAAAAGTGGACAGAATCTTTATCCTGGCGATATCCAATCTACCATGGGAAAGTAAATAAATAAGTGAAGAAGATAATATCAAAAACATCATGTGTTTGGGCAGTAATTACATAAAACTGGATTTGTTTGTATAAATGAACAATATCTTATATTCATAGCTTCTTCTAATCATCTTTTCCCATCAAATTCTGAACTTCTTCCTGGCAGTCTGAGAATTCTTGTCACATAATACAATCGTCAGTGTATTTATTAAACAAGCAAATAAAAATGATGTTAAACTGGTAATCATTTGTATTTGCTGAAAACTTACGAACACATTGGCTAAGCATTTTAAATATACTAACTCTGCAAGTGTCTATAATTCCTCTTACTTTATAGATGTGAAAATAGGGACTCAAAGAAGTACATATATATCTGCCACAGAGAAAAGAAACTTGAAAATTAATCTGATTCTAACCTTACAGGCACAGCCTGAATTTTAACAGACTCAGTTTATGAGGATATTTTCAGTTTAATTCCTCAGAAAGGGCATAAAATTACAAGCATAAATGGATGAAATATAGTTGTTATATGTGGTAAAATAAATAACATATAATGCATGTAGACTTACATTTAACCTAAAATTATGCATTTATGTATATATAGGCTATAAGCTTAATAGAACATCTGCATGCTAATGAAGCATAAAATGAGAAAAATGCATATAAGTTTTTATATAATTTTTATTTAATTAGATATTTTAATGTAATCATGGTATAAAATAATCAAGGAGAAGTAGTGAAAACAGAAAGCAACATTCAGCTATTTCATCTTCCATCTTCCTCAGCACCAAAGTACTTTTCGTTCTAGTTTTTCAGGCTACTTTTACAAATCAAAATGGAAAAGAGCAGGCAGAAAGAACGTGTTGAGAGCCAATGATATGGAGAATGGGAACACAATCCTTCTAAGCATGATTACTGCCACTATACAAGAGTGGCTTGGATGACAGACAGTTATGAATGTAGGAAGGGCTCATGGAGGCCTCAATTATTTCTGTCCCCCCCTCCTTTCACAATGCTTCCAGAGCCTTAAAAGTCATAGAATAAATGACTTATTTAGGGCTGAACCCTTCACCACCATTCATTTTTAGTGTCTTGGTACAGCCATGAATTTCTGTGTATGCTGCATTTAATGCAAGAAGAGAGTTCACTATTTAAGACTGAGAATAGCTTTTGCCTATGAGTATAAATATAGATAATTTAGAAGGCAGATTGATGCTATGTTAATTTAGTTAAATGGCAGTTGCAAGTTGCCCCTAGGGCTTTTGTCCTTTCTGGGAATGATTTTTTGAGTGGCTTTACAGTACCAGACATGGATTCCCTTCTATGAATCAGAGAGCAAGAGTTATTCCATGGTACTAGTGCTCCTATTACACATGTGGGCACATTTCGTCTGGTGGGTAGGTTGGAATTGTAGTTCCTGGATTTCACAAGCAGGTTGGGCCATTGGTGCCTTCTCTTACTGAGAAGTCTGAGTAGCACCTTCTGGGGCTTTGAACACCAGTCGGTAGGGAGGAGATATCCAACTCAGCTCCATTTTTATTTCTCTGTCTTGTAACCAAGGTGTGCAACATCTGCAGCAATAAGAGCTGATCATCTAGTTCTGATGGGCAACCAAGAGGAAATGCAAAAACCTGTATTGTTCTAGGGGCTTCTGGGGAGTCCAATAACTCTTACAAAGGTGTGTCAAACTTGACATTGGGATTTTTCTTTAGTATTCCACTATTTCTGTAACCAGCATTATGATTCTTTTTTAAAAACATTTTTTATTATCTCCGCTCATACAAGCTTAATAGGTACACCGCTTCCCTCCCTCCTTCCTCCTCCCCCCAACCCCTCTGCTCACCCTCCCCTCACCCTTCCCTCCCCATCCCTCAGTGCCTCCCCTCCTCCAATCCCCGGAGAATCCTTTAATGTGCATGCCTCCTCTCGGATGACATACAAGGACCCAGTGGCATTTCCCTGAACCCTTTCCTTTGTTCCCCTTAAGCATAGGAACACTATTTTGGCTGTCAATCCCTTGCCTCCAAGGATCTTGGTGCTTTTAGCAAATGCTAGACTTTGTGGGGTCAATAGTGTGTTGGACATTGTGCAGGGCATGCAAAGTCCTATTATGATTGCTTTGGTCCTAACTTGTGTGGAGTATGTTGCATATCATTGCTCCTCCCATCCTTGTGCTCTTACAATCTTAATGCCCCCTCTTCAGCAAATTTCCCTGAGCTTCAGGATTGGGAGAGATTAGGCTGGCCTAGTTCTAGGTGGTTGACATAGAGTCTCTGAAGTTCTGGATTATGGTTTGTTGATTTTCTTTTGCGGTTTTGCTGCTCCTGCAATGCCCTTCACTCCATCCTGATGGGTATTGGATGTCACCCCCTGGCCAGAGATAAAAAACTGTTAAACTAGAGTCTTGTTATAAAAGTATATTCAAAGGTAGATGCAATAAAAGTAGGAAACCACAGTTAGGGAGGGGTCAATCACCCATTTGCAAAATGGTTACTTATTATCTGCCAGACTATATGCCCTCCCCTTCTGGTGAGATCACACCCCCTCAGTTGTAGATGATCAGGAATGAAAAGTCTGTGAACTTAACCAGATGTCTCATTGCTCACTTGCAGTCCTTGATGGAGGCCTATTTTCTCTGCTGTAACATGGTCCCCTCTCTCCTTGTTTCTGGTGTGGCCCTCCTACCCCATCCCTCCTGTTCATACTCCTTGCAATTACTGTATTACAGAGATTTATCATTGAGTGTCTCTAGGTGGGCTGGGTGGGTTTGGTACTAGGAGCCACCTATTAGGGAGTACATACGATGCTTAATTTTCTGGGTCTGGGATACTTCACTCAATATAATTGTTTCTAATGACATCCATTTCCCAACAAATTCCAGTAATTCATCATTTTTGATGGCTGAGTAGTACGCCATTGTATAGATGTACCACAGTTTCCTTATCCACTCGTCAACTGTTGGACATTTGGGTTGATTCCATGACTTTGCTATTGTAAACAGTGCTGCTGTGAACATGGTCGTGCTTGTGCTATCGAGGTGAACCTCTGCTGCATGGAGAGTTATTCCCAAAAGTGGAATCGCAGGGTCATATGGCATTTCAATCTTTAATTTCTTTAATAATCTCCAGACGGCTCACCAGAGTGGCTGTATGAGCCTGCATTCCCACCAGCAATGTAGGAGAATTCCCCTCTCTCCACATCCTCTCCAGCATTTGTTGTTGTTTGTATTGTGGATTTTTGCCATTCTGACCGTGGTGATATGATATTTCAGGGAAGTTTTGATTTGCATTTCCCTGATGACTAAGGACATGGAGCATTTTTTCAGATATTTGTTAGACATTTTAATTTCATCCCTAGTAAAGTTTCTTTTAAGTTCCAGGGCCCATTTTTTAACTGGGCCATTAGTTTCCTTTGTGTTTAGTTTCACAAGATGCCAACTGTTGAGAGTTGGTAGCAGTGACTGTGCCATTGAATGTCTGTTTAGGAACTGTTGGCCTAGCCCAATCAGCTCGAGGGAATTCCCTACCCTTTCAACTATAGTTTTTGTAGTCTCTGGCCTTAAATCAAGGTGTTTGATCAATTTGGAATTAAGTCTTGTACAAGGTGACAAGTACGGGTCCAGTTTTACTCTTCTACATGTGGAGATACAGTTTTGCCAGCATCATTTGTTGAAGATACTGTTCTTTTTCCATTGGATTCTTTGGGCCCCTTTGTCAAAGACCAAATGGCTGTAATTTTGTGGGCTTATATCTGGGTCTTCAATCCTTATCCATTGATATGTATGTCTATTTTGGAGCCAGTACCAGGCTATTTTTACAACTATGGATTTGTAGTATAAACTAAGGTTTGGTATGGTGATACCTCCAGCAGTGTTTTTGTTACTCAGGATTGTCTTTGCTATCCTGGGTCTTTTGTGCCTCCATATGAATTTTGAGATTGTTTGGTCAACTTCTTTAAAGAATTGCTTTGGGATTTTAATTGGTATAGCATTGAATTTGTATATTGCCCTTGGTAGGATGGTCATTTTTACGATGTTGATTCTGCCAATCCAGGAACATGGGAGGTCTTTCCACCTTCTGGTGTCTTCTGCAATTTCTTTCTTCAGAGTTTTAAAGTTTTCATTGTAAAGGTCTTTTACCTCCTTGGTTAGGTTTATATCAAGGTATTTCATTTTTTTAGGGGCTATATTAAATGGGATTGTTTCTCTCAAGGCTTTTTCACTTCTTTCATTCTGGGCATATAGGAAAGCCACTGATTTTTGCACATTTATTTTGTATCCTGCTACCCTGCTGAACTTCTCAATTAGTTCCAAGAGCTTCCTGGTGGAGTTTTTGGGATCACTCAGGTATATTATCATGTCATCTTCAAATAGGGATAGCTTGACTTCTTCCTTGCCAATTTGAATCCCTTTTATCACCCTTTCTTGTCTTATGGCTTCATCTAAGACTTCAAGTACAATATTAAATAGAAGTTGTGAGAGTGAACAGCCTTGTCTAGTTCCTCATCGAAGTGGGAATGCTTCCAATTGTTCCCCATTGAGCATAATCCTTGCTGTGGGCTTGTTGTATACAGCTTTTATTATATTGATAAAAGTTCCTTCCATTCCTACTGTCTCTAGCGTTTTGATCATAAAGGGTTGTTGGATCTTGTCAAAAGCTTTTTCTGCATCTATCGAGAGTATGATGTGGTCTTGGACTTTGTTCTGGTTTATATGATGAATTACATTTATTGATTTGCGTATGTTGAACCAACCTTGTGTGCCTGGGATAAAGCCTATTTGGTCCCCGTGAATGATCTTTTTGATATGTTTTTGAATCCGATTTGCTAAGACTTTGTTGAGAATCTCTGCATCTGTGTTCATCAGAGAGATTGGCCTATAGTTTTCTTTTTTAAGTGAATCTTTATTAGTTTTTGAGATTAAGACGATATTAGCTTCATAGAAGGAATTTGGTAGTGTTCCTTCCTTTGCTATTTGATGGAACAATTTAAGGAGTATTGGTGTTATTAACTCCTTAAATGTCTGGTAGAACTCTGTGCTGAATCCATCTAGTCCAGGACATTTTTTGGTGGGAAGATTCGAGATTACTTCTTCAATTTCCTTATATTTTATAGAACTATTTAAATAATTCACAACTTCCTGATTCAATTTAGGTAAGTTGTGTTTATTTAGAAATTCAACCATCTCTTTTGTGTTGTCAAACTTCACAGAGTATAAGTTTTTGAAATATGATGTTATAATTCTCTGGATTTCTTGGGTATCAGTAGTGATAACTCCATGTTCATTTCTAATTTTGTTAATTTGGGTTTTGTCTCTCTTGCTTTTGGTTAATTTAGCTAGGGGTGTATCAATCTTATTGATTTTTTCAAAGAACCAGCTTTTTGACTGGTTGATTTTTTTCTATCATTTTCTTAATCTCGATTTCAGATATTTCTCCCCTTATTATGCTAATCTCCTCTCTTCTACTACTTTTGGGATCACATTGCTCTAGTTTCTCTAAAGCTTTAGCTGCATTGTTAAGTTTTTTTGATGTAGTCATTAAGAGCTATGAACTTACCTCTTAGGACAGCTTTCATTGTGTCCCAGAGATTTTGGTAAGTTGTATTTTCATTATCGTTCGCTTTCAGGAAATCTTGAATTTCCTTTTTAATTTCTTCCTGAATCCAGTTCTCATTCAGCATCATAGTGTTAAATTTCCAGGAGTTGGTGTATTTTCTGTCGTTCGTGTGTTGTGGATGTCAAGCTTTAGGCCGTGGTGGTCTGATAGGGCACAGGCTAGAATTTCAACTTTCCTGTTTATGTGGAGATTCGTTTTGTGCCCCAATATGTGATCTATTTTGGTGAAAGTTCTGTGTGATGCTGAGAAAAATGTGTATTCTTTGGTGCATGGATGAAAAGTTCGATAGAGATCTGTAAGGTTCATTTCTTTAAGGGTTTGATTAAGTTCCAAAGTGTCTCTGTTAAGCTTTTGACCTGTTGATCTATCCCATGTTGAGAGGGCGGTGTTGAAGTCCCCAAGAATTATCGTTTGGGGGTTGATTTCTCGCTTTAGACGCTGTAGGATTTTCTTAACGAATGTGGAGGGGCCCATATTGGGTGCATAAATGTTCAATATTGTGAAGTCTTCCTGGTGAATTGTACCTGTGACTAAAATGTAGTATCCATCTGTGTCTCTTATGATTTTTTTTGGTTTGAAGTCCACTTTTTCTGACAGCATAATGACTACCCATGTCTGTTTCCTGGTTCCATTAGCTTGCAGTATTTTGGACCAGCCTTTCATTTTTAGGATGATCCTATCTTTTGTGGTCAGATGAGTTTCCTGAAGGCAACAGATTGTTGGATTGTGATTTTTAATCCAAGTTTGTAATCTGTGTCTCTTAATTGGTAAGTTAATACCACTGACATTTAATGTTATAATGGAGAAATTTTTTTAATTCTGGACATTTTTTATGTTTAGTGAATTTTGTAAGCTTATTATTTTACATTTATGTTTTTGTGGTATTATACTATTCTTCTGTCTTCCTGGATACGGTTGTTTTTTTTCTTCAAGCTTGAGCATCATTTCTAGCATTTTTTGAAGGCCTGGTTTGGTACACATGTATCCCTTCAAGTTGTCTTTGTGCTGAAAAATTTTTCTTTCTCCCTCAATCAAGACAGATAGTTTTGCCGGGTATATCAGTCTGGGTTGGCATTTTCGCTCATTTAATACTTGAAGTACGTCTCTCCAAGCTCTTCTTGCTTTTACTGTTTCCATTGAGAAGTCATTTGTTATTTTAATAGGTTTGCCTTTAAAAGTGACTTGCTTTTTTTCTCTTTAAGCTCTCAGCACCTTTTTTTTGTCTTTTATGTGGAGTGTTTTGACTATTATTTGCCGTGGTGATTTTCTATTTTGGTCATATCTGTTTGGAGTGTGAAATGCCTCTTGTGTTTGGATGGGCCTCTCATTCTTCAGATGAGGGAAGTTTTCATTTATGATAATTTGAAAAATTTCCTCACGTGTGGTATTTTGAGATTATTGCTCTGGTATTCCATGAATGTGCATGTTAGGCTTCTTCAGGGTGTCCCATATCTCTTGCATGTTCCTCTCAAGTACCTTTTTGGCTTTAACAATCTCTTCCATTGAGCTGGTTAATTCTCCCACTTTGTCTTCAAGATCTGAAATTCTATTTTCTGCCTCATTTGTTCTGCTGATAAGACTGTCTGTTGAGTTTTGGGTTGAAGATAACTTGTCTTTTAGTTCAATTTTAAACTCTGCCTGAGACTGTTTTAACTGCTCTATGCCTATTTTTGTTTCTTGAACTGTTTTTCTCAACTCCTCCAGGTGCCTGTTGTGTTCCTGTTCAAAGTGGTTGATGCAGTTGTTTAATTCCTCTTGGATTTCCTGTTTCATAGTATTAATCATACTTTGATTGATCATACTTTGAAAGTTGTTGTCTTGGGTCTGGCTTTCTTGGCTATTTTCTGTGAATTTGTTCTGGTTGGAATCCATCCTTAAGGGGTTGATTCTTTCAGTGGGAGATTGGTCTCCTTGGGTTTTGTTTCTCATGTATCTGCACTTTGACTTGGGTATTGTTGTTTTGTCTTCTAGGGCTTTTCAGTTTCTGTGTGTTTTTGACTGAACTGATTTAGTTGGTATTACTACACTTGGGCAGTTGTTACTAGTGCTTGCCTTGGGTTTGGGTATGTTTGTCTTTTGTTATTGTTATTTCCTAGTTGAGGCTATTAGGCCATTAGTACATCAATTAAATCAGGTTAAGTAGACAGGGGGTGAATATTAGTATGGTAGTGCACTTTTATGATGTATTTTGGTGATATGTGAGAGTGAGTGGTGTATTCCCTGGAGTTGTATATATTTTTGGGGTGGCTGTATGGAAAGGTTAATCTACAGTGATTAATATTGGAAAGGAACAGTAAGGTGACAAAAAAAGGGAGGTTTACTTATCTTTGGGCTGGATGTGAGGAATCTCTCCCATGTGATAGGATGATTGTAGAGGTTTTCAGATGTATGGCCTTTGACTCTTAGAACTTTGCTTGAGTTTTCTTTGGACTCTATTGAATTCCGAGTAGTAGTGTGTCTTCTGTAGATCACTTGCGTGGGTCCCCAGTGGGCCAGAGAGGCAGAGGGGCTGATGTCGTTGGCAGAATTCTTCACCTGGGGCCTGGAACTTGGGTTAGTGGCCCTCCCAAGCTCCAGGGATAGAGGAATGTGAGCAAGTCCTGTCCAGTTGGTCAGACAGGCGGGCGGGAGAAAGAAAGGGGCTGGGTCCAGGGGCGCGACCCAGGCCAAAGCCTGAGGCAGCCCGGAGCGTGCCGCTGGTACAGGGGGGGGGGACGATCTGGGGGGCTGGGCGGACTGACACAGCATCATGATTCTGAAGATCGATTCTTTGCCTCTTTCTTCCTTTGGACTTTCATTTAGGTCTCTTTGCCAGGTTGAAGGCAACCAAGACTTATGGCCCCAAGAATACTGATCTAATTTCCTCTATTAGAAGACTGATTTTGGTAGTGTAATTAGACAAGTACTTTCTGCTAGCTGAAGAAAAAAATCTGAAAGCACAGAAAACTAACTGTGTTTTGGCTATTTATATGAATGTTGTTTCTAATATTAAAACCAATATTTCCCTACATATTCTATTAAAGACCATGGACAATGTGTATAAAGCATCCAATACAGTATCAGGTTCCTGGTAAGTATTCAGCAAACAACTACTCTTGTCAACATTCTTGTTGCCAGTAATGATAATAATAAATATCAATCCTATTAATAAATCAGGTTTCCAAATATACAACATGGATATTTCTTTAGTGGATGACTCGGTTGAAATGACATTACAGGAAAATAAAACAGCATAGTATTAACTTGGAGTTTCCCCTCTTGGTTTGACTTGGCTTTGCAGTCAAGGTCAGACAGACCCTCTCAAAAGAGTGTTTGCCAGTAAGTATGAATAAAGGATAATATGTCATCAATGCTTAAAAGGTTATTTGGCCCCAGCTGCGACAGTATAAGAAACAGAGAAACATTACATTCTGCTGAGATTAATTTTTGAAAAACATCTCAAGTCAAGGATATCAACATAGCCTGTTCCTTAGTTTGGGGAGTGTCTGGGTAATGTAATGTGGAAAGAGAATTTTGCAAATGTGGCTTTATGTATCTGTTTTTTTCTCTTTCCACTTTGTTGATGAAGTTTGCTCTTTGACAGTTTTATACATGTATACAATATTCTGCTTACTCTTTTTAAAAACCTGATTTGAGTTTCAAAATGATTTAAAAATAGATTGTACTCTGAAGGAATAAAGTCGGAGCTTTCAACAGAACTTGAAGTGGAAGAGTTTTTTGAACCATCACACAAATGTAATTTTTGTCTATCATAAGATGGAATGGATTTCATTAGGTTGGAGCACAGCTTACCATGATCAGAATTCTTGTGTTTTCTCTCATAAGTAGTTTAGAAATGGTTCACTCAGGATGGATTTATTGATGTCAAACACAACAGAGATGCTGAATTATTGAGTCCTATTCAGAATTTGAAAAGCTGCAGTGTGATGTGGCTCTATCGGCAGAAGGTACTGCAAGTCAGACAAGAGAAGACTGCGTGACACACCCTGACATTGTTGACTGATTAATTATTAGAATATAGAAACCTCAGCGATGGTATCCTATTATTCACAATGAAACTTACACATACAATGAGAGACCCCAATGCTGAGCATTTCCAGCTCCTGTGTCTGATGGAAAAGTCAAGAACAATGTGCTTTTACTGACAGAGCTACAAGCACTGCACTGAGTGAAGTACGACTTTGCATGTGCTTGTCAGGTGCAGAGCTGGCAATATCAGAAGATGAGCTAATTCTACCAACTTTAGAGCATGAGAAGTCAGTGAATTCTTACTTCCGGGCACGATCTCAGAACTATGGACTATACATGGCAGATGCTGCTAGTCGTTATCAGTAAAGTTTTTCATCATGTCTGATGTTCTTTCTCAGAAAAATGAATCATGTGCAATATTCTCTGATTCCCTAGGATTTTCTTGAATGACCACAACTAGTTACATTGTTCCAGGAGATCAGACGACATAATAAATGAGGCCAATTTAGATTCAGAAAATGCTTGAGACCATCCAATATATGCGTGTGTGTGTGTGTGTGTGTGTGTGTGTGTGTGTGTGTGTATGAGAGAGAGAGAGAGAGATCTGAATCAATTTTTGTTTAGATGGACCAGAGTCTCACTTTCTGAGCTTCAACAACAAAGCTCAATGTATTTGAAGTGTAATTACCAATACTGAGGATTATGGCCACCTAGCTTGGCAGTCTATTACTCTTTCTTTGGCTCACTCCTTTAATCAAGGACATTTTAGGGGCCAAATATGACAGCTGTGATGCTGGAGACAGATTGGGAACAAAGCTGTGAGATGAGATACATTTTCTCTAGCTTTTATGTCAAAGCAATTGGCAATCTATTAGAAAGTTTTGTTGTCTGCATCAAAGCTAGGAGGCTGTAATGCGCCATTTCTCTAGCCCAAGTTACAATAGGATAAAGTGGTCATGATAAAATCTCATTATATTCACATCCATGAGATCAAAGGAAGAAAAAAAATGGCCTTTCGTGATAGGAAAGAAATGCTAATGTTACACTGACTTATTTCTCTGTATGTTGGAAGTCTATGAGCAACTCAGCTACAGTGTAATATGGGTTTCCAAGAACTTCTGCTTCTTAAAGTTTCCTTCTGCTGCCTTAGAGCCTTCTGTGCAATAGCTGAAATAGCAGGAGCAATGGCAGCAATGGTGTGCAGTGATAGTAAAAAGCCTCTTTGGGCTCTAGATGTGGGATTTTTCTGATAAGCAAGCTAATTTGATTTGTAACCAAATTCCAGAATTTCCAACAGACCATCTTAATTTCTTATCAACACTCTTTTTCACTCTTCTCGTTGCTGGTGAGATGAAGAGTCGGTATGAAGTCTGGGCTGCTATGGATTTGCAATCCTCCTTCCTCAGCTTCCCAAGTGTTAGCATTGCAACCCCCCTTTAGTTCCTTGCCCTCTGTAGTTATTTTGTATTTATTTCTCCTTAAACCAACCTCACATAATGACCACTTCTTTATTTTCCATACTGGTTATTTATTGTAACTCTGGAGATTTGGTAAACACAATTCAAAACCAATAGCTGCTTTATTAGTTGGTTGAAATTCTGAATTCTCTTTCTGAAGTTGGAAGGTTAGTCACTAGCTCTTCGTTATCCAAACTGGCAGTGTCCTTATTACAATGCTAGGGTGTCTCTTATCTAATATGACTGACTAATTATTAAAATGCTCTCTTTTTTCTCCCCAGCTGTTTTCTTCCTCAGTAAACAAATTGTTAAGTTGAATTGAATTCCATCTGCACTTCATTGCTTTTTGACAGCCAATATGCTACAAGAATGAGCTGCCTTTGGGTGTTCATCATCTCCAAGGGCAAAAGAAGCAAATGTGTACATAATTTCTCTAATTTAGAAGTTAAAAGCCATGCTCCTTGAAGATCTAGCATAGCTTAAACACAACATGTTTTGCTGAACTTTACAAAGACAAAGCTTCTGCTCCCAGAATCCTCAAAACATTCACTTGACATTTTATGATATGACTACACAAGGAGGCAAAGCCATCCTCTTCAGATAATAGAATTGGCAAGTATCAAGGACATACACATGCTACCGAAGGTCAACAACACAGGATTCTTCTATATCCTTATTAGCCAGAGTTATATGATCAAAGTGGCAAGAGGAGAGCCGATTTATTTTTCGACTGATTTGGTTTGATCCTATCTGATGGCATTTCAGAGACAGTGAAAACAGAATCTTAATGCTGTGTGACAAATCTTTTATTCTACCTGTAGATCCTGAGGAGAAGGTATTTCACCATGCATTATAATTGCAATCTGTGTTTTCTGTATCTCCTATGATTGACTTGTGTCCAGAGTTTGGATTTTTGTTGTTTAATACTCCTGAGGGAAAGGACATAGGCAAAATTTAATATACTTCATATCTAAAGAACAAGATAGCAGCCTTTTCACATGGGATCTGGAGATCAGAACTAAGGTCCTTTTGCTTCTGACCAAAGACTTCAACCCTGAGCCCTCTCCCCAGCACTTCTCGTTGACTTTTAAACCAATTAAAATTCAGATATGATGTGGACACATTTGTAAAGTCCTAAAAGAATATAAAAAAATTTAAAGACGTTTCAGATATGGCAAATAGTCTACCCAAGATGACATAACAGGCTATACTAACGTCTTCACTTTGACTCTGAGGAAAGTCGTTTTATTATTATTATTGTTATTGTTCTTATTATTTGATTCCTTTTGCTTTTGTTATGTATTGCTGTCTCTTTTTCTGTTTGCTCTTTTGTTTTGTTCCTTTCTTTTTTCTAAATTTTGAAACAGAGTCACACTGTAGCCCAGGATGGCTTCAAACTCATGATCTTCCTGCCTCATCCTGAGTGCTGAAAATAAAGATGTATTCCATCACATCTAGCAACTTTCTCTTTTATATCAGCCACTCAAAATTGCCTTTTCACAATTTTATTTTAGTTTAAATAACATGAACATTACATTTCATAAGTTGAAACATCGAGAAGCACAGAATTGACCAAAATACAATCTATGATCTATCACGAGTGTAATAGTTACTGTTGTGTGTTGCTGTGAGAGAACATTTTAAGTTAAGCAACTTAAGGGAGAAAGGGAGATTTATTCAGCTTACAGTTCCAGAAGGGAGATGCAGTCTTTCATGGAGGAGGCAGCATTGCTGGCTGGCTGAAGCTGGAATCAGGCTAAGTCACACCATCCAAGAGGTTGAGAGCTACCAGACTGCTTGCTGCAAAGGCAGACTCCTCCTGGAGGTAAGGTGGGCCCAATCCACTTCAAGGTCCACTCCTTGAAGGTGGATTGGCCCCACCCCTTGTGACTACCTTCCTCCAGCAAGATTACACCTCTCAAAGGTGCCATGACCTTCCCAAACACATGAGACTGCAGGGGACACATTTCAACCATTACAATGAGTTAGTCCTGAAATATTTTGGTGATTGTCAAACACTTTTTGCTTCCTCCGGATGCACAGCATTGTCCTTAGCCCATAGATAGACCCCTTTCTGACTCTTCTGAGTTTCCTTAGGAAACCTTGGTGTCCTGAGTGTTTCTTTCTGTCACCTGCATCCATTTACATTTGCATTAAGTTTGCAATGAATAATGTAAACAGGTCTTATTGATGAACCAGACTCTAGCTAAAAATAGACTTTATTCAACAATAGCTACATATGTGCTCTTGAAATTAGACCAAAGAAAGAAGTGGTAATGGGAGACAAGCAGCAGAAGTCTATTAGCAGATGCACATGGTTACACGTGGGAACACTCCAAGAGGGAAAATCCTGTAGGGGTGGTTCTCAGGCGTCATGCTTGTGTATTCTTCAAAATTCATGTTCAAATGCAGCAATTAGATGACTAGAATAAGCAAGCTTATTAAACAAAGCTGGAGATGATTAAGCAGATCTCTTTTGCTTTTGTTTCCAGCAATATGGCACATAACACTGGTGGGTGCTGGACTCAAGGCAAACACTTGCCATTCACCAGACAATCTTGATGTTACATATCTCAACCTCTAGAACTATTAAAATGCATTTATCTTCCTTATGAATTATCCAGTTTGTGGCATTTTGTTATAAAGGTATTAGTGGAGCATGGCAGATAGCTAGTGCTTAGACTTCCACAATATCCTTTAAAAAAGAATGGTATGTTTTCAGAGAAGTACAGATGAAATAAAAGGAGCTTTGGGTTTCTGGGAAAATAAATTGTGGGAAGGTACATATATAGGAAAGTAATAGTAGATCAAGATTAGCTGGCAAATTTGTTGTATAACTTATTCTCTTCCAATCTGGCCTGATAAAGGTCTAGAATTTTCTTAACTTGTTTCTCCCATTATGTACAAGGAATAGAAACTGTGTTTACAAAAGGCAAGTAGATAAAGATAGAAAGCTTTATTTTCATCTTTTTTTTCTCTATCACCTTCCGTTCACAAACTATTCCTCATCAAAGTGGCATATTTGGGGATGTCATATTCTGCCACTCCTCCCTCTACTATGACTTACGCTCAACTGTGATTTGTATAGACATGACTCAGGCTTCTTACAAGAAAAATGAAGGAGTAACAAATAGAACGAGTAGAATCTTGAGCAGAGACTGAGGTTTAAAATATTAGTTGGTGCATTATCTGGAGGAGAAGTAAGTCATCACATGACAGAGGAAAGTGGTAGAAATAGCACAAGGTTTGCTGGGCTAATAAATAAAGTGTGTGTGTGTGTGTGTGTGTGTGTGTGTGTGTGCACGCGCACACACATGTGTGCATATGTGCACGTGCAGGGGAGAGCGTACAGGGGTATTTGCTTGAATGCTTTGCAAAGAGACAGCTTTGAGTTCCTGAAGGCAAAAGTTCTAGATGGCAGTAGACATGGATGTATATCAAAAAAGGGGGAAAGAAAGGATTTGTAACTGAGATTTCTAGTTACTGTTCTAAAGGAATACTCAGGGCCTCTCCTGATTTTCTTGGTGGCACTGGGC
Source organism: Typhlomys cinereus (assembly GCA_023101885.1). Taxonomy (NCBI): domain Eukaryota; kingdom Metazoa; phylum Chordata; class Mammalia; order Rodentia; family Platacanthomyidae; genus Typhlomys; species Typhlomys cinereus. The sequence continues at coordinate 412,672 of JALPQD010000679.1, forward strand.
AGTCTTGATCAGGCACTTTCAGGGAGAACTAGGTTCACCTAAGAGGTGACCTTGAAATCATACAAATCATGCTAGATTTTGCTGAAACCCCAATGCAGGGCTAGAATCTGCAATGTTGTTTTGAAAGCAACATGGAGGCATAGTCACAAGGAGGATCTTGAGGTCTTGACTAGATTTTGTACTTTTCCACAAGCGAAGAAACAATTTCATGTGATTATTTACCTTTACAGCATAAACTTCAATGGGACAAAATGAAAAAAAAAATAAAAGGTTGGACTCAGGCAGATAATAAGAGAAAGAAGAAACCAAACTAAACCAAAATGAAAAACTAGGAAATCTAAGGAAGTGCACTTTGCCTAGAGTTGTCTTTTGATTCAGGTAATTAAGTCAACAAGTCACAAACCTCCCAGTGTGCTCAACATGTGTGAGGAAATGGTTCTGCCAGCCTGGGTACCCAGTGAGAGAGCTGAGGAGGTGCTGATTCTGTCAGTGGAAGCCTAGAAAACAATTATAACCACAGAACTTATGTGCTTTTCATAGCCTTTTATTATCTACTGGGGGGCAAGAACCTGGAAGTGCCCATATATATACCTGTGCATGTGGACTGTCATGGTTTGAATGTGAGTTGTCCCTCATAGGCTAAGGGTTTGAACCATTAATTGTGTGGGAAGATCATGGCACCTTTGGGAGGTGGAACCTTGCTGGAGGAAAGCAAATCACAGGGGGAGGACCTTGAGTTGGTTAGTCCCCCCTGCTTCCTGGAGCAGTCTGCTTTTGCAACTAGCAGCTGAACTGTCTTGACTTCCAAGAACATGACTTAGGCGGCCATGCCTTCTCTGCCGTAATGGACTGTACCTCGCCTCTGGAACTGTAAGCCAAATACATCTCCTTTTTTCCCTTAAGCTAGTGGTGTCTCACAGCAGCAGAAAAGAGTAACTGGCACATAAGTGAAATTTATTAAAGTACCATTTAGGCAGGATGTGTGTGTGTGTGTGTGTGTGTGTGTGTGTGTGTGTGTGTGTGGTGTGTGTAGGGAATGTTATTTACATTTGTATTTATGTTTAGCTAATTAAGAACCTCTCAGGCATCAGTGGGAATGGGAGAATTAGCCAGGCACTCTTTGCTTCTAATCATTTTCCCGTCTCTGTTTTATGTGCTAAACGTTCAGTTTCCTTTTGTCTTTAAAGAAGGCTTTAAATTATTCCTAACTTTTTTCAATTCCCATGATTTCTTTTGAAGATGGTCTTTAGGGACTTATGTACTTGCTACTCCACACAAAAACAGTGCTGATTGAGAGATGTGGGTTTGAAGCCAATTTTTTCAGCTCTTTAAAAAAGCTTAGCTTTTAGTCTTCCCCATCCATAAATGCTGAATGCCAGAATTTTAATGTGCAATTGACCTTGAGACTGGTGTGCAATTTGTCCCTACTTATACAATTGCAGCTATAACAGAGACATGGAAACAGAGCTGAGTGATGGGATTGGGTGACTGATTCAAAACAATGATGAAGGAAACTGATAATGACAAATCATTTTGAAAAATTAAATTTCTCCATGTGATCATATTTATATACCAACACTGAGGTAAAACCTGCATGGGAAGAGAACCCAGCGATGCTTTTATGGCTAAATCATATGGCTTGCTCTGATAGTGGAATAGTCTTGGGGTATTTTATGGGGGGTGCTGTTATCCTCAGTACTTACAGGCTCTTGAATGCTGTGTTTTCTCATCTTCAAACTTCTCTTTTATAACCACTCATTCTTCAAAATGCAATTTAGGACCACTTCTGGGAAACATTTCTAGACTTCTTCCTTTATAGTCTTGAGGTTCAGGTAATGCAGGTTTCACAGATTTTGTAACAATGGATGAATAATGCAAAGACCTCGATTGGTGGTGTGAGTATTCTATTCCTTTCCAATCAAGAAAAGATTTGTAAGAAGGCACGATTCAGAGACGAGAGCTAGGAAAAAACATGTGAAGACTTGATTTTTCTGGTAAAAATTAGAATGATGTAAACATTGAACTATGTAATCACAGTTTTTTGTAGGCATAACCAAATAATAAGACATTTGCATTAAAAGGAATGCAAATTCTACATGCTTTCTTTATCAAAGTTCCACACTATTTTTAAATAGTGGGAAAACAGTTAAGGTCTATTCTTGCAGATGTCAGTTTTGACATGAAGAATTAATTAACTTAGTTCCCTTCTGTGGCACTATCGATTCAGGGAGGCCCTAATGAGGGCTCCCGAATCCAAGAGGTCTGGCTATAGACAAGCCTGAACAAATATCGGACATGCCCCAGACATGTCTTAATAGAGGAACCATATGGGTGGAGGAATGAACAACCAATGGGAAGGAGGGATGAACAACCAATGGGAAGTGGCCATCTAACCTGGACACCTAGTAAACAGCTAAGTGATTGGTGGCTGCTCTCCCCCTCCCCCTGAGCAGAGAGGTGGCCACACCTGATTGGACCTCAACCTTATATAAGCCCAAACAAAAGCTGAGTCTGCAGCCAACTTGTCCTTTATCCTTTATGCCAGCTGCTTCTCGCCTGACTCCTGGATATGACCGGGTCGCCACGTTGCCCATTTGCCTTGAGCCCACGAGACCCCTGCCATTTTCCCTCTTCCCCCTTTTGCAGGGATTCAGGAACACCTTCTACTATCAATTCACCAGAGCTCATTCATGCTATGCAGCTAAGACCGTGTGTTCTGTGGTTATCATAACCCTTTTGTTCCCTAGCACCTAGCAACTGCATTCTACTTCCTGCTTTGTTAAAAAAGCACTTACTTACTAGACAAAAGATTGAGACAAAGAGAGTCAGATGGTGTGTGCACATGCATACATGACACATGGGTGGAGGTCAGAGGCAACTTTCAGAAATCGGTCAGTTCTCTTTTTCTGCCACGTGAATCTCCAGGAATTGAATTCAGATTTGTGAGCATGTGCCTTACCTGCCAAAGCTGTCATGCTGGCCTTACTCCTACTTTTATGATATTTCACTTTTTAGGATTCTACATGTAGTGAGATTATGTAGTAATTACCTTTTGAGTCTAGCTATTTTGCTATTATAGACTCACTATTCATCCATGTGGTTGCAAATGATTTTCTTTTATAAGGTCGAATAATAGTCATAACTGAAAGAGGGAAATCTTTTCATGAAAAACACATGGAAAAATTTAAATGTCAATTGACAGAAGATAAAGAAAACTTGGAATATTCTTATATATAAATGAAAAATAAGGAATTTATGACCACTAACTCAGCATTACAGAAATTAGTTGAAGAAATCTTTCACATAGACATTAAAAATAAACACATCCAATGGGACCACAGGAAAGAATAGCAATCACTAAAAATCAGGTATGCAAATGAGGGTTAGGAAAGCACTAAATGTTTTGAAAATGTAAAAAATATCAAGAATGAGTATGTATTTTTCAATAATAATTCTGATAGTTAATGGCATCAGTTCTCCACCTAAAAGATATAAACTGCCAGATTGTATTAAAAACAGGGCAGATCTAAATTTTGTCTACAAGTATCATACTTTACTGACAAAAATAAACACAACTTTAGGATCAAAGGGCAGAGAAAGTTATTTAATGCCAGTGGAGACAGAAAGAAAGGAGGTATAATGATTCTAATCTGACAAAGTAGATTTCAAACCTAATTAGCATTTAGGGGAAAATCCATCAAAGAAACATTAAAATTCTAAACATATCTTCATCAGATGATAGTACACCCCTTTGAAAAAAGCAAATACTATTGTGTACAACACAATAATAGTGGATGACTTAAATGCCTGACACTTGCCAATAAAGAAGTCATCCAAACAAAATAAAAATAAACATCAGAGTTAAATGGCATTTGTTGCAGTCAGCCTGCATGGTTGCTGATAAATGACCATCAAATGGCTTAAGGGAACAAGGGGTTTACTCTCTTACAATTTCTGGTTACAGTTCTTAGTCCAGCTTGATGGGAGAGCACGCACCAACACCAGGGCCAAGGGAATTGGCCACCATAACTGCATAACGGCTGAGAGATGGACAATCCTTACTTGCCAGACCAGCATGTCTGGCCAAGTATACAGAAGGATGCCACCTCTCTCAACCAGCTCTCTGTGATTATCCACGACCTAATCCCACCTGCCATGGGCTGGGTCTTCCCCATCAGCTAGACAATGTCCTTCAGGTTTGCTCTGGGCTTAACTCAACCATCAACTCTCTACAACTGTGCCCAGAGCTCAAACCCTCAACAGTCAAGTTGACACCTGTGCTTAACTATGACAGCATTATAATTCTAATGTACTTCAGAAATTTGTAGAATATTCTATCCACAGATAGAATACACAATCTTCTTAGAAGCCCATGGAACTTTCTCTAAAATAGATCACACTGTATAACATGAACTAATTCTCAAGAAATAAACTTTAATACTTTATTAAATTTTATAATGAAGGAATGAAATTTGAAATCAATAGAGACTCTACTGACAATACATAAATTGTCATTTGAGATTTGCTAAGTCACTCATTTTCACTTAGTATGTAAGTGAAAAAATTAGGCTTTCAATATATGTGATATTTCTAGAGTTATGTAGGAACTGAATGCAGTAAAGTCTCATATAATCTCAAAATCTGTAGTTGCAATACTGATTTAAGGTAGGAAGCTCTACAGTGGAAGTCAAGAGGTTTGTGTGTGGAACACTGTAACATTGGAACAAAGGAAGAATGTAGGTTATAGGAAATAGGGAATTTTGCTACAGGTAATTTACTATCTACCTGGCTTACCTTGAAGACATTTATATTAATCCGATTTTCTATTGCTGTAACAAATGTAGAAAATCATCTCAGTGGAAGAACGACTCTTTTGCAACCAAGGTTGGCCAAGTATATTTATTTTAGGCTCCTGTCAAAACAGAAATATGAAGCAAAGGAATGTCCAAAATACACCATTTACCTCATGGCTGCCAAGAGAATTAACAGGATGGGCCAGATTCAAGACTCTTCATAGACATGTCTCTAATTGAAATAGCTCCTGCAGAAAGCCCCATATCTAATATTCCACTAATTCTCAACTGATGAGTTAGGGATCAGCACACTCAAGATCCAGTCACTTCCTTAAGTTCCATCAGGTGTCAATCAAGCCATTGACATAGGAGCCTTCAGAGCATAAGTCAGACTGAGACCATCACAGTATCCTAGCTTGTTTCTGTGACTCAGATGTAATTATTAATAAAAGGTATTTTGATCTCAAGTCTGTCTAGATTTGGCTAATGCATTTTGTGTTCTTTGCTTTCATGGGCCTTTAGAAATGAATTTTCCCCTATATAGTATACCACTATGTCGGTGACTATGCTTCCTATCTCTTTCTAGTTTCCAAGAAACCTGTTCAAAAACATAAGTTTCAGGAATCTTCCTTGTTTGTTCTAGGAACTTCCTAAGAAATGATTTAAAGAAGATCAAGGAACTTAACTCTTCAACAGATAGCTTCTAAAAACTGTTTGTTCTTCAAGACTTTTTGGACTTGTCTGAAAGTGCTTCACTTGTTCGGCCAATACTAAACTCACGTATAAGCACCCTTACCCAGATCAACTAAGCTCATGAACTGAAAGACTCACACTGAGCCAACATCTGCATATCCTGACTGTGTTTTGCCTTTTCTGAGAAGCTTCTAAGTCTTTATGAAGACAGTTCCTTCCTCTATCATAGCAAGATTAAACTCCTTATTATATTATCAAAAAACGTTTTGATACTCTTTTCAGAGAGTTAGTACTTGGTAATATCCACAGTTTCTGTGTTTACTCTATTTTTCTTTCTTTTTTTTATTTTTTTGTTTGGTTGGTTGTTTTGATTTTGTCTCTGCCTGGAGTTCACTCAAGTTTCATGTTGCTGATAAAATCACAGCCAGAAACCTAAGGGAAAACAAGGAGTTTTGATGTTATATTTTCAATTATATATATATATATATATTAGGTTATTCCTTGTCCAGCTTTGCAGGAGAACCTCTATCAATGCCAGGAGCTGAGGAACTGACCACACCATAGCCACAGGACAATCTTCACTTGTAAGACCAGCATATCCTGTATATAGAATTCCAACTTCCTGAACTAGCTTCTTGCATCTTATCTACCTGCCTAGAGAAGACTCCACCCACCATGGGTTGGGCCTTCTTATCAATTAGATAATGTCTTACAGGCTTGCCCAGGGCTGAACTCAACTACTATTCTTCACACTCAGAGCTTGATCCTTTACTTGTCAAGTTGAGGATTGTGTCTAAGACAACTTACCTGTGAAGAGGTTCACTATCTCAAGAGGTTCACTGTCTCAGGTAGTCTTTTGGGAACTCCTTTTCACTGAAGAGACTCTGGGAAATAGATTTTCTTTCTTAGAGTAGGTGTTTCAACACTCAGGAGACTGAATATGCTGTCCATTAATGTACAACTTACTTGAAAAGTTTTAACAAATGATACTTTTTAAAAGACTTACAATGTCTAGCAGAAATGATTTGATTTAACTAACTGATAACAAAGCCAACATGTAGAGAAGATCTTAGAGAATCCACCTGTGTTCGTTTTTGTTTCTGGGATGTTACCATTGAAGAACTGAATCTCATGTTCAACACAAATTCTCTCAAGGGATATTCTGGAAGAACTGAAAATTCCATAAGTTCATATTTATAGTATATTATAGAGCAAAGATTACATCATATTTAGAAAAATCTAGTTAAAATGTAATTAAGTTTTAAGTTTCAGAGAAATAAGGGCAACTTTCTATTGAAGGCAATTCAGGAAGCAAAGCACAGCTTAAATAGAGAAAGGTCAGGAGCTTAAACTGGGTCAATTCTGCTCATGAATTCATTTTTATTTTAAGGAAAACCCCACCATAACCTGAAATAAACACATTTTATGAAGTTGCGGTGTGAAACTTATTGTTCATCTTTATGTATTTTTTTGTTGTGCTTTGGGACTTGATTTACTCAGCTATAAAATTTTTAATAGAGTATTTCTTGCTTTTGTTTGGGAAACTAACAAGAATATGACACATTAGGGGTTGTTTGATAGAAAGGAAACAAATGTCCTTAAAATTTGCTGAAGCCAGCTATAACTACTTTACTCTTAAAATAAATAAAGTTTTGTTTTGTTTTATCTCTTAAAAGGCAAGTAAGACTCCCTCTCTATATCAGAAAAAAATATTTAATTAAAAACAGACTTAAAATATTTTCACTCTACCAATCTGTAATGCTAATCATACTTGGAATTTTTCTAAAGTTTATTGGTGTATATCATATTCGCATACAGAATATTTTTACTATTTTTAACCTATTGTGCTCTATAAAATTCTCTATAAAACTACGTACTACTTAGAATTACAGTTCTTGGACTTAGGCAATCAGTCAGTAAAGTGTAGGCTGGGAGAAGGTTCAGTTAGTAAAATGCTTGTTATGTAAGCACGTGGGTGGACTTGACTTTGGTAGGCATAATCCAGCACTGGAGAAGCAGGGACAGTAGAATCCTGGAGTCTTGCTGGACAGCTGGTTTATCTAAAATGGTGAGCTCAAGGTTCAATGACAGAGTCTCATCTCCAAAAAGATGGAGAGTGGTAGAGGAAGTCACCTGATGTTGATTTCTGCCTCTGTATGTGCAGCCCATATAGACATACATTATTATGTATATATCACAGGCCACACACACAAATAAGCACAATGTTCACTTATGATAGAAAAATTCAGTACAAAACCTCAAATGCAGTATAAAGATACAGCAATTTTTTTTTTTTACTTTAAACAAAGTATGGATTTGGAGCTCAATTTATGGCAAACTAAATTTTTGAAAAAAAAAAGACAAAACCCACATGCTTTTTATATGTTCACATTCTTTGTAGAATAAATACATTTCTATGGCATAATGACTTAATGTTCCATTCCTCAACAATAGGCAATCACTTGTGTTCTGTGGGTAGTGTAGAACTGGGAAGCAACAGGACTTGTGATATTCCCAGGAAGTCAGAGTCTGATTTGCATGAAAGATTCTATATTAAAATAGTTTTTGTTGTATGACTTTCATATATTCACATCTGGATGATAAGAAATAATATTCATTCAACCAAGTTTTATTAGAATGTTATAGGATGAAGTTCAGACAATTCACATTCATACTTTATTGACTCTTCCATAATTCTCTGAACCTGTAAAATAAATTGCTATTGGCACTTTGTCCTCATCCTTTTGCTGAACCTATTGTTTTGCTGTTTTATTTCTTTCTTGGAAAATAGACCGTGACTTTCTGGAATCTTTTTTTTAAAGTGTCTAAGGAAGCAAGTTTTACTTCTTATATTTAAAGAAGTTAACTGATGCTTTACGAACTTTAAATTCTCACAATGTTTTAAACTTTATGCTTTTACTTCATATCTTGGTGGTGTTATTTTGCTGGAGGAGATTAACTAGTAGAATGAAAATAACCTGGATAATTATTCCTATACTTTACAAAAGATGGTGGTTAAGATTTTGTGTTGTAAAAAAAAATCAAAGCAAGTATCATCTCCTACAGTCATGTCAGAAGAAAAGAGAAAAATAGAACAATTTGAAAGTGAAAGTGTCAAAACAATAACAAAAATATGTTTTGAAGTGTCATCATCTTCACAGAAGCTTGTTGCATAATGTGAAAGACTAGGGAAATTTATGGCATGGTATTTACTTCTAAGGACTTTAATGCCTACTTGATTCCACAAGGACTTCTTATTTTGTAAAGATAAGCACAATGTAACCATTACATATAGGTTCATTTCATTTACACAACTGATGAACATTCATAGTTTTTCTAGGGTTTCCCTAATTTCTGTATGTTTGGATTACTTTTGATATTGAATGAACATATTTTAAGTAAAACTACTTTTAAATTCTGTGCACAGCGAACTTATTGTATAGAACAGTATTACTTCCTGCTTTGTTCCCCACATATCTGAAAGAATACACTTTAAAAAAGAAAAAGAAGCATGGAAGAACAAAAGAAGATCACAAAAAATTTCAAAAATGAATAGCATTGTATATCAAGTGGACTCAACAAATATCTATAAAATAATCCATCTGAAGATTATAGAATAATCATTCTCAGAAACTCATATGATAGATAGTCTCTAAATTAAGACATATTTTCACTAGTGTTAACAAGGATAAGAAAATTGAAAGAATTTATTTTATCTTACCACAATGGAGTAAATTTGGAATCTAGTATAAGAGACTACAGAAGATATATGAATTTATAGAGAAAGAACAACAAACAACTGAGTGATCAATGAGTCATTAAAGAAATCAGAAGGCAAGTTAAAAATTACTCAAATTGAATAATAATGAAAGCATAACTTTATCAGAACCAATGGGATACAATAAAAGTTTGTAAGTATGAGTATATTATAAATGAAAAGAGATAATCAAATAAGTGCGTTAGTAATATGTCTTAGGATCTTCTTAAAATAAGCTATTGCAGTTTGCGTGCATGGTTGCTGATAAATCATCATCAAATGACTTAAGGAACAGGGGTTTATTCTTTTACAATAAACTGGTTACAATTCACAGTCCAACTTTATGGGAGAGCATGCACCAACACCAGGGTCAAGAGAACTGGCCACACCAATTCTACATAATGGCTGAGAGAGGGACGATCCTTACTTGCCAGACCAACATGTCTGGTCAAGTGTACACAAGGATGCCGACTCTCTCAATCAGCTGTCTGTATTTTATTTCAGAGCCTAATCCTACCCACCTAGGCCTTCCTCATTAGGCAGACAATCTCCTGCAGGTTTATTCTGGGCTTAACTCTACCACTAATTCTCTACAAATGTGCCCAGAGCTCAAACCCTCAATAGTCAAGTTGATACCTGTGTCTAATTATGACATAAGCACAAGATAAACTCCAGATAAGAAGATTGAAAGAAACAGTGAAAATTACAACAGATATTAATTAACAAAATGGAAATGAAAGAAAAAGAGTCTAAGAATCAATGAAACAAACGATTGTTATTTTTTTGAAATATAAGATTGAGAAATACTTAAGTAAACTAACCCCCCAAAAAAGAAGGCACGAAGTAAGATATGTAAAGATGAAAAGGGAGACATTACTGCACACACATGAGAAAAAGATAAAATGCAAGGGTCATTGGGAAATACTTTAAAAGTCATATATTCCAATAAATTGGAACATCTAAAATAAATGATTAAGTTTTTAGAAACAAATGATCTACCCAAGTTAAACCCAGAGATATAAACAAATCAATTAAACAAAGAAATCAGAGTGATGAATTTAAAAAGAGCTCATACAGAGATAGTTTTACTGCTGAATTCTACCAGACCTTTCAAGAAGAACATTGATGACAAAACTATTCCACAAAATAGAAAGGGAAAGAGCACAAGCAAAGTCAGTTTTTATACCAGTGTTACTCTCATACCAAAATTTAAAGACAACAAAAAATTAAATTATGGGTCAATTTGCCTGATGAACATGGATTGTGATAGCTAATTTGGTGTCAATTTGACAACACCTGGGATTAACTAACAGATTAGCTGCCAGAGGACCCACAGAGATGATCTGGATAAATAGATTTGCAACACAAAAACCAACCCTAAATCTAGAAGAAACCTCCCTATCACAGATCAGATAAAAGGAATCACAAAACAGAAGAGCTGTCTGACACGCTTGCACTGTGCTGATGAACTCATCTTCCCTCCATTATGATGGACATAGCCTAAACCACTTCTGCTCTCCGCCTGCCACGCCTTGCCTGTAATAGGATTTTGTCTCCTCTTTTGAACTGTAAACCACATAAATCTCCCTTTCTCTTTTTAAGTTACTTGAGTCCGAGTGTTGTTCCTCAGCAGGAGAAAGAGTAACTATGACATGCTAGAAAATTTTCAACATAATACTTGCAAACTGATTTCTCTACATATCAAAAAGACCATTCAACCATGATCAAGGTGTATTCATTCCAGCAGTGCAAATATATTCTGGTATATAAGAATTAATAAGCTAACATATAATTTAACTAGACTCCAGGATAAAAATAGCATCATAACATAGGTAGAAAAAGGATTTCACAAAGTTGAACATTCTTTCAGGAAAAAAAAAAAAAAACTTGAGAAAACGAGGACTAAAAAGAATATACCTCAACATACTAAAAGAAGTGTATTGCAAACCTACAGCTAGCATGTTATTCAAAGAAGAAAAGCTCAAAGCATTTCTACTGAAATCAGGAACGAGGAAGAAAGGGCATTGTTGCTGATAAATCCATGGCCAAACAGTTTATAGGAGGAAAAGGGATTTTATTTTCTCTCAGGATAGTCTTCTTGTATTTCCTTGCCCTACTTGACAGAACAGTGCACAACAATCCGAGAGCTGAGGCAACTGAGCAAACCATATTCACATAACTACTGAGAGGGGATAATGCTTACTTGCCAGACCAGCATGTCTGGCCAAGTATACCAAAAGATGCTAACTTGTTTAGCCCGTTCCTTCCATCTTAGTTCTGCCCATCAAGTGCTATGTCTTATGTATCAATTACACAATCTTCTGCAGCCTTGCACAGGGATTAACTGCTAATTATTTACAAATGTGCTCAGAGCTCAAACCCTCAGCCATCAAGTTAACTTTTGTATCTGACTATGACAACTTTCTAGTCTCTTATTTAATATAGTGCTTGGAAATTTAACTAGAAAAATAAAATATGAGATAGAAATAAAAGGTATGTAAATATGAGGGGAAGGTGAATTATTCATATTTGTACTTAATGTGATCCTATACATGATAGATCTGCTAAATTGCACCAGGATTGTATCAAGCCTGATTCACTTTGACTGGGCAAGTAATAGGATACAAAATCCACATAAAATCAGTTCCCTTCTATGTAAGAAGTAAGGATAAAATATTTCCATTCTTAATAGCTAAAGCTGATTAACAATATAAATTTAATTAAGCAGGTTATAGTTACCTACAATTAAAACTTTAAGTAATGAAATAATAAATAAAAGGTATCAGAAGATGGAAAAAACTGTCAATGTTCATTAATTAGTAGGAACAATATTGTGGAAATGACTATGTTACAGATGAAATGCAACTCAAAAATTCCAGTGACATTATTCACAAAAATAAGAAAAAAATTCTAAAATCCACATGAAAGAATAGAAAGCTCCAAAATCTCTCCTGAACAAATAGAACTATGCAGGCAGTAGCGCATACCTGATTTTAACACACACTGCAGAATCATGGTAACGAGAACAGCTTAATAGTAACATAGAAACAAATGCGCAGATCAGTGGAATAGAATAGTAATTCCATAAATAAGCCTGCACATCTACTGCTTCCTGATTTATGGAAAAGATGCAAAAAATCATCCATTGTAAGAAAGTTAGGCTCTTCAAGAAATGATGCTCAGAGAATTCAATGTAGAATAATGGAATTAGATCTATACCTCTCACTCTGTACAAAATTCAATTCAATAGGAATAATGGCTTTAATATTATATCCGAGGCCCTGAAATTGTTAGAAGGAAATAATTCAAAATGTAGGGTAGGAAACTTCATTCTGAAAAAAAAATCCCAAAGCTTAGGAAATAAAACCAAGAATTAAAATTTTATTCACGTTAAATTTAACAGGATAGTGTAGCAAAGGAAATAATTGGTTAAAAGACAGTTTTACAGAATAAATGAAAAAAATCTTTGCTAGCTATAGATGAGTGGTAGATAAATATCTATAAAATATAATACAAAGAACTTAGAAAACTAAAGAACAAAGAGAATGAATTTATCAATAACTGGATAAATGAAGTAAGTGGAGACACTTTTTAAAAGATGAGCTAAAATGGGCAATAAGCAAATAGTAAACTGTTCATTTTTTTCAGGAAATGCAAATAAAAAACAACATTCAGAATGCGAGAAGGGCTATTATTATTAAGATAAATAACAAAACTGGGTGGCAAACCCGTGTGAAAAAGGGAATCTGTTTACACACTGTGGGTGGGAATATAAATTAGTTAATTTAATATGGAATCAGTAGGGAGGCTCTTCAAAAACTAAAGTTCAATCTACCACCATGTGACCCAGTGATGCAACATCTTGGTATGTTCCCAAAGGACCAACATACCACAGAAATACTTGAAAATATGTGTTTATTGCTGTACTATTTATAATAGCCAACTTCTGCAATCATCCTAGTTGTTCATCAACAGAAGAATGGATGAAAATAATGGCAAGTGCACACCCTCTCACACACAGAATGGAATTTTATTCAACCATAAAGAAGAACAAAATCATTATATCGTTATATGCAGAAAAAGTGGGGGCAATTAGAGATCAACATTTTAATGAAGTTAAACTCAGAAAGAGTTTATCACAAACTTTCTTTCATTAGGGGTCCTAGGTATATAGTTGCAGAAATTCTTTCCTTTGTGCATGTAACATGAGCACTGAAGTGAAACTGGGGAAAAAGGGATGCTAGCACATAGGGGTGAGGGAAAGGATGAGGGATGAAAGTAGAAAAAATACATGCTTGTTACCATATTGTAATTGTGTTATTTGGTTTTCCCTTCTAAATGTATCACTATTATATCTAGCAATATTGCAAACTTTTATTGTCATTTTTAGAAACTAATTCCCTAAAATGAACATGATAGATGTTCATCTATTCATTGTTAATTTGATTGTCTTTAATTATTATCATTTTAAATAGAATTTGCACATTAGAAAGCTTTAAATAAATAAGTGCATATTAGTTTGAATTCTGTTTTATGATCATGATATTTATGCTATATGCATTCCACGCCTTCCATTTAGTACTTTCAGCTTCCTTATAAGGTAGAATGGCACCATAGCTTTAGTTTATCTTCCTAGGTGAAGAACATTCCATACAAAAACTTTGAATAATGTAAAAACTCAAGGAAGTTGAGTTCAAGGGCTACATATTTTGTAGACTATTTCTCATCTGAACACTTGCTATCTCTGCCTTTTAGCAGACTAATTTTGGTTTCTGAAGAACCACTGACTATTGAAATAGCCCAAAAGGATTTGGGAATGATTGACTGCTTTTGTTAATGTTCTAGGACTGCTGCCTTCGCCATTTCCGAAGCTGGTATATTGTGGGACCAGGAGAGAATGTAACAGACATGCATTCTGAACTTTTTCCCTGTCCTTTCTCTTTTGTAGCTTGAACAAGCTGTCATAATAAGGTCACAGAACAGGCTCAGCCTTATGTTAACAACTTTCTGCAGTTGAAATAGAATTCCCCTGAGAAGACTGCGCAGCAGTGCTTGGCGTATGAACAAAAAAAATATCAAAAGGAAGAACAGCCCGATTTTTCTGTGATGGGTATACACTCTGCAATCAAGGCTCTAGAATATTAATTATAAGGTAGAGGGAGGCCAGGTTAGAAAGGATTCACAAAACACAAATGCAGATTTCTAAAGCGGCTGATGCAAATTAATTTCCCCAATGGTTCTGTTTATTTTATGAGTTCCCTGCTTTTATGTCTTCCTTGAGAAAGATTTATTTCCTAGGTAATTCCTTGAATAAAACCAATAGTTTCCAAGTGATAGGATGCAGAAAAGATTATCAAACTCAGTGAATTTTGTGTCCTTAAGTTAAAATGGGATGGTAGGAAAAAACCCTGCAAGGAAAGAAAGTCTGAGTCCTCACGAATTGTTGTGTTGTCCTGTCACTTAAAAGGACTATGATACTTTCTGAGTTGCTAAAAGTACATGTTGACAAGTGCTTAGGGTGGAATGACAGGAGATGGTGAATGAATAAAGGAAAATGTCCATGGATATTGGTTAAATAAGTTTTTTTTTATATTTAGGACATAGCATGCATTAGTTCAGTAATCTATGGTAGAATTGGAAATTAAAGAGCAGGATTCTGGGTCACTCTGGCACTTTGATAATCCTGATTTGGACCATGATGTACAAGTACTCCCACGATTTGACCTTATCTTATACTTTAGACTCATCACCCATAAAACCCAGTTTTAAACTTTACCCTGCTTCAGATCCATTTTTGCTTAGGTAAAATTGTTTATTCTAGTTATTTTCTCCTTTAAAGTTGACTATCCCAATAACTTTTAAATATTCTGGTGACAGTCTCAATGGTAAAATTCTATTTCTGATTTATATATTTCACTAATTTGCATTTCTACTACTGTTTTGAAAGTTCTGATTAGAATAGAGAGGATATGTCAGAGGTTTTAGAAGAGAGTAGATCTCATTGAATGATTACAATGGAAAGAAATCATGAGGATCATTAAAATGCATTAAACATAAATTCCAAATATGCAGAGACAAGAGAGAGAAATACAGTTGTGATGAATGACTACATCTGCATCTTCTTCCTAGTCCATAATGTATACAATATTGGATTCCTATACCATTTTTTCTGATTCTCCATGCGGCTTCAGGATGCTTCTGATTTTCTTCCACAAACAATTTTCTTTCCTGTTTGTCTATCATCTATCTATCTATCTATCTATCTATCTATCTATCTATCTGTCTGTCTATCTCAGGTTTTCCTGATTAGGGTCATGTTTTGGTCATCATTATGAGATCGTTATATTAGTAGGTGATATAATATTTAAAGACTACTGAAGTATAGATTTGGTGGGTCATAGACTAAAACATTATCAGTTGGCACATGGCTTTCCTCCAAACATGGTAGCCATTTCTAAGAGTTATAGAGATTCAGGTATCAAGTTGACAACTAAAGATGATCTCTGGCACAGTTGTGAAGGATTAGTAGTAGACTTGAACCCTGGACAAGCCTGCAAGAGATTGCCTAATAGTTGGGGAAGGTCCAACCAATGGTTGGTGAGACAGGTCCCTAAACAAATGAGTAAAATAGAGAGCTGGTTAAAAAAGTTGGTATTATTTAGTGTACTTGACCAGACATTCTGACAAGTGAGGACTGTACCTCTCTCTGTCCTGTCGACGTGGTATGGCCAGTTCCCTCAGCCCCAATAGTGTAGACTCTCTCACCAAGAGGAACAAAGAACTGTAAGCAAGAACTAAAGCCTTTGTTCCCTTAAGTCATCTTGTTCCGAATTTATCAGTTACACGCAGAGTCACTGCTACAGAGTTTGGCACTAGAGACGCAGCATGTTGCTGATGAATCTGGCTATGTGGACTTGGTGTATTCACCTTTTTTCCATGGAGAAATATGGAAATATTTTTGAAGATATTGAGTCTGCGATACAAAACCCATTGAGCAGAGTGTACTGGGTCATTTGAAAGATAGAAATGCTGAGAGAGTTGTAGATCATTTGGGCACAGATTGTAATTAAGAGAACAAGGACTTTCACGAAGTTAAAGTTTCAGATGATGGACTGGTCTTTTTGGTAGAGGAGAGCTGTGCGGGCAGCCTTGAAATTTTGGATGACGAAGGGGCAGACAGCATAGCAGCTGTGGCTGTTGTAGAAATGGGCACCACTGAGGAAAAGCTCGGTTTCTTTAGGTTTTTTAAAGCCTAAGTTGAAGCAGCTTCTTGCTCTTCAAAAGATTTGACTCCCTAGAAAAGGACTTGTCTGTGGAGAGCATAAAGAAGTGGATACAGCTGTAGCTCCACGGGGCCTAGTTACAGTTAAACCTCACAGCAGAACTTAGAAGCATTATCCGGGTGGTACTGTGTTTTGAAGTAATATCGAGGCATTCATGGAGTACAGGTAAGACTTTTCACTAAGTGGCACTTTTGGAGTTCCTTTAAAGGAAGTTGAAGTTTATATCTGCAGTAGCCAACCCAGAATGTTGTTGGAGATGCCAGAACCATGAGGATGGCTGAAAATAACAGATTTGATCTACTACAGAGAAAAGTTGCTTGTGCAACATTGAGCTGTAAAGAGGGGATGGGATTGTCCAGAATCTGTGAGCCACTCTGACGGCATAATGAGCAACAGAAAATGGATATTGAATCGTGGGATGTAGTATTTACATTGTCAGACTTTGATCTGTTAATATTGATTGATATTTTCTTATTGTGTCATGAAGCTTCCATTTTAATGTTTATTCTGTGCTGAAGTAATTAACATGTTTTGATTTTTGATAGGATTTTACCTTTAAGAACTTTTGAACTTTTATAATGTCAAAAATGAACATTTTAAAATTTGGCAATGAAAACTTTTAATCTGGGGATTGAAAATTTGAGAATTAGGCTGCAACAGCTAGAATATAGCCACAATGTGATTGGACTTTGCCTGATCTACACAATGGCTGACATGTCAACCACCCCCCTAAGTCTAGCACAGATCACAGGGGAGAAGGCTTCAGGCAGTAGTATCTTTAGAGGCAAGGGGTAAAATAATCATCATAGAGTTCCCATGCTAGCAGGCAGCCCAAGAAGGGGCCTCAAATTATGCCACTGAATGGATGCTTTGGGGGATGGGAGGGAAGAAATGGTAGGCAGTCTCTGGGAGAAGAGAAGGGGTGGAGGGGGGAAGTACAATGGGGATGACAGGGTAGGGGAGGCAAGAGCGAGAGGAGGGGATAGGTACCTGCTGAGCTTGTATGATGAGGCAAAAATAAAATGTGTAATAAAAAGTTTGAGAATTAATAAAATTGAAGGTATTTTACTTTATCTATTTATTTATTTTACATGAGAGAGACTGTGTGTGTGTGAGAGAGGGGGGGGGAACACTGTGTGTCTCTGTTGAGGCCCAAGGGTGACTTTGGGAACATCTTAGATTGCTACTACCTCCTTGTTGCTTTGGTCTGGGATTTCCCAGGCTCTGCCCACCAGGGCTGAAAATGCAGGCAGCCACAATTTCCGCTTGGCATTTTTACTGGGACTTGGCATCTGAACTCAGGATCTTCTGCTTTCAAGACAAAGTCTTAACCCCTGAGCCATCTTTTCAGCCCTGAATGTATTTTATATAATAAACTAAATATAACACCTGTGGTGTAATAGTTACTCTTAACTGTTGCTGTGAGAGAGCATTCAAAGTGAAGCACCTTAAGGGAGAAAAGGAGATTTATTCAGCTTATGGTTTCAGAGGAGATAAACAGTCTTTCATGGCAGAGGTGACATGGCTGGTGGCTGAAGCTGGAGACAGGCTAAGTCATTGCAAACATCCTGGAGTCTCTCTTCTTCTAAGTCTTCTGTTCTTCAGTTCTTTTTATCTGGTCCACTACTGGGAGGTTCCAATCAGATCTAGGAGGTTCCAATCAGATCTAGGGCTGGTCTTCATATTATAAATATATTGATCTGGATAATCTCTTCAAGTAGTGTGACAGCTGATCTTAGTTAATGCCAGGTATGGTCAAGTTGACGCTCAAAATTAAGTATCAAACGTGAGGACTAAGATTGAAAGGTTATATCTTAGAAATAATATGTTTTATGTCAAGTTGACAAGGAGTGGAGTGTCATAGTTAGATGTAGGTGTGAAATTAACTAGATAAGCTCTGGACATAGTTGTGACGAATTAGAAGTTGAGGTCTGAGCAAGCCTGAAGGAGACTGTATAATTGATGGGGAAGTCCCGGCCCATGATGGGTGGCACTAGTCCCTAGTCAGGTGAATCAAATGTGGAAAACTGGTCAAGGAAATTGACATTCCTTCGTGTACTTGACCAGACGTGCTGGTTTGGCAAGTGAGAAATGGCCCCTTCTCTCAGCCGTTCTGTGGATACAGTGTGACTAGTTGCCTTGATCCCTGGTGTTGGTATGAGCTCTCCTGTCAAGTAGGACAAGGAATTTTAACCAATGCTCCAAAAGAAAACAAAATCCTTTATTCCACCTTGGGCCGTTGAGTCATGAAGTTATTGGAAATATGCAGAGTAACAACCACAGTGATATTTATGTTATTTGCTTTATAGGGACCAACATCAAATAGATAAACAAAAGCAAAATATCCAGCAGTGGCAGGGTTACACAATCATTTGCTCCAACTTGAGCAGTCCTTCTTCAAATGTAGGCTGAAAGATGAGGCTGAAGAAAAAGCTTGCATCATAAAATAGCACAATTCTAGTTGGAAGGTTCACGGACATCATCTGATAAGAGAAAACTCTTGAGTGCTTTTGTATTACAATCATCAGAGGTTTTAAATTATTTTATGATGGAGTATTCAATTTAAGAATAGATGTAACTGTGAAAAAAGTTTTTCCTTTGTAGATAATTGCATTCATTGTTCTCATGCTGCTCCTTATGGAATATGAGGAACAGTCACACTTGTCTTTGGCTTATTATATGAGCTTATGTGACAGAGTCCACACCAGCCTTCGCCATTCTTTAGGATTTCAATCCCAGCTCCTGAGTCATCACATTCCATCTTGCCACCCCCCTTGGATGCTCTATTCAGCACTAATTCTCCCATTTCAAAATTTCATTCATTTTGATACCTGAAGCTATATTCAAGTATGTTCTTATTAGCTCAGAGCAGAACAGGAGGTTTTTCCTTATTCTGGACATTCTACTTGGCAATATAGTACAGTAAATTCAGAAGATGAATGCATGCTTTGGGCCTTAATCACCTGTTACCTTGTTAAAGTACTGGAAGATTGCTTATTCTTATGAATCATGAATCTTCATTTAAACCCTGGAAAGTCTATGTGCATGATATTATATTTTTAGATTTGTACTTTACATTTTTAATTTATCCATGCTAAATTCCAGTTAGATGCAGCTCATAATTACAGCTTGATGAAATCTTTCTTAGTTCCTATAGCTAGCCTCTAGTATATTAGCTCTCTCTAGCTTCATGTTCTCTAACTTTAACTTTTATGCATATACACTAAATGAATGTGAAATACTGGCCTTGGGTTGGCATTTTAAAGGAATCCATATCTGTTTAAAATTGTATGTGCTAAACATTTCCAAGAAGGTATTCCAAGAAGCATATTCCAAGAAGGGAGAAAGGGATTTAGTTTTCCTCAAATGAGCTTTGTGTTGATGCCACACAAATAAAAGGACAAATAGAAGTACAAACATTTTTAAGTGCATGTGTTTTATCCTGGAATTTCTGTTAAGTACTCATGGAAGACTTGTCATATTCTTATGAGGAAAGTGTTAGGTAATAAAAAATGAAGATAGGCTCATGATATTAAGTGGTTGTCCTTAGTTTATATGAAGAATAAGTGAGTTGTTGCTTGTTAAATCTCTTATCTGTCAGCTTTCTTCCTCTTTATAAGACTGAGGTCCCTAGTAAACAACATGGAGAAACTCTCTCCTGCTTATACTGTTGAACAACTGGCTTCAAGGAACTTCCTTTTTTCTATTTAGAGACAGAGAAGGAAGACTCTTGAGTGTTTAAAAACAAGTGTAGCTTCTGGCTGATTTCCCATGAATAACTAATAAGTTAGAGTTAGGAAAATTAACAAGAACACAGATGCAAAGATTCTCAACAAAGTCTTAGCAAATAGGATTCAAAAACATATCAAAAAGATCATCCACGGGGATCAAGTAGGCTTTATCCCAGGCACACAAGGATGGTTCAACATACGCAAATCAATAAGTATAATTCACCATATAAATCAGTCCAAAGTTCAAGACCACAAGATACTCTCAATAGATGCAAAAAAAGCTTTTGACAAGATCCAACAGCCCTTTATGATCAAAACCCTAGAGAAGGTTGGAATAGAAGGAACCTTTATCAATATAATAAAAGCTGTATACAATAAGCCAACAGCAAGGATTATACTCAATGGGGAAAAACTTGAAGCATTCCCACTTCGATCAGGAACTAGACAAGGCTGTCCACTCTCACCACTTCTCTTCAATATTGTACTTGAAGTCTTAGCTGAAGTCATAAGACAAGAAAGGGACATAAAAGGGATTCAAATGGGCAAGGAAGAAGTCAAGTTATCTCTATTTGCAGATGACATGATACTATACCTGAGTGATCCCAAAAACTCCACCAGGAAGCTCCTGGAACTAATTGAGAAGTTCAGCAGGGTGGCAGGATACAAAATAAATGTGCAAAAATCAGTGGCTTTCCTATATGCCCAGAATGAAAGAAGTGAAAAAGCCCTGAGAGAAACAATCCCATTTACTATAGCCCCTAAAAAAATGAAATACCTTGATATAAACCTAACCAAGGAAGTAAGAGACCTTTACAATGAAAACTTTAAAACCTTGAAGAAAGAAATTGCAGAAGACACCAGAAGGTGGAAAGACCTCCCATGTTCCTGGATTGGCAGAATAAACATCATAAAAATGACCATCTTACCAAAGGCAATATATAGATTCAATACTATACCAATTAAAATCCCAAAACAATTCTTTAAAGAAGTTTACCAAACAATCTCAAAATTCATATGGAGGCACAAAAGACCCAGGATAGCAAAGACAATCCTGAGTAACAAAAACACTGCTGGAGGTATTACCATACCAAACCTTAGTCTATATTACAAATACATAGTTGTAAAAACAGCCTGGTATTGGCTCCAAAATAGACACACAGATCAATGGATAAAGGTTGAAGACCCAGATATAAGCCCACAAAATTACAGCCATTTGGTTTTGACAAAGGGGCCCAAAGAATCCAATGGAAAAAGAACAGCATCTTCAACAAATGGTGTTGGCAAAACTGGATATCCAATGCAGAAGATTAAAACTGGACCCGTACTTGTTATCATGTACAAGAATTAATTCCAAATGGATCAAGGATCTCGATATAAGGCCAGAGACTATAAAAACCATAGTTGAAAGGGTAGGGAACTCCCTCGAGCTGATTGGGCTAGGCCAACAGATCCTAAACGGGCATCCAATAGCACAGTCACTACAACCTACACTCAACAGATGGGATCTTGTGAAATTAAAGAGCTTCTATTCAGATAAAGAGATTATACTGGAGCACAAAGGCAACACACAGAATGGGAGAAAATCTTCACAAACCACATATCTAATAGAGCTCTATTATCCAGAGTTCACAAAGAACTTAGAAACCTAAACACCAAGGAAACAAATGGGCCAATTAACAAATGGGCCCTGGAACTTAAAAGAAACTTTACCAAGGACGAAATTAAAATGTCTAATAAGTATCTTAAAAAATGCTCCACATCCTTAGCCATCAGGGAAATGCAAATCAAAACTTCCCTGAGATATCATCTCATCCCTGTCAGGATGGCAAAAATCCACAATACAAAACAACACCAAGTGCTGGAGAGGATGTGGAGAGAGGGGACCTCTCCTACATTGTTGGTGGGAGTGCAGGCTCATACAACCACTCTGACAAGCCAGTCTGGCAATTCTTTTTTTTTTTTTTTAACATTTTTTATTATTATTTCCGCTCATACAAACTTAATAGGTACACCGGTTCCCTCCCTCCCTCCTCCTCCCCGTCTGGCGATTCTTAAAGAAGTTAAAGATTGAAATGCCATATGACCCTGCTATTTCACTTTTGTGAATAACCCCCCATGCAGCAAAAATTCACCTCGATAGCACAAGCACGACCATGTTCATAGCAGCACTGTTTACAATAGCAAACTCATGGAATCAGCCCAAATGTCCAACAGTTGATGAGTGGATAAGGAAAATGTGGTGCATTTATACAATGGAATACTACTCAGCCATCAAAAATGATGAATTAATGCAATTTGCTGGGAAACGGATGGAATTAGAAACAATTATATTGTGTGAAGTATCTTCTGCATGTGGACGTCCAGTTTTGCCATCACCATTTATTGAAGATGCTGTTCTTTTTCCATTGGATTTTTTTGGGCCTGTTTGTCAAAGATCAAAAGACTGTAGTTGTGTGGGATTCTATCTGAGTCTCAACCCTTATCCATTGATCTGTGTGTCTATTTTAGGTGGATCCTAGTACCAAACCCACTTAGAGACACTCAAAAACAAATCTCTATAATACCTACAGTAATTGTAAAGATTATAAACAGGAGGGATGAGGAAGGAGGGCCCCACCAGAAACAAGGAGAGAGGGGACCATGTTATAGCAGAGAAAATTGGCCACCATCAAGGACTGCAAGGGGTGACATCCAATACCCATCAGGATGGAGCCAAGGGCATTGCAGGAGCAGCAAAACTGAAAAAAAAATCAACAAACCATCATTCAGAACATCAGAGACTCTATATCAACCACCTGGAACTGGGCCAGCCTAATCTCTCTCCATCCAGAAGCTCAGGGAAATTTGCCAAAGAGGGGGCAGTAAGATTGTAAGAGCACAAGGATGGGAAGAGTAATGATATGTAAGATACTCCACACAAGTTAGGGCCGAAGCAATCATAATAGGACTTTGCATGACCTGCACTATGTCCAACACATTATTGTCCCCACAAAGTCTAGCATGGACTAAAGGCACTAGGATCCTTGGAGGCTAGGGACTGACAGTCACAGTAGTGTTCCTAAGCTTAAGGGGAACACAGGAAAGGGTTCTGGGAAATGCCCTGGGTCCTTGCACCTCATCAAAGAGGAGGACCCAGAGGAGAGTTTGGCATGCACAGTAAAGGATGCTCTGGGGATTGGGTGGGGAGGAACTGGGGGATAGGAAAAGAGGGGAGAGGGGAGGGGGGAACAAGAGGGTCGGGGGGAGGTGGAGGGAGGGAGGGGACCAGTATACCTGTTAAGTTTGTATGAGCGGAAATAATAATAATAAAAAATACAAAAAATAAAAAAAAAAGAGTTAGGAAAACTAGCTGAGAGGCGACCAGCTTTAATTTTGCACTTAATTAGGGAAAATACCTCAGTTAGCGAAAGAATGATTCCACTTGGACTCAGCTTTGGGAAGACAAAATGAGATTTGTCTCTCAATCCCCAATTTGGTATTAGTAGCAGTTTTAGTTTCAGAGCAGGAGATTTAACTGGGGCGAGGGACCCAAGTATGCAGCCAGGACTGAACTTCCTGACCGCCAGCAAATCAGTTGAGAAAAACCAGACAGACATGGAAGAAACCCTTGTGGCAATTTCCAGCGTTCCTCCAGAGCAATGTTAGAGCTGAAGAAAATCTATTAGGTATAGGTGACCTCGAGTAGCTCACAACCATGGATAATACACTGTTGACGCCAACTCAACTCCAGACAAACCAATAGAAAGCATGCACTGAGTTTTTCAGAATACAATTACTTTATGAATTTACTAGTGCTGCAGAAGGTATTAGTGTAAAACAAACAAAAACCTTGTCAGATGGTGTGCAAAAAACAATTTTTTTCCTTATGCTAGAGATCAAACTGTCTTATACATGTGAACAAGCACTCTACCAACTGAACATCTCTATAATTTAGTTTTTGTTATTTGACAACTTTAGACATGTAGACTATGAATTTTAATCATATTTCACTCTCTATTCCTCTCCTCACACTTCTCCTCCTTTCAAAAACTTTTCACCCAAGAAATCCTCCTCCTAAGTCCATGTCCTCTTTTTGTGTGTGGCCCCCACAATTTAATTAGGTTTCTGGGCAGGAGGCCATCTGCTGAAGAATGGACAACTTATCAGAGGTAATGTTGTAGGTCTGGAGTCTTCTGTGTCCAGGTTCTTGTATTTGGGAGTTGAAGATTGAAACCAGAGCACGAGTAGAGGATTAAGGCAGAGTTTATTATAGAGAAAAAGAATGGAACTCATGGGACATGAATCTGCAGGGGACAAGAGAGCCATCTAATGACTGGCAGAGTCAGGTATATTTATAGGGTTAGGCAAGCCTGGGGTGAGAGGTGGAGAATGGCTTTTCCTTATGGGTTAGCAATAATTTCTGCAAAGCTGATTGGAGCTTTCATCCCCTACATCTCATTGATCTGTTCATGTTAGGCCCAGCCCAGTCGCCCTTGTGGCAGCATTCATGGTCAAGTTGTTTCTTTTGAAGAATTTACCTTCTCTGCAATGGAGAGCTCATTCCCACATCCTGTCATAAACTGAAGGTTGGGAGAAGTTGGGACCTTATCTTGGTAGAGGATTAAAATAGGACCTTCAGGACCTTCAAAGACCTTTCTTCTCTGACTAAACTGTTATCCAGTGAAGGGAAATGTCCCTATCAGTGGGGTGGCCCAAGGAGGAGCCACTTGGTATGCCA
The DNA here is from genome assembly GCA_023101885.1 of Typhlomys cinereus. Taxonomy (NCBI): domain Eukaryota; kingdom Metazoa; phylum Chordata; class Mammalia; order Rodentia; family Platacanthomyidae; genus Typhlomys; species Typhlomys cinereus. Next base: position 437,646 of record JALPQD010000679.1, read on the forward strand.
CAGAGGCCTGAACTCCCGCAAGAGTAGACAAGCCAGAGGGAATCCTGAGGCCCATAGAAGTGGACAGGCAGGAGGATGGTAGGGAGTGGAATGGATTGATGAAGGGAGGGAAAAGGGATAGGAAGGAGGGAAACAGGAATAAGTGCTCAATATGCTTGTAAAACTAGGAAAACATTTTTAAAAATTTAAAAATTTCCTCTCTCAGCAACACCATTGAAGAAAGTGAAACCCTTTCCTCATACAGCATAAACTGTCCGTCGACAGTTGTGTTTGCCATTGTGTTCACATCAACCCATTTCTTTGTTCTTGCAGTAGATTTCATTGCTTTAAATATCTTTCATTGAGACTTCCCCACAATGATGGACTATAGCCTGGAATTGTAAGCCAATTAGCCCGCCTCCCTTGCTAAATTTCTTGAGTTAGATATTTGTTGCAACAATGTGAAATGAAACTAAAACAGTCATCTTTGAAGACATTTCTTAACTTTGTCAGTTTTTAATTGCACATATCATGTAGTAATAATTACACTGTAATATCAATGCTATAAACAAATCAGATTTTAGAAAAAATACCCTGAGTACATTTTAATTTCAACTGGCTGATAAATAACCATTATCTCTCAGAAAGAATCATATAATTTGTCAAGATTAGGAGGGATTTGAAAGTTTAATTGAGATATTTAAAATTTAATTCAGAAAGCGTGAAACAAAATTAGGAAGACACATAGTTATATTAGTCATAGCTATATTAGCCATAGCTAGTAAAACTCCACTAGGAATGGAATGTGGCAATTCCTGGACACTTCATAGGAGCCATCCACATACACTTTCAACTCCCAGACCCATGACCTCCCCACCCACTCCAATCCCTATCACCATACTTTCTGGCAACGTCTCTGAAAACTATAAAAAGTAGAAGTCATTTTTTAAGCAGTAGGGGACATGCTGGGCCAGTCTCTGAAGGTCTTGGAAAGTCATTCCCAGAGCTTGGATTACCCTGTAGGATCCCATCCTACTAATCTAGAGGAACGGATGCTAATCCTTCACAGAAATAAGATCCCAAACTCCCCAATCCTCTGTTTACAAAAGGATATGGAGATTAGTTCCCCAGTGTAGATAAGCCTACCATAAGGTGGGGCACAAGATCATCTGGGTTGGGTTCTCCAATAGAAACAGATCAATGAGATGTAGAGGACCAAAAGCTCCAATCAAGCTTGAGAAACTGGAGCTAAATGAGCAAAAGCTGCCCTTCCTGGGGCTGCGGAAGACTGGAATAACCTGGCCCTGGCAGCCATCTTTGGCTCTCTTGCTCCTCATGGATTCTATCCCTGGAATCTGTGCATTCTTGGGGGCTCCCTTAACCTTCACAGTCTACATGTCTGTGAGTTCTTTTTCGATTCCTTTGCCTGCAGTCCTTGAATTCCATTCATTTGCCTTGCCCCTCATGGATTCCAAGCTTGGAGATTGTGAGTTCTCAGGAGCACTCTTGCCCCTTGCAGATTCTCATCTGTGAGTTCCTTTCTCTCCTCTAATAACTCTGCTTTAATTCTCTATGTGTGTTCTGGTGTAAATCTTCCGACTCCTGAACAAAAGAATCTGGACACACAGAGACCCCAGAGGGAGCCCATATCATTTTGGTGAACAGATCTAGAAAATCAAAACTCTGCATCACTTTGGTGGGCAAGCAGGTCAGCCCCACATAGTATTTTTTGTTGGGGGATCTTTGCATATTTATCCCTTGTCATGTATATGAATGGCTGCTACCTCTCTAATCTCTGACTGTAAGCTATCTCTTTTGTTTTAATGTTCTCTTACATTAAGGCTAAACTATGATTTCCTTGGCCACCATCCCTCAGCTCTAATAAAACTTGTATTTCTTTGGACCCAGGGTTTACTCTGGCTTGTTACTTCTGTAGGGTCTCAGGCCTCTGCAGTATATCAAGTGACCCCACTGATGCAGGCATTTCCTTTCACTCATCCAGCTTTAGACCCAAAGGGTTCCACTGTATGTTCCCATCTTTTTTGAGTCCCTCGGTAGTCTATGGGAGTATGTTGGTATGTCAGTTATTATGCAGGTTTGGAAAGGACAAGTCTCACTGTAGTGAGTTCCTAGATGCAGGGAAGATGGAGGGAAGCAGGAATGAATACTTGATATGCTTGTAAAAGTAGAAAAATAAAAAATAATATTTCTTAAGTCTCTTAATAATGATAAGAAGAAAAAGAATCAAATCTTGCAACATAACAGATGAAAGAAACTTCTTTTTACAATTTCAGTATGATGGCATGAATATAAAAATAGTGGATAAGGCCTGAGCTTTGGTACATCATCTTTGGCATATTAAAGATGCACTATTTAAGTATTATTACCTCAAGCATATTTTTATTATGAATTACATAGGATATATTTATATATATTATATAGCATATCTAAAAATATTTGAAATGCTTTTGTCCTTCTCCACATTTCAGAATATCCTTGAAAGCAGATTTTGCTAATTACAAATGGCATAGTTTCTATGCCTTACAATTCATCCCCAAGTGCAACACATTTGGAGTTTATGGCTTCTCTCAATAACTGTACTCTCTTTTGCTTTGTGATAAATATGTATCCTGAAAAACACCATGCAGAATAAGAAAGAATTAATTCTTTTTAATTTTTAATTTTTTATCATTTTTATGCTTACATCTATATAATAAAGGTAAAATAGCTTCAATACATACTCTAGCATGTATCTTAAAATAAGAAAATGTAGTAAAGAGGGAACATATATATTAATTAGAGATATATAATGCATATTGTCCAATTTTAAAAAGTTGTAAAGAATTGTACTTGTATGTAATAGAACTATATGTATATATTTATTTTAATGAAACATGAAATGAGTATAATTTTTTACTCCAACTGAACTCTTTTGACCCCTAAAGTGATACTCCAACAGAAGATACTCCCATTCTAAATTTTGTTCTCAGAGTTAATTTTGCATTTTTTGTTTCATATAAAGGAATTATGTAAGACATACTCCATTGTGTCTGGCTTCTTCTGCCCAGTATATGTTTTCCCCCACTCCCGAATACCTTTTAAACACACACACACACACACACACACACACACACACACACACACACATGCGTGCAACACACACTTGAAGAACCCCACATTGGTGTATCTCTGAGTTTTGTTTTTTGTGTGATCCAAAAGTAAGATGAATAAACACAACTCGTAACTCAAGTGAATATAAACAATATGGAGCAAAAAAGATCAAGTTTTTAGTTGTGTTTTTTTGAAGGAACAGGGAAAGAATATATTTATCCTGTTTTGCTCTGGGAACAGGTTTTTCTTTATCCTTCATGTTCTTGTTAAGTATTTCAGGATCATTTGTTGAAAATTATTTCTTCCTTGGAGTCTTTGTAGAAACCCCTGTTTTGTCAAGAGCCTGTTTCTATGCGGTATATAATATTTCATTGTAAGCTTATTGTTAATTTTGGTTATGAGTGCTAACTTTTTTTCTGTTGCTGTGACTTTTTTTTAAACCTGACAAAAACAACTTAAGAAAGGAAGGATTTACTCAGGGTTCAATCATGTAAGGTGAGGAAGGCAAGATTGTAGGAGTTTGAAGCATTTGGTCAACAATGCATTTCCAGTCAAGAAGCAGAAAGTGATGAATAAATACTGGTGCTCAGCTTACCTGCTCCATTTGTGCAGTGAAGATAATCCCTAACAGGCAAGCCCAAAGACAAGATAATTTCTCACATGTGTTCCCAGAGTCTTGTCTCCTGGGTGATTATAGATCCCATTAAATTACAATTAACATTAACCATCTCAGATAATTCGCAGACATGAATCTAATCATCTAGATTGTCTTTGTGTTATTTTTTATATCTACATACTATCCTATCAGTGATCTAAATTTGAAAATCAGTACAACTGTTTATAGATTCTTTAGGACTTTCTATATAAGTAATCAAATGATATTTGAATTAGAGGTAGTTTTGATTCTTCTTGTACGAGTCTTTTGATTCTTGCCTACTTAAGTCTTTATTACAGTGTTGATCAAAGCAATAAGAACATTCTTAAATCATTCCTGATTTGAAGTAAAAGAATCCATGATTTATTATTATAGAGGTTAGCAAAAGGTTTATATGAATGACTTTATCATACTGAGGAGTTTTCTTTCATTCCTGGCTTACTGTTTTTTTTTTTTTTTTCATTATGCATGTTGAATTCTACCAGATGCTTTTACTGTAACCATTAAGTAGATCAAAAGATGTTTCCCCTTGATTATGTTAATATGATGAGCTGCATTGATTAGTTTTGAAAAATTAGGAAACTACATTCTTGGCAAAAATTTCTGTAAAGATTAGGCAGATGTACATATACTTTTTTTAAAAGTTAACATTTTAAGGCAGCCACCAGGTTGGCAAGCTTGTTGAAACTCATGACCCTGAGTTTTCCTACAGCTAGAAAGTTGGATTTAGCAAAGGATGGTTAGATCTGGCAATGACTTGAAATTATTCAAGTTTCTAGACTATTAATTTGGAACACACATGTGTCATCTAAGAAAAATGTAGCCTTCAAGCATGTAGTATTGAAGGGAAAGTGATATGTAAGGGTTTCTCCATTGAATGAACACAGATCTGCCTAATTTGACTATATTAGTGTGGAAAATTAACAAGAGAACCCTGTCCACATTCCATTTTCAGATATTCTTTATACTTTTAAATGAACTTGGTCAATTTCAATATTATTCTTACAGACAAAAAATATCTGTCCCCTCAAGGAGAATAAGAAACAATTTATTCTTAAACCAAATATGAAAATTCATTGCCCAGGATCACTGATTCAGGTTATTCTGAGAAATTTGGTCTGCCATGGAAGAAATTATAGTAAATTTTATTAGTTCCAGAACAAAGAAATCAAGACCTTTATTATTATAGCAAAGTGAGGGAAACCCTGTTACAGGTTTCAGATGCTGTCTGATATCATTTTTAGCTTGCGGATTGATGGAAGATAGTGGTCTGCTAAAACTGCCTTTTAAAGGTTCTTGCATGCTCAAGAGGATGTGAGCTCAGATACAAGGGAGACAATGAATAGGTATCAAGAGGACTAAAAATGTCAAAGAAAAATTGCTTCTGCACCTTCAACTTTTGAACTTTCCACAATGAGAGAAGTGTAGTTCCATCATTCAGCCTTTGCAGAATCTTCAATACTGTTATGTTTCACCATCCCCAGTCCATGGGCCTTTAGTTTATACTTTACAATTCCTGGAAGTCCTCAAGTGATAGCCTGCATTCTCTGCTAACACAGATGTAGTATAGTGTAAGGATATGATGGAAATTGAGACCTCAATACTCTATGTGTATTTTAGATCCATTGTTCATCAGTTGTCTTAATTTCTAAACTTCTATCATGCTTAGTCATTGATGATGATGATGATTATTATGATATGTTGATGACAACAAGATGTAATCCACAAATCATCCTAGAACACACTCAGATAATATGACAGTGTTAACTTCGTACAAGTGTTCACTGAATACAATAATCAGAAAATTCTGCTACCAACTGATAAATCCTAAACTGTAGTATTGCAGTTCACCTGCATGGTTGCTGATAAATTGCCATCAAAGGGCTAAAGGGAACAAAGGGGTTACTATCTTATGATAGTCTTGCTATAGTGGAGAGCATTCACCAACACCAGGGCTGAGGGAACTGGCCATCTCTACATAATGGCTGAGAGAGGGGCGATCCTTACTTCTCAGATCAGCATGTCTGGCCAAATGTAGACAAGGATGCCAACTTTCTCAACCAGCTCTCTGTATTTTATTCTAGGGCCTAGTCCAACCCACTATGGGCTGGGCCTTCCCCATCAGCTTGACAATCTCCTGTAGGTTTGCTCTGGGCTTAAGTCAACAACTTATTCTCTACAAATGTGCCCAGAACTCAAACTCTCAAATGTCAAGTTGACACCTGTGCCTAATTATGACATGTGGGTATTTATGTTTTTTCATTTGTTGCTGTATATGCAACGTCTAGAATAATGTCTGGCAGAGATTTGGGGCATAAAAATGTACCACATGCCTGAATGAGCTGATAAATTACATGTTATTGATAACAGCCTGTCACATAGTCTAGCAATTTAATGGATGGGCCCCTGCCGAGGCATCAGCACACTGAATGGGTCAGGTGGTTGGGGTGAAACCCAGCGCAGACATTTTCTGACCTATAAGCCTCATGCTTTGGTTCAATGTGTTTCTGTGTGGAGCATCCATATAATTTACAAGCCAGGCTCCACGACCCCGCCCCTGGACCCCAGCCCCGCCCCTGAACCACAGCCCCTCCCTCCATACAGACCCCCGCCAAGCTCCCAGGTGAGTGAGCGAGTGAGAGAGCCCCTCCCAGCCCAGCCCCCCATGCCAGAGCGCCCGGCCAGCACCCGTGGGGCCTCCAGCTTAGCCTGGGCCCCACCCCGGACCCCAGCCCCTCTCGCCCTCCTGCCCCCATGCCCCTCCGCCAGACCCCCAGGTACTAGGTGAAGAATTCTGCCATTAACATCAGACCTTCTGCCTCTCTGGCCCACCGGGGACCTATGCACGTGGTCCACGGAAGGCACACTGCTACTCAGAATTCAATAGAGTCCAAAGGAAACTCAAGCAAAACTCTAAGGAACAAAGGGAGCACAGGCCATACATCTGGACTCCACTACAACCATTATATCATGTGGGTGAGGTTCTTCACATCCAGCCCAAAGATAAGTAAACTTTTTTTTTTTCTTTTCACCTTACTGATCCTTTCTAGTATAAATGCTGTGGATCAACTTCCTCATACAGCCACCCCAAAAACATAACAACTCCAGGGAGTACACCACTCACCCTCACATTTCACCAAGATACTAAATCATAAAAGTGTACTACCATACTAATATTTACCCCCTGGTTACTTAACTGACGTACTAACAGTCTAGTAGCCTCATCTAGGATATAACAATAAAAATACACAAACATACCCAATCCAAGGCAAGCACTAATAATAACTGGCAAGTGTAACAATACCAACTACATCAGTTCAGTGAAAAACACACAGAAACTGAAAGGTCCTAAAAGACAAAACAACAATGTCCAAGTCAAAGTGCAGATCCACAAGAAACAAAACCCAAGAAGACCAATCTCCCACCGAAAGAATCAATCCCATAATGATGGATTCCGATCAGAACAAATCCACAGAAAATAGCCATGAAAGCCAGACCCAACATAACGACTTTCAGAGTATGATAATTACCATGATTAATACTATGAAAGAGGAAATCCGAGAAGAGTTAAACAACCGAATCAACCACTTTGAACAGGAACACAACAGGCACTACGAGGAGTTGAGAAAAACAGTTCAAGAAACAAAAATAGGTATAGAGCAGTTAAAACAGTCTCAGGCAGAGTTTAAAATTGAACTAAAAGACAAGTTATCTTCAACCCAAAACTCAACAGAGAGTCTTATCAGCAGAACAAATGAAGCAGAAAATAGAATTTCAGATCTTGAAGACAAAGTGGGAGAATTAACCAGCTCAATGGAAGAGATTGTTAAAGCCAAAAAGATACTGGAGAGGAACATTCAGGAGATATGGGACACCCTGAAGAAGCCTAACATGCAAATTCATGGAATACCAGAACAAGAATCCCAAAATACCACACCAGAGGAAATATTTCAATTCATCATAAATGAAAACTTCCCACAACTAAAGAATGAGAGGCCCATCCAAATACCAGAGGCATTTCACACTCCAAACAGATATGACCAAAATAGAAAATCGCCATGGCAAGTAATAGTCAAAACACTGCACATGCAAGACAAAGAAAAGGTGCTGAGAGCTTCAAGAGAAAAAAAGCAAGTCACTTTTAAAAGTAAACCTATTAGAATAACAAATGACTACTCAATGGAAACAGTAAAAGCAAGAAGAGCTTGGAGAGACATACTTCAAGTATTAAATGAGCAAAAATGCCCACCCAGACTGATATACCCGGCAAAACTATCTGTCATGATTGAGGGAGAAAGAAAAGTTTTCCAGCACAAAGACAACTTGAAGGGATACATGTCTATCAAAGCAGGCCTTCAAAAAATGCTAGAAATAATACTCAAGCTTGAAGAAAAGAACAAGCGTATCCAGGAGGACAGAAGGGAAGTATAATACCACCAAAACATAAATATCAAACAATATGCTTACAAAATCTACTAAACATAAAAAGTGTCCAGAATTAAAAACAATTTCTCCATTATAACATTAAATGTTAATGGTATTAACTCACCGATTAAGAGACACAGATTACAAACTTGTATTAAAAACCACAATCCAACAATCTGCTGCCTTCAGGAAACTCACGTCACCACAAAAGATAGGCACATCCTAAGAATGAAAGGCTGGTCCAAAATCTTGCAAGCTAATGGAACCAGGAAACAGGCAGGGGTAGCAATTATGCTGTCAGACAAAGTGGACTTCAAACCAAAGAAAATCATAAGAGACACAGATGGATACTACATTTTAGTCACAGGTACAATTCACCAGAAAGACTTCACAATACTGAGCATATATGCACCCAATACGGGCCCCTCCACATTCATTAAGAAAACCCTACAGCGTCTAAAGTGAGAAATCAACCCCCAAACGATAATTGTTGGGGACTTCAACACTGCCCTCTCAACATGGGATAGATCAACAGGTCAAAAGCTTAAGAGAGACACTTTTGGAACTTAATCAAACCCTGAAAGAAATGGACTTTACAGATCTCTATCGAACTTTTCATCCATGCACCAAAGAATACACATTTTTCTCAGCAGCACATGGAACTTTCTCCAAAATAGATCACATATTGGGCCACAAAATGAATCTACACATATACAAAAAAGTTGAAATTCTAACCTGTCCCCTATCAGACCACTACGGCCTAAAGCTGGACATCCACAATACAACAAACAAGAGAAAATACACTAACTCCTGGAAACTTAATACAATGCTGAATGAGAACTGGATTCAGGAAGAAATTAAAAAGGAAATTCAAGATTTCCTGAAAGTGAACGATAATGAAAATACAACTTACCAAAATCTCTGGGACACAATGAAGCTGTCCTAAGAGGTAAGTTCATAGCTCTTATATGCCTACATCAAAAAAATTGAAACGTCAGAAATAAATAACTTAACTATGAAGCTTAAGGCTTTAGAGAAACTAGTCAATCTGATCCCAAAAGTAGTAGAAGAGAGGAGATTAGCAAAATAAGGGGAGAAATATCTGAAATCGAGATTAAGAAAACGATAGAAAAAATCAACCAGTCAAAAAGCTGGTTCTTTGAAAAAATCAATAAGATTGATACACCCTTAGCTAAATTAACCAAAAGCAAGAGAGAGAAAACCCAAATTAAGAAAATTAGAAATGAACATGGAGTAATCACTACTGATACCCAAGAAATCCAGAGAATTATAACATCATATTTCAAAAACTTACACTCTGTGAAGTTTGACAACACAAAAGAGATGGATGAATTTCTAATTGAATCAGGAGGTTGTGAATTATTTAAATAGTCCTATAAAATATAAGGAAATTGAAGAAGTAATCTAGAATCTTCCCACCAAAAAGTGTCCTGGACCAGATGGATTCAGCACAGAGTTCTACCAGACATTTAAGGAGTTAATAACACCAATACTCCTTAAACTGTTCCATCAAATAGCAAAGGAAGGAACACTACCAACTTCCTTCTATGAAGCTAATATCATCTTAATCCCAAAACCTAATAAAGATTCACTTAAAAAAGAAAACTATAGGCCGATCTCTCTGATGAACACAGACGCAAAGATTCTCAACAAAGTCTTAGCAAATCAGATTCAAAAACATATTAAAAAGATCATTCACGGGGACCAAGTAGGCTTCATCCCCGGCACACAAGGTTGGTTCAACATACGCAAATCAATAAATGTAATTCATCATGTAAACCAGTCCAAAGTCCAAGACCACATGATACTCTCGATAGATGCAGAAAAAGCCTTTGACAAGATCCAACGGCCTTTTATGATCAAAACGCTAGAGACAGTAGGAATGGAAGGAACCTTTATCAATATAATAAAAGCTGTATACAACAAGCCCACAGCAAGGATTATGCTCAATGGGGAACAATTGGAAGCATTCCCACTTCAATCAGGAACTAGACAAGGCTGTACACTCTCACCACTTCTATTCAATATTGTACTTGAAGTCTTAGCTGAAGCCATAAGACAAGAAAGGGACATAAGAGGGATTCAAATCGGCAAGGAAGAAGTCAAGCTATCCCTATTTGCAGATGACATGATCTTATACCTGAGGGATCCCAAAAACTCCACCAGGAAGCTCCTGGAACTAATTGAGAAGTTCAGCAGAGTGGCAAGATACAAAATAAATGTGCAAAAATCAGAGGCCTTCCTATATGCCCAGAATGAAAGAAGTGAAAAAGCCTTGAGAGAAACAATCCCATTTACTATAGCCCCTAAAAAAATGAAATACCTTGGTATAAAGCTAACCAAGGAGGTAAAAGACCTTTACAATGAAAACTTTAAAACCCTAAAGAAAGAAATTGCAGAAGACACCAGAATGTGGAAAGACCTCCCATTTTCCTGGATTGGCAGAATCAACATCGTAAAATGACCATCCTACCAAAGGCAATATACAGATTCAATGCTATACCAATCAAAATCCCAAAGCAATTCTTTAAAGAAGTTGACCAAATAATCTCAAAATTCATATGGAGGCACAAAAGACCCAGGATAGCAAATCCTGAGTAACAAAAAGACTGCTGCAGGTATTACCATACCAAATCTTAGTCTATACTACAAATCCATAGTTATAAAAACAGCCTGGTACTGGCTCCAAAATAGACACACAGATCAATGGATAAAGGTTGAAGACCCAGATATAAGTCCACAAAAATACAGCCATTTGATCTTTGACAAAGGGGCCCAAAGAATCCAATGGAAAAAGAACAGCATCTTCAACAAATGGTGCTGGCAAAACTGTATCTCCACATGCAGAAGATTAAAGCTGGACCCGTACTTGTCACCATGTACAAGACTTAATTCCAAATGGATCAAGGGCCTTGATATAAGGCCAGAGACTATAAAAACCATAGTTGAAAGGATAGGGAATTCCCTCAAGCTGATTGGGCTAGGCCAACAGTTCCTAAACAGACATCCAATGGCACAGTCACTGCTACCAACTCTCAACAGTTGGGATCTTGTGAAATTAAAGAGCTTCTGTAACTCAAGCTCAAAGGCAACCCACAGAATGGGAGAAAATCTTCACTAATCACATATCCGATAGAGCTCTACTGTCCAGAGTGCACAACGAACTTAGAAAACTAAACTCCAAGGAAACCAATGGCCCAATTAAAAAATGGGCCCTGGAACTTAAAAGAAACTTTACCAGGGATGACATTAAAATGTCTAACAAATATCTTAAAAAATGCTCCACTTCCTTAGCCATCAGGGAAATGCAAATCAAAACTTACCTGAGATATCATCTCACCCCGGTCAGGATGGCAAAAATCCACAGTACGAACAACACCAAATGCTGGAGAGGATGTGGAGAGGGGAACTTTCCTACATTGCTGGTGGAATGCAGGCTCATACAGCCACTCTGGTGAGCTGTCTGGAGATTCTTAAAGAAATTAAAGATTGAAATGCCATATGACCTTGTGATTCCACTTTTGAGAATAACCCCCCATGCAGCAGAGGTTCTCCTCCATAGCTCAAGCACGACCATGTTCATAGCAGCACTGTTTACAATACCAAAGTCATGGAATCAACCCAAATGTCCAACAGTTGACGAGTGGATAAGGAAACTGTGGTATATCTATACAATGAAGTACTACTCAGCCATTAAAAATGATGAATTACTGGAATTTGCAGGGAAATGGATGTCATTAGAAACAATTATATTAAGTGAAGTATCCCAAACTCAGAAAATTAAGCACTGAATGTACTCCCTAATAGGTGGCTCCTAGTACCAAACTCACCCAACCCACATTGAGACACTCAAAGGTAAACCCTATGTAATACAGTAATTGCAAGGATTATGAACAGGAGGAATGGGGTTGGAGGGCCACACCAGAAACAAGGAGAGAGGGGTCCATGTGACAGCAGAGAAAACAGGCTTCCATCAAGGAATGCGAGTAAGTAATGTGACACCTGGTTACGTTCACAGACGTTCGTTCCTGATCATTTACAACTGAGGGGATATGATCTCACCAGAAGGGGAGGGCATATAGTCTGGCATATGAAAAGTAATCATTTTGCAAATGGGTGATTGACCCCTCCCTCACTGAGGTTTCCTACTTTTGTTACATCTACCCTTGAATGTGCTATTATAACAAGACTCCAGTTTAACAGCTCTTTGTCTCTGACTAGGGGATGACATACAGTGCCCATCAGGATGGAGTGAAGGGCATTGCAGGAGCAGCAAAACTGCAAAGGAAAATCAACAAACCACAATCCAGAACTTCAGAGACTCTATATCAACCACATAGAACTAGGCCAGCCTAATCTCTCCCCATCTGAAGCTCAGGGACATTTGCGGAAGAGGGGGCGTTAAGATTGTAAGAGCAGGGCTGGAGAGGTGGCTCAGGGGTTAAGCCTCCGCCTTGCAGGTGGAAGGTCCTGAGTTTGGATCCCAGATCCCACGTATAGACGCCAGGTGGAAGCGGCGGCGGCGGCGGCGGCGGCGGTCTGCGCTTTTGGTCTTTCGTGGTTCTACACACACACACACACACACACACACACACACACACACACACACACACGCGCGCGCGCACGCATGCACGCTGCACATACATATGCACATGCGCACAGTTGAATAAAAAAAAAAAGATTGTAAGAGCAAAATAATGGGAGGAGCAATGATTTGCATGATTCTCCACACTAGTTAGGGCCGAAGCAATCATAATAAGACTTTGCATGCCCTGCGCAATGTCCAACACACTATTGACCTCACAAAGTCTAGCACCTGCTAAAGGCACCAAGATCCTTGGAGGCAAGGGATTGACAGCCGCAGTAGTGTTCCTATGCTTAAGGGGAACACGAGGAAGGGTTCAGGGAATGCCACTGGGTCCCTGTACGTCATCGGAGAGGAGGACCCAGAGGAGAGTCAGGCATACACAATAAAGGACTCTCTGGGAATTGGGTGGGAGGCAATGGGGGATGGGGAGGGAGGAGAGGGGGAGCAGGGGGTTCGGGGGGAAGAGGAGGTAGGGAGGGAACTGGTCTACCTATTAAGTTTGTATGAGCGGAAATAATGGAAAATGTATAAAAAAATAATTTACAAGCCAAATGATTTTGAATCTGAAAGTATTATGCTCACCCCAGGAAAACTGAAGCAAGAGTGTACAAATAGGACATGCGGCCACTTTAGTCTAGTATCCTTTCTTCAGTGACTAGGCTAAAGATGGTGGCGTTTCTCATAGTAGTGGTCCAGTGAGCAGACAGTAGTGCCTGACGTGGCTCTAAGTGCTTTTATGAGGACTGCATAAGCTAATAGTGCTCCCTCACTGGAACGTTCTAAGACAAAGTCTTCTAAGAATCAAATAGCAACACGAAAAACTGAAAGAGGAGACTCCTAGCTGTCACCTCATAGCACAGCTCTGTTTCACAGGACCTGGGAAGTCATTAACCCTTTGCAGCTGTGGCTGGCTATGGCATCCTTGTGGTTGCTCAGGACTCGGATTCGTGACAGGTATTTTCTGTGACATCAGCTCTCTGGTACCTGGGCTTCCATATCATAGCCTTCTGGTACTTGAAAAGAAGTGTTTGTATCTTTGTTCCTTAGAGTATGAAAAAGCCTAGCTCACAGATGTTCATCTATCTCAGCTGTTTTTATTTCCTCCAGCACAACTTGCTCCACTCTGCTGCATTATATACCTGTGACCTTCCTTGGTACTGAGGTGTTTCAGAGCTTCGTCCACTGAAAAATCAGTGTAGAATTGTGGACTAACTGAGAAATAGTCCATTAATGCTATCTGTAGTAAGGGTCACAGTGGAATAAATGAGGTTCAGGCTTTTTGGGGAGTCTAAACAGTGTATATGATATTATTTTCATGAGGAAAACAAAGCATTTCCAGGCAAGATACTCCATACAAATTAGGGCCAAAGTAATCACAATAGGACTTTGCATGACCTGCGCAATGACCAACATATTATTGACCCCTCAAAGTCTAGCATGGATCACAGGCACTAGGATTCTTAGAGGCAAGGGATTAACACCCACAATAGTGTTCCTATACTGAGTCCTTACACCTCATCAGAAAAGAGGACCCAGAGGGAAGTTTGACATGCACACTAAAGGATTCTCCAGGAATGGGGAGAGGGAGCACTGGAAGAAAGGGAGGGAGGGAGCAGGGGGATCCAGGAAGGGGTGGAGGGAGGGAGGGGAATGGGGTACTTATCAACTTTGTATGAGTGGAAGAAATAAATGAATAAATGAATGAATGAATGAATGAATGAATGAATAAATAAATAAATAAATAAATAAATAAATAAATAAAGACAGACAGACTTCCAATACATTATTCCAGAAGCTAAAATCCAGGATAGATGGTTTGATAAGTATGAACGAATTTACAAACACAATAGTATTCTATGAAAACAACAGAACTTAATGGGATCCACAGAGCAGAGTTCCAAGTCATCACAAGAGTATTAGGATAGAACAAATAATGGAAGACTAATTACTGTACGGTAATGCCAAAGATAACAGAAGGTAACATATACAAGCAAAGGGTAAGGTGAAAGGGAGCAGGATTGGGGACCAAAAAACCAGAAGGAGATGCTCTGAGAGGAATGCAGCCAATTCAGCATCCCAAGTCTGCACAAGCCTAAGAAGACGCTGAGGCATGTGGTGTCTGTCAACTTGTTCCATGGGACTTAATGACTCTTTTTTTAAAAAAAATCTCAGCTGGCTCTATTATATAGGAGGAGGTATTTCAGGACATCAGAGGTCTATTATAGTCTTTTCATGTGCCTCTTCTTCTCTAAATATGAATAAACAGAATAAATAAAGTAAAAAATAGAACTACCCCTGCTCTGAGGTCTTTTAAGAGCTGACTACAACCACTTCTATGAGTCCTGAAGCTATTTTAACAAATCTGCCACTTTCATTTGCTTATTTAGGAAGAAAAAAGGTCATTGACTCTTTGAAATTTTGGGTTGAATCTATTTTAGTAAGATTAGTGCCTACTCAGATGAATCATTCAAATAGATGCAAAACTGTTAAAATATTTAAAAAGCTCATTTTTCTGCATAGCTTTTAAAAATAGTTCGTAGTTCTACAGAGGTCAAATGCGACTAGATGAGCAATTTTAAAGTTAGAGGGCAGCAATTAGAAAAATTATACCCATTACAGTAAGGATGAGCTGAGAGCGTTTTAGAATCTTGCAAGTTCACTTATCATTTAAATAGACTATTGCATAATGTCTTATGCTCTCTTTTAATCTTTCATTGTTTTGTAACTTTTCTTCTCTTTATTAAGTATACTCAAGGGATAAAAACGGATCAAAACTTTCTTTAGTATCTTTAAGACATGGCTTTCAAAGTCTTCAAAAAATTTAGTCTCTCTGATTTTTTCACATTATTTGGCATGAGCATTATGTAGTATCAAGTATATTTGTATGCCTGTTAACTGTGTAACAAGGGTTTATTTATTTATTTGTCCGATCTAGTGTTTTTCTCTGTAGCCCAGAATGATCTTGAGTTAGAGACCCTCCTACATCCGGAGTTGGTGGGGTTTTAAGCCCACATCAGTAGCCAGTTAGAGGGGATATTTGAAACCCATCTTTTTTATTTTTCTACTTTTGCAAGCATGTTGAGTATTCATCTCAGCTTCCCTTCTTCTCCCCTCTCTTCCATTCCCTTCCTTACCTTCACCATTCCCTCCCACTCCCTCCTACCCTTCCACTTCTGCTTCTATGAACCTCAGCGTTCATTCTGGCTTGTCTACTCCTGTAGGCTCTCGGGCCTCTGTGGTGTATAAAGTTACCTCTCTTCAAGCCACCCCACTGATAAGTTCCCATTCTATGGCTCTAATAACAGTTACCTACAGAGAAGTTTATTGTACTGTCTTCCTACCTATAGTGAAATCCATCTTTAACCTTAACTATTAGACTGCAATAAAAACATAAATGCATAATAAGTGAAGTACAATTTTTGAGAAAAATGGCTTTTCCTGCATGTCTTTAATGTTTATGTTTGTTTTATAAAGTTGTTTTTTTAAACTCACCATTTTGACTGTTTTGCCCACAGATACAATACTTCTTGAAATATATTATTTAGCCTTTGAAATTACTTTCTTTATTTTCGTAGGAACAACCTAATGTAAGTAGATTCATACAAACATTAGTTATATTTCTATGCATCAAATTTAATACACACTATAAATAAACTTCATGTTTACTACAAGTTTTCAGAAGCTAAAACAAGAGTGTCTTTACTTTCATCTTTGTTTATAATCAGAAAGAATAGAAAAATTGACAGGTGCTGTTTGTCACAACGTAAACATTCCCATACATCGAAAGGTGGAAAATCAGTACAATTTTTCTCTAGTTGAGCTCATAATAATAGTGGGTAATGACAACTAACTCTTGTAGCACATGCTTATAATTTAGTACTTGAGAGACTGAGGTAGAAGGATCAAGAGACTGAGTCCAGTCTGGTCTGCATAATATGACCCTGTCTCAATAAAGCTAATACAAATCCAAAACAAACAAGCAAAAGAAATCTTACTGATACTATTAATTCATACGTTTTTAAAAATCCCTGGAAAACATATCACATAATAAAAAATTATGAACTTCACAGTTAGAATTTGCCTTTTGGCCTTTCTGATTCAAAATGAAATCTTAGGCTGAGCATATTGGCCCACACCCACAATTCCATCACTCCGTAGTTGGAGGCAAGAGGATAAGGGTTCAAATTCATCAACCCGAGTTTGTAGTCAGCCTGAATCATATGGCAATAAAACCTTATGTTGCAAAAACCCAAAGCAGCCAAACAATTATATCCTAGTTCTGAAATTGTATTGAAAAATATTCAAAATCATTAAACTTTATTAATATTTTTTATTAGATCTATTTCAAAGATGTTGCATGAAAATCTAGTATTTGCCAATTTTCATCAGATACTTTAAACAGATAGGTCAATAGTGGTGATGCAAGTGAGAATAGAACACTTGAGGACTGCTGTGCTGCTGCCGTACTCTGGACTCTGTAGGGCCCGCTGTGGTGAAGACACAACTCACTTCCACACGTGGATTCTCAGACTTGATCACGGTCTGCCATTCCAGTAACTCGATGCTATGCCAGGGGATGGGAGGGGGCAGTATGCACTGGTGAAAGAACCATATGGGGAATATTTGCAGAAGCAGGCTTACTGTTGCTCTTACTTCTAAATTTTCAATCTAATACATTTGCAGACACTTTCTGCTATGTGTTATTTCTGGAGGACTCTATAAGCCTTGGAACTGGAAATGAAGCCAGGTGATTGGCTTTTGCTTAGTTAAATTCTGACTGAGTTTCAGAGTGTCCTTAGCTTTTACTGTCTACAGCCTCAGCATCTTCTGAGGGAATGATAGGAAGGTGACTTTAGCAGCAGTTATTATTAAAGGAGCTGTAGTATTAATGCACAAAGGTTGTTTAATTCAACTCTATGAATAACTTTCTCTACACACAGCTACTGGCTGATAAGGTAAGATTTACCATATTGGCGCTTTTATCTGCAACACACGGTATTAAGGCTTTATTTTATTCAAGTAGATGTTAACATGTGATAGATCTCCATTTGATTTGAATAAGAATTTCAAAGTTTCCTTTAAGTTTTGATTTTTGGCTTTGCCTCAAAAAGGGTAACAGTCACCCAACAGTTTACTGCACACAGCTAATTGAATTATGCTGTATTATTATAATTGCTTTTTGACTCACAATGAAAGAATATGAACAAAACACTTTTTTCATGTAATTCATGAATCATTCATAACTTTCATTGCATTGCCAATGACAATGTGATTTTTCTCAGTGATCGCTCATTCAAAATGTTAGATTTATTGATTCATTGTATTATTAGTATTTGTAAGGGAGAAATTCTAAGATGTTTCTTGAGATTCTGCTTTCTTGATTATGAATGTCACGACTGAGATGGGGTAGCTCATTACTTGATTATTATCTGGGGTGCTCGAGGTCTTGGATTCAATCCTTAGGACAGCGAATAAAAATGTGAACAAATAAGTGAATAAAATGAATATGATTCTTCTCACTGTCACAGTAACAGGAAGAAAATAAATGGCAACCAATAAATATCGTCTAAAAAAGATTTTTTTCCTTAAAAATAAAATAGTTCTGTATCACTTTCAGATCTACTGAACTATAGTTCTTCAATCTTTGGAGTTAGTTTTTTCAAACCCTTATTAAAATGACAAACTAAGCTCCCTGAATGGTGGAATTTCAATATTTGTGACAAATATTTAATTTCTAAGCCAATTTGGATTAAAAATGATTACTCAGAAAACTTTAAACATAAATTCTAAAAATTTGATTCTATACAAAAAAGGCAGACTGGATGAAAGTAGAATCATTAAAATCACTTTGGGAGAAAAAATTTTTGACATGAAGTTTGCAAAATTTTATTAATCTCTCTAAAATATCTCAAAAAAATGAAGGTGGAGCACATTCACAAGTAGAGTTTCTGATGACATTTTGTAAGCTTGATGACTGTTTAGAGTACTTAATAATATTGGACTGTTTACAGTAGTAACAATTTATTAGCTTATAATTTCACCTTATTCATGACTTTTTTAGTGATATAAAAATTGCAATTCTTAGTGGTAGGATGGCATGAGAAGAAAATGCCAAAGTTTAATTACTAAATGGTAATTAAATACAACTTTCCAAACTTACAGGAGAGCTTTTTTTTTAAAAGAGTTTGCATCTGGGTTTCTTAAATATATACATATGGAAAACAACATTCTTATCACTCCAGTTTAAATATGACCAGTTTTCAGAATCCAAATTGATCAGCTGTCTTGAATGTATGCATATACATGCTCCATGTGTGCCTATGCACACGTCCCCACAGGTGGAATCATGCTGATAGAACTTAGGAACCAACTGTATTAATGTATCAATCCTGCAGTTAGTCTGTTAGTTTCATCATGAAAATATAAGCAAGAGAACATACATGAAAAGAAGTCATTTATATTAGTTTTTGTTAATTTATATTTATTCTGTGTGTGTGTGTGTGCGTGTGTGTGTGTGTGTGTGTGTGTGTGTGTGTTTGTGTATCAGAAAGCACTGCATATGCCTGTGGAGGCCTAAGGGTGACTTCAGAAATCATCCTAGATTGCTCAATTTCCTTTTGGTTTTGCTCCGTGGTTTCCTAGGCATGACATTCCAGAGCCAGTAGTGCAGGCCACCACCATTTCTGCCTGGTGTTTTTACGTGGAGTTGGGGATCTGAACTCAGGTCTTTCTGTTTGTAAGGGAGAGTCTTAAGCCTTGAGCCATTTTCTTCATCCCTGTGTTACATAGTTTCTCATTTTGGCTTTTGCCATTACTTTATAGTGCTACTACAGTGCAAGAATTGAAAACTCATTTTTAAATGTAGGATAGTTAGCCAGAAAAGATGATAAGTAAAAAAAAAAAAAATTGTAGAAAAACCTGAAGTGTTACAATTTATTTTATTGGAAGGTTGTGGAAATGGAATTTTTCAAATTTTTTTTTCAAATTTTTTTTATTTTCTTATTTATTCAATTGTGTGTTCATGCATGTGTGCGCGTGTGTGTATGTATGTGTGTGTATGTATGTATGTGTGTGTAGAACCACAGACGAATTCGGGAACCACCATGGACGCCTCCACCTCCTCCTTGTTTACTCTGCCCCGGGATTCACAGGCTCCGCCCTACCAGGACGGGAAACGCAGGCCGCCCCCGCTTCCTCCTGGCATCTATACGTGGGGTCTAGGATCCGAACTCAGGACCTTCCGCCTGCAAGGCAGAGGCTTAACCCCTGACCACCTCTCCAGCCCCGGAATTTTTATCTTTACTAGTCATGGTGGTGTCTGACTGGAAGGAAGCAGAAGTAAAGACTAACAATAGAGAAACGAGGCTTTGTTTTATAGCAAAAGTCACAAATTGGACAGAAATACCAAGGCATAAAGTTGAATAGATTCATATGCAGGGTGCAAGAGAAGGGTGCGTGAAGCAGCAATTAGTCTCCAAAAAAGACCACCGAGTGGCAGATGCCCTCCCGAGGCTGCGGCCTGCAGTTCTCTCTTCCTCCTCCACCTATGGTAGTGCAGGAGACTCAAAATCAGTCATCCCAACATTTTTCAGTCTGCAAATCACTTTAAGAGCACCAAGTGGGAGAAACATGATTGTGAAATGTGGTCGGGACTTGGAGGCAGCCACCATTTGGGCTTTTGGTGTAGGCATAGCATAAAGTAGCCTCGAAAACTGCCGTATTTCATGGCCCCTTGTTGACTTTACAGGTCGTCATTTCTTTCAATTTCTTTGTTCACTTACAATCCTACTTGTTTGTTTTTGCTTACTTAGGTGCCTGATGTGAGGAGGATCAAGGTCTGGCCTAGGGAACAGTTTTTATTATATGCTTTTCTGGTGCCACAAAGCAATAGTTTGGGACAAAATAAAATACTGCTCTGAATTTATGACAGAAGAATATTTTTCTATATCCAGGTTTTGTTCAATTAACAACAGCCTTGTTTAGATGTATATCATACACAGACGCAGAGAACTCTAGCCACCTAAAGCAAACTGTTACGCTCCAATCACACAAAAATATTGTTGAAAGAGTATTGATACAATTGAGTGAGTCTTCGCACTTAACAACACAGTAGAAGGATCAGATTTTCCATTCCCTGAGGACTGTATGTAGCCGACTCTCTTTTGAATCTTCTTTGGAGTAATGGAAATGAGGCCAGTGGAGTCAAAGGTCATCCCACACGACTTTTTTTCAAGAGGTTTAAAAAGATACATTAAATAAATTTAATAAGGAATCTATAAAACTGAAAGGGAGCAACAGAAATAGTGTTATGTTTATTTAGTGTCATCCAAAAATATTTTAGTTTAATAGTTTATGAAGAACAGACAATCAAGTCATATAATTTACATTGTCATAATGGGAGGTCATTTATTTTAGGAAAGTATAATTAGCCAATGATGTTCATATCCTGATTAAATGGAAACAACTTCAAGTGAGTATTTCATGAAAATAACTGTTGAAAAAACAAACTTCCCCTACAAACACTGGAAATAAATATACTATGTACGTCAATGAACTATTCTTTGTTACCCACTTCTATGTGGATTGATATCCACACCAAAATGCCAAGAAGTGAAATTGATCAGGACAATAGCCCCACAATCTCATCTGATTTTTTTTGGAATTAGGATATTTAGTGAGTTATTGGCTAAGCATAGTTTAAAATGATTTTTTTCCTAGAATTTGTAAAATTTCATCAGTAGGTAGCATGTGTGATAAGCTGTAACCTTCCTATATCCTGATGTTAGTCAAATGCATCACTGAAAATGGCCATTTTAAAATTCATTTCTAACAGTTGCATGCATTGTATGCAAAGAAGAATAAGAATTCTTATTAGGATTAAAAGCTCAAGAGAAAAATCAAGACAGAACATTTTAATTAGCAAGAATGTAGATATTAAATTTCATGATGAAATTAGTGAAGACTTAGTCACTGGGGAACCAATAAGTTGTCTTGTATGTCTGAGAGTTTTGTCTTTTCATTTATTTCCACAGGAGTTAAGCAGATGAAATCTTGAAGGAAATTTCAGTTTGGAAGAGATTGAAAGTAATCTTTTAAAAGATGAACCTATACATACTTTATTGGGAGATTGCAAAGTATACTTTCTGAATCTTAGCAGTACAAAGCAAAAAGGAAACTTCCAAAACTGTTATTACATACAAGCTTTTGAAGTTTTTCTTGTTTATAGGTATGTTTTATTGGGCGAGGTTAGATATTGCTCAATAATTCACCAAGCATTTCCAGCCTAAGCTAATACTGTATGATGTAGTCTCTTTAACATCTCATGTACAACTCTCTAAGAACTCTTATGATACTGAGTTGATGCTTTTTCCTGTGAGTTTCTTATAACTGAAGGAAAATATTTCAGAATGATCAGAGTAGGATTTCAGAACAACGTAATGATTACATTTAATGACATCATCATCTTTCACTTTTATGATAGCAAGTCTACTAACTGACCTTTCAGCTGCTATCCTTTTCCCCACTTTTCAAACCTAAAACCCATCTCCAGTAAGCAATGTGATTTTCTTAAAATCATATCACTCCTTTTGGAAAATCTCAGTGGTTCTTTTCTGTTTCTTATTCTGTGCTACTATCGCTTTTCTTCACAGGACTCAAATGTGCAGACTAAGCTGGTATATTTACCTTTGAACTAGTAGCTTTTATACCCTAGTGCTCTTTTCTCTGTGTTAGACTCTCACCATTTAGATCTCCTTAGAGAGACAGCTTTGACAACTCTACTTAATATATCAGCAGTTTTCAACACTTTCTTTTGACTGGAGATTGGTTGGCTCTGAAGTTATATCCTTTGTGTGTAGATGAATGCTGTCTTCCTTCTCCAAGAACACAAAACTGATTAATACAAGGACTTCTTCTCCATGCTGGATAGACTTAACACTATTATCTTACCTCACTTGAAGGAATAAGAAACTCTTTTGTCATATGACCAAAGCATCATAGCAACATTAATATTCAGATGACTTTCGTGTGACTAAAAAGAACTATTTCAAAATGGTCACATTTGGGATTGGTGAGAATTTGGGAACAGGATAAGTCTGGGAAGTGAGAAATTGCCTCATAGAAGCAAGTCTTTAGTTCATGAGCCTGGGCATCATACTCCTTTGTCTACTGAATTAGCAAGTCATTGGAAGGTGAAACTGGAGGCTAGGGACAGTTAATAGAACACAAATAGTCCCTGACTTGCTATATTTTACCACAATGATTTTCTTTCTGAGGGTGTGAAAGAAACAACAGGCATTTCATAGAAAATGCACATTCAATCTCATACTGTTCCCTAGCTAGTCATGTGTTCTGTAATGGTCTTAGGATGTCAGGCAGAGTTTGCAGCCAGCACTGGCTTCATCAACCATGAAATGATTTGAGCAAGAGGTATGCCATAGTACAGCGAGTGTTATTCTGCTACGGTGTGTGGTAGGTCAGATATAGAAAATGCTGTTGTGGCTTACAGCGTTTTCAACTTACTGTGAATATTAGTATGTAACAACGCTGTAAATGAAGTAACATCCCGTATCATCAGTTTCTTCTCACATCATTTGCTTGTAGAAAACACCATCAAATGTTGTGGTTTGAAATGTGAGTTGCACCCACAGGCTCATGTGTTTGGATCCTTTAGTATTTGGGAAGGTCGTGGCACTTTTACCAGGTGGAACCTTGCTAGAAGAAGGCGGTCACAAGGCTTTCAAGTTGGTGAGCCTGCCTTGTTTGAGTGAGTGAGGGAGTCTGCTCTTGACCTTGCAGCAACTTGCAGCCTCCAAGGTATCTGCAGTGACTTAGGCCACCTCCTGCTTCTGCCACCAGCCATGCCTTTTACACCATGAAAGACTATATCTCTCTCTGGAACCATAGGCCGAATAAATCTCCCTTTTCTCTCTTGACTTGTTTGAGCCTGAGTGATGACTCATAGCAGCACAGAAGAGTAAGGGGAGGGAGCAAGGGGATCCAGGGAGGGATGGAGGGAGGGAGGGAAATGGGGGTACTTATCAACTTTGTATGACTGGAAGAAATAAAAACAAAGAGCAAGGGGAATATCAGTGAAGAGTAAACATTGGTGCACATCAGGATTTGAGATCTGCTTAATTCCTGTTGGTGTTATCTAGGACTGTGCCCCACCCAAGGATGTAGTTGATTCACAATGTTATTTTGGAAGTAACATCCTCTTCATTTTCTGAAAAATAAGGCCCTTAGGTTATTTGCAAACCATTCAGAAAAGATGTGCTACCCATTAGAATACAGCTTGAAATAGCTCTTGTTTGTCAAAGACAAAATAGAGTATTTTTAATTCCATGCATGGCTTATTTCTATAAAATTTTTTCAATAACCTGATATTTATATCAGGAAAATTAGGACATTTGGATAGCACTTAAGGTTTATGTGTGTGAAGATAGGAGTGTTTTCACTTTCATTAGTTCTAAGTACAATTTTGCCATCATGAAAAACCCGCAGGGCATATTTCAAAATAATCTATGAAAAAGCTCTTGTGCCTAGGACAATCCATTCACAAAATTGCTCACTCCTCATTTTTCATGAGAATTAAATGAAAAAAAAAAGTCAGCAGTCAGACTGTCTGGATTAAAATCCCAGACCCATTGCTGATAGTGATGCAATATTATGTTTACAATGTTTCCTCTTGGTGTCTCAGTCTTTTCCTCTACAAAATGGAACAATGATAATTTACATACTAGAGGCTTGTGGTTTCAGTTAAATGATTTAAAACACAGAATTCTGCAGCATAGCATTTTCTAAATAGACATTAATTGTCACAAGCTATCTATAACAGTTACTCTTAACTACTGCTGCAAGAGAACATCCAAAGTCAAATAAAGGAGAAAAGGAAATTTATTCACCTTATGGTTCCAGAGGGGAAATACAGTCTTTCATGGTGGAGGTGACATGGCGAGTGGCTGAAGCTGGCAGGTTAAGTCATGGCAGACATCCAGTAGCCAAGTGAAGGCTGAAGGTTGGAGAATTCCTGGAGTGTCTCTCTTCTTCTGTCTTCTGTTCTGTAGTTCCTTTTATCTAGTCCACTACTGAGAAGTTCCAATGAGATCTAGGGATGTTCTGATCAGATCTGGATTGGATTTGTATTATCCTATTAGTTAATGCCAGATATATCAAGTTGACACTCAGGATTAACTATCACACTATCTAATGTTATAAATAATTACAGAAGGAATAATATTGCCTAGTCTTAAATGAATGTTGACCATCTGTGTACAATAGATGGAATGGGTAATCTCTGAGGATAATAACATGAATTTTTATTCTAGGTGAAGCTTCCTTGAAAGTTTCTATGATTCATTGACTGTCAGAGTCAAACTCTTATCAATGTTTTATGCATGTATGGTTGAATATTGGAATCTGAAGTAGTTTAGGAGTTATTCATTTCTTATTTAACAAGTGGAATGCTACAAAAATGGTTTAAGTAAAAACAGAGAGCTGAGAGCTGTGACATTTCCTTTGAGAACTTGAAAAATCTTTGTAAATGAAGCGACATACATTGACCACCTATTA
Organism: Typhlomys cinereus; assembly: GCA_023101885.1. Taxonomy (NCBI): domain Eukaryota; kingdom Metazoa; phylum Chordata; class Mammalia; order Rodentia; family Platacanthomyidae; genus Typhlomys; species Typhlomys cinereus. Next base: position 462,995 of record JALPQD010000679.1, read on the forward strand.
AAATGACCTTTACTTTGTTCTTTGTCATGATTGTTGTTTTCACGAGATGTGGAGGAGACAGTAAACAAGGTAATGGCTTTGTGCATACCAGGATGCCAGAAAACTTTCCATGCCACCCCCTAATCCCCGTGCCAGACACAGTTCTAGATCCTAGATACTTACAAATGCTGTATCATTTCATTCTCAAAGCAGCACCTAAAGTGTGATTTTCCCATTTTATGAGTATAAACAGAGTTGGTGAAGGTGAAATGTCATGGTCGTGCCATCCAGGTGCCCGGAGGCAAAGTCTGAGTTGCACACACAGGCTTCTCTGTGTGCCATCAGGCTGTGCTTTCTACCACTTTCCCACCATGGATAACATGGTGACAAATATTTGCTCAGAGAGCTAATAAGCAAGGTTCATCACCCCTGGGAGCTCCCCCAAATGTTTGCTATTGATTTTGTGGGTGAATCAAAACTGCTCGATTTGTTTGCTCAACGCTCCAACGCTGAAGCAGAGCTTGGGTTCACAATTGCCCATTATGTTCAGTCTGATTCACACTGCCTCACTTAAGGAGGAAGAAGAGATCTGGAAGACAATTCTAGACCTTTTAGAAAACTTTCCAAGTGAAACAATTGCACAAGTTTCACGTATTCAAAGCAGCATCAAATAGACCTTCTATCTTTTTAGTAGGGAAAACTATACTCGTTCACCCGTTGCTTGTTTTATTCAGGTTACTGTCTTATGTACAAATAAAACAAGCGATGATTATATTCCATTTCCACGGCTGGGGAGATTACTCATTGGTTAACTGGCTTTGCAAACATGAGGATCAGAGTTCATTTTCCCCAGGACTCTGCAAATGCCAGGTGAGTGTGGTGGGCTGTCTAGAATTCCAGACTTTTGCAAGGCAAAGCCTTTAACCCCTGAGCCATCTCCCAAGCTTAGAATTCCAGATTTTGGAAGATAGTGACAGAGGATCCCCATGGCTAGCAGTCTGCTGAGATTAGCTGTTTGGGTGAACTCTGGGTTCATGCAATAAGGTGAAATGGTTGAGGTTGATACACACATGAATACACATCACAAAATCACATATACGTAACCATGAAAAATAAAAAATCTCTATTATCTGTGTTGGCTGGGATGGAAAACAGACACATCTCCTTGAAATTTAGTGATATAATTCCTAGTTCCCTCTCTAAAGCATTGTTTTAGAGTAACAAAATTCAGAATGCAATAAATAGAACCAAAAATGCTGTTTTCTAGATTTCTAGATAATGAGAAATATAGATTTCGCTTTCCTAATCAGGAATTTAAAACTAGTATGTGAATGAAGTCAACAGAATTCCTAGAAAGATTGAATGAATTACTGTTTATAAAACAAAGCTTCAGACAAATAAGAATATTACTATTTGTATTTTACCAACAAGTAAAAGTGAAAATATATTCACATAACCATGTTAGAAACATAAATAACATTATGCATTTTCACGTTGCTGAATGATAAGTAAAAATTATATTAAAAACCCTATTAACTTATTTTGATATTAGGGAGCTCTAAAATTTATTTGAGAGTGCTAAAACTTTAAAAATTTACTGTCAGATTTTCTTTAAGATTTTCAATGAATTCTTGGAGGATATTATAATGCATATAGTGAATTCTAACTTCTTTCCTTCCCATCTGTTCTTATCTTCCTCCTAGACTTTCCAACCTCTCTTCCACCTTACATATCTCATTGATACATTTATCACTTTTTGTTTTGTGACCCGCTGAGTTCATCCAGGGTGGTCTATATGACTATGGATTTAGAATTATACAACTGAACATAATGACTTGCTTTCTCCAGGATTTATGAGAATTATTAATATAGCTAACTTTATCATATAGTGAGCAAACACATGAGAATATTTCATATATCTCTGCATAAATAGCCCCAAATGATAAATATGTATGAACCCTGTAATTACTAAGCACAAGTAATAATGAATTTATATTTTAAAATTTATAATATACAAAGCATACATGTAAACATAATATTTCTTTATAATTTAGAAAGACTAACCCTATTTGCTTTCTTTAATGTAGTGCATTGTCATATGTTTTTCAAAAAGTATATTAGGAAATTTCACATTGTATGCATTGTATGCAGTAAATATAAAATATTATTTCTCAGGACTGGAGTGATGGCTCAGGGTTTAAGACTGTTTCACAAGCAGAAGGACCTAAGTTTGGATTCTGGATCCTAAATAAAAATGCCAGGCAGATGGGGCTGGAGAGGTGGCTCAGGGGTTAAGCCTCTGCCTTGCAGGCAGAAGGTCCTGAGTTTGGATCCTAGACCCCACGTCACTTAAAATGGGAAATACCTCCTGAGAGATATCTGAATAGGAATATTTCAGAAGATTTGCGATTAGCTACTTATATATTTGCAAATCCAAAGGCTGATTTAGATATTCGTGCTCCTTTCCAAAGTGAAAAGAATTAGAAAGGGCTACAGAAGTGCATTTTACTTTCTTTGAACAGAACAGAATAATTGCAATTGATGTCACGGCCGAGATTGTTGAGATTATGATTATAACTCTAACATCAGTGACTCTTAGTAAGGTCCCCACAGACCAAAAAAGGCAGCTCAGAGATATCTTTTCTTAAATCTTTTACATCTTCAGGGATGAACTCTACTGTGTTCATTTTAGGCATGGTGTTATCAGTAAGTCCCCTTTGGTTTTATCACGGCGACCATGTACTGTGCAAGGAACATGATTGTACTACCTCAGCGAGCATCAAACCACAATAGATTGCTGCCCAGAATACTTGCTGCCATCTGGCACACCATTATCTGCAAATGAATCTCTTCTGGATCAACATAAATATCTTCCCACTCGTAGCCAAAGGAAATATTTTCTTTTTCTTTCCAACTGGTGATTTTGCAAATGTGGTCTTAATGATGATTTTCAAACAGGAAACCAAGACATGATAAAAGCTTCAGGAAATATATCTGTCGCTATCTATGCATCCACCTGTCTTCCCATCATCCCAGCTATCCAGCTGTTTATCTATGTAACTATTCACTGGTAATGAAGACTTCATTAACTACGTGCAATACAGTGCTAATGTGTCTGTTTTTCCTTTAGACTACTGGACTAAACATTATACACTCTTTTATTATAGCCCTGGTTCTTCTTCCCTAATAATACCCCTAAAAAATAAAAATCAGAAACCACTGAACAAAGAAACTATAAGAATCTTTGAAATTACTAATCACAACCTCTTTATTTCATTTTATTTCATTTTATTTGTTCTTAGTTTCCGGGGATTTTTTTCTTAACATTTTTGAGACAGAATCTTCTTCTGTAGCTTTTTCTAGTCCTGTACTTGCTAGTCAGATCAAATTTGCAACAATTGTTGTGAGAAAGTTCTCTTTACCCCAAATGTAGAAACTGAGTCTGTTTGGATGTGGAGAATGCAGAGGACTTGTTGGACAAATGAATAAAAACTGTATGCATATGGCTGACTCCAGAAAAGCTCCATGAAGTCTAGTAGTGTTTCCTAAGTTATAGTCTACTTTATGGGGAAACCATCAATCAAAGATAGGAAGAGATTAGGTAAGATAACAGTTTATATTTTCAACTATTTACAAGGAAGGTCAGTGTAGTCGCTGTGATTCCCAGATGTGATATCCCTCTTATCTCAAAGCCGTGGGGAATAATAATCTAGTCTGTTTTGTACCACACAAAGTAATCTCATCCCATAGGTTGAAAGGGAGGGGAAATGGTTCTCCTAGTTTAGCCTTCTGTCTAGCAGTAATTTTAAATCTTTTTCTGCTACACAATCCTCCAGCCTCAGCATCCTGAATGTTGAGCTCACAGATTGGACACATCACTGTAACCTTTAGCTTTACCTTTCTTAGAATGATCTCCAGCTTTTCTCCTGTTTCATCAGTGATAGACTCAGTTGAAATTTGTGTCATATCCTGAAATTGACAGCTTCTTTGATGATTCCATGATGTCTGTATGTATGCCCTGTCTATAAATGGAAATATTATCCTGCCACTTATAAATTATCTCCTCCAAACACCATCTCTAAAGCTTTCTCCAGCATTCACAAACCCTTTTCACTCTTATTTTAAAGCACACTAATATTGTTTCCATGGTATAAAACTACCTCCTCTTCTCCTCTAGATTTCCCCACTTTGTTAGATTTCCCCATTTCTCTTTTTGTTAAATATAATTTAAGCTTCCATTTTACTAAGCACTACTATGTGTCAGATATCACCATTAGAACTTTCTATACTCATTTCTATCCCTATTTGTCCAATTAGAAAGCTGAGGGACTTTGCATCAACAGATGTTAAGTGACTTGTTAAAGGTTTCAAAATTTGAAAAAGTGAACCATGGATTTGAACTTATAGATTGGGAATACCTCTAAAACTTAGAAATGAGGGGATTCTCCAAATTTGGTCAGAGAAGTTAATGTGTGCTGTTGCATTCAATAGTAGTTGTAATGGAGAACTATGTAATAAATTTCTTATAATCTGTCTTCTCAGAATGGAACCTCTATGGAAACAGAGGCAATGCCTGCCATGTTGACCATTACACCTCTGAGTATATGATACTAGTAACCACGTTCATAGCCATTTGTTACAAGGCTACACTTTTCTAGAACAGGGACTCTGAATATATAGCTTTGGTTTTAGCATAATCCTGGCTGGTGGATAGACCTCAAGAGATGCTTTTAACCATTAGCTGGTTAGTGACAGAGATTCACTAAAAGTTTATTCTATAGTATGGTGTCTCCCCTAAGGAAGTGCAAGCATATTCACTTTAATTAAGGAGAAATAAGGACGTGGGTATTGGTTGGGGGCAGAGAAGAGAATCTCTTGAGCTGTTTATCCTTTTCCTCTCCAAATAAGATTCCTGTTTTATATCTGTTATAAAGCGCTATACGTGAAAATCTCAGGGCATGTATGAAAAAATATTGCAAGCTTTTGTCATGCCACCATTCTGTCTGTCTTCTCTATTCCTCCCTTTGTCCCACCCTCCTTCCTTCCCTCTTCCTCCCCTCCCGCCTTCCCCTTTCCCTTTCCTTCTTCCTTTCCCTTCTTCTCTTTTCCTGTAACTCCTATCTTCCTTCATCAGCTACCTTTCTCTCTTCTTTCCCGTCTCTCTCTCTCTCCCTTCCTCTTTCCATCCTTTTCTCCCTCTTTCCTTTACTGTCCTTCATCTTTCCTCCCTCCCGCTCTCCTTCACTGTAGGCTGCAATGCTCATTTCTTTCTGCTCTTTTATCCTCTAGCCTTCATGCTCTATGTTTAGTATTTTGCATCTTCATTCAATGTGAACACTGTGAGAACTGTGCATTTCATGAGGTCATTTTCGTTTATTATCTCTGTAGAGTTTCTCACTCTTTTGAGACAAGGACTTTATAAGCTACGATTGCATTAGTATAGAGATGAAAAGAGGTACTACTTTTGGATTAACAATTTATTCTTTTCCTCCTGCCTCTAATCTGCTTCCTCCCACGCAATTAAGAAATAGCTCAGAGGCATTATTCATCGACCATCCTCGTTGTAGTAGGGAAGAGGAAATAGTAAGAAGTGACTAGCATGCTTCCACAACTCAGCACTTAATGAGTGGTGTAAAAATATTTAATATTTAAAGAGGTTTTAAATTTTTTGTAGAAAAATGCAGAATCTTCTTTTAATGAGCATGCCTATAAAAACAGTACATTGAAAAAATTTCGACATAGTTAAAATTTTTATTTCTCAAAGGAGTTGTTTTATCATTGCAATGCTATTCAAAACACTCCTGGCAAGTCAGCATCTACAGTTAAGTACTATACTCATTTCAGGTAGTACAGAGTGATTATTCTCTGTTTTTAAGTTAGTTCTAAGTTAGGAAAATGTACTGGATAGCTACTACAGATATATAGTCTCAGAAATAACTGCTGAGACAATACCAATTATATTGTATCTTATAATTGAACTCTGTGTGTGTGTGTGTGTGTGTGTGTGTGTGTGTGTGTGTGAAAGAGAGAGAGAGAGAGAGAGAATCCATGAGATCATATGTTCTATCTGTCTTTGCTCCATGGTCATGATGATGTGGATTGCTCTTCTCTGCCAAACATTTCCTGCCACAATGGAGTGAAATCTCTACATCTGAGCAGAAATGTAAACCTTCCCTTCTTTAAGCTGATTAACTCACACATTTGTTATGATGATAGAATAACTGACACAATCTGATTGTTCAGAATTAATCAATGAATATGCAGTATTAAAAGATCGCATGTTGTTTGGGGGCTGGAGAGGTGGCTCAGGGGTTAAGCCTCTGCCTTGCAGGCGGAAGGTCCTGAATTCGGATCCTAGACCCCACGTATAGACGCAGGGAGGAAGCGGGGGCAGCATGCGCTTCTGGTCCTGGTAGGGCGGAGCCTGTGAATCCCGGGGCAGAGTAAACAAGGAAGTGGAGGCGGTCCATGGTGGTTCCCGAATTCGTTTGTGGTTCTACACACACATACACGCACACACACGCATACACGCACACACACGCATATGTGCACAATTGAATAAATAATAAATAAAAAAATTAGAAAAAAGATCACATGTTGTTTGGACATTCTCTTAGACATTTAGATTTAATAGTCTTGTGCTGACATCAGTGATAGACCTGATGAAACCCAGTGGGCCACACATGCGAAAAGACTTGAAAATAACTGAGTTTGGCAGGGGAAAAGAAAAGTTATAATGGGAGGAGGAGAGGGGATGGGATTGGAGATCAAGATGTGAAAATATCGTAAAGTTCATTATATTCATGCACAAGATATTAAATGAATAATAAAAACATATTTTAAAAAGTTATTACTATGGGCAACAGGAGCCCATAAAGAACGTCTTGAATAAGGTAAGAGCATTGTTGCAGTTTGGCTGCATGGTTGCTGATAAATGACCATCAAACAGCTTAAGGGAACAAGGGTTTATTCTCTCTTATGATTCCTGGTTACAGTTCTCAGTCCAGCTTGATGGGAGAGCATATACCAATACCAGGGCCAAGGGAACTGACCACACCATTACTGCATAACGGCTGAGAGATGGACAATCCTTACTTACTAGACCAGCATACTGGCTAAGTGAACAGAAGGATGCCAATTCTCTCAACCAACTCTCAGTATTTTATTCACCTGTTCAGGGCCTAGTCCCACCCACCATAGGCTGGGCTTTCCCCATCAGCTAGACCATCTCCTGCAGGTTTGCTCTGGGCTTAACCCAACCACTAATTCTCCACAAATGTGCCCAGACCTCAAACTCTCAACCATCAAGTTGACACCTGTGCCTAACTATGACAAGCATACAGTAGAAACCTTGGGTACTAAACTGGATGCCTCTATCAGTGGGGTGGCCTGAAGAGAGGCCACTTGGTATGCCACAGAGACCTGAACCCCCACAATGGTAGACAAGCCAGAGGGAACCCTGGGGTCCATTGGAGCACACAGGCAAGAGGGTGGGAGGGATTGAGGAAGGGAAAGGAGGAGATGGGAAGGAGTGGGGATGGAGTGAGTACTCAATTTGCATATAAAAGTAGAAAAGAAAAAAAAAAAGAACATCTTGACACTGGAGCCAAAAGTCAAAATCTAAAACAAAGAAAAAAAGAACAAAAATAAAAGCCTTGCATTTTTAGCATTAAAACCAGAACTATTTTTCTTCCCATGTTATGCTTGCAAATTTAGTGAAGTAGCATAAAATGCATAAGTCTACATAAAACAACACATACATGCAAATCAAATAAACTCCAAGTAGCTTCATTCTACAGCAACTAACCAGAGAAAAGTACCTCCCTGAGGTCGAAATATTTCCTGCGTACTGTTCCCTTTGCCAGCATCATTCTGAAGTGAAGGAATATCATGCTGTCTTTTTTGTTTTTCCAATCCTTGGGAATGAATCCTTAGCTTTCCACATACAAGCAAAAAAGTACTCTATCACTGAGCTGTGTATCCCAAGCTCTTATTTAAAGATTTTTGAAAGAACCAGCTAAATGCGTTCAGCACTTTTTATCTTTGTAGCATTGAGCTGCTTGTGCTTTCCTTTTTAAATTGACGGATGGGAGAAAAATGCTATAGCCCATACTCTGAAGTTCATGATTTTACAGCAACTATGAATTTCCCAGTTATTAAATTTCATTCTGTTCTCTACCTCAGTTTTGAACACATTTTAGTTGTTTCGAAAATTCCGGTAACCAACAGAAATTCCAAGGATCTTTTAAGGCTGCAGCTAGTTTTAAATCACACATCCTTATTAAGTGCACTTCCTTTCCACCTACTTTCTCCTGTATTGGCTCTTTTTTTATTATTCATTATTTATTCAATTGTGCGTGTATGCGTGTGTGCGCGTGTGTGTATGTATGCATGTGTGTGTGAAGAACCACAGACGAATTCGGGAACCACCATGGACCGCCTCCACCTCCTATACTCTGCCTCGGTGTGTATACGTAGGGTCTAGGATCTGAACTCAGGACTTTCTGCCTGGAAGGCAGAGGTTTAACCCCTGAGCCACCTCTCCAGCTCCCCCATATTGGCTCTTTATTGGCTTTGGGTTTAAAAACTTTGCTGTGATATCTGATGAATACTATGAAAACTTTCCCCAAATGCACACGTTATACAAACTCCCATACAATTTAATCTACATAATAATCTTTTCAGGTAGATATTAGTGTTATTGATAACTGTCTCATTAGGAAACTGAAATCCAAAATGGCACTTGACCAAAGTCACACTCCTTAGGCTGTTTTACTCGGGCATTTGTTATAATGGTGGAATAACTAACACAATTTGATTGTCCAGAATTAATCAATGAATATGCAGTATTAAAAAATCACTGCTAGATTCTGTGTTCTTAGCATGTTACTATGATTATATATAAAAACCTGTTTTTGCTTTGTTTTCTCCAAAGAACTTTCTTTTACATTTATTATGGTATATATCTGTTTTTTTAGCCTATGTATGAAAACACTTTTATTTTGTATTTATTTCTAACAATGCATTTTCATTAAGCATAGAATCTAGGCTGGCTTCTCTCCCTTTATACCAAGACCAATTTGTTCCACCATTTTCTCCCTGACATCATTTCTAATGACCAACCCCAAACCTCAAGGTCCACATCTCTCTAAGTGCTTGCAAGATTTTCATGACAGTGTTTCTTTCCAATGTGAAATGATTTTCATTGACTCAGTGTTCTTCATGTTATTGGAACTGAGGTTCATCAAAGGTTTTGGATAGGTGTTGTTTATCAACTTTGTAATCATGTATCAAATATCCTTGCTTCTCTCACTACTCCTTTTTAAATATTGATGGCTCTCTGCTGCTCTTTTCATATTTAAAAATAGCTTTTATTTACTTCAGGTTTAACTTTGGGTGTAGTTTCAATTTCTTTTTTTTTTTTTTGTATTGTATCAGTATTTTTTATAACATTTTTATTATTATTTCCGCTCATACAAACTTAATAGGTAGACCAGTTCCCTCCCCCTCCTCCTCCCCCCGAACCCCCTGCTCCCCCTCCCTCCCTCTCCATCTCCCAGTACCTCCCCCCCCAATTCCCAAAGAGTCCTTTATTGCGTATGCCTAACTCTCCTCTTGGTCCTCCTTTCTGATGACGTAAAAGGACCCAGTGGCATTTCTTTGAACCCTTTCTAGTGTTCCCCTTAAGCATAGGAACACTACTGTGGCCATCAATCCCTTGCCTCCAAGGATCTTGGTGCTTTTAGCCGATGTTAGACTTTGTGAGGTCAATAGTGTGACGGACATGGCGCAGGGCATGCAAAGTCCTATTATGATTGCTTCAGCCCTATCTAGTGTGGAGACTCTTCAAATTATTGCTCCCCCCATCCTTTTGCTCTTACTATCTTACCGCCCCCTCTTCCGCAGATGTCCCTGAGCTTCAGGATGGGGGGAGATTAGGCTGGCTTAGTTCTATGTGGATGATATAGAGTCTCTGAAGTTCTGGATTGTGGTTTGTTGATTTTCTTTTGCAGTTTTGCTGCTCCTGCTATGTCCTTCACTCCATCCTGATGGGCACTGTATGTCACCCCCTGGTCAGAGACAAAAAATTGTTAAACTGGAGTCTTGTTATAATAGCACATCTATCCTTGAATGTGCTATTGTAGTTTCAATTTCTGTATCTCCACATTCATTAATCTTTTCTTCTGAAATCGCTAGTTTGCCACCATTTTTACAAAGTGAAAGTTTGATTTCTGATATAGTAGCTGTTATAGCTAGAAATTTAACTTGGGATCTTTTTTTATTATTTATTATTTATTCAATTGTGCCTGTGCGTGCGTGCGTGCGTGCGTGTGTGTGTGTGTAGAACCACGGACAAATTCGGAAACCACCATGGACACCTCCACCTCCTTCTGCCCCGGGATTCACAGGCTCCGCCCTACCAGGACCAGAAACGCAGGCCGCCCCCGCTTCAGCCTGGCGTCTATACCTGGGGTCTAGAATCCGAACTCAGGACCTTCTACTTGTAAGGCAGAGGCTTAATCCCTGAGCCACCTCTCCAGCCCCGGGATCATTTTTTTTTTTTTCTTGTTGAGGGATTTTTATTTATTTATTTTTTTAACATTTTTTATTATCTCCGCTCATACAAACTTAATAGGTACACCGGTTCCCTCCCTCCCTCTTCCTCCCCCCACCCCTCTGCTCGCCCTCCCCTCATCCCTCCCTCCCTAATCCCCAGTGCCTCCCCTCCCCCAATCCCCGGAAATCCTTTAATGTGCATGCCTGACTGTCCTCTGGGTCCTCCTCTCCGATGACATACAAGGACCCAGTGACATTTCCCTGAACCCTTTCCTGTGTTCCCCTTAAGCATAGGAACACTACTATGGCTGTCAATCCCTTGCCTCCAAGGATCTTGGTGCTTTTAGCAAATGCTAGACTTTGTGGCAGCTCCGGGATCATTTTTAATAGCTTATATCTCCTTAAATTTTGAGCATATGAAATAGAATTATAATTAGTATTTCAATGTACTTAATGTGTAATTTTACTTCCTATGTCAATTCTGGACTGATTTAACTAAATAATAACTTTTTTGTTGAGTCATCTGGCCTTTTCAACATGCCTGATAATCTTCCATAAGAAATCAAGTATGAGAAAATTGGTTTTGGTCGGCAGTGCATAATTTCATTTTAGTATATGTTCTTGATTTTGTTTTTACTTACCTAGAATTGATTGCCATTTTGAATCTGGCAAATCATTAAAAAGTGACTATGAGGTGGATTTGTAATCTGGATCGGTACCTTCCTGGGCACTCAATGCTCTGGGAATAAAGGGATTTTGTAATGTGACTCTACTTCTTAGCCCCATATGAGGAGTGCACTATTGGTAATAATCTTTCTGCATTGATTTTCTTAGCCTTGAGTAATTTTCTGCACCCATGTACTGATCCTTGCCTTGCTGTGTGGTCACAGGGTGGAGTGGAGGTAGAACAGTCTTCTGTAGAAGACCAGGGTCCTTTATGCATTGCTGTCTTTCTTGGTACTTTGTCTTGTAAATTCTGATTTTAATTTTCTAGGATTTTCATCTCTGTCCTGTCTACAAGGTTTCATCTTAGCCCCTTCCCTGCCACAGCCTGAAAGCCCTGTCAAGGCAGTAAATTATAGCTCACTGAATTTATGTTTTGTTTCAGTTATGGTTATTTGCTGTTTTAGTTGTTTCATAGAGAATAAAGTGGAGAGTGTGTCTGAGTACTATTTCTTCTTCTTGGCCGCATATAGATGATATTTATCTATCTTTCTATCTATTTATCATATATATGTTGATATATACACATATGCACTAACGAAGATTATTTATTTTTCATTTTGTACATGTTTATCTGAAACTCCTTATTCTTAATAATTTATATTTGTCTTCGATGGAGTTGTTAGATTCAGTGAATCAATTTAAAACGTTATTCATTTTCCTCATGAATTTTGCATATATTTTTTAAAGCCAGTGGCCACTAATATGATTTTTAAATTAAATTCCTAAGCTTCAGGGTTTTTAATCTGTAAAAGCAAGCTATTGATGAGATCATTGGGTGGAAACTTTATGTTGTTCACATAGAACACAGTGCATGCAAAAGAAACTCAGTGTGTTCCATCGTGTTTCTCCCTCTCTCTATTTCTATTTTTTTCCTATTCATCTTCTCTCCCGTATCTTGCCTTTTAGATTCATCAAAGTGGCTGATTTACTGGAAGAGTTAAGAGGGTAATTGCAAGTCAAGCAGCAGTCACTTCATGAGCTAAGGGGCATGGAGGCAAAGCAAGCCTGTCTGCGTGAGTTGTTTCCACTAACAGCTTAGCTTTTAAACTCCTGGACTTCTTAGACTCAACTTTTCTCCCACTGTCTGGAAACAAAAGAAAGACCCCAGGGAAAGGCCATAAATAGCACTTCAAAGCATCACAGCTCCTTAGAGAGGTGTTTAAGCAGAGCACTAAATCATATCACCAAGGTGAGTCATGACTACCTGGCTCTGTGTCTGCTTAATTTGTTCCTGGAGGAGATTTGTCTTTTCAAAATTTGGAAACCAAAGCTTCATGGATAAGCTTTATTCTTTCACTGACCTCTTTCTCTCTCTCTCTCTCTCTCTCTCTTTCTCTCTCTCTCTCTTTCGCTCTCCTCCCTAGATCTCATTTAAAATTTCTTAAAGCAGATCAAAGAGAGAATGAACACTTCTCTCTTTTTGCAGTGGCTCCTAGCTCACTCCCTGCCATCTGTGTTGTGGTCTCCCCATTGCATTTCGCTGCCAGACTCATCCTCCTTAAGTGAACCTCACTATAGTGGATGGTTCCCCATTGTCTCCTAAATTCAATAGGAAAGTCTCTCTGGCTTTCAAGCCTCTCCACAGGGCCTCTAGAAGATGTCATCTGTATTAATGTCCCAGCAGTATACTTCCTGTGCCCTGCATTTCAACTATAAGGACTATTCACTAGGGGCTGCTGCAAGAGGTTGCACAGTACTGCTCTAAAGCACAGGGAAAGCAGCACTAAACTTCCTCCTGTACTCCTGCCTAGTTCACTTTTGCAGTTGCATCTGCCCAAAATGCTTTAGTCTGCTTGTCCACAAATGCAGCAATTTGGAAAAGGGTCTGTTCACTCAATATTCTACAAAACATGCCTTTCCATTCCTGTTTTTACTTATGGTTTTCTATACTTTTCTGATTTTGTTCACCTTTATTTTTATTTTTATTTTTTTTAGTTGAGGTTGCAAGTTTTATTTTCATAAATTGGATGAAATTTCTCAGGAACATTCAATAAACTTTCCTTTTCTTTTTTAAAATTTTATTATTATTATTATTATTTATTCAACTGTGCACATGTGCGTACGTATGTGTGAGCGCGCGTGTGTGTGTCTGTGTGTGTGTGTGTGTGTGTGTAGAACCACGGACGAATTCGGGAACCACCATGGACGCTTCCACCACCTTCTGCCCAGGGATTCACAGGTTCCGCCCTACCAGGATCAGAAGCGGGGGCCGCCCCCGCTTCAGCCTGACGTCTATACGTGGGATCTGGGATCGAACTCAGGACCTTCTGCCTGCAAGGCAGAGGCTTAACCCCTGAGCCACCTCTCCAGCCCACACTTTCCTTTTCTTATTTATTTATTTATTTATTTATTTATTTATTTATTTATTTATTTATTTTTATTTCAGCTCATACAAACTTATTAGGTACACCAGTTCCCTCCCTCCCTCCTCCTCCCCCCGTACTCCTGCTCACCCTCCCCACCCCTCTCCCTCCCCATCCCCCAGTGCCTCCCGCCCCAATTCCCAGAGAGTCCTTTCTTGTGCATGTCTGATTTTCCTCTGGGCCCTCCTCTCCGATGACGTACAAGGACCCAGTGGCCTTTCCCTGAACCCTTTCCCGTGTTCCCCTTAGGTATAGGAACACTGCTGTGGCTGCCAATCCTTTGCCTCCAAGGATCTTGGTGCCTTTAGCAGATGCTAGACTTTGTGAGGTCAACAGTGTGTTGGACAATGCGCAGGGCATGCAAAGTCCAATTATGATTGCTTCAGCCCTAACTAGTATAGAGTATCTTACATATCATTGCTCCTCCCATCCTTTTGCTCTTACACTCTTACCACCCCCTCTTCCGCAAATTTCCCTGAGCTTCAAGATGGGGAGAGACTAAGCTGGCCTAGTTCTAGATGGTTGATATAGAGTTTCTGAAGTTCTGGATTGTGGTTTGTTGATTTTCTTTTGCAGTTTTGCTGCTCCTGCAATGCCCTTCACTCCATCCTGGTGGGCATTATATGTTACCCCCTGGCCAGAGACAAAAAGCTGTTAGAGTCTTGTGATAAAAGCACATTCAAAGGTAGATGTAATAAAAGTGGGAAACCATAGTAAGGGAGGGGTCTATCACCCGTTTGCAAAATGTTCACTCTACTGATACCATCAAAGCCTTAGCCATGTACTCATAAAACCTATATGCATTTCGCCATCTTTTAGATGTTGGTCCTTCTCCTTAAGTACCTATTCTATTAGTTCCTGTTTTGATACTTAGTTTTCTTTTATACATTAGTAAACATACTTGGTTTTTTTTCTTGATTTCTCTTAAATACTTTTATTTCTCACCTTCTCACCCTTTGTCTTTTGCAGTGCCTGTCCTTTCCCTAGTTGACCTCATTTCCTACCATATCTTTGACATTTAAACAAACAATCCTGACATCTTCTTTGCTTTCTATACATGTGTTCCCAGTTGCCTGCTTGGACTTCTCACAAACTTCCTAAGTCAATGCAGAGAAATATAACCAAGTATGTTCCTTCAAAAACATCTTATCTGCCCATATTTCTATTTCGGTGTCTGGAGCACTGTTCATCAGATTTCCAAGTTACTAAATGCCAGGCTGTGCTGCCCATTCTTCCATTCCAGAGGCATTTTAGTGTTGGGATATTTCTTCACATTCTTCCTTTTCCTATCTGAACTGTTATAGCTTTAATTCTTCCATTCATCTTATAGGTGGATGACTATACCATTCTGCATTCTTTGTAGATATTTTGATCCATTCTCCACATTGCTTTACTGAACATCTTTTTGGCACATTAACTTACATATCATCATCCCATATCATCATTCCATATCTCACAGTTTGATTCAGAAAGCAAAACACATATCTTTGGGCTAAGATCTTCCTGTACGTTTGTTGTCTCCTATGAAGTGCACAGCAATCCTAATCTGAAGAGAATATTATGCTAAAGATTAAGACATGTAGCCTTAGAAAGGACAAATAATTTTCTCACAGCAGTTGCAGTACCTCCAGGACAGGTTACTATTGCTACAAACCCTTTTTATCTTTCTTTTAAATCTTACTGTCCTCAGAGAACTGAAATTGAATCCTAAGATTCCAGGTTACAAATTGCTTGCCAAGTCACTTAACTATAATAACAATAATGACAATATAAAAATCACAGACATTTTTCCTCAAGGAAAAATGAAATGTGTATGAAGGGCTTGCGATCATAAGTGTCTCCCAGGCGCCAGTGATTACCACAGCCTTTCAGGCCTGATGAAATCTATTTTCCAAAGGTTTCTTGATTGCTGAGTTGAATTAATTCTTAGCTCCTTGGTGCATTTTCCACATTGGGCACATACCTCAGTGCATCGTCTTTATTCTTAACATTTTCCTCTACTGAACTGTGAATCTTTTGAGGCCAAGGTTGTTATCACAATCTTTGCTTGATACTCAATACTTATCAAATCACCAGACAGAGGAGATTAAACATTATCTGCCCCCAAGAAGCAAAAATAAAACCCTCAGTTAAAACCAGTGCACTAGTACAAAAGGTATTCAAAGCCAGAAAGATAACCTGCTTACCTTCAAAAGCAGTAAGAACAGATATGGAACTCTAGAAAGACTGGGAAAATAAACAGATAAACGTTTGGTTTCATAATTCAAATACAAAGAATGTGAGTTTTTGCTTTTGCAAAAGTCTTTAAGCAGTGCTATTGAACTTTCAGCATCATTTATTGAAAATAATTAAAGAGTAGACTCATCTTTATCCTAACAATATGTGCTGTTGTTTCCCAGATTTGTAAAAGTTCGTGAATGAAATTTACACCATGGTTTGAATGTGAATTGCTCTCCACAGGATCGTGTGTTTGATTTTTTAGCTGGTGAAAATACTTGAGAAGGTTGTGGTACCTTTAAAATGCAGTACCTTGCTGGAGGAAGGCAAGTTATAGAGGGCAGGCCTCGAGGTTTGGTAGCCTGGCGGGCTTCCTCTCAGCTTGCTCTTGCTCTCTCTGCCATTGGATGGCTGTAGTCACTTGAACCAACCTTGTTCCTCATCCATCTGGGATGATATCTGCTAATAGATTTCCCCCATAATGGACTATATTTCCTCAGAAAGTGTGAGCCAAATAAATACCCATTTCCCTCTGTCTTCATGAGTGTGAGTGTTGTCTCACAGTGAAAGGAATGCAACTTCAATGACCTGAAAATACAGGACATTAAAATACTTTTCTGAAATCCCTGGAATTAGATATTTTGGCTAATGAAATTCATTTTCTTGACTGTGAAGTAGAAATAAAGAGCATATTTTGAAAATAATAAACAAGGAGTAGTTACTAGTAATGCTGTGAAATTTGTTGAAATATTCTAGTATAGCAGATACTACCAGTCCAATAGTTTAAAAATAAATTTAAAACTACCAGTCAAATAGTTTATATAGTAAAATGTACATGTCTCATGTATGGCACGCTCACATACAAGTGCTGAATGACACTTGAAATGAGTCAGTGGTTGCGCTGAAAATATGTGTCTGTGGAGCTGATTTTATTACTCGTGAATGAAGAAGTCAAGCTATCCCTATTTGCGGATGACATGATCTTATACGTGAGTGATGCCAAAAACTCCACCAGGAAGCTCCTGGAACTAATACAGAAGTTAAGCAGGGTGGCAGGATACAAAATAAATGTACAAAAATCATTGGCCTTCCTATATGCCCAGAATGAAAGAAGTGAAAAAGCCCTGAGAGAAACAATCCCATTTGCTATAGCCCCTAAAAAATGAAATACCTTGGTATAAACCTAACCAAGGAAGTAAGAGACCTTTACAATGAAAACTTTAAAATCCTAAAGAAAGAAATTGCAGAAGACACCAGAAGGTGGAAAAACCTCCCACGTTCCTGGATTGGCAGAGTCAACGTGGCGAAAATGACCATCCTACCAAAGGCAATATACAAATTCAATGCTATACCAATTAAAATCCCAAATGAGTTCCAAATGGTCTAGTGTCACTGCTGCTACATTGACTTAAAAGACTGTAAATGATACTGTGAGCTAAAACATAGAGAACTGGTTAAAACCAAAAGGAGTATATGGAAAAAATGATACTCATAAGGCAAATGTTGCTGGTGGGCGAATTCCTTTAGGTTTCTGAAGTTGATAAATAATTTTAAAAAGTGCAGAGAAAATTAGGCATTTTTATTTGAAAGTGTACAAATCTTGGTGCGTGTATGTTCACATGTGTGCAGGAGAGAGAGTGAGAGTGAGAGTGAGCAAGTGAGTGAGCGAGAGAGAGAGAGAGAGAGAGAGAGAAAGAGAGACAGAGATTGAGTCTGCATGCATGTGGAAGCCAGAGGACAACTTTGGCTGGTATCCCTATTATTCCATCCACCTTGTTTTTTTTCAGACAGGGTCTGTCACTGGCCTGGAACTGGCCAGTCTTAGGCTAAGCAGGCTGGTTAGAAGCTCCAGGGATTCTGGTGTCTCTGACTTCTCAGCAATGGGATTACAAATGAGCACACCTTTGTTTTTTTTTTAATTTTTTTTTATTATTATTTATTCAATTGTGCATGTGTGCGTATGTATGTGCACGCGCGCATGTGTGTGTCGCACCATGGACGAATTCGGGAACCACCGTGGACCGCCTCCACCTCCTTTTTGTTTACTTTGCCCCGGGATTCACAGGCTCCGCCCTACCAGGGCCAGAAGCGCAGGCCGCCCCCACTTCCGCCTGGCGTCTATATGTGGGATCTGGGATCCGAACTCAGGATCTTCCGCCTGCAAGACGGAGGCTTAACCCCTGAGCCACCTCTCCAGCCCCACCTTTGTTTTTTTCATGTAAGCTCTGGGGCACAAAATCAGGTGCACGGCAAGCACTTTACCAACTAAGCTACAATTGTGCAAATGTTAGGGATATAGTTAAATTTATTATTAAGCAAACACACCAGAGTAAGTATCCAATGAAGATATTAAACTTGCCAGACTTTAAAAAAAAATCCTTGTGCATTTTTTTACAGTCTTACTCAAAGAAGTTCAGCCTACAAACAACCACTATTCAGACTTGAATGGCCAGATTAGATTTTCCTCCTGTATACTGTATGAAAGCAAATCCAATATTTTTAATATTTTAATGTTTTTTTTTGTGTGTGTGTGTGTGATATATGCATGTGTTTTCATGTTCTCATGTGTTTGGATGCATATGGGTAGATTGATATATGTGCATGTGAAAGACAGAAATTAATATCAGGTATCTCTGTCCATCACTTTCCATGTTTAGATTGAGGCCGTTTTTTTTTTTTTATTATTTTTACTTGGATTCAAAGGTCACCAATTAAGCTAGTCCAGCTAGCCAACTCACACTGGGGGTTACCTGTCTCTATCTTCTAAGTGCTGGATCAAAGATTGACTGACATTCCCACCTGGCATAAACAAGAACACTCAGAATTCAAATGCCAAACCTTTGTTTGCACAGCAAGCACTTTACCCAGAATAATCTCCTCAACTCTCAGCATATGATTTTGTGTTTAGTTTGTCATTGTTAGATACAGTTATCAACTTGATGTTTGAAGATTTGAACTCTGGGCACATTAGTAGAGAATTAGCAGTTAAGTCCAGAATGAACCAGCAAGAGATTGTTTAGTTGATGAGGAAGGTGCAGCCCATGGTACACCACAGTAAGAAATTTTGTCTTTGTTTACCTCTTAAGTTATAGGAAGGATACTTGAAATTAAAAAAAAAAACAGCTAAGGGGAAGTTAAAGAGGGTAATAGGGGAGAAGGAAGAGGAAAAAATCACTTTTCTCTTCTATACAGAACTAGGTTTGACATATGTGAAATCAGAGCAGAGACTATATAGGCGAACAAGGAAACCAGTGGTGGAGATAGGAAAATCAGTCATGGAAAGTACGCCGGCAACCCTCAAATAGTCTGTGCTAGAACTTTGACACACATTCCTTTGACAGTGAGATTAGGTGATATATGGAAACTATTGAAATCAGTGGTTTCCAGCCATTTCCATATCATGACAAAAAGGACCCAAGCATTTCTGTTACACAGCGGCTATTAGTAGCTGGCTGTGGCTTGGTTAACTTTACCCCCTTTTGGGTATGGTGGGAAAAAAACCTGCATCTACCCTCCACGAAACTGTTCAGAGTGTGCTATACTGCTATGGCAAAGGAATTGGAAGAACATTGCTGAAAATTCATATCCAAGTGTAAGATTTCATGATCCTCCAAAATAAAATGGAAAGATTTAAGAGAGCTTTTTGTTTCTCTGGGGAAAAAGGGAAGGAGGGATTCAATATTAGAAAATAAATGTCAGGAAAGAATTTCTCTCGCTTTTTTTAAAAAATCAATACTACTCTGACTCTCAAATTTGGCCTTCCATAAAGTATCTTAGTATCCAGATTATTTTCATTGTGTATTCATCTCCCAGATTAAACTATGATTCCGTGGTAAGATAATTGAATTTTCAAACTTGTATTAAAAAGCAATGAGAAACAAATTGGAATATTTTGTCTGGCGTGACACAGTTGGGGCTTCTGTAGATGAAAACATAGTGCACACAGTGACAGAATAGCAAATGATAATGTCCTCCCCAGAGGAAACATACAGAGTCACTTGATCTTGGCTTCTGTCCACATTTACTTTTCCCAGTAGGCTCTGAATTTTTAGCTGTTTAGATCTAAATTTTATTTCAGCTTTAAGGGGTAAAGCTATTTATGTCATATTGAAAATGTCAAGAAAGTAACCAATTAGTTGCTACAACTCAGGGGACTTTCAATATGCATTTAAGCATGAGTTCTAATTCCATCCCCTGAGGAAGGTTTCTTGAACACAAGTCTTTTCAGCTTTTCAAAAACACCGCCTCTTGGGTCTCAACTTTTTGAGAAATCTTTTAGTTATGGGAGAGATGTATGATCTTGCCATCAAGACAAATACCCCTCTTATATCCAATGTATTTTCTCTAGATTCTCACTGCTGAAGACATTTTACATAATCTAATGAAAATTATCCACAATTTGCTAGCAATGTTATATTTGCAGAATATGTTCTGTCTTTTGTGGGGTCACAGATGCTGTAATTTTGCTGTCTATTGAGTTAATATTCACTGACTTGTTGACGTGAAACATTTATTCAGAATGTACTCTGTGCACAACACGGAACAGTATGTTGAGAAGGCATGATGAATAAGAAATAATCTTTGTCCTGAGAGCATTGATGGTGTAGGAAAAGACAGACAGTCGCTGTGGATTTCACGAGATGAAACAGAAACCCTGATCCTTTGTACTGGGATCCTGCACAGAGTGAAAAAGGACCATGTTAGATGGACAGATGATCTTAAGAATCCATACCAGCACTGATCACCAAGATAAGTCTCGGATGTGCTGTATGATAAATAAAATTTAATTTAACAGCTTGGCTTATTCTGAGTATCAAAATATCCAGGGGACTCTGGCTCCTTCTTTCTACATCGTTCCCTATTGCTTGTCTTCCCATCCCATCAAGAATTACCAAGTGCCTTGAGCTGATCCACTTAGAACCCAAGGACAAAATTATACCAGCAGTAACAGGAATGTGGCACTTCCTGATAAAATGTTGGTCAGAGAGGTCTTAAAGGCCTCCAAACATTATAGGCTTTTGTCATTGCTGTTGGTCACTCTCCAAAAACCGTCAGTAAGTCCCTAGTACTAAAGATGCAAGCACAAATAGATCACAGAACATGGGCAAAATATATCAACCAGAACTAGGTCTGTGGACTTTCTCCTTGCTGGATAGTTTACATAGTACCAAGGAATACTGAAGAAGCTGCTGGGAGAGAGAAATAATCACAAGCCCCACATGATATCTGTCAGTTGCGATCTAGATCACCATGGCAACAGGTGACCACCAGTGTAATAGTAGCATGAGTATCAATATCAAGGAGACAACCAACAGCTTTCTGATTGGATTCAAGACCTGCTTGTCAGAGTTGTAACATTCCTGTTACTGTAAACTAG
This sequence comes from Typhlomys cinereus, assembly GCA_023101885.1. Taxonomy (NCBI): domain Eukaryota; kingdom Metazoa; phylum Chordata; class Mammalia; order Rodentia; family Platacanthomyidae; genus Typhlomys; species Typhlomys cinereus. The sequence continues at coordinate 484,214 of JALPQD010000679.1, forward strand.
AGCAAGACTCTATTAAATAAAGGGGAGAAGGAAAAAAATCAATAGGAAAGACAGATAATAAACCTATAGGTAGGCAGACAGTACATCAAAGTGCTCTGTTGGTAGCTGTTATTATACCCATAGAATGGGCACTTACAGTGGAAACCTTTGGGTCTAAAGCTGGATGAGTGAAGGGAAATGCACATATCAACGGGTGGCCTGAAGAGAGAGGTAATTTCATATACCACAGAGGTGTGAGCACCCTTAGGGACAGACAGGTCAGAGTGAATCCTGGAGTCCATAGAAGCACACAGGAAGTAAGATGAGAGGGAGTGGGAGGGAATGATGAAGGGAAGGGAGGGGATGAAGAGAAAGGGGACAGGGAGGAAATCTGGGATGAATACACAATATGCTTGTAAAAGTACGTCATCGGAGAGGAGGGCCCAGAGGAAAATCAGACATGCACAAGAAAGGACTCTCTGGGAATTGGGGTGGGAGGCACTGGGGGATGGGGAGAGAGAGGAGTGGGGAGGGGGAGCAGGGAGTACGGGGGGAGGAGGAGGAAGGGAGGGAACTGGTGTACCTAATAAGTTTGTATGAGCTGAAATAAAAAAAAAAAAGAAAGAAAAAAAAAGTAGAAAAAATCCCTCTGTTTTAAGAAAACCCATGTAATGTGCCCAGCTTTTGTTTTAAACTGACATATGAAAATTGTGCATATAAGTTAATTTAAAATTTGTATAGAATAAGTAAAAAGAGGAAATCAGGGAATATTATCTGATATCAAAATATTCTCCAAAGCTATGGCAAAGCTTGTTATTGGCATGAAATAGACACATTTAACCAAGACAAAAATATGTAGCATCTAGATGGCACACATGAAGACTTCTGATCTTTGACACTGGTGCTAAGAACTAGTGGGTGAAGGACAATTCTTTACTAACTGACACTGGGAAAATTAGATATCCACACCCAGAAGATTCAGACTTGACCCCTATCTTTGATTATATATAAAAATTAAGTCAAAAGCTGGAAATGGTGGTATGTACCTATAATTTTACCACCCAAGACACTGAAGCAGGAAGATTATTGCAAGTTTAAGACAAGACTGGGCTACATAGTAAAACTTTATCTTAAAAATCAGCTGGCCCCCAATTAATTCTAAAATACTTTATTTCTTAATAATGGGCTGTTTTTTGAGATCTTGGTTCAGTGTTCTGTCTCTAAACAGAACACTGTCCTGCTTTTGTCAGTCCATTTTGAAGGGACTTGAAACCATTTTTCTGATGTTCAGACATTCTGCCCATTGTTTTGAGACTTCTAGAGCCTGTCATACATTTGGTGAGTTTTAAGTGCTCAATTTTTTGTTATTACTTATATGTATATGTACATCTTTTATGTGTGAGTAGTGCTTCTAGTACAGGAGGTCAGAGGACAAATTTTGGGAGTCATTTCTACATTTTGTGAATTTTAGGTGTCCAGATAACATTATGTGTGTGTGTGCGCGCACATGCATGTATGTGTGCATGTGTGAGTGTGTTTGTGTGTGTGTGTGGTGTATGTGGCACACACGTGTGTGTGAGTTCAGACAAGTGCATGCAATGGTGCTCATCTTGAACAGAGAACAACTTTTGGGATTCATTTCTCTCATTCCACCTACTTGAGACAGGGTCAGTTAGCCCATGAACTTCCCATGAGTCTCCCATGTCTAACTCCCATTTTATTGCAGGAATGGTAGTAATTCAGGCATGAGTCATTGCATTCTTCTTGCCATGGGTTCTGGGGACTAAACCTAAGTTATCAGGTTTGTCCAGCTGGCACTTTTACCTCCTGAACCATCTCACTGACTTTGCTGAATGTTTTGAATGAAGAAACTTCTCTCCAAAGTCTGATGCATACTATCAGTGCTCCAGGAAAAATTTCCCTAAGGACAGCTTAGGCCCTGAATTCCTTTTTTTATTCTTTCTTCTTTTTTTCCACACACTTTATCTTGGTTTCTCTTAATCTCTCTACCATTTAAGTTGCTCATTAGTAGTATTAACATTTTTCTGTACCATATTGGATAAAGTATTCTGAAGATTTTTTATCCTAAATTTTCACTGTATTTGAGCATTTTTATTTGTAATATTTGGGGGTGGATATCTTTTAAAAGTTCCAGAAAGTTCAACAATAATCAAATAACTCCTGTATAACTATTACCAGATTCACCATTTGTTTGTATTTTGTCCCATTTGCTCTTCATTGTCTTCATCTTCATTCATTGCCCCTCTGTGTTTCTATCTCTGTTTCTTCTTCCTTCCCTCCTTTCATCTCTCTCTTACCATGCACTGAGTAGAGATGAATAAACTTTCTCATCTAAGTTATTTCTGTGTGTGTGTGTGTGTGTGTGTGTGTGTGTGTGTGTGTGTGTGTGTGTAGATGTACCAGAGTACGGGATGCACTTGAGTGTGTGTGTGCCTGTGGAAACACGAGCACAAGGATCATTATTGATTGCTCTGCGTACTTATTGCTTTACTCTCGAGTTTGCCAGGCTCTGCTTTGCAGGTCCTGAATTGCAGGCCACCACCCTATGCACCAGGCATTTTTACATGGGATTTGGGAATTTGAACTCAGGTACTTTTGCCTGCAAGACAAAGGATTTAAACTTAGTCATCTCATATACCAAATACAATGTTATTGTAATGGTTACTCTTAACTATTGCTGTGAGAGAACATCCAAAGTTAAATAACTGAAGGGAGAAAGGGAGATTTATTTGGCTTATGGTTCCAGAGGAGAGAAAAGACTTTTATAATGTTAGTGACATGGCTGGTGGCTGAAGCTATAGGCAGGCTAAGTCACAGCAGACATATACATGGCTGGAGTATTCATGGAGCCTGCCTTTCTCTCTCTCTCTCTCTCTCTCTCTCTCTCTCTCTCTCTCTTCTTCTTCTTTTATCTGGTCCACTACTGGGAGGTTCTGAGGGGATCTAGGGCTGATCTTTGTATTATCCAGATAATCTCTTCAGGTGGTCTCAGCCGATCTTGACAGATGTGGTCTCAGCTGATCTTAGTTAATGCCAGGTGTGTCAAGTGGACATTCAGGATTAATTATCACAGTTGTCGTTATTTTTCTCTTGTCCAATTTTTTCCACAGGTGGCATCTGGAAGCGAGACTTTGTGCATGTTTGTGCCATGTTTAAAAGGAAGAAGGAATCTGGGTCACCTGTTCTTATTATAAAGTTCTTTCCCAGCTAGTCCATAATATCATTGACCTAGGCTTTATCTTTCCTCAACTTCTATGAGGGAGCGTGCTTCAAGTGCTATAAGAAATTATTTATAAAGGCAGAAACAACGTTTCTACAGCATCATCACCCTTATTTTAACATGGTCATACTGGTGTTTTTTTTTTTTTTAAATAAACTTGTTTCTGTAGTATTTTATTTATCTTCGACTTCCCAAAATTTCTACCAGCTTATTCTAGTAAGTTGCTTGAAGGAAATTATACTATTATTTTAAGTTAGTCTTTTGCTTTTTAATTGGTATACTTAATTTCTGGGTTATTTATGTGTTCTTCCTTATTTTTCCCAAGGTTTGGTGGACATTTGGAATTTTAGGCTTAATTATTGCTTTCTTTTCAACTTGAAATGCCTGCTCTAGACTGATATTTGGAATCTTTCTCCCTACCTGGAAGCTTTGCTAAATTTAGAAAGTGAAGCTCAGCTGGCAAAGCACATCACTAGAGATGAGACATTGAAGGCTATTCACATTCTTACTATCTGTTTCTTGGCCCACAATAGCATGAGAAAACCTCCATCACACAGAAGCGGGTGGGGCAGGCAGTAAATGGTCATGAAGTTGCTGAAAAATTTTTATAAGCAAAGAAAACAAGTCTTTGCTTTAAAGACCTGAAGGAAAAGCATGGCTCTCAAATATGTTTTTCAAAGAGAAACTTTTGAGAGATGTTCAGGAGTGTGTGGGCCTGCCCTATACCTTTGCCATCCCACTGAAAGGGACTAAGTCCAATAAGTCGTTTTTTAGGTACTTAGTTGCAATTATGAAAGTGTAACCAACACAAAAGTGTTCAAACTCAGAAACATCTGCTTTTTGTTTTACATTTTTTATTTTTCATTTTGTATTTTTCTTCCTACAAATCTTTATGTTTGTCTTAGCACTCCATGTGCATCCTAGTCGCTATGTGACTTCCATGGGCTCATTTTTTTATTATTTCCGCTCATACAAACTTAACAGGTACACCGGTCCCCTCCCTCCCTCCACCTCCCCCCCACCCCCTTCTTCCTTCCCTCCCTCTCCCTCCCAATCCCTCAGTGCCTCCCCCCACCAATCCCCAGAGCATCCTTTAATATGCATACTAAACTCTCCTCTGGGTCCTCCTCTCCGATGAGGTGCAAGGACCCAGGGGCATCCATGGGGTCATTTTTAATACTGTTTATGAAAAAGTTTCCTAATTTTTCTCTACTATGCCCACCTGATGATTTGTGCTTTTGCTTTCTTAGTTTTTTAAGTTGGTTTTAATTAGGCACCATGGCCGAGTTCTTTTGCGGCATGTTTTTAAGTTTGGTCAGATCCTTTCGTATTCCTACCACTAGCGCAAGTTATTTCATTATGTTATTGATAAACCCTGTTTTCTCCAGCATTTTCCAATTTTTTTTATCTCCTCCAACAAGTATTGTCAGTGCTCTACCTTTCTTCTAAGCTTTCCATGCAAATACAATTTTTCCTTGATCATAAGTATCTTTTCAGAAATTTCACGACACTTGAGCCTTCTATCATGCTCAAATAGAACTATTCATTTTACAGTAGATAGGGAGATGGATATGGTGTCTTTGGCTTCTTTGAGCATCCGTTTGGTGTCCTGGAATGTAAGCCCTAAAAGGCACTTTAGTTTCTTAGCTCTGCGTTCTGTTTTCTAAGCACCACAGCCATTCATATACTAGGGTTTCCTGGAGGACTTGTCTTGGCTGCAGATGTGGATAGTTTTGCTTTGACACTTCAGCAATGTTCCACTGACAATTCTTTTTTTTAATAAAATTATTAAATTTACATTTTTTACATACATGCTCCTTGTCGCCCTCATTCCCCCTCTCTCCCTTCCCTCCTGCTTTCATCCTTTCCCACTCTCCTTCCCCTCATTACATGGGTCCAGTCTACTCCTTCCTTCTGTCCTTTGGCTCTATGGGTTCTGGGGTTCCCTTTGTATCATCTGTTCTTGTGGGGGTTTAGGTTTCTGTGGCAGGCCAAGAACCCCTTCCTTGGGTGGACTAACTCCGTCTGATCCCTCACCCCTAGTCCGAAACTATTTCTCCTGAGATCCACGCCAGTCCATGGAAGCATGTTGACATGTCCACCACTGTGCAGGTATGATGAGGTCAAGTCCCATTGCTGTGAATTCCTCAAAGTTCCTTGAGCATCTGGATGGGAGGGATTTGGGCAGCCTGGTTCCAGGTGAACATTGTAGTGTTGCTGTAGTGTATTCAGGTCATTTGTTGTTGTCTATTTCTATTCTTGCACTGCACAAGGCTGCATTCTATCCAGGTGTTGAGATCCTCACCTTTCCAACAATACAGAAACTGTTAAAGAGAGACCTTTATATAAGAGAAGATGTGCATGAGAGGAAAGATCAGACATAGGCCATAGTAGTAAGTGGAGTCAACCTCCAGGACATCATCTGGCTGTCAACTAGTCACTGATACCCCGCATGATGGAAACACATTCAGTACTACCAATCAAAACACCACTTGTCTAGTTCCTGACTGAGGAGGGAATGCTTCAAGTTTTTCCCCATTTAGGATGATTCTTGCCATAGGCTTGTTGTAAATAGCCTTTATTATATTGACGTATATGTTCCTTCCATTCCAATTGACTCCAGGAATTTGATCATAAAGGGATGTTGGATCTTGTCTAAAGCTTTATCTGCATATATCTAGAGTACTATGTGATTTTGTTCCTTGGATCTGCTTATATGATGGATTACATTTATTGATTTGTGTATGTCGAACCAACCTTGTGTGGTTGGAATAAACCCTAGTTGATCATAGTGAATAATTTTTTGATATGTTTTTGAATCTGGCTTGTTAACATTTTGTTGAGGATCTTTGGATCTGTGTTCTTCAAAGAAATTGTCCTATAGTTTCTTTTACTTTCATTTTTATTTGGTTTTGGGATTAATTAGCTTCATAGAAAGAATTTGGAGATGTTCTTTCTTTGCTAATTTATGGAATAGCTTAAGGAGAAGTTGTTTTAGTTGTTTAAATGGTTAGTAAAATTCTGCACATAATCCATCTGGTACTGGAGTTTTTTTGGTGGGGAGGTTTGTAATTACTTCTTTAATTTTATCACTTGCTTTAGGATTGTTTGAATAATTCAAATGAAATTCCTTGGTGTCCATTGTAATGACTCCATTTTCTTCTCTAATTTTATTAATTTGAGTTTTTTCTCTTTTGACTTTGGTTAATTTGGCTAAGGGTTTCTCAATCGTGTTGATTTCTTCAAAGAACCAGTTCTGTGTTTGATTGATTCTTTGCGTCATTTTCCTTATTTTAATTTTGGATATTTTGCCCATGATTTTACTGATTACTGCTCATCTGCTGCTTTTGGGTTTGGATTGTTCTTTTCTCTTTAAAGCTTTAAGTTGCCTTTTTATGTTGTTTATTTGTGATATCTCCTTTTTTGATATAGCCATTGAGTGCTATAAACTTTCCTCTTAGGATTGCCTTCATCCTGTCTCAAAGATTTTGATATATTATGTTTTCATTATTATTTATTTCTAGGAATTTTTTCCCAATAATTTATTTATTTTTTCCACTCATACAAACTTAATAGGCACCCCGGTCCCCTCCCTCCCTCACTTCACCCCTCCCCAGATTCCCCCTGCTTCCTCCCCCGTTCTCTCCCTCTCCCCTCCCTCCCTCTCTCCCCTGCCCCTCATCCCTGGAGGATGCTTTAATGTGTATGTCAAACTTTCCTCTGGATCCTCCTCTTTGATGAATATTTCTAGGAATTTTTGAATTTCCCCTTGATTTCTTCCTGAAACCATTCCTCATTCACTATCATGGAATTTAATTTCCAAGGATTTGTGTTTTTTTGTCATTTGCTTTGTTGTGGATGACTAGCTTTATTCTACGGTGTTCAGATAGGGTACAAGATATTATTTCAACGTTCCTGTATATATGGAAGTTTGCTTTGTGTCCAACATGTGATCTATTTTGGAAAAGGTTCCATGGGATGCTGAAAAGAATGTGTATTCCTTATTGTTTGGATGGAAGGTTCAGTAGAGGTCTGTTAGGTCCATTTGGATTATGGTTTGATTAAGCTCCAGTGTAGCTCTGTTCACTTTTTGGCTTGTTGACCTATCTAATGGTAAGAGTGGGGTATTAAAGTTCCCTAACATTATCATGTTTTGGTTGATTTGTCATTTTAAATGTAACATGTGCCTAATGAAATGGCTGAGTCTATATTAGTTGTGTATATGTTCAGTATTGTAAAGTCTTCCTGATAAATTGCTTCCTTGAATAATATGTAGTATCCTTCCATGTTTCTTATGATTTCCTTTGGTTTAAAGTCTATTTTGTTATATATCAGTATTGCTACTCCTGTTTGTTTCCTTTTCCCATTAGCTTGCAATACTTTTGACCAGCCTTTTGCTCTGAGAATGTGTTTATCTTTCATGGTGAGATGTGTTTCCTGAAGGCAGCAGATTCCTGGGTTATGATATTTGATACATGTTTGTAGTCTATGTCTTTGATTGGAGAATTAATTCCATTAATGCTTAGGGTTATAATTGAGAAATGCTTGTTGGTTACTGTCATTTTTTGTGTTTTGTGTTTTATATATCTATTTCTTTGCTTAGAAGTTGCATTAATATAGTATTTCCCCCTCTTGGATATTTTTGTCCTTTTATTCAAGTTTGAGTGTCACGTCTAGCATCTTTTCTAGGACTGGTTTGGGGTTCATGTAAGCCTTTGGCTTGTCCTTATGGTGGAAGTTTTTTCTTTCATTCTCAATCATGAATGATATTTTTGATGGTTATATCAGTCTGGGTTGGCATTTGTGTTCATTCATGAATTGAAATATATCTTTCCAAGCTCTTCTGGCTTTTACTGTTTCCATTAAAAATTCAGCTGTTATTTTAATAGGCTTCACTTTAAATGTGACTTGGCTTTTTTCTCTTGATACTCTAGGCGTGTTGTCTTTGTCATGTTTTCTGTATTGTTTTGACTATATTTTGTGATAGCAGGTTTCTATTTTGGTTGTATCTGATTGGCGAGTAATATGCCTCTCATACTTGAATGGAGATTTATTTACTTAGATGGAAAATTTTCTTTAGTGATAATGTGAAAAATCTCTTCTGGAGTGACTTTAATTTTTTCTTCTGGTATTCTATGAATGTGCAGTTTGGCTACTTCAGGGAATCCATAGTGCTTGAATATTCCTTTCCAGTATTTTTTTTTTTTTTGGCTTTTTCAATCTTTTAAATTGAACAAATTTGTTCTGCCATCTTGTCTTCTAGTTCTGACATTCTATTTTCTGTTTGCTTGGTTCTTTTGATAAGACTTTTCGGTTGAATTTTGGATTATGGTTACCTTATTTTTATTTCAAGCTAAATCTCTGTATGAGATTTTTTCAACTGCTGTATGCCTGGTTTTGTTTCTTCAATTGCCTTTTTCACTTCTTCTAGGTGCTGGTTGTATGCCTGTTCATTTAACTCCTCTCAGATTTACTCCTTCATTATTTTGATCATGGTAAAGATCATGCTTTGAAAATCTTTGTATTGGTTATTGAATTATTGATTTATATCTGAGGGAGTTATTCTCAGGGATCCATCATTATGGAGACAACATTTTTGGTGGGATATTTGTTATTGTGGTTTTTGTTGTTTCTTGTGGATTTACAGTGTGATCTGGTCCTTTTGTGTTTGATTTCTGGAATCTTTTTTTGGTGTGTATTTATGACTTTTACGAGTCACACAGAATTGCGACACGTGGACTGCTGTTGCTACTATTTACTTAAGTGTTTATGTTCTTTATCTAAGGGTTCCTTAGATAGGGTTCCTTGAACAAAACAAAACAAAATGTGTGAAAGCCCTACTCTGGTTGTGGCGTGACAGAGTTTAGATCTTGATTTGCCTGAGATTGGATGCCAAGAGTTGTTATGTATGGTTTGGTTTAAAAATTAGATCAGCTTTATATTATGGAATAGGTAAATTTAGTAGCCAAGAATTAGGTTCTATGGCTATAGAACCTAATTAGATTCTATGGCTTACAGGTTTGTGAGGGTGAATGTTTAATGCTGTAAGGGGTCGGTGTGTGGGATTTTGGGTGTCCTGTATAGAGGTCTGAAGCAAAAGTGACTGTCAACTGAGAAGAAAAGTCAAAAGCATTATTTATCTTAGGGTTGGATGTGAGATTCCCTTCGGTTTGATGGAAGGGGAGGTTGTTGGTTAAATCTGCCATGCTCCGCTAAAGCCTATTGATGACCCATAGCCTAGAGGAATGGTTAAGGAACCACCATTGGCACAATCACTACCTGTCCCCAGGAGAGAGAAAATAAGCCAAAACCTACTATTGTTCCAGAGCTTAAGGGAGTGGATGAGGACCAGCCATGGCCCAATGCCCTGCACAGGCCAGGATCCCAAAAGACTCCACTGACAATTCTGAAGAAGTGGAGAACACAGAAGACTTCACCAGTGCTTCATTTTGTACTTATCACATGCATCCTTACTGTATACAGCTCTTATGCATGCAGCATAATAACCACACAGATCCAATTACTCTCTGCTGCAGTATGTATGAAGACTTTTACCTTCTGTAAAACAGGTAAAAGATCTAATGGACTATCTGAGAGGAGAATAAGGTCCAAGTTGAAAATAAAGTAAAGGCTTTTCTTGACTAGTATAATCCTGGCATAGAAAAAAATAGTAGTCTATTTATTAATATAGTTAGTAAAAATATCCCCTTGGGAAGGACATTTATATTCTTTTTTTAACATTTTTAAACATTTTTTATTATTATTTCTGCTCATACAAACTTACTAGGTACACCGGTTCCCTCCCTCCCTCCTCCTCCCCCCCGACCCCCCTGCTCCCCCTCCCCTCACCCCTCCCTCCCCATCCCCCAGTGCCTCCCCCCCAATCCCCAGATAATCCTTTAATGTGCATGCCAGGCTCTCCTCTGGGCCCTCCTCTCCGAGAACATCTATATTCTTAAACAATTTTTATTTATTTTTTCGTGTGTGTGTGTGTGTGTGTGTGTGTGTGTGTGTGTGTGTGTGTATGTGTGGGCACTGTGAGTCCTGTGGAGGCCCTTGGATGACTTTGCAAATCATCCTGGATTGCTTCTGCCTCCTTTTTGTTTTGCTATGGGATTTCCCAGGATTGTATCTTCCAAAGCCAGAAGTGCAGGTTGCCGCCATTTCTGCCTAGTGCTTTTATGTGGGATCCAGGATTGAACTAAGATCCTTCTGCTTGGGAGGCAGTGTCTCTTTATACCCAAGACATTCACATTCTGATAAGGTTAAGGAATATATTCCAGGTTCTTGATTCCTAATCCTTGGCCACTGAATATGTTTATAACAGTACAGTTGAAAAAGCATGTGGCAATTCCAAAGCTTTGACTTTTAACACTAAATAGTTCTTGTCTTTTTATGTATTTTTAATGGATTGTTTGTGTAACATTTCCATCTGATGAACTTGGAAAATTGTTAGTTTGTTTATTCGCTCATCCCATTACTACATATATTTATACCACCTATTTCTTGAAAGATATGAAACCCAATTCATGAAAGAAATGTTTAGAAAATTATTGAATATTTGTTGTTAACAAATCTATTGTTTGGTAAATCTACCTAATCATCTAACTATATATCTACACACACGCACACACACACACACCCACACACACACATACACACACACACACACACACACACACAAGCATGCACACATAATTTATTATCAGCCAATTTATCATTGGCTCAGGGGAAGTACATGGTCAGAAGATAAAAAAAACCAACCATGGCATCACATCCTATCCTGTCATAGGATTTACCAGATATTTAGTATTGCTTTAAGTGTGGGCAATGGAAGCTGAGTTTGCCATGTTGGGATGAAATCGGGCTTGCTAAGCTGTGGGCTTCACCCGTTGACTGAATAAAATCAAAGAAGGTCATTAATCATGTACTTGACTTCATTTAGAGATATATTTTAGGAATTCAGTGAACTAGGCAATGTGGCTGTAGAGTTGACCACAGACAATGATACTGGTTTGGGAACTAGCCTGCTAACTTAGTTTCTAAAAGCCTGCATTTAGTCAGTCTTGGCACAGACATGAGATACCAGGGATGGTGAAGTCTGAAAATTACTTGACTAGTAGAACAAAAAGATGTGGATTTGTTGGTGAACAGTTCTCCAAGTGAAGGCAACGAGAATACAACTGAGCATCATTGTACCTAAGTAACTTATCACTGCATGAAGACATAAGGAATCAGCAGCAAGTATCAAGGGTTTGGCTTAGTGACATTTTAAGCCTGAGGCATCTGAGGAATAATCAGAAAGAGGAGATCAACATTTATTAGTTATCCATTGATCAGTTGCATTTGACAGATAATGCTTCTTCCTGCTATTTAATATGTAAAGTTCAGTAAATTTCATTGTTGATAAAGAATTCTCACAATAGTTGCAGTGAGATATGAATCCAGTTCTGTCTATCTCAATAATTTACAAACTTTTAGTGAGGATATACTGAAGGGCAAAAACCCAAAGTGCAAAGACTCAAAAGGTATAGTATCAGTATTCATGTGCTTTAAGGTGTGTGACTGAGAGCAAGATTTTCATCATTCTGTGCTTTAGTCATATCTTTTTTGAATGAAAGAAACTGTGATATTTACTTTGTAAGGCTGGATTTTTCTCAGTTTCAAATGATGTACATTTGTTATGATATACTATGCATAAATGCCACTTAAAAACAGTTTCTCATGTATGTTAGTCAAGGTTAAGTGTCTGGTTATAGTATTAGTCCTATGACTTAGACATGTAACATAAAACTTTCTTCTCTAGAGTTGAAGATATTGGTGTAGGGGCCAAGAGGAAAACCTAAAGATCTAACATTTAGAGTTAAGTTATATTCAGAATCATTGAACTTGAAGGTTTTAGCTTTTACTATATTTTATTTTATTTTTAATATATGAAAATCTTTCTGAAAGAAGATTTGGTTTTGTAAAATAAATCTTATATTAATACCATAATAAGGATTCTTCCAAAATATGTACTTTCAAAATCTTCACCTGTACCTTTCTTTTAATATGCTAAAACTCCTTTGTTGTCTCTGATAAATTAAATTTATCTGGGCTTTCTAGAAATGCTTTGGGAACTGTAGTGAGGAAGGAAAGAAAGCAATTTTCATATGTAAGTGTAAAGCCCAAAACAATTTTTTCAGAGTAATATAATAACTGATGCACACAAAACCTTATGGAATCAAGCTCCAATTCTTGTGCAGTACTTCAGAAGAATATTAAGTCAAAAAGTGTATGTTGTGGTTTTAATGAGAACTAACTCTCATATGCCATGTGTTTAAACACTTGGTCCCTAGCTAGGATGATGCGTGGAAAGATTATGGAACTTTTAAAGGTGAAGACTTGCTGGAGGAAACACATCACAGGGGACAGACCTCAGGGTTTGATAGCTTGATCCCACTTCTAGTTCTCTTTCCTTTCTTCCTGCATGTGGATGTATTAGTCAGGGTTCTCTGAAGAAGCAGAATCTATAGAATGTAATATATATATAAACAAGTTTATTAAAAAATAACTCACAATAAAAATAGTGTCCTTCAAGGTAGCTGCCTGCAGCAGCCTCTTTCCTGGCTGGAATGTTCCACAAAGCCAAAAGATCTGAGAATCAAGCCGTTGCTCCTCTGGAGGGTTGAAAACCCTGGGTTCAGATGTCAGTGAAGAACAGCTGGGCTCCGATGTCGGCGATGAACAGCGAACAGCAGCAAGGCCTAGAGACCAGGCTCCAAAGGCAGCAGGAACAGCAACAACGTGATGGAAAAGGTGAAGCTCCAAGTCAGCCAAGGGCAGAGGCAGCAGCCTGCAGCAACCAAGAAGGCCACAACGCTCTAAGGCAAACAACGTGCACGCAGAGTGGACTGTACAAGTCGACACCGGATAAGGGAAGAGCAAGTCCCTCCTCCTTGCACCTTCTATTATCCCGTCCACCACTGGAAAGTACCACCCACTATGGGCTGGGTGCTCCACAGCAATCAATACCTGCAGACTTATTCCTGGGCCATTCCAACTATTAACCTTCCACAGCTGCCCTGAAACAGTCTGCAATTGTCAAATTGACATCAAAATGTAACCCTAACAGTGGATATGACTCAGTTGCCTGTCTCAGCTGACAGCCTCCCTGTCTGCTGTCATGTCTTTCCCACAACAATGGACTCTACCCCTCTTGAACTATAATCCCAGATAAAACCCGTATCTCTTAAGATGCCTTTGTTAGACTATTTTATCACAGCAGCGTATGATTGAAGCCTGGGGCTGCTTTCTAAATCTTCTGTGGAGATTGGAGTGGATGAACTTCTTAATACCTTAGGAATAATCAGTTTCTAGCTATGTCATTATTGTGCCAATCCTACAGAGTGTTCATGTGTTGTGTTCAAACTGAGCCATCAAATATCTCTGTTCCTCCTTTTAAGTTCCAGACAACTGGTTAAGAGTTCACATGCAAGGTTCAGTAATGAATAGTTGTCTACCTTGAGCAACTTAGAGTCATATGAGAAAGACCAAAATGAAATGAGTTTTTTAAGGCATAATGGAATAGGGAGTACTGATGGGAAAAGGACTTTTTTGAAGAAAGGATGCTTTAGTGGATTGTTTGAACGTCTGCAGGGCTAATCAGTGGGAACAGAGGAGACAAAAGCGGAGATGTACTGGTAAGGTGAGGACCCACATGAGTCATGCCATGCAAGTGAGTTTTAGACAATTTCTCACTGTTGTGACCAAATACCTATCACGTTAAGGAGGAAGCTTTCTTTTATTATTTCAGCATCAAAGACACAGCGACAAGCATGTGAAGTGGTTGGTCAGTCAACGTTAGCTTCATATTCCATTGCTGAATTGAATATCTGACCTCAATGACTCTGGTGAATAAGGGATTTTATTACAATTCCAATTCCAGGCTGCAGTTCATCATGGCATGGTTACCAGCAGAAACTGAAGGAAGTGGCCAAATCATATAACATTATAACATTATAAACATTAGCTAAGAGGCATAGCAAGTGTTAGTTACCTTGCTATAATTTCCCAGTATTCCACATGATTATAGTGGTAACTTAGGTTAGCAAAACCAGAACAAGGTCTATCTGAAGGAGTCAATGAAGTACCACAGAAACAAGTACAGTACTCAGAATAACCCGAACAGCAAAGAAAATGGTATTTTCTTTCAGTATAATTCGGGTCTTTTCACATCAATAATGCAATCAAGACAACATCCTATGAACTTTCCCAGAAATCCTACTTATGTGGATAATTCTTCATAGGCATAACTGCAGGCCCACTTCAATGCTTAAGGTAACTGACACAATTACATTGCACCTGCAGTCAGGAAGCATGCAGCAGACAGGATGAAGAACATGTCTGGAAAAACCTCAGGGCTATCCTCATTGACTAGCTTCTTCCAGGGTCGCTCCACATCCTAAAGGTGTCGCAGCCTTCCAGAACAGCACCTCTCCTTAACAAGTAAGCAAGGTTTGGGGTACATTTGGGGTACATATGTGACCCCCCACAACCTCGCAAAAGCCACAGACTCAGGTTTTCAGTTGCAGAGAAATGAAGGGCAAGAACTGGTTGCTTTCTGGGTCAGAGTGAGGGTCTTGATCACACCGGTGCTGGGGAAGATGGAAGTAACACACATGGTCCAACGTTAGAACTATTTATTCATTCCACAAGGCTGATGTCCTCAGCTAGATATGAAGCACAAAAGATAAAAGAGGAAAGTGACAAAGGGGGCCATGATTATCTCCATAAACTCTTTAAGAAAACATCTCCTTAGATAAAACTTCATGCAAGTGAGCAATCAACATGTAAACTCTTAGTGTATGTAGTATTGCTATAATCAATGATAAGCATCGTTCCAAAGTTCCTATTCTGTTTATAAGAAGTCTTGTCAGTCTGAAGACTTAGATACTGAAGGAAATTTCTGTGTTTGGGCTAAAACTGTTCCTTTTTACCTGCCAGCAGTTACCATATATTTCACTGCTTAAGATAATAACTTCCCCAGTGGGCTCTCAAATCTATCAGAGAAAGCAGCCAAGAGTAATGAGAGACTACTTATCCCTTAGCTTATATCTGGCCTTTAGAGTAGCATACGTAAGATGATGCATAATGTGAAATATATTTAAATGACACCCACCACAAGGTGTCTTAACTAACAAAAACATGTAAGAGGATGAAGGAAACAATTATGCAATTAATCCTATAAACTACTAACTATATCTCCCTATAAGAAGGGCCACTGACATAAGAACAGTAGCAATCCTGACAAGGAGCAGAGTTTGTCTTCTTCAGAAAAATGGATCTAAATGAAAATAGCAGATGCAATTTCTCCTGCAAATGGATTAGTTGATTTCTAAAATCCTCAAGATGAAATTTCAGCATAGGGTTTGCAGAGGTGTTTTGACTGTACCTCACAGAAAATTCAGGAAGCTGCTTATTCATGCATAACTCAGAATAAAGTAAGATGCAGCTGTAGTGCTGTCCTTAAACTCTTGCACGGTCTGTCTGCCTCCCCTCCTGGAGAAATGGAAAGTACATTCTCTAAATCCTGACTAATCTGTTAATCTGAGCTATCCTGGAAGGGCACTCCCCAGACAAGGCAATATACTGGTTGTATATTGAAAGGATACTTTGTTGGGACTTTATTTACATTTGTTTACTTGACTTTCCTCTTAAGAAGTCATTAGATGTCCTTTAATAATGATGCATAAAGAAAAGAAAAGAGCAGTTCCCATCATATATATTGCATACATTTCCAATAGCTTATTTTCAACAGGATGCCAGTGTCCACATTCTATTAAAGAACAGAGATTGAAATTGTAAACTGAAAGATGTCTGGTAATAGGTTTGCTCATAATTTGTGGGTGTGACTTGGTTATATATATATATATATATATCCATTACAGAATGGAATACATTCTTATTCTTGACAACATCAGAACAAACTTGTTTATTTAGAATCTTATTTGCCTGCCATACTTTTGATTTGATTGAATAGTCAAATTATTATAAAAATTGAGCTTGTAATTGAAAAAAGAACATAAACAACCATGTAAAATAAAGCTGAAACCTCCTAAGTCATGGCTTCTCAGCCAAATGATGCTTAACAATACAGAGCCTGAATTCACAGTCCTTTTGTATGTTTTGGAAGGAAGGGACTGCAGCTAATACATCTACAAAGGAGAAACCATTATTCTTAAATGTCATCTATTTGCTGGACCTGCACTGGGTAAGGAAGGATTCAGACTTGATTCATTCAATTACCGTTCCCGACAGTGTTCTTCCCAGCATAGTGCTTTCTTGGCTGCTCAAGAAAACTGAAGTAAAATAGGGTTGCATGGAAGGCAGAACTCATAAAAGAAGCAATAGGTTATGGGCTTTGAAAAACATAGACAGTCCATTTTATACTTCATGTTGCTCGAATGAATTGAAATATAACACCTTCTTTAACCTCAGGAAGTAATCATAAATTTCACATCAAATACAAAACATGAATCTAAAGATTATCTTCTGTGAATTCCTAAAGCAGCTCTCTAGTTGTATGGTAAAATAATATATCCTATATCATCCACTATGGACTAAACATATTAAAACTAGTAGAATTAACAAATCTGTTTTCCATCATGATTATATTCATTTTTCTCTTTATATCAATATTTTTGGCAATGAGGGTTGAAATAAGGACTGTGCATGTTGAAATAAGGACTGTGCATGTTCAACAAATGCTTTAAGGTAAATCACGCATTTGAAGGATACCTCATTCATCAAAATTATTTTATCATACTACAAATAATTTACTATTATCAGCAAATATTACCTAAGAGAATCCGAATTGCTCTTTTTTTGTAATAACTCACACATTGCATGGCTCTTGTCACTTTAAGTTTTAGTTTAATTTTAATTACAAAATCATTACATATACTAGCAAATCACAAGTAATTTATATATATGTTGTGAAGGTCATATCATACTCATTAAAATGCCTATTACTGAAAATGTTTATCCAAGTTTTTATTTTAAAGACACATACTACTATTATATCTACTTCAAGTGTGCAGTACAATACTAAATATACTCACCACTTATGCAATAGGTCACTTGAATTTATTCCTCCTATGTCACTGGAATTTTATGTACTTTGGAAAGCATCTCTTTATTGACAAGTATAATTCAGTATATACAATGTGGTCTCAATAAATTTTCATTGTACTGGACAAATTTGAACGTTCCATATTTCAGATATCAAACTGTATTTTCAGATTAAATTTACCATTACACCAAGATTTTATTTAATGTTATGCATGAAATTAAAAAGTTATTAGGAAATTATTAACTATGGAATCATTTAGGTCACAAGGACAAATAATTGTTTGGCACGTTTTTCCCTATTGTCTTGAAATACTTAGTTTAAAAGACCTAGTTTATCTATACACCTAGAACTATAAGTAAAATACTTGTCTCTAACTGCAGTTCACTTGTGGCACAGTATTGTAGCAGTTGGATATGATGATTCTGGAATTATTGTACAAGCATCTTACTTTCAAGACAGTATCAATGAAAACCATGTTTGGAAAAATCAATCGCTTTGTAATGAAAGACTGTTTCCTGTGAGGCATGATACCACTATCATCTGTTCACTGTGCCTTAAATTTCATAACTGAAGAAATAGCTTATTATACAGAAGGACATTTCCTTAGCAATATACAAGAATTCTACTTCCTTTCAGAGTGAGTTTTTTTTAAATAATAAATACACCTACAGCATGATATAATTTAAATTTGTTTTCTTCCCCCACTGTGATTTTATTATTACCATAGTACAGTGACAAAAACACTGTATTTAGCTTCTGAAGTATACAGAATTTAAATTTGTTCTTTGACATATTATCCACCTTCTAATGAATTATAAAAATAATACATTTGCTAGAGCACAACACTATTTTTAAAATCAGAGATTTAATGAAAGTACTGAGAAATCATGTACGGACTATCATTTATCGAATTTATTCTTTCTCCTTTATGTCCATCTAGCAAGGAGTTCTCTGGGGCTACATTCACACTGAGAAAGATAGATGCATGACCTGTGGTAGTTACAACATAATGTTCTCATTAAAGGTGCCCATTTAATAGCCCCAGTGAAGCACATTGCAGTTGGAGGAGCTGCCGGTTTGCGTTGTGACTCCAAGTTCACAAACAATACTGCTCCCTTGGTATAATCTCCCATCATTTCCCATGATACTGTGGGGACTTGGGTTTGCAGGACAGAAACAGACTATCTGAGGAAGGACTTTAAAGCAGCACAGCACTCAGAGTAACCCTTCCTCTGAAGATGGGTGACTTGCTTCAGCCCTGAAAGATCACTGACCTTAATTAACACCTGATGGAATGTGTCAGGTAACAGTTTCAAGCGCTGATTAATGTAGTTTTCTAAAGGCTTCTGACACTCATAGAATAAACAAAGCCTTTTATCAATAACAATAATGGCACTATGTTGTTAATTTTAGAAGATAAGCATGATTTCCATTATGTGAGCCTTATGGTTGTTTTTTAAAATGTGTTACATAGAATTGATGTCCACCAGGATTCTGAATTCGGTGACTGTTTTGTTATTGTTTATTTGGATATTTCATCAGAAAATTTTTTTTATTATGCTCCACTACACTATGATTCTCCAGAATTTATTGCAACATAAATCTTTTTATTTTTCATTCTAACTTTAAAAGCTCCAAGCATCCTTCTACTTACTGGACTTGCTGCTGATTTGAGCAACAGGAGCCCTTTGCACATAGCACATTTTCTTGGCTGTGGATTTCTGAGGTTTGGAAGTAAGGAACTCATTATTCTACATATCTACAAAAACAAACTTGGTGCATATGTGGCTTAGCGTGGCAAATCCCAATGTTAGCAACAGATTTTTCCAGAATGAATAATGATCTTGAGATGAACTACATGTTGTAAAATATTGCCACAAAACTGTTTTCATAATCCTTAGACATTTGGCCAAGTGTTCCATGTGAAACTTATAAAGGGACCTCATTATGTTGGGACAATGATGCTCTTTTAGTTACTCAAAGAAACAATAAATATTGCCAAGGATTAAGGACTGAGATGACCACAGGACAATGCCAGCCACACTGAGGTCTTCCTGCAGGGACAGTGACTTTCGACTCAGGCTATAACATTTCAGAGAACCTCCCAACTCAGTATAATTACCTTTTAGCCAAAAAAATCAATTTTTTCTGGTATGTTTATTTTATATTTAACACTTCCTTAACATTTTAAATAAGTTTAGACCCAAAAGTTTATAAAACGAAAGACTTTGCAACATTATAGAAATTTCTGGAAAAGTTCATTTGCTGTATCTTCAGTAAGAAGAGGCTTACTCTGCCAGACTGGTTGTGAGGCTTCTTCTATCCCGGTTCTTATGGACCCTGCTTCCTTCTGTCCCAACTTGGAGCTTCTTTTTTTTTAAGTGACTTAATTTTTACTTAGTGATACAATAGTGGCTCTCATTATGGTGCTAGAATACATATTTACAATTGAGTATTGATTACATTAGTCTCCAGATTAATCTCTTTTGGTCCTCTTCCCTCTTTTTTACTTCCTCACCAACAAAGGGTCCCCCTTGTGATATCCTGTTCATATACATATATGCATATATTTAAATATGTATCTTTATCTTTCCCATTTATTAAGCTCTCTTCCTACTCCTAGAATCCTTTCTTCTCCCCCACATAGAACCATATATGTATGTATATATATATACATATATGCTGTTAAGTATACATAATATATTAATATATTTTTATATACCTCAATGATATTTATGCATGTACACATTCATAGTATACATGTATATGTGTGTGTGTGTGTGTGTGTGTGTGTGTGTGTATGTGTATTTTTTCCTTATATGAGCAGCGACTTGGAGCTTCTTCTTAGTCCTTACTAATGGTTACATTTTTAAGGTAAGCATGGTGATACTAGAGAGCTAAAGGCCCTGCCCAGTGCTGCAATCACCACACGGTGTCTGCCAAAGTCTTCCCTGCTTTTCTGTCAGAAGGCAACCAAGAGAGGAGGCTGACAGCTGGCTTCAAATGACAGGGTGGACCTTATAGTCAAACTACTCTCAGGCAACATTAGATGAGGACACCAGTGAAGCCGTAAGGTGTCTCAGATGCATCCTGGGAATCATGGAAGTTGCTTCTCCAGGCTAACTAAAGTGGACAAGGTAAATCGGGGAATGCAAAGCTTACTTTCATTAGAGAAAAATATAGCTACATTTCTGAATAGTCCCCTCCATCTCTCTGATAGTCACTTGTCCAATTCAAGAACTCAGAGCCCTGTGTATCTGTAACTGGCACAGTTCAGTGTGATTTGCAGAAAACAGGTTCTGAACACAGGGATTACAGTGCTAAGATTCAAATAATGTGGTGAGGGAAGCTAGGATAGCGACCATCCAATAGATCCATCAGGTAAATGCCCTTCAGCTCCTTGTAAATTTCTCTTCAACTAAGTGCTCATGCAGATGTTGAGGCACAGAGGACATGACTTTTAAAAATCTAAATCTCTTCATTTGTAGCTAGGTAAGACCGGGAATAATTTCTTTCCTCAGTTCCTTCTTTTGTAAAAATGAGGACACTAAGGTTTATTTCACGGCCTCAAAAGATCAACATATGGGAAAAGCTTGATATAAAGAAAACACTAAAAAAAAGGCCTGATTCTCACAAGTGTTCTAGAAGAATGAGAGACACTATTTTGTTTTCTCTATACAAAGGCACATCATCCCAAGTTTCCACTGTAAGACTGACCTCTCCTAATCCTTAAAGTTTTATATTTGACACACCATTTTACTATCCTTGAGTATATGCTTTTTCAATGAGGTTTTCTACATAGGAGATAACCTTGACTTGATCAGCGTGTTGGAGAAAGTCAAAGACTACTTAAATTGATCTGCAGCTTCCTTGATTAAACTTGTAATTTTGTCAGTGTGGTGGAGCTATAAACTTTAGACTCACTGGTCATGAATTACACAGAAAATCACATTTCCCTACCCCTTCAAGAATCAATGAGACTCACTAAGTAGAAAATGATGGGATTTTTCTGTTTTTCATTGAAATTTGGCCACGTATTTGTATCTTTTCAATAAGTTGTCATCTTTAATGATAGGTTTGCTCATTTATTTTTAATAATTGTTAGCTCTCAGGTTTTGATGTTACAGGCTGGAGCTAACAGAGCTACCTTCACTTATTTCCTGTAAACTCTGGTCCTCATAAAAGTTCTGGAAAGAGATATAAAGGCAGGATTACCTTTTGCTGAAAACAAGGACGATAAAACACTTGGGATTTCAAATTGCATTTAGACCTCCATGCCACAACGTGAAGGCATCAGAATAGATTATTCTTGTGACACATTGTATTTTGTTTCCAGTTAAAAATGTCTCCTCTTTGCCCCCAGTTCGCTGTAGCTAACACCAACTCTGTCCATAAGCCGAGGCGAACTTCCCACTCAGGGTCAGATGCCTATGGAGTGTTTCAGCAGAGATAGAGCCTGAATTAGAGTTGCAGCTGACCTGCACCCTGTTCTTGCTGTGAATGAGAATTAGAAAATTGTTTTCACCTGTCTCACTGATTCCCTCATTATGGTTTCTTCTCTGCTGCAGTTTTTCATAAATCATTACCAAGTAAGTATTTTAAATAAGTTTGGACAAGATACATTTTGAGAACGGTGGGAGTCCAGCTCTGTGTGAAGTGTCATCTAAGCACTTTGCCACTGAACTGTTAGGCTAGCCTGAGCTATGCAACATATACATGATAACCAATGAACATATCAGATGCGCTCCAGTCCAACTGTTGACACTCAGGACTATGGAAAGCAGTCTTTATGGGGGTCTCTCAATAATGCTTACTTCCTGTGCCCTTTACCTAATGTGATTTCTCTCTTCATGTAACTTGTGTCTGACTAATGCCACACCCATATGGGTCGGATGCCATTTCTGTCATGAGACATCTAAAGACTGCGATTTGTGTTTTGACAGCAGCCTCTCTGTGTTGCTTGTCACATGGGAAAGAATTGAGGAAAGCCCCTAGATGATAGTCACAGCATACTTTTGGCTGTCAGGAGGCCAGAAATGAAAGGTTGTCAACAACCTTGTGGTCTTAGAAGGAACATCTTCCTCTTCAGGCTTTCAGATGATAAGGCAGCTTTCACGTGACTATAACCATGTCAGAGGGAGTCCAAGTAAAGCTGTAGGTGGAATTCTGACTCATGGAAGGTACAACATGCTATGTGCCTGGTGTTTTAATACTTTGCATTAATACATTCCTCAATAGTAGAAAACTTAAGTAACACTGATTATTCATTCAACACAGTATTTATGCTGGTAACAACATGGGCCTCAAGGATATAAATTTGGATCAACAGGCAAAATTACTTTCATCTTGAAGATTATAAATGCTAGGAAGACGTGTCATTGAGCTAGACATCTCAATAAAGTGTGGAAAAAGATTACAATTAAGAATCATAGGCTTCTATGAGTCTCTATGGTAGAAAAATCTGTTAGTATTTGGAGTATTTCTCTAAGTGTTATCTTCCATTTGAAGCTTAACGAATGAGAAATTTGTGAGATACAAAAGAAGGGAGAATAATCTAAAAAAGAAGGGATTTGATGAGGTAGGAACGAGGAGAGTTTTAAGAAAGAAATTCACTGTATTTGGGCCCAAGAAATAAACCTTCAGATAAATAAAACTCCAGAAGGAATGGGCTACCAATCAACTCCCACTTACAAGGGAAGACTATGGAAACACTTTCAGAATAGTTTGTATGGTAGAGTTCAAACAGAGAAATAGTGGGGCTTTGCTATAAGAAATGGGCCTGATACAAATGTGTACAAGTGCAAAAGTCTGCAAGGGAATTCAGGAATCCAGGCATACACAGCCACCAGACAGACTCAGGACTTTGTAGACTCTTCTATAATGGGAGCTTTTTTTCTGTGTTGCTGTTTTCTCTTGGGGCTGTAGGGTCTAATGATGGCACAGTTGGCAGGTCAGCCGTTAATAAAGTGAGTTGGACTTATTTCTGATCTCTTTCATGTTTCCTTTCATCTACAGTCTTCGTCATCAATGCAATTTCTTTATTGTGTTTAATGCCTAGAGTTTAATGTTAAACTCTATAAAGAGAGGTATATTTTGATTATTTGTACTTTCCAAGTGGCTTATTCTGAGTCTAAACAATGTTGAGCTCATGAAAGTAACAACTATAGGTAATGTGTATTGTAAGGTATATGTGGAAAGTTTTGTTGTTAGTTTTTTATTAAATTCATTCATTGGGGGTTGATTTTGTTTATAGTGACAAAATAAAAGTTCATCTCAAATTACAAATTAAAATCATAAATGTTTATATACAAGAGGTAAAGCACTTTATTTTAACTCCTTACTTTTTGCTATAGAGATGAATATTACCTTGTCAAAAACTACTTTTTTATTTTGCAAATTAAGGTGGTAATGAATATATTAGAATGTGGTAAAACTGTATTTCTAAGTCACATGGGAAAATAGATACTTTTCATTTTCTCTAATATTTACTTTCAGTTCATATCTGATCAGTTTATTTTGGCTAATTCAGTTTCCATATTACAATTTCTCCCTGTGGCTCTGTCTCTCTCTCTCTCTCTCTCTCTCTCTCTCTCTCTCTATTGTGGACCACTCCAATCGTGGTCATTGTCCTAATCTTTAATATTTTTAAAGCTTTTATACTTGTTTTTCACATTCAGATTTAGACAAGGAAGTAGACACTTTCTTCTCCCATTACAGACCATGTCTTGTTATGATAGACTTGATTTCAACAACTGGTTCTCCTGAGATAGTCATTTTGAAAGTCCTTGAAGTATTTGCCACCTTATTTCTCATTATTAGTACTCACCATTTATATTAATCAAGGTTCTTAGAGGAACAGAACCAACAGAATGGATACTGTGTGTGTGTGTATGTGTGTATGTTTGTGGGTGTGTGTGAATGAATTTATTAGATTAGCTTACAAAATAAAATCAAAGTAGTCCAATAGTTGCTTGTAACTGCTTGGTTATTCAGTTGAGTATCTCAGAAGACCAGAGGATTCCTTGACAGTGTCAAACCTTAGTCACACTGTAATGAAGATGATAGGATGTGCCATCAGCAAAAGAAACAGTAGTACCTCAGCAGCAACTTTGGAGAAATGTGGCAGCAAATCAGTAGTGGGATCAACACAGCAAGTGCACACTGGGCAATAGAGGGCAAGTATCTTCCCCTTGCACTTCCTTTTATCCATTCTGCTACTAGAAAGCCCTACCCACTAAGGGTTGGGTCTTACATATCAATTAAACAATCACCTGCAGGCTTGTTAAAAGCCTAGCTCTAACTATCAGTTCTTCACAGCTGTGCCCCAAATTCAGCCTGCAACGGTCAAGCTGACACTTGAATCTATCACATCAATGTTTTGGCCGCAGAAATCTTCTATATATTAATGTCGTAGAGATAAGGCTGGAATCAGGTATGGCAGTTTGTTCCTTGCCCCCCCCCTGGGGAATCCAGTGGAAAGGTCCTTTTGGATATGAATTTGCTTTCATGTACACCCAATGATTTCCCTGGGATGTGCTTGTGGGATTTTCCTGGAAATGAGTGCAGGCACCGTGGAATGGGACTGGAAATGATGTGAAGAATATGATTTCTTCTTATACTTTATTTCTTGTTTTCCTTACTATTTCTCCTTTACCTCTTGCCTCTAAACAACTTTATCTGTTACTGTAAAACCAGAGAACTGAATGGTCCATAGAGAATGAAGCTTTGACATGAGATGGGGTTTGTGTTAAATTCCAGCTATGAAATAGGCCATGGTCTCAGGTATTCTGCTTGGTTTTGGTCACCTGAAATTTTCTCATTTTTAATGAGGATAAATTCAGTTTAAGTTAGTGTGTGTATGTGTGTGTGTACGTGTGTGTGTGCTACCTCTGTGACACTGTATGTGCTTAAGAATTTGCTTCTATTAAAAGTAAGTCTGAAAAATAAAATCCAATAAGAACTTACATTATTTTCCTATTAATAAATATGGAAAACAAATTCACAAAGTATAAGATTAAAGGTGGATGTAAATTATTTTAAATAATTAAAGGTCGAGTCAGTAACTCGGTAGTGTTTATTTGTCATGTGCATGATCTTGAGTTTGATTCCAAACATTGCAGATGGAAGTTAAGTGAAATAACTAAGAATTGTTTTCCTAAATGAATTTCATATTTTTCTTTCTTGAAGTGAAAATGACAGGTCAAATTAATATATTTGCATGTAAGACATATGTAAAGATTTGATACATATTTTGAATTGACTATCACAGTTGAATTAATTAATGTATTCATCACTATATATATTTATCAGTTGGTTTGTACTTCCATAGTGAGGACACTTAAGATCTTTCCTTTAGCTGTGACACTGTTTCACATTTTCTCTGGTTTTAACCACAGTAGCAGACTTGTTTCCTGTTCTTCAGAAACAGAAGAATTCAGAGAGGACACAGTAGTATAATCATTCAGGCAAGAGATAATTAGAACACACGGGAAGGAAAGAAAAAGAGGGGACCTAACCTAGCGGCCAAGGCTCTCTTGTAGCACACAGATACATTCCTCATTTGCTGTTATCTACTCCTTTGTGTCTTCCTAGAATGGGCACTTCCAGGAATGGGATGTACTTTTCTTGGAAACTCAGGGGTAGCAGCACTCTGAATATGCTCCCTTAGAGAGAAAGTTTTAAAATTGCTTTAATCTGACCTATCACACATTATTCTTTACACCATGTTTTTGAGTTCTCGAGTGATCTGGACTCAACACTATCACTATTTTCCTATCATGACTACCAGTTCCCCACCACCACCGTCATCTTGATACCTGAGCAGGTCCTGTTTGGGGGAGGCCTGTCATTGGTCAGTCCCTCCTAGATCTAATTTCCTGTTTAGCACTATTAATTTTAAAGTAAACAGTGATGCATAGGTCACCCTAATGCACATGAGGCCAGCGCTTCTGTTTCTCATATTTGACTATTGCATTGTTTTGAATTGTATGGACATATGGGTGAGTCTTACAGTTTGTCTGTACTGAATAATGCTTCAGGATACGTGGAGCTGCAGGTATCTTTTTGACACATTGACTCCAAGTATAAATATAATTCCTGGATTATATAGAACTTCTTTTTTAGTTTCCATATAAATCTGCCTAATGTTTTTCTACAATGGCAGTACCAATTTAGATTCCCATTAACAGTGCATAGGAATAATTTTTCCCACATACCAATTTTCTTGCTCACAAACACTGTTGTCTTTAAGACAACAGCTACCAATCTGGCAGGTGTGTTATCTTTTCTTACTGTACTTTTGATTTACATTTCCTTGATGCTTAGTGATGCTCAGCATCTTTTCATATACCTATTGACCTTCTGTAATTTTCTTTTCTTTTTAAAAAAATGTGTATTCCGGTCCTCTGCTCATCCTTGTTGCTTTCTGTTGTTATACAACTATAGAACCTTCCCATTTATTTTGGCCCATGGTTCTGGAGTTGAGGTGAGTGGCTAGCATATTCTTGGCCTGTGGTGAGCTTGGCACAGCTTTGACTTATAAAAGAAGTGGAAGAGCCAACAGAGGAAGAAGAGTCTGTAGTAGATAGGTATTGGTGTCAACTTGGCAATTGAAGACTTTGGTTTGGGAACTAGAAAAGAATTCATAGTTAATCCCTAAGCAAGCCTGCAGGGATTGTATAATTCATAGGGGAGACTCAACCCATGATGTGCGGCACTGTCTTCTGGGTAGGAGGATAAAATGGAGGGAAATGATTAAGGAGAATGGCATTCTTCAGCCTACTTGGACAGGCATACCATCTGGCAAGGAAAGTTTGCCCATCTCTCAGCACTCCTGTAAATATGGTGTGGTCATTTCTCAGCCCTTGGTGTTGGTGTGACTTTCCTGCCAAGTTGAATTAAGAACTGTAATCAGATAATAGTAAACCAAAATAAAACTCCTTGTTCTTATAAGCTCTGTGGTCATGAACATACTGGCAACCATGCAGATTATCTATGGCAGAGACCAAATAGCTGACTGAAGCCCTTCATGTGATCGAGGACTCCGTTAATTTATTCTATCCTTCTCAACATTGCTACGTTGCTGAATAAATTTTTTCATGAACTTCTGTGCAGAAAGACTATACCCAAGTCATATAACCATTTTTAAATTGCACTTTTTATTGTTTTAAAATATTATTTTGATTTATTCCTTGAAAGTTTCATGCATGTGTACACAATGCAGCTTGAACTAGGGAAGATTCTCCCCACTAGCCTCTCCTCCCAATCCCCCAGACCTCGATCCCCCAATCTGTCTCTGTCTCTGAACTTCACATCCCCAGTTTTTTTCTAACAGAGTCCAATTTGTTTTTGTCTCTTTTCTTCTTCTTCTTCTTCTTCTTCTTCTTCTTCTTCTTCTTCTTCTTCTTCTTCTTCTTCTTCTTCTTCTTCTTCTACTACTACTGTTGGTCTAGTTATTTTGATCATTCATTATTTTTGGTTTTTTGTTTCTTTCTATTGAAATTTGGATATTAAACTCTTAGCAGACATGTATTCTGCAGTTGCCATTCTATTGATTCTCTTCTTTGTTAAAGAAAACTTTTTAGTTTGTTAGTTTCAGTTGTTACCTGTGTGTTTGACTTCTGCTTATACTATTAATCAAGCCACTTAAAGACCCACACCCGTGAACAATCCCCTGCTTTTTTACAGGAATTGTATGGTTCCAGATCTCATGCTAAATTGTTCATCTGTTTAATGTTAACTTTGATTATGGCATAAAATGAGCATATAATGTTATTCTTTGCACAGGGATATGCAGCATCACAGCAAACTCTTAGGGAAGGATTTTCCCTCTTGTGTATTGTTGGTGTCCTTGTCAAAGGTTAGCTATGTTTTGAGCTGGCTGCTAGCTATTCATGTGGTTAAATACACACTTTAGAACTGTATTTAGTTAGTTTTCTTTTCCTTATTCATTAAACCAGAAATCTATCCTTAAAGTAACAA
Organism: Typhlomys cinereus; assembly: GCA_023101885.1. Classification (NCBI taxonomy): domain Eukaryota; kingdom Metazoa; phylum Chordata; class Mammalia; order Rodentia; family Platacanthomyidae; genus Typhlomys; species Typhlomys cinereus. The sequence continues at coordinate 512,527 of JALPQD010000679.1, forward strand.
TAAAATAAGATCAATAGATATCATAATGAAGGAGGATCCATCCTTCACATGAAAGGAAGGTACATAAGCTAAGTTTCATTTTGTTCATATAAAAACCTATTACAATCTAAGATTTGGGATACAACTTCTAGCAGCTGTACCAAACTAGGCTCAACCACCTATTCCAGTGTTTCAGTAAACACGAATAATGGTGAAAAGCAGAGAAGGGAGATATGATCAGTGCACTGGAAAGAACAAATGAAAGGGTGAGCTTGATTAAATTCTTAGGGTTATGACAAAGCTATGGGTTTAAACAGAGGAAGAACGGGACAAGGAAGATGACTGGGGACAGGGAACAAGAGATATGCACAAGGAAACAGTCCTGGTCAAGGTCACTGGCAAGCTCTGCCTCTGGAAGGTGGCTTCCTGTTGTGTCTCAGTTATTTGCTGTTCCTGCACTATGTTTTCCTACAGAATGAGTATTTCTCCAGATAGCCTCGCCCTCACGGATAATCATTTCATTTGAGTAGTGGTAGTCCAGATCTGCTCTTCCTGGTCTTTAAGATGACTGTGCGCCCATGATTTATCTCTGTCTTTATTCTTTTTATTATTATTATTATTTATTTAATTGTGCGTGTATGTGTATCTGTGTGTGTGTAGAACCACGGACGAATTCGGGAACCACCATAGAGCACCTCCACCTCCTCCTTGTTTACTCTGCCCCGGGATTCACAGGCTCCACCCTACCAGGACCGGAAACGCAGGCCGCCCCCGCTTCTGCCCGGCCTCTATACGTGGGGTCTAGGATCCGAACTCAGGACCTTCCGCCTGCAAGGCAGAGGCTTAACCCCTGAGCCACCTCTCCAGCCCCCCTGTCTTTATTCTTAAATGAGGAAGAAGGTTTAAGTTGTAAACACTCAGTGGTGAACATGCTTATCTAGAGGCAAGGAAAGCCTGAGCCAGAATAAAAAGGACAGACACAAAATGAAGACAGAGATACCAGCTTTTCACCCAGTTACTTGGTTTTAATTAAAATGGTTTGTTATATTTGTCATTGACTTTTCTTGGGAGATATGAGTAAATGGCTGTATTTGAAAGAGGTCACTGAAGACACACCAAAGAAATGATTATGTTCAAATCTAATTGTGTGAATTAATGCATTTAGATGGTTACTTAAAAGAGCAAGGGTGGGGGCTGCAGAGGTGGCTAGGGTTAAGCCTCTGCCTTGCAGGCGGAAGGTCCTGAGTTTGGATCATAGATGCCAGGCGGAAGGGCGGCCTGCGTTTCTGGTCCTGGTAGGGCGGAGCCTGTGAATCCCGGGGCAGAGTAAACAAGGAGGAGGTGGAGGCGGTCCATGGTGGTTCCCGAATTCGTCCGTGGTTCTACACACACACACATACATACACACACTCACACATGCATACACACACAATTTAATAAATACCAAAAAATTAAAAAAAAATTTAAAAGAGCAAGGGTGACTTCAAGGGAGCTGCATTATCAAAAGCCCACCTTAGCATAGGTGACTGTTTATAGAGCTGCATCTTTAGTGCTCTCTGCCCAACATGCAGGCACCTCTACTGGACAGTGTCTTCTCCTCTAACAACTGCTTACTGCTTCTCCAACCTTGGGGAGGACTGTAAGAATTATAAATACCTCTGCTCTTGCTATATTAGCTTCCACAGTCTCACTGAATCTCTCTCATCCCTCCTAGATATTTAAGGTGTGCAAAATGGGATTATGGGTTTCCTACGGATAGTAAAAAACATCACTGTAGTGAAACAAGTTAGTTTATTGTTCATCACAAGTTGCTTCATTATTATTGCTAAGCAAGATTAGTGGAAAATATAATTTAGTATGCATCCCAAACATAACAAATGTAAGTTGATTATCTGTAATCTTTATGTTTTACATTAGATCTTAGACCCCTCTAGATATTTTCTGTTTCCTCACAAGCCTATCTTCACAGCTCTTAGCCTTTCCCATGGGTACTCTTGTGCCAGGCAATCTCATTAACATGCACTAGTATTATAAATAAGTACAAGAGATACAAATATAATTCTACATACAAATATAATTCCACTTCTCAGTAGTATGACTTCTACTCATTTCAGTCATGTTTTATGAGCTTTTAAATTTCATCGTCACCATGAATTCACACATGGATCTGCATGCACTATGCTTATCTCATCTTTCTACCCCTTTTCCAATTAAAAAACATGGTAACCAAAGTCCTGTTTCTCAAAGACAAATCCATTATTTTCCCAATCATATCAGATAAGATAAATTTCTCTTTCACATTGTCAGAGGAAAACTACAATACTTAACATTTTATAGGCAATTGTATGCTATCTGAGGATTTTTCCAGGCCACTTTGGTGAAACACTTCTTCCCATTCTATTTTGATTAGGTACACTAGCCTTTTAGAAATCTCTCTCTCTCTCTTTCTCTCTCTCTTGCAGTTACTCTTTGTTTCTGTGAGATTAGGCTCAGACTCAAGCAGTTTAAGGGAGAAAAGGAGATTTATTTGGCTTAAGGTTCCAGAGAGGAGGTCTATTAAGGTGGAAATCCCATATCAGAAAGCATGGCAGGTGCAAAAGCTGGAGGAGGCTCAGATCACTGCACCTTCATGATAGAGGCAGAGAGAGCAAACAGGATTCTGCAAGAACAATCATGGTGGGTCTAACCAACCTCAAGACCCACCCTCCATGACATCCCTTTCTCTAGCTAGGCTCCACCACCTCCTAAAGTTACCAGGAACTTCCCAAACATTAACAGCATCTAATGTGATCCACCAGAAATGCTTCTCTCTGTGAGTTGCAGTAATAGTGAAGAATAGTGATTCACACAATGTAGACAGCAAAGTAGACTTTCTGAATAAATGCCTGAATGCATAAAATGAACATTTTCACTGTATTCTTCATTTTATAAAATAATTGACGTGAGCTCCACATCTTCCATTTAAAACAGTGGCAGCACTGATATTGAGAAAGTCTGTTAAGTACAAAATAGCTCTGTTAGATGTCAGGCGACAGTCTGGATGCTGAATATTCAATTTGTTAATTGCTCCATTTTAAGAAAGAAGGCCTCAATGTCATCTTAAAATGGAGATAATGACAATAATTACAATGAAAATAACAAGATATAACTTTATGAAGAATTCAAGCATCAAACACCTGACTAAATGATATAAAACATTAACCAATTTTAAACTTAGAATTCTTATGTGAAACATTCTAATATAAGAATAGTATTGTGTATTCGGCATATCTTAAATATTATGTGTACTATTTCATTGAATCTTACATTATAAATTTATTATAAGGAATAGATGAAATATCCACGAGAAGTTACACACAGTGTACATTGGAATATATGTATCAGATATATAATTATCCCAGTGTGATCCAAATGAAAAGTACATTGCCTTGTTATGTAGAGTTGATTTATGCTGTCTAATGACTAACACTGTGCTACTTATTTCTTTTAAATATCAAGAATATGTTCTAAAGTCTTAAAAATCTTCCTTACCAGACTTGTTTTTCTTTCATTTTCCCTTTATCAGGGATGTATTGTTACTTAATTTTCACTTGTGAGAATTTTGACATTGTAGGCACTGCATATTTAGTATTCACAAATTGCATAGCTAGAAGAAAATGCTGTATTATATTTTAATAGTTTGAAAAAACTGAAGAGTCAATGAATTATTTTATACCTCTTAGACCTATGAAATGGTATTTTAAATATATTCACATATTTAAAATAAGAACTAAGTGTCATAAATAAGTGTCAACTACATGCATTTTTGAAATATTTTAGTAAATGAAATGCAAATGTTCAATACACAAAACTGTTAGAGATTAAAAGAGACAAATAACTTATGGTTATTTGCAAGTAGTGAAGGAAATAGCTGCAGAAGTGTCATCTTTATAGATTACATAAAATACCAAATGTGAAATAAATATTTTCAGTAGGAAACATTATGGGATCTGAGAAAATGGAGGAGAGTTCATGTTAAATTGTTCCTCCTGGGATTTTTATATGGACCTGGGATCCAAACTCAGATACTTCTGCTTGTGAGACAAAGTCTTAACCCCTGGGCCATGTTCATTCCTCTTCTATATTTAAAGATTTTCTTTAAAGATAAAGGAAAACAAATTTTCATTTCCTAACAAAATTTAAATTTTTGGCTAAATATATTTCCTGACATCTAGACTTTAATTATATCAAAAAGTGAAGGACTAATTGATCCTTCCATATCTAGGATTGTTCTTTTAAGACTATGTTTAAGTATAAATTTGAATGACAATATCTTTGAATTAAAAAGGAAAAGTTGCAGTTTCTTAGTGCTTATGTAATAGGTGGTGGAGATGTTAGGAGTGTAGTCTTTTAATAACTCAAGAAAAAACAGTAGATACAGGGTAGCAAACATGTTTGAATAGTGAGAGAGTACTACTACTGCTACAGACTCTTTGGAAAGAGTGATGTCCTGGCATTTAATTATGATTTTGACACTAATCATTGATAACCATTAGCAACATTTATAGCTTATATGTGTCTAGTGCAATTCATGTGAACTTTGACTCATTGTGGCAACTTTTCCTTGAATATTATTTTCTCCATAATTTGAATAGACTAAAATTCCATCTTTTCCAAATTGCAACCTTTTGTAACTGTTACTAGGACTTCATGGACTCATACATAGATGTGACACTAAAGAATGCATTTCAGTGTATTTTCTGTTGCTGTAACAACACCATAGGAGAGGAATGTAGAAAGGAAGGACTTACAGGTTCTGGAAGATGGAAGTTCAAGGTCAGTGATTGCATCTGATTGACAGAAGCCATGGAAACAAAACAGGACATGCTGGCTTACATTATAACTAGGTGCTGTCATGGTGATTGTTCTAGTTCTGCAAGAATTAGCTGCTTACCGAAAGAGCAGCATTAATTCCTCCTTGATGACCTAATTGCATTGTAAAAGTCCCATTGCCTTACAGTAATAACATTGGGGAATCAAATTTCAATGTGAAATATGGAGACAACAAACTGTACTTGAACTGTAGTAGAGTATGTTTGACTCATTATCTTTTTCTTCTAATTATCATCTTGCCTTCTTTGGCTTATGAAAGTGTAATGTTCCATCCATGGAAACATGGCATGATTGGGCTGGGGAGATGCTTCTGCTGCTGGTTGTTGCAGTTCACCTTCATGGTTGCTGATAAATGACCATTAAATGGCTTAACTGAAACAAGAGGTTTATTTTCTTACTGATAGTCTGGTTATAGTTCTAGTCCAGCTTGACAGGAGAGCATGCACCAACAACAGGACTGAGGGAAGTGGCCACACTATCTCTACATAATGACTGAGAGAGGGAAGAACCGTTACTTGCCAGACTAGCATGTCTGGCCAAGTGTACTCAAGGATGCCCACTCTCTCATCCAACTCTGTATTTTATTCCTGGGCCTAATCCCACCCACTGGACCTTCCCCATCAGCCAGACAATCTCCTGCAGGTTTGCTTTGGGCTTATTCTCCACAAATGTGTCCAGAGCCCAAACCTTCAACTGTCAAGTTGACACTTGTGCCTAACTATAATACTAGCCTTTGCCTTGCAAGTCAAGAGAACTGAGTTTGGAACCCCGGATTCCTTGTACAAATGCTAGGCAGATATGGTGGTGGTCAGTGATTGTAGCCACAGTAATCAGAGCCTGGGAAATCCCAGAGTGGAGCAATAAGGAGTAGAGCAATCCAGATGATTCCCATGACACACCTTCAACTACTCACTTGTGCACACATCCCCAAACACAGGTACACATACGCACATGAAATACACACGTAAAAATTATGCAAAATGGGAGTAATTTCTAATGCCAACCATTAAATTGTAGCAGACACCATTTCCTAGGAGAGAGGAAGAGAAAGGCATTAATGGACTCAAGATTCTGCTTTGTCTTCTTTACCTTTGAATGTTTCGAGGTGACATTTCAGAATGGTTTTTATTTTTTTTCTAATATATCGCTGTGTGTGTGTATGTGCACACGCGTGTGTTTGTATGTTTGTGTGTTGTGTGTGTGTGTGTGTGTTTGCATCAGATGGTGCCGTGTGTGCATTGTGTGTCATTGGGAACCATCCTGGATTGATCTTACCGCCTTCTCGCTTTGCTCTGGTCCTGGGTTTTGCCTTCCAAGTTCAGGCCTCCTCGGTTTCTGCTGGGAGATTTTGTGTGGGATCCAGGATCTGGATCAGGTTCTTTTGCTTGCTAGGCAGAAGTCTTGACTCCTGAGTCATCTCTCCAGCCCCAGAATATGAATGGTCAAATGCAAGCATATGTCTAAGCATATGTTCTTTTCTTTCACTTAAGATTCTGTTTTAACTTAATCCTTTGAAGCAAGGATTAAATGTGTATTGGGGTGACATTCACATAGACAGGGAAAATTTTTATTGAATATTTCCTAGGCTCACTTAGAGAAACAGCTATAGCCTTAAGCCTGATAAGTTCACACCAGTTATGATGGCTAATACATTTTACTTCTTGTGTTATTCTAACGATGGCATTTCTTCAGCTCTGGATTCAAATATGAGAAGGAGTATCCTGGACTCTATTTTATTTCTATCCTCCTGGTATCGTTTTGAAGCCTTCATAAAATAATTAGGGAAGTTGTCTTTATGAACAATTATGAAAAAGCAACTCAAGCTGAATGCCTCTAGGTGAGGTCTTAAGAATACATTTCTGGATACATTTCTGATGAGGATTGTTGTCAAAAGACGGAAAATAAAAACACAAACCAGAATTTTAGTTGTTCTGAAGAACTAGATGTCGTGTTGTGTATGGACTTCCTTTTCCTTGCCTTCTCTACATCACATTTTGAATGATATTTTGAATGATAAACATGTGAAGAGGCTCATTTTTCAGATTATGCATTTGCCTTCTCAGGCAATGGCTGCTCTTGTAAATGTCAAATTCTCTTTCACCATCGCTGCAAGACTGGGCCTGCTATTTTCCTTCTAATTCCAACACATGAAGAAAACCCAAGTTTTTCATTTTAGCACTTTCCAATTTCTATTTCCCAGGACAACATAAGATGTTTCAAGTACTAGAAACATGATTGATGGGATAAAGGAGAAAAAATTTCCAGTGGCAAAAATTTTCTCTTTCTTGGAAAATTGACTATACATAATTTAAAACTATTTAATCAGGGAATTGCAGACCAGTATGCCCAATGATGTCATCATCTGACAGTTCCTCAAACGTTTCTAAGTTTATCTTTTCCCTAACTCCACTTTTCTCATTTTGAATAAATAGGCAAAAGTGGATATTCTACCAGGCTTCACTTACTAACAAATCTCCCTACTTTACCTTCAACATAGGCATAGACATTAATTACCTTTTGTAGCAGTGAGTTTTAAAACTATAATTTTGACAATTGATAGAATTTTTAGGCACACTTATGAAAAATTATTTAGATAGGCAAGCATTTGAGCAAGCCTTGTAAGAAATTATTTAATTGATATGGAGGAAGGTTCTCAAGCAGAAAGATAATGCAGAAGGAAATGTGAGTGGAATTTGGCAGACTGGCAAGGTAGAAAATAGGACCCTCTCATCTATTCTTTTTTTAATATTTATTTACTTTTTCCACTCATACAAGCTTGATAGGCACCCCCTCCCTCCACCCCTCCCTGAATCCCCTTGTTCCCTCCCCCCTTTTCCCCTGCCTTCTTCCCCCCGCTTTCCCCTGTCCTTTCTTTCCCCCCTCCCCCGTGCATATGTTGTGGTCAGTTGCTTTCTGGTGTTGGAAGGGAGTTCTCTTGCCATCATAAGGGACTATCACCTTAAACCATTAAACATGAATATAAATCCAGTCTCCCTCTAAATTGTTTAAGTTATATATTTATCATAACAAGGTTGATATGGAATTAGATACCATTTTCTTTACTGATTATATCTACCTTTTCCTGTCAGACACAGAACTTCTTAACTCACAACCTTTCATACTCCAATCGGCTTTGTCTGGAGCAATATTCCTAGAATCCTTTTCTCATTCTACACAGCTTCACTCTTAACTGTCTTAGGATAAGTTATGTTAATTTAAGAATTTAACTAAATGATGTTAACTAAAGAAGTCTTCACCAGAGAGGAGAGTCAGGTAGCTCTGAGAAGATTTTAACAGTCATATGAGATGGTAGTAATTCCATTATAATCATTTGTTGTGATACCTTTTTACTCTTTCGGACAATGAACTTTGCAAGGTAATGGTCTGCATCTAATTTATCTTTCAATCTTTCATGCTCAGCCTAGGTATCATTAAATTGTACTGTATGCTTATTTCAGGATAGATGCTGGTTAAGTATTCACTAAATAAATACAGTTCTCAATGCCTACCATTTAGTCTTCCTATCACTTCCTTCCTTCTCAGATAAACCTCAGTTGCCAAGCCTACTGACAAGATTCAGATTGCTATGAGATCATAAATTCTGAAATGGAATCCCAGGTGCTTTTCAGAATTAGCATAATATAGTTCACAAATTCCATTGCAGACTGTGCTTTTGAAATGCAAAGGCACAGCATTAAAGGATGAGAAAGAGGAGACTCATTTGCATGAACAAATTATTTCCTCCACACATAAGGCAATTGCTTCCCTCAAATTCCATGCAGAATTCAACTTTTGCTGCTGGTCTCAGGACTAGAGGACCTGGTTTATAGTTAGGGCTATAGCTTTATAATTTATAACAGTTTTCTTATCCAAAAATGAGGGATGATCCAGCTATGAAAATCTCATGTAGATAAGGTAATGCTCAAATGAACCAACACACTCAAAACCACTTTGAAAAGTACAAATTGCTGTGACAGTGTATATAATATTATTAGGTAAGAGATATTAGTTTATTACAAGGTTTAAAAAAGATTATTTCAAAGTGAAAATAGATGAATTACCTTTCCTAATTTGAGAAAAAAAATTTCTTTCCTGGGCTGGTGACATAGCTCAGTGAGTAGCACATTTTTTCACAACAAGAGTTTGATCCCTAGAGCCCACGTGGTGGAAAGAAATGACTTTCAAAAGTTGTCCTCTAGTTTCTGCACATAAGCCATGGGATGCATGTCTTTCTCTCTCTCTCTCTCTCTCTCTCTCTCTCTCTCTCTCTCTCTCTTTCTCTGTCTGTCTCTCAAGTAAATCGAATATTTTAAAGAGCTTACTACTTCCTAATAAATATATTACATTTATACTAGGCAATTTATTGACTTTTTAGTGTGTTAGAATTTATGCAGATTATTCCATTTGATTTTAACTGAAGATTCACAAATTAGGAACAAGTATAACATCCATTCTCACATGGATAAATAAGACGAGCTGCAGACACTAAGCATAAAGTTACTTTGTACCTTTGTCAAATTTTAACATTCAGACTAATTTTACTCAGATTCTTAAAAATATGTGTGTGTTTACATATATGGCTCAGATCCTTAAAATATGTGTGTGCGTGTGTGTGTGGGGGGGGGATGTGATTTATCTTTGGATCTTTAGAGCCCTCATTACAAAGAATGGAAAAAAGCTCCAAGGTGCAAGAATATACTTTTGGTGATTTACTTATTTCTCCCACACTTACCAAAAAAGCCCACAGAAAATAGAGCATGACATTGCTGGTAGCATGTTTCACGTAAACCTGAATTAACATTTCTCTAAGTTCATAAGAACAGTTGATGATAGCATGCTAACCGTGGAGAGGGGGCTTCGAGCAGGAGTCTAGGCAGTGGGCTATGTTTTTCCTCCAAGCCATGTGTCTTTCCCTGAGGCCTGTTTTTCTCTGGGTTCCCTGTGTCCGCGTCATGTGCCCTGATCCCTCAGCTGGTACCAGTGAGATGTCGTCAGTCTTTTCTTCGTCATCCTTATTTCACTGTCTTCATTCATTCAGCCATTCACCAATTCCCACTTATAGATTGCTGTGCACATCCTTCTGAATGGACTTTTCTTCTGTCATCCCTTTCTGATCACACTAGGCCCAGGAAAAATGGAACTTAGTTATATTAAAAGATCATATTAACTCTAATTTTCAATGCTTCCAGTGTATTCAGTGTAGTCTATTTTTTTCATCTCTCTTCATGTATGTGTGTGTGTTTGTGTGTGCGTGTGTGTCTCTGTGTGTGTGTGTGTCTGTGTCTGTGTGCTTGTGGCGGCCCAAGAGTGACTTTGGGAATCACCCTGAATTGTACTACTTCCTCTTTCCTTTGAATTGGAGTTTCCCAGGCTCCATCCTCCAGGACTATAAGTACGGGCCATACCATTTCTGCCTGACATTTTTATGCGGGATCCAAGATCTGAACTCAGGACCTTCTGCTTGCAAGCAGAGGCTTAGCTCTGAGCCATCCTTCCAGCCCCTCAGTGTATTCTCAATTGGATTGATGGTTTCATTTTATATATCCAATCATGCTATCCTTGTTAAGAAGAGTTTGTAGATTCTGGTTGTTCTAAAATGTTACATGTCTCAGGCTGGAGAGATGTCTCAGGAGTTAAGACTATGCCTCACAAACAGAAGATCCTGAGTTCAGATCCCAGGTCCCACATAAAAATGCCAGGTGGGAAAGGCTATGGTCTGTATTTCCGGTCTGCATTTCCATCCCGCATTTCCTGTCCTGGTGGGTGGAGCCTGAGAAATCCTAGAGTGAAGCAAAAAGAAGGTAGAAGCAATCCAGGATGATTCCCAAAATCAACCTTGGTCCTCCACAGGAACACACAGTGCCCTTCAACACACACACACACACACACACACACACACACACACACACACACACACACACACACGAGCACATGCACACAAAAAATAAAGTTAAAAAATAGTGAAAAATTAAATTAAATACTACAAGTTTCAAGCTCTGATAGGAATTTTGAGTCTGTGTGTCCTGTTTTACCTTGCCACATATTTTATCTTTCTCTTCTATGCCTTTGAGCTACACATGTTTTATTACAGTATATCCCATACTCATGCTTTCAGTCAAGTCAAATTCATCTTGTGACACATCCTTTCATTCTCTGCTCTTTACCTGAGTATCAGGAATCATTCCCCACTTTACATGCCATCCATAAGGGATCCATTCTCCATGTCTCCATCACCCACAGACTATATCCGATTCCTCCAACCTGGTAAATTTGATCTTGTGTATTTTATGTTTTCTTGTTTCACAGTTTTCATTGCACTGTTTCTCAGATGCTAGAGAAATTGTCACGTAGCTCAATTTTAAAAAAGTCATCTTTATAGGTAATATAAAAATGACTTGGATCAGAAGGCAAAATGGTAAAAGGTGATAAATAACTGTTCTAAATACCTCCTACTGTGATTATTTCATATTTGTTTAAAGGTTAAATTTCTGTTTTATTTATTGTCTTCATTGTTGTATTTTATTTATTTTGTTCATTGTTATATTTTATTAATTTTTGTTGTGTGACTATATCATAATGCTTGGCATAGATTAGATGTTCAACATGTGGTAGGTAGCTGGTGAATATATACAGTTTCTCAGTAGATCTTCTAGAGTTCTAGAATTGTATCTACCTGTCATAAAATACAATGTACTTTTTACTACTTAGATGAATAGAAACTACTAATATCTTCTGAGAATCAAGTGCTTCTTTACAAATGATAGCTAATTTATTTTTGTAATTTTGTTTCCTGTTATCCTTGGTATGTAGTTGATGGTTATTATTTAATTCCAGAGACACAGACTGAGCTGAAATTTGTTGACGTTTGTCTTTCAATTCTAGATACTAGTCTGAGCTGGGTCTTTGCTACTCTCATCCTGTTCCTTCAATGTTAACAGGAATCAAGGTCACACATGGATGGACTACATTTCTTTGAGTCTCTTACATTTAGATTTACCCTCGTGGCTATTTCTCTACAAAAAATGATTGTAAATTGCATTATCTGCTTAGATTGAAGCTTTAAGTGGATTGTGTCTGAATGACCTTGGATTTGGAAACTCAGCATCACCACCCATACTGTGTTATAGGAATCCAAAAGATGAATCTTAATTCTCTGTGCAGAGGAAAACCTGCCTACTTTGGCCTAGGAACATACAAGCAAATGGGAAAATAACTGTCATGCATGAGTAATTTTGACTTTAGGTGCAGAAGTTTAAGTTACTTCCCTACACCAGTAGGTGGCACTCCCTCTTGGGACTGCTTGAAGGCACAAAGACCATATCTGTCTTGCTCAGGGTCTTTTCAGGGAACACTGTTTACAAAAGTCTCTTTAATTTGTGTACCTGTTTAACCCTGGCCCGTCTATCCTAGTTCTTACATGAATTTTATTTCTCCATTTTACTTTTTTTTAGGCGCCAGCATGCTTCAATTATTCATCCAGTCACTCTTTCAATTAACTTTTAATGAATGTCTACATTTGTGGAGTACATCCAAAGGCAGGTTAAATAAAACCTCTTTTCCCAAGATGCTTGTTGGTGGTCAGGAGGTGAGGTAAGGAATGCTAAATAAACAATGAGAACACAGTTTAAAAAGTGGTGCCTATCCTGAGCACAAGGTATGCAGATGCAAGGAGAATGTTGCCTGTCACATTTATGTAAATATTAGCTGATGATTAATTAGCCAATATCCTGCTTGATTTATTTTCTACCCTCCAACCCAGTAAGGTCAGCGTACTTATGACATCTCTATTTGAGCTAAAGCAGCCTTGGGACCGAAAGAGGAGGTCTCTGATCGGATTCTATTCCTGTGTGTCCTTGTAATAGCCCATGTACAGGGAGCTACACAGTCTACTAATGAGATGTAAATTGTGCCATTAGGCAGGTAGTTTGGTTTCATTATCACCAGTTCTTTCGGTGTGGACCTGCTAATCCTTCCAATTAAAGAGTGGAAAGTACAGTCAACCAATGAAATTACTGGATTGATGAGAACCTGGTCACTTGGGATATGGTTGGCTTAAAAATGAAATGGTTTGTTCAGAAAATATGCTAGAGGGAAGAACAAGTCTAAGGAGCATGCCTAACTGAGGATACCTTAAAACAGGTCTGAGTAAATTATCAGCCTCTGAATGCTTTCATCTGTCCCATAACTGTTTACTTGATATACACATGTATGCTTTCATTTCCTGATATCTTTTTTCTTGCCAAGGAAACATTCATCCTGTCAAGACAAATTTCAGACATACTCATTTCATTCTATTGACACAGTTTAAATGATGTTGCATTTCATTTAGTAGAATTGCATAAGTGAGAATTTTGTGTCAATTGCCTGTGAAACAAATCGCAATTTCCCCCTTTGCTTTCCCCAAAACAACACACCAACTTAGAATCAATAGCAATCATTATAGCTAATTTCAGGTAAAAATACAAGCCTGGTCCTCGAAGCATCTCACATTACTCAGGCTGTAAGGACTTTTAAGGATAAGAGCCCATGGATTGCTCTTATTTCGTGGCCTTAACCTCAAGAAGACCAATGGTTAATTACAGCGAAGAGAAGAAGTGGAGTTCATATAATAGGTCATGCTAGATAGTGACTTTCTTTTTTGCTGTACAAAAAAGGCTACTCAGAATTGCTCTGGCATTTATGTAAGAATAAAATGGCGGTGTGACTTCAGCATTAGTTATAAATTGGACTTTAATGCTTTATGAATCAGAACTGGAGCTTGATCTGCTGTGTTTAGAATCAGAGAGAAACAGATTTTCCATCCATCCAGCTCAGAGTCTTCAGCTCTTTGTATGTTTGCTGCATGGGAGACAAAAATACTGATGAATGCTGTCAACCCCTCCCCTCTATCACACTTTATTCCCTTTATTTGGCTTATACATCCTTAAACCATACTGTTCTATTACTATTTTTAAGGATGCTTCTTATATAATCCTCAATTTTCCCATTCCCTGCTACGGCAGACAGCTATGTTAAGCTCTTATAATAATAGCAGGGCATCAAATCTCAGAAACCTTTATGCTGTTGAAATTAGTTTCTTTAGAAAGAAACTTTTCGAGAAAAGTCTTCATTATCATTTTCTTCTTATTTTGGATTAAATTCTTGACAGAAAGCTATTCATTATTTACTTAGTGGAAACAAACTAGCTATTGTAGATTATTTACCTCTCTAAATATAATCCCTGATGGTCTTATTTATCAGTTTGTGTCAGGATAGTGCCTGGCCCATATGTTGATGCAGAGTTGGAAACTACTGAGGGAGAACAGGATTAGACAGCAGTAAATGGCATTTCAGTGAGAAGCTTGAAATTGGACCAAGAGATCTGATGGGAATTCTTTCTAAAAATATATATTTATTTAATTGAGGTCTGATCATGTTTTGAAATTCGAAGTGAATAATTACATTAGGAAAAATGCATCTAGCAAATAAAGCGACTAATTGAACTGTAATGCTAACCTTTAAGGGAGCAGACATGATTAAATGCATATCGTTAGAACGGCCTTCCTGTCTAGATGCAATGCTTTTAAGTGTTTCATTCCTCTCTGCTTATTGACTTTGGTTAATATATTCTGTGGATTTACACTTGATGTATTCAGGAAAGTAGAAAATAATTAACCACCACTTAGGTTACTGTCAAGAATGATGAAGTAACAGAGAACCACTAGGCTTTCATGGACTACTGGCCTCACAACATTTTAAATCCTTAGGATCTCATTAGCAAGACTTCCAGTGCAGTGTTTTTGAGAATGAGTCTTATTTCCACTTATGAAGGGACAATGATTTTGTAATAAAGTTAGCTTAGGAAGAAATTGCAACACAGGTAGAGATGTATACACAGGTACCAGCTAAACACTAGAGAAATCCAAGATCTGTGGAGTGAATGGTTGGTCTGAAATTATAGTTTTGAGAAGCCAAAATGTGAGAAAAAACTCATTTATTTTCTATGGAAGATGAATAGACTAATGTTTGTATGCATGTGATACATAATGTATGACTTCACAGCATCATCATGAAGTTGTACCTATTTTTGCTCAAACTGGACAGATGTAGAAACCTGGTGGTATGGTTTGAGAGTCTCTCAATGTTTATGTATTACAAATTTAATCCCCAGTGAAGATTAATACCCCAATGGTATTTCAAGGTAGATTTTTGCAGGAAAGATAACCTCATGAGAATCCTGACTTTATATGGGGATTAATGCCATTTTTCAGGAATAGTTTAATTATTTCATTAGTGGACCCAGATAAAAGGATGAATATGGTTCCATATCACAGTGTACCTTGAAGGTAGGAAATTAATTCTCAAGGGAAATTATTCCTGAGCCTAAAGACATAATGTTTTACTTTCTGTTGAGTGATGGACTTGCTTGAGGTCAGTCTCCGTCTTTTTCCTCTTGCCTATTTCTCCACTAATGAAATATGAAGGGTTCATCATATTCCTCTTCTGTCCCACTTTGGTAATGGATAACTGATAAATTTCATAGGCTCAGAGTTGCAGAGGAATTTGCCTCAGCATGAATGATGCCCAAGTCTTACCCACACCTGAGGGACCTGAGACTCAGGATTTCCAGGGGTTTGAACTGCTGCTTTAACCAGTTATAACTAGGAGCCCCTGAGATGGAAAGAATGCAGCTATATTATACATCTATATAATAATTTGGGGGTGCAGCTAAAGTAGAATACTATGGTTTGAATATGTCTCTTAATGTTCATGTATTGGAAACTGTGTATGTATATATATGTGTGTATATGTGATATATATGTGTGTGTGAAGAGAGAGAGAGAGAGAGAGAGAGAGAGAGAGTTTGAGGACTGAACACTGTGCTTTGTGAATGCCACTCTATTGCTGTAATTCTGAGTAGCAACTGCAGCCTCTGTGGGTTGGAAACTTAATCCCCCATGTAAAGATGGGAGAAAGAAACTTTAAGAGGTAACTGTGTCAATGCTCTCATGATGAGTGTGGTTCCATGGCTATGAAAGTGGGTTCCTGATGAAATGATGAATTTTGCTTTTTTCCCCCATTTCCTTCCCTTCCTCCCACCCCCTCCCCTTCTTTCCTCCTTTCTTCCACCCCTCTTTCTTGAAACAAGTCCCTGGACTTTGGACTTTCCCAGCTTCCAGAATGATAAAACACAAATGTCTGTGCTTTATAAATTACCCAGTGCCAGGCCTTCTCCTGTCAGAGCACAGAATGGATTAAGGCACTTGGCTTGCTTGGTGAAGTCCAGTAACTTCCTCAAAGTCACAATGCTGGAAATCAAATTCAAGTCTTCGTGGCTCTCCTTTATTTCTGTTCAGTATTGCTTGTAGAAAAAGAACAAAAAAGTAATGAAATTTAACAAGTAAAAAGGAACAGAGGTGACTACTTGAAGCACTGAAGATTGGAACTAAAGGAAAGGCAAAAAGAACAACTTCCATAAAAGAGAAGATCAAAGCCAGTGCTTTGACACTTATTCTGAGTGAGGGAATTTCCTACAAGATAACCATTTTGCTTTTATAAGTTATGTCCCACTTTAAAATTTATAATGTCTTAATATTTGCTTTCATTTTCTATTAATTTTTAAAATTAGATACACTTAAAGTCAAATCTGATAGGAATCAGTCTGTAATTAGCTCGTCTTTCTCCTATTAACATTCTTTCATTCCCTTCTTATTCATTGCATGATTTAATATTACCTCTTTTTTGTATAATTAAATAAGGTTCACAAAAATTCATGCAGCTACTACCTTCAGCGATTAATGAAGATGTCACTTAAGTGAGAACGAGGAGATTTCAATGCAAAATTATTTTTCATTTGCCAAAGCCCGGGAGATTGACCCATAACGCAAATTTGACATATTTCAAATGGATTGTGCAAGAAATTAACTAGAATATAATGATAGTTGGCCTTTCAATTTAGGCTAGGCCCATGTAGGTCCTGGAAGCTGGTTGGAGTGTGACAATAACATTTTACATTGCTCTTGAACGCCACCATAATTAACACAAACTTGTCATTTGTTTGTTGAAAAACAAACACAGGTGTACATTGCTCAAAGAGTGACTTTTTCATGAATTCTCCATTTATTTACACATGGAAGTTTATTAACAAATAGACAAGAAAAGGAAAAGTCTTTCATTTAGCAAGATTTTTGGGGTGATGAATGATTTCTTTTGCAGTCGCCTGTCTGCTCTGGTGCAAGGGCAGTCGTAGGAAGTCTTAAGTGGGTAGATATGCCGCATGTTGCTTAAATTTTTCTGAAAAGAACTAGAAGCAGCAAAATTTGACTCCTGGGATGTACTCTACCAATCCCTCATTTCAGCAGATACAGCAAGTAGACATTGGAATTTTAAGGGTATCAAGAATTTTAGAGGTTTATTTTTTGAAATGTCCCATTCATTCTAAATAAGAAGACAAAGGGCTGGGTTAGAGGAGGCATTGCTGAGAATGGAATGTGTGCTCAGCCACAAAAACAGAAACAAAACCTAAAAACAGGAATATGATCCAGGTCTCCCAGGCCAGTTCCGTGAGTTTTTACAAGTGGGCAGCCACAGAACATGAAAGCAAACCAAACAACAGCAAAGCCACTGACATAAAATTGTGAAGGACACCTAATCTTTCTATGTGTCACTATCTGCGGATATATGCTAATCAAAATGGGATATTGGGCAGATTTTAGGGATCTCTATTTAGTTGTTATGGAGGGAAATTAATCCCAAGAAATACAAACTAGAATAAGATTGTTCCAAAATCCACTCAATTTGTGTGTGTGTGTGTGTGTGTGCGCGCGCGCGTGCACGTGTGCGTATGTGTGTGTTCCATAGAGTCCCTTTTTCAAAACCAATTCCCTGAGCTGGGTACCACTGTGGTTTCCCTTGCTTTTTTTAAAGATCACAACTGAGAACATGCTCACATAAGGCAGAGGCTAAAGATCCTTTCAAGCTAAAACTTTATGTGTTTGGTGGTAGACTAGAGCTGAGTAATTTTAACTTGGCATGAGCTCCGGAGATTAAAGCTGGTGATTGACTTGAGAACCAAACTCTGATAAAGTAGGAGACTAAAAGTAGAAACAACTTTTCTACTTTTTTTTTGTAAGCACAAAACGCAATGTTTGGACTTTGAATACAAATATAAATAAGGACGAATCTGTGCAACACTAAGTAGAAATTCTCATAAAAGCTACAATAAACTGACACCAATAAAGATGATGCTGACATAATATAAGCAAGAAATTACAGAGGGATTACTATATGTCAGTCATAGTTCTAAGTGCTCTTAGATGTATTAAATGATTTACATTATATTTTGTATAAATTCAAGAGATCTATATTATATGCAGAGCTAATCTATAATCCTTTTCCATACTTCATTAATACAGACATTGTTTTTCTATACTCCATATGCCTTGCCTTCTGCTATTTTTAACAAAGCTTTTAAATATCATCTTCAGACCAGATACTATCTAGGTGCTATGAATGTATTAGAAAAGTATTCCATTTTCATTTTTGTAAATTGTGTGTGTGTAGGTGCATATGTGTGTGTGTATGTATGTGTTAGAGGTCTATGCATGACACATGCCAGAGGACAACCTTGGGTGTTAGTCATGCGTTAAGCCACCTGATTGAGATAGAGTCTTTCCTGAGTCTTTTGTGTGTATACAGGATAGCTGGCTGTGAGTTTCTGAATTTTCCATTTTTCCCTTAGGTGAGCTGAATGGCAGATGGATGACATTATATCCAGTTTTCACCTGGGCTGGGGATCCAGAATCTGGTCCTCATACTTGTACAACAAGATCTCTACTCATTGGGTCATTTCCCAAGCCCTCATTCTTATTAAATTCAGATGCATACCCTTTAAGGTGGGGAAACAATTTTCATCAACTTCCAAATCCCATAAGTCTAACTGGAAGCAATGGGGGAACAGTAAGGCTAGTACTACTTTTTAAAAATTTACTTATTTCCGCTCATACAAACTTAATAGGTACCCTAGTCCCCTCCCTCCCTCCACCCCTTCCTGGACCCCCTTGCTCCCTCTCCCCTTTTTCCCTTCCTTTTCCCCCTTCACTCCCTCCCTATCTCCCAGTGCCTCCTTCCTGGAGCACCCTTTAATGTGTATGTCAAACTTTCCTCTGGTGAGGTGTAAGGACTCAGTGGCATTTCCTAGAACTCTTTCTTGTGTTCTCCATAAGTATAGGAACACTATTGTGGCTGTTAATTCCTAGCTTCTAATGATCCTAGTGCCTTTAGTCCATGCTAGATTTTGAGGGGTCAATAATGAGTTGGTCATTGTGCAGGTCATTCAAAGTCCTACTATGATTGCTCTGGCCCTAACTTGTGTGCAGTATCTTGCATATCGTTGCTCCTCCCCATCCTTTTGCTCTTACAATCTTACTGCCCCCTCTCCCACAAATTTCCCTGAGCTTCAGGATGGGGAGAGATTAGGCTGGCCTAGTTCCAGGTGGTTGATATAGAGTTTCTGATGTTCTGAAAATGGTTTGTTGATTATTTTTTCAGTTTTGCTGCTCCTGCAATGCCCTTGGCTCCATCCTGATGGGTATTGGATGTCACTTCTGGCCAAAGAGAAAAAGTTGTTAGAGTCTTATATAAGAGTATATTCAAAGGTAGATGGAATAAAAGTAGGAGACTGCGGGGGGGGGGGTGAGTCTCCCATTCCAAAATGGTTACTTTCTATCTGTCAGATTATATGCCCTCCCCTTCTGGTGAGATCATACTCCATCAGTTGCAAATGATCAGGAAGGAAAGTCTGTGAACTTAACCAGATGTTACTTACAGTAAGGCTAGTATTAGCCCCAAAAGTCAACTAATCAGGACAACCGTATTTTTTGAGTATTTTGATTCTCTCATTCAGATATTTAACTCCATTTATCATTCAAATCCTTCCCACACACTGATGAATGCAAGAATATATGTTAGTTCTATATTGGTTTCTTAAAGGATAATTGGAGTGAGGATAAATAACTGTCTGTGGTGGAACTATACCAAATGTAGGAGGAAAGCAGTAAAGGGAAAGATAACAAACAGAACTATGAAAATAAGGAAAAGGATCAAGGAGAAGGTTGTTGGATTTGTCAAGCAGATAACTAAGCATCTTTGGTAGAGTTCTGACATTAGAAGTCAAGTTTGTAGTGTCTACAGAGCAAAGGACTGACTGCAATTTAGGAAATAATAGATGAGACACTCCAGTAGGACTGCTTTGGGCTTCCCCGTGGTTCTCTCAGTAACCCTCACTCCTGCTCTTGTTAGTAGCCCTAATAAATTCTTGGATTCTCCAGGATAGATTGTGGCCTAATCAATACTTGTCTGTCATTGCTTTCCTTTTCTGAAGTCATAGTTGCTTGTGTGGAATCTTCCCAGGAAAAGTATGGACAACATAAATAAGCTAACGTTTAGTAATTGACCATGAAACATTAATATGTTATAACTTTTAGTTTTTTGAAGAATCGTTATTTTTTTAGGAACTTGAAAAGATTTTTTTGCACAATATATTATTCTAACCAGACCAGTGGTGCCAGGTTCACCAGCAGGTAGAGTAGCAGAGGGGACCAGTCCAGCTGACCCTCCCCTGGGCTGAGCAGGATGGTGAGCTCCTAGAAATAACACTGAGCCAGGACACCAGTCAACGCAGGATCTCATTTATTGTAAGTCTGTAGCCCTCTTATAAAGGTAGAAACCCCAAGGGGAATTTCAGGGCGGGGAAACGGGCAACCAATCATCTTAAAGGTCAAGCCACCACGCAGGCTGTATGACTTCAGAACATCCTGAGCTGCTCTCCTGACTTTCTCCATCCTGAGCTCTTCAACACAACACATCCTGAGCCAGCCCCTCCTGACTTCCCCTGAGCTGGTCAAAACATCCTGAGTCGCTTCCTCCCACTAGGCCTCTTGCTAGGGCCTGTTAGGCCCAACACAGTGGCAGTTTTTACTTAACTCAAAATGATCAACTTTCTCTCTGGTAACAGTCTTTTTTTTTTGACTCATTTTCACACCATGTTTATCTCAAGTGGTTTGTTTCTATTTTTGGACTTAAGGAAGGAAAAGAACTTCACATTCTCTAGCTACAGTTGTAAGTTCAGGGTTAGTTATGTGACATAACTACTTCTGGGAAGACTGTGGAACCACTAGAAAGAGAAAAATTTCTTCATATAAAATCAGGAATAGGATATAAATTTGAATTCTTTCATACTTATGGTATAAAATATAAGAATAATTTTTTAAAAAAATATAAAACAGATCCAAGAGATGGGAGAGATCAAATCCTGAAAATGTCCATTGAATCTGATATTACCACTTGTGTAACTAGCACAAAAGGTATTTTTTCATTAATCAGCCAATAAATTTGTTTCAATTAAACCAGTTTGAGTGAGAGTTTAGATGTTTGCAAATGAGGGAATATATGAGGGTATTCCAAAGAAATACTAGCTAGAAATCCAAATGATTACTATTTCTTTAATCACCATTATTTATTTTTCTAAAAGAGAATATTTTCATTTAATAGGTAAGCAAGAACGAAAGAGAATATTTTAAAGCAGAAATAAAGCTACTTGCATTTTGATGTTCCCATTTCTTATCTGATGAGTAAAACCTTTTCCCAGAGTCTGAGGAATGGGTTTGTGTAAGAGAACAGCCATCAGCTGAGAGCCAAGAGGCAGAGCTTAAGTTTCCTAGCCACCATTATTTTAAGGATTGAATAGTTAGGGAGTTACTCACATTCTTTGCATCTGTGGCTCTTAGCTATCAACTGGAACAAATGATTCTTGTCTTCCATATGCTACTTGTGGATGGAAAAAATAAGCTGGCTCATGTTAAAATATATTCAAATGCTTCTAGTCATCATTAGGCACATATGTTAATTTCTTACTTATGATCATGGCCTGGAGACTAGGTACATTTTAGCATATTCTCAGAGGTGAGTCTGGAAAACTTGGCTGATTTTTGTATTCATGCACAATCTTTCAAAACTTAAGTCATTTGTAGAGGTCACTGTAATATATTGTGTCAAGGATTTTTGCTAACATTTTGGGCACACTTTTATTTTAGTGTTATAAAACCACATCCCTTGAGTATACTAAAGTGAAATGAAAGAGGCAAGTATTTTTTCAAAAATGTTCAGTGTGCAAAGAATGAGCATCTGTTTTATGGGCTAATTATGTGATGTGTAACACACTTTTTGGTTGTCGTTCATAACTACATTTTGAAGGATTGGTCAATGAGCTGTAGCATCAACACTGCTCAAATGGAATCCTTGCACATGCATAAATCTGAGCTTTTCTCTGTGCTCATCAAGATTTTCTTTTTTAAAAGATAGACTTGATTTCAAATGCATTTTTGGCCAGCATGAAACAACAGACTTTAAATCATTTTAATAGACAAAAAAGTCTATTTTAGTGGTGCCAATGCTCCCTTATCAGGTAACTCTTTTCTTGTGTTATTTCTGCACTCAGAAGTGAGTGGCTGAGTTGTGACCAAAGAAGCAAAGTGAATGTGTTTACTCTGGACATGAAAATACACTGGAGTTGAAAATGTACACCACATCCATCTGCATTTAGTGAAAGAGGAAATCAGGAAAGCAGATGAACTAATTAATTGCTGGCTGCTCTGCAGGCCACAAAGCACTGTCTTCCTTGTCCTATGTGCCGTGTAGGTTACATACTCTGCTCACTGACAGTTTGCCATGCAGATGAATGGTTTTTCTTCTTTTGGTGTGCATTTGAAGTTTCCTGTTGCTCGGAGAAGAGATAATGGTCCATTTTGTCCGATTTATGGGAACGGAGTGAAAGCAGTAATTTCTCCTTCAGAGAGCTGCTGAAATGTCAGCTGCAGTGAGCATGTATTTGACAATGACAAGGTCACATATTTGGCCATTTAAACATTTTGATTGAAACCAAAACGAGCCTGATGTTTTCAAGTGTTAAAGCTTTCCTAGAGGCATTATCATTTTGCACCATTTTTTTTTTTTGGTGGCTCACTACCCATCAGTTGGTTACTATTTCAGTAGTTAACCAATTGTGCTGATCTATTAATTGTGCCTGTGATGTATGCCTTCCATAGCTGTGTCTTTGATAGAGATTTTGTTTTTGTTTTTGTTGCTTATAGACTCTGAGGATTAGTTGTGCAGCAAATAAGGTACAGGGATTCTGGAGTCAGACTATCTTGGTGGATCAGTTTTTCATTTCTGTAACAAGATACCCAAGATAATTAAATTAAAAAGAGGGAAGGTAGGTTTAATCATGCCTCAGGTTTTCACAGTTTTTGTTAAATGTTTTCTTGGTCTTGTTGCTTTGGATTCTGAGGCAAAGTAGCACAACGGGTCAGGGAGCATGAGGTAGAGCAGGCTGCTCACCTCAGAGAGAAGAGAATTGTGCAAACACCATCACGGGTATACTTTCCAACCAGACCTGTTACAGTTGGTCTGCAAATGTCTGATCAATTCATGAACCAAGAGTTTAGGGAACAAGAAGGTTTGATGCTTTCTTATGATTTGGTTACTCTTGTAATCTGCTTGACAGGAGAGCTCATGCCAACACTAGGAGCCAAGGAAGCTAACTGGCCACAGCCTATCCACAGGATTGCTAAAATGGGAACACATCTCACTCACTAGACAGCAAGACTGCCAGAGTATGCTTAAGAATACCAACTTCCTGAAATAGCTTTCCCCATCCACACGTCCAGGGAAAGATCCTATTGATGATGGCCTGGGTCTTCCCACATCAGATAGTCTCCTGCAGGCCTGCTTAGGGCTTGTCTGAAGTACTAACTCTTCACAAATGTGTCCCGAACTCAGCCTTGCAGAGATTGTCAGGTTGACACAACATCCAACTTGAAAATAGCTCCATGCTGAGGACTGAGCTTTTAACACAGACTTGATCCACTGGAGACCAAAGTCCTAACTCTGCTACTAAATAACTACTAAGTTTCCTTATGTGCAAAATAGGGGCAACCTCCTCAAAGTTGACTACTAAAATTAAATAAGTGAGATAAGTGAATGTGCCTGGCTTATTTTTAGTATTCCATTAATGCAAGTTGTTATCAAGTTGTTATTATAATTCAACCTAAATACTTTTTCATTTTTCCTGATTCAGGAAAATCAGTGAAAGAGACACACAACATTCTCCAACATTTTCTGACTGTATGTACTGTGTTTATATAATATCCTTGTCACATGTGTCATTGTAGATAGAAAACCAGATTGTTAGCTCTTGAATGGCAACAACAATGTATCACTTTGGGGTATTTTGGGATATTACAATAAAACAGGCAATTTTCAAGGTCCCTTCAGAATTTGTTTTGACAGAATTGGTTGAGTAATCAAGTAAGCATATGTAACAATGGATGCGACTCAGAAAAACAGATTAGTGGTCCATTCGTGCTGACAGATTCTTGTTGAAATTTGGTGCTTCATCTCTGAGCATTTAGGTTCAAAGTGAATTCATTCAACATCTTGTACTCAAGACTACCTAAATACTCTGGAAACATGTGTTGAATAAATACAAATGACCTCGCAGTTAACCTAACCTAAGAGTTTCATATATTCCTTCACATTTGCTGTTTCCCAGGATTGGCATCATAGACTACATTAAACTTGACTGCGTTATACTGTAGAGGTCTGTCTTATGTATATATATATATATAATATTAACAGCATCGCTGGTTCATGTTCATTGAATTTTCTGCTTCCCCCTCAAGTTAAATAGCCATACATATCTCAGGACATTTTTAAATATCATGAGGGTTAAAATGACCTCCATTTGTAAACCAGAGATACTCAATTCATTCATTGATTTTCTTCTGTCGGAAATGATGGTGTTTGATTCCCAGTCAAAAACTTGAAGTGACAGAAATTCCAGATCATTTTATTGGCTTGTTCTGTCTTCTAGCTAGTAACTGCTAGAGCAACTCATGAACTCAACAAGTCTTGCATCTCTAAATCCCATGTCTTTCTCTAACTTATGCAATTCTATACAGCAAGAAAGTCAACATTATGGAAGTTCACCTGGTACCATAGTATGTTGGTTCACCTGGACTTGTATACTGATCATAGAATAAATAGATTTTTAGCTACTCAAATATTCTCAGGGCCACAATGGAAAGAATTCTAAATGTCCACTAGGACAACTGATCTAGGGAATCAATATCTCCTTAGGAAAATATAGACTCAATTCATAGGGCACCAAAGACTCTTATTCCAAGAAGCAGAAAGACAATAATTTTCCTGTCCGTGGTTAGAGATTCTTGATATAATATTCCAATAGCGTTTATATCTGTGATAGTCTAATTTAATTTCCTTTCTTTTGAACAAAATATTCAAATCTTCCTAGGGGGAAAAGGTAAGGTAAAATGTGCCTACTCTCTAGAGTCTGGCTTAAATCGGTCATTCAGACTGGCCTGTGAAATATAATTGCTGCTGCTTGCAGGCAGGTTTACAAACAGGAGAGATCTAAATTTTATATAACTGCAAAAATAAATTAAGGCCTCCTCCAGATGATGCTCCCTGAACTGTAAATCTCCTTTGCAGTATCAAATTCTATCTAAACAACTTGGCATTAAAATTCATTCAATGAGAGACACTGGGCTAGAGAAGGAGTAAGTGATGGTCGCCATTAATAGGAAGAGGCTGGAAAGAAAGTGTTCAAATGGAAGCCACGGAAATGCAATGGGGAAGCTGGAGAAAGTTAGAGGACTCCATGAAAATGAATCCAGGAGAATGATTTGAGGATGGGGAGGAGGAGGCGGAGGGGGAGGGGGAGGCAGAGGGGGAGGGAAAGAGATTTGTAGTCTTGCTTTTAAAATCTGATTTATTTATGTACATCATGATAGGCATAAGAACACATAAGACACATATTATCTGAAAAAATGAACATGCCAGAAGATTAATATTATTTATACACCCAGCAGTAGTTTCTTCAATAAGAGATTCCCTTATTGCATCAACACCAAAGTCAAAGAATTTGAAATAAAGATGGGATTCAAAAAATTAAAGCCAGGGGCTGGAGAGATGGCTCAGGGGTTAAAACTCTGCCTCACAAGCAAAAAGTCCTGAGTTCAGATCCCAGGTCTCACATAAAAATATCAGGCAGAAATGTAGTGACCTTGCACTTCAGGCACTGATGGACGGAGTCTAGGAAATCTCAGAGCTAAGTAAAAAGGAAGTAGAAGCAATCCAAAATGACCAAGTCACCCTTGATCCTCCACAGTTCCTCCATGGTGCCCCCTTGAAATACACACACACATACACACATACACACATACAGATATACACACACACACATACACACACACAGAGGCACACACACATGCACACACATGCACACACACACGCACGCACACACATGTGCACACACACACATGCACACACACACATGCACACACATGCATGCATGTGTGAAAAATAAATAAATAAATAGTTTAAAAATAATTGAGAAAAAAATTTAAAAAAGATTAAAACCAGTCTTTACCATCTTGCATGGATCAAGAGTTCTCAGATTTTAGCCTTTCTAAATAGAATACAAAGGACTTTAGTTCTTTTTTCTTTGTTTATTTTCATCTGTATTAAGTGTCATAGGGTAGAAGGATTGGAATGTATGTTTGTATGTGTGTTAGTTCCTGTGTGTGTGTGTATGTGTGTGTGTGTGTGTTTAGAACCAAGATTAATATTGGGAATTGTGCTTTACCTTCCTTCTACCTTTTTCTTTTCTGATATGTGGTATCTAATCAAAACCAGAGTTTACTGATGACGTTAGTCTGGCTAGTCAGCTTGCACTTAGGTTTCCCAGGCTCCATCTGATTCAGTAGAAACACAAAGTTTTCTTTCTAATAAGTCTAGCTCCTGATGCTAGACTAGAAGCCACGGTGTGAACCACCCATTTCAGCTTTCTTGGTTTCTATGAAAGTCTCATGTTTTAACTGTAGAGTGTGGTAAAGAACACTAGAGAGACAGCTTCAGGGGTTAAACTCTCTGCCTCATGAACAGACTGTTCTTAGTTCACAGATCCTGGATAAAAATGTCAGGCAGAAATGGTGGCAGCCTGTACTTCTGATCCTGGAAGGTGGAGCCAGGGAAACTCAATAGCAAAGCAAGTAAGAGGCAGAAGCAATCCAAGTGGATTCCTGAAGTCACCCTTGGACCTCCCTAGGCACACACAGTGCCCTCTGATACATACAAACACATAAACACATATAGACTCACAGACATATACACATAAAAACAATGTGGTAAATAGTGTATTTCTCCAAAGCATTATGTGTAGGCAAATCTTGACCTATTTTTATGTACTATGTTAGAAACACAATTAAGCATATTTAGATAATTAGGCTACACTATATAAGGATTATCAGTGGTATGCTCTCTCGCTTCATTAAGAAATGGACGTATATGTGAAACAGAATATTGTATAAGTATTAGAGCTCATATCAATTTGGATGTCCCATCTCTGTCTACACTTTCCTCTTTTCTACTGCTTTTTTTGAATAGTAAAATGTATAAGACTTGTGTTAGACAAATTCTGGAAATTACATTCCTACACATCACTGATATCCATTTCACAACTTCTCAATCCCAGACTATTAACAGTTAAATAAAGGATAATTTTCTGTACTCATAAGTTAACTCAGAAATCTAAACAATTTGTAATTTACCAATAGAGATATATAATTTAGAAATGATTGTCATGGTTTGAATGTGGATTGTCCTAGACAAAGACTCATTAGTTTGAACAATTGTTCCCTAAATAGTAAAACTTTTGGGGGTAGGTTATACAATCTTTCCAATGTGGGAAAAAGGCAGATGAAAGCCACTGGAAGCTGAGTCTTGAAATTTATTTTCCCCACTTCCATTTCCAGGTGATTGATCTGCTTCCTGATTGGCTGCATCAAGTGATCAGTCACTTGAAGATCTTGTTGAAATAGACCATGCTTACTTGATTCTTTTTATACCATGAAAACCCACCCCCCTGCTGATAACATGAACCATGAAATAGGTCCTTTCTTCCTTCACTGCTTCCATCAGATATCTTGTCGCAGTGACAAAAAAATGCTAACATAATGGCTAACTCCAATCATATGCAAGTGTATAGAACAAAATGTTCTTCAAAGATCATGGTAATCTGATTATTTTATAATCCACTCCAATTTTTAAGTCCATTCATAAGCAAGGATTCTTTAGGAAAATTAGGAAAATAATTTTGTGCAACTGTGTAGAAACATTATTCATAAAAATGGAAATGTTTTGACTCAGACTACATGCTAGTCATTATATTAACTAGTAATGAAACACATTTAAATAAAGAATTGATATATTTTTGAAATTGTGTCTTTCTGTTCAACCCAGATTGGTCTCATACTGAGAGTCCCTCTGCCTCAGATTCCACAGTGTTAGGGCTGTAAGCAGCACTTTTTATGTCCCAATCTTGATTGTAATTTTTAAAAGAAATTTGAAATATATGCGGTAGTCAACTATTAAACAACTAATATATAGTGCACTGTGGAATTTGATGTAAGGAGGTGTGTGTAAAATAGATAAATACTAGATAAAAGAGAATAGAAAATGTAATCCAAATAGGAAACTATTTCTAGAATGGGTTACCATGTAAATGACAAAGTGGCTATTAAAAGTATTTTATTTTTTAACATTCATAATGATTAGCAATTTTAGTATAAGTAAATTACAAGAATAAGACCCCAAGGACAATCATTTGAACGAATGCTTATTTTTTATATTATTAAAAACTAAGTAACAATCCTCATACTTTTATTACTATTCTACTTCCATTCACAGTTTCATTCTCCTACATGGTTCTGTTGCAGTTACTCTGCATGTTGCTGATAAAATCATGACAAACTGCTTAAGTGAACAAGGGGTTTGTTTTCTCTTGTAATTCCTGGTTACAGTTGTTTTTCCATCTTAGCAGGAGTGATCACGTCAACACCAGGGCCTATGGAATACCCATGTGACAGTTGAGAGAAGGACAATTCTTACTTGAGAGGCCAGCATGTCAGGCCAAGTATACACAAAGATGCCTCCTTTCTCAAACAGCTCCCTCCATTTGATTCATCTGCCTGGTCCCATTCTCCATGGGCTGGGCCTTCACCATCCACTAAACAATCCCTTGCAGATTTGCTCTGGGCTTAACTCAACTACCAATTCTCTACAAATGTGCCTAAAGGTCAAACCCTCAACCGTCAAGTTGACACATGTATTTAACTATGACACTCTACTCCTTGTCAACTTGACACAAAAACATATCACTTTTAAACTGTAACTTTCAACCTTGTCCGCACAGATAATAAATTTATCTTAAATATAAATACATTTAAAAGTCTGAGATCTTTTTTTTTAAAGGTTTATTGTTTTGAATTAGGATTTCAATTTTTTTTTTTATTCAACTGTGTGTATGTGCATGCACGTCTGTGTGTGTGTGGATGTGTGCGTCTGTGTAGAACCACGGATGAATTCACGAACCACCATGGACGCCTCCACCTCCTTCTGCCCTGGGATTCACAGGCTCCGCCCTACCAGGACCAGAAGCGCAGGTCGCCCCCACTTCTGCCTGGCATCTATACGTGGGATCTGGGATCCGAACTCGGGACCTTCCGCCTGCAAGGCGGAGGCTTAACCCCTGAGCCACCTCTCCAGCCCAAAAGTCTGAGATCTTATAATCTTAAAATTCTGCCAAATCATTAAATACTTCAGCACAGATAAAACATTGAAATGAAAGTATTATACTACAATAAGAAAATATGAAGCTAATACTAAAGTCCAGCCAGAAAAATACTGAATCCTGTAGTTCAATGTTCCTCTTCTGTTGCTCATCATGTAGTGGCTCAAAGACTCCCAAAATTGCAGTGCTTCTCTGGACCAGGTTGAATCTCCATCCATAGCCATTCTCAGCACACATCTATATATGCAGGTCTTCTTGGCAGATGTCTCACATTGATTTTGGCCTCTCCAACCTCTTTTCTTCTCAATGGCAAACCAGGTTTCAACTCCATGGTATATAATTCCTTTCTTGGGCCTGTCCACATGATTTCTGCCATATACTGCCTAGATTCCTGCCATTCTCTAAAACCTTAGAGGAGGAATCCACGACCTCCTCCCTCTTGCATCTTTGATGCTTCCAAAACCAATGCCATGTGGACAACATTGTCAAGTTCTGCCATAATCTCCAGGTAGAGATTAGCTTCCTGGAATTACAGCTGATTCAGCTTCTCTGTGCTGACTCTCAGAGGAATCTCTATGCTGGGCAAAATCTCACCATGGTGGTGTTCATTTTTTTTTTTACCATCCCAGTGAAAAGCAATAGGTTTTTCTTCAGCAGTGTCAATATCTTAAACAGCAACAGCTGCTTTGCTGTCTGCCTTTTCCTCATCAAAAGTTTCAAGGTTGCCAACACATCTCTCATCTACCAAGCAAACCAGTACATCCTTTTCAAATTCAACTTCACCAAAGTCCTTGTTCCCTTCATTATATACTAAGCCCCAAACAATCACAACTCTCCCAACACATCTATTTTTCAAATGGGCCATTAAACTCTGAAGAATGGTATTTGTAATCCACAGTCCTCAAGTCTTCAAACACTTCAAACTTCATCCAATAAAACCATTCAAAAGCCACAAAAATCACATAACCAATTTTATCACCAACACTCCACTTCTCTGGTACCAAATTCTGTAGCAGTTCATCTGCATTGTTGCTGATAAAGTCACTATCAAATAGCTTAAGGGAACTCAGGATTTATTTTCTCTTATGATTTCTGGTTATAATTGTTTTTCCATCTTAGCAGGAGAGCTCATACCAACACCAGAGCCAAGGAAACTGGCCATTCCATGTCTATGTAACAGCTGAGAGAGGGATAATCCTTGCCAGATCTACATGTCTGGCCAAATATACAGAAGGATGCCTCCTTTCTCAAATATCTCCATCCATTTTGTTCACCTGCCCAGGGACTAGTCCCATCTACCATGGGCTAGGCCTTCCCCATCCACTAAACAATCTCCTACAGGTTCACACTTGGCTTAACTCAACTACCAATTCTCTACAAATGTGTGCAGAGTTCAAACCCTCAGCCAGTAAGTTGATACCTGTGACAAACTATGACAGGTTCTAAATAACATTTCAAATATTTGCCCATTTGCTGATGAGTTAAAGATGGGTAGTCTGATGCTTGGTATAATTCACTAAACTTTCTCAAATACAAACATTCTTATATCTGGGAATCACAGAAGTGAAAACTAGAAGAAAATGTTTGATTGTGGTTCTAGAGATTATATAGTATCATAGAATATCAGTTCTAAGGCTACACTTTTTTATATTAGAGTTGGAGATTTTGTTACATTGTATATTTTTTCAAATCTTGTAATACACCCATATGGGAACATACTCAAAGAGTATGAGAGGTGTCTTTGGCCTGGAGGTTAGTAGTGTGATGAATGAGTGTGTGATAGAATTTTGAAAAGGAGGAACTTGAATGGACATTTGGCAACCAGTCATGGAAATTGTCTCCTTTTATAGAAATCATTTTTCAAAAAATTAGATATGTATGCCTGATATGAAAATTTTTAATTTTGTGCTTGTTCAGCAAAGTCACACACACACACACACACACACACACACACACACACACAAACACAGAAGCATATATATGTATATATATTGAGAAAGAGAGAGAGAGAGAGGGAGAGAGAAAGAGAAAGAGAGAGAGAGACATATCCAATCATGGCAATGACCTTTTTGTCTTGCCTTACTGATTACTGACCATGCTAAAAATTGCTCTTAATAATTGCAACTCATTTTCCTGAATTCATATGGTAAAACCTGGATCTTCAATGTGATTTCATGTTGAGATAAGGATGTTAGAGAGGAAGTCATCACTCAGTTTACTAGCCCAATTGTGTTAGCCTGAAGTTGATAAGGGTTATGACCAGAATATTAGCTTCCAGACATGATTGGGCCTCTGCAACCACAAACTCAGTGAAGCTGAGTCTCCTTCCACATGACCACAAGGTTTGGACTATTTACTTTGCATTGTGAAAGGGGAAAGACTTCAAGAAGGACCATACCTTCCTTAGAGGCTAATGAGAAACTGGGTGGAAGAAAAGGAGAGCAACTCTCCCCAGTGATATGTCCATTAGTATATCACCCTTACTCCATCGAATGCCTGACATATATCATTTACAGTGACTTAGATGGGACTCAGTAAGCCACACATGTACAGAAGGACATTGGAGTTGAAGGCTGACAGGGAAGAAAGCAGTTTGTAGTGGGGGGTGAAAGGGGCTTAAGAGTACATAATAAGGGGTGAAAATGACATGAATGTATTTGTAAAGTGCTAAAAGAGTATAAATTAAGAAAGGAGGAGAGGGCAGACCTTAGTCTTCACACACAAAAAAAAGGATCATGAGAGGACATATCAAGAAGGTGGTTTTCTGGGAGCTAAAAAGAGAGGTATCCAAAACTACAAACCTGGATAGGACTTCGATCTTCAATTTCTAGCTTCCAGAACATTAAAATATAATTTCTGATCTGAAGGCCTTAGATTCTGTTATAGCATCCCAAACTTGCTAGTACATTATTACTAAATGTGAATAATGTGAAGATGCAGTCCATCTTGATTTTGTCCATTTGTGCTTGTTTTTCTCAGCATCTGCAGAATATTATGTGACTAGCTGAAGCTTGATACTTTAGTAAGTTTCTAAAGAACTTTAAAGGGTAAGAAACAAAGACAAGAAACTGTCTCAAAGATGGATGACACTACATAGCAATTTAAAATGATAATGGACTTTTTGCCCTTGTAAATGTGAACATACTCATTGTGTGGATAATGAATACTTCTTGGTACATTTTAACTCTGTTTCCTCAGTGCACTGCTTAACTTCATGTACAGCATGATGGTAATGCAAATAGAGCAGTCATCAGATCAATTTCATTAAGAAAAGATTAGATAGAGATTCTGAAAATTTCCCATGAAACTTTGATGTACAATTCATTCCTAATTAAAAGCAAACAGCCTTGCTTTCTGAGATTAAGGTACCTAATTATATAAAAATGTGAGAATATGTTGATAAAAAGTATTTGAGTAAAAAGGGAAGGAAATACCAGTAGAATATGCCCCAAATGAATAGCAACAGAGAAAATGAGTACATAAGAATGAAAACCAATTTTTTTGAATAAGCTTTGCTTCAGTTTCTGCCAGCTCATGAAGAATTAAAATTCCTACTGCTTTAGCACAGGTTGAAGTCAAGCTGATAAGACTTTGAGAAAGGGGCAGATTATGAGACCATTGATCCAGAAAGTAGAGAATACCTAAATAAGATCTCAGGGTTTGGTCTGGCCTCTTGTTTTAACTCACTCTGCAACCAAAAGCACATGAGTCAATCTTTCTATGACTTCATTTTATCATTGTCAAATGGAAATAATAACACCTACTTCATAGAGAGCATTCAGAGGTTTAATTAAATTAGTGCTTTGAACTTCTTAAATGAGAGTTGCTATAGAAATACACAGTACAATTACCGAAGCCATTTTTCCTTTTCCTGTTATGCACTATGATGATTGAAACACATTTATGTTAATTGGAAAAGAGACTAATTACCTAAGAAACTCTTCCTCATAGAATGTGATACAAGAGACAATAGGTCAAAGCTCTTTATAATAAATTGGATCATAATCTAATTATTTAGCAACAACAAATAATCTAACATGTGGTGAAAGATTTAGTTATATTGCTTTGAGTCATTAATTCACAAAGATTCTTTGAGTCAAAGCAATGAAATTTAACTTATAGTTTAGATCTAAAAATATATTTTTTTTCTGCAGTGCTCTTTGTAATGTTGATTCAGTTTTCCTGATTTTTTTTTTCTGGTGAAATGATTATTTATTTATTTTGCTTCTGGTAAACATAACAACAACAACCAGCAAAACAAAAGCAATAAAAATCTAGTGCTATAAGAATAGAGTGGATGCCAGTGCTAATAAAGAATGCTCCTATTAGGAAAAAAAAAAAAACAAAAACAATGATGATGATGACTGTCTGAAAAAAAAGTTTGTACCAAAGGACTGTTTTCTGTAGATACAGTCTATCTAGAGTAACCATGCTGTCTATACACATTGCTGGTAAGACTGTTGAGAAGCAAGAGGTGAAGAAATTCAGAGACTCCTGTACTATAAGGTCATGTATAAGAATAATATTGGAGAGTGATGACAATATGACACAATTATAACTTATGTACAAGGGAGGATGGATGAGAATGGATCTGCAAATGATTTTGCAAAGAAATAGATTTTGCAAAGCTGAGGGCAGAAATGAATAAAGCAATGAAGCTCATATCTAAACCACTCCCTAACCCCAAGGTTCAGGGGAACATCATGGAAGACGAGACAGTAAAACTGTAAGAACCTGAAGGGTGAAAACCAGGCATTCATTATCTTCTGGATAAGACAGGGGTGTTGCATTCATGAATTCATTGCAGCTATATCTATTTCCACAGTATCTGCTGAAATTTTTCCTGACAACTTTTACTTTGGAAAGGGGAAAGATCTAAAGAATCCTTACTTTTTGCTGAGAGGCTGATGAGCATTAATACTAATGGGTGAGAGATAGCAAGATACTTTCCTAAAAGGTGTACTCACTGATATGTGATTCATGCTCCAGCAAGTAATCAGGTACATGCTATCAAAGGCAGTTCAGATGAAACTCTGTGTGTCACTCATGCAAAAAGACTGGCAGGTAATGGGAAAAGGAGGAGAGATGAGACCGGGGCTTAAGGTATCAAAATATGTAAATTCACTAATATATGTATGAAATTCCAAAAGAATAAAAACTCTTTTAATTTTTTAAAAAATTTTTTATTATTATTATTATTTATTCAACTGTGTACGTGTGTGTGTGTATGTGCTCGCTCGCGCGTGTGTGTATGTGTGTGTCTGTGTATGTGTAGAACCACGGAAGAATTCGCGAACCACCATGGACGCCTCCACCTCCTTCTGCCCCGGGATTCACAGGCTCCGCCCTACCAGGACCAGAAGCGCAGGCCGCCCCCGCTTCCGCCTGGCGTCTATACGTGGGATCTGGGATCTGAACTCGGGACCTTCCGCCTGCAAAGCGGAGGCTTAACCCCTGAGCCACCTCTCCAGCCCAAAAACTCTTTTAAATAGCATAAACTTGTGAATGGTGAATAGCTGAGAATAATAATACTCAAGTCTAGATTCAGGTTCTAGATTTGATTCCCCTAGGACCATTAGGAGAAAGAGCAGTTGTCTTTCAAAGAAGGGTTTTTACATCCTTTACGGAGAACAAGGTTTCCATTAGACTCAGCAGAGATTCTCGGATTGCTCTCTAGAATCTCCTCAGAAACTGTAAA
This sequence comes from Typhlomys cinereus, assembly GCA_023101885.1. NCBI lineage: Eukaryota > Metazoa > Chordata > Mammalia > Rodentia > Platacanthomyidae > Typhlomys > Typhlomys cinereus. The sequence goes on from JALPQD010000679.1 coordinate 547,764, forward strand.
AGCAATAATGTTTGATTCCAGAGAAGAGAATTCCTAAAAAATATATAGTCAGCTGATCTTTGACAAAGGAGAACTACAGTGCCCTACAATAGAGACAGCATTTTCAATGAATAGTGTAGGGACATCTGGACATGAATATGTGAAACAATCTCATTGCCAGCCTTACCCTACTTTGCAAATTTAAACTCTCAGTGCATCATAGATCTACATGTGAAATGTGAAAGTGTTAATAGAAGATAATCTAGGAGGATGTGTGCTTGGTACTGTGTTTGATAGTGACTTTCAGTTTCATCAGAAAAGGCACAATTCAAGAAGGAAAAAAAAATTGATCAGCTGGGTCTCATTAAATTAAATGTTCTGTACTTTGAAAAACGTTTTTATACTCTTGCAATTTTTTTGTTTAATTTATTGTGTGTGTGTGTGTGTGTGTGTGTGTGTGTGTGTGTGTGCGCGCGCGTGTTCCTGTGGAGGACCAAGGGTGACTTTGGGAATCATCCTGGATTGCTTCTACCTCCCTTTTGCTTCACTCTGGGATTTCCCAGACTCCATCCACCAGGGTTGGAAGTGCAGGCCGCCATTGTTTCTGCCTGGCGTTTTTATGTGGGACCTGTGACCCAAACTCAGGATCTTCTGCTTGTGAGACAGAGTCTTAACCCCTGAGCCATCTCTCCATCCCACTGTGAAAAACTTTTATTAGACAAAATAATTGACAGATTTTTTTTCCTACAGACTGAGAGTAAATATTCATGTAAGAAAATCAAATAAAGTTTTTCAAATTTATAAGAAACTATGTGAAATTGAATATTAAAATTCAGTATCAAGAACTTGAGCAACCTATTTAAAAATATACCAGAAGACTTTATCAGGCATGTCACCAAAGAAGATATCCAGTTAGTAAATATGCATCTGAAAAAATGTTTCATATCCCCAATGGGGAAATACAAAGTGCAGTAACAATTAAGCCAAGTATGGTGGCAAACAACTGTATTCCCAACATTCAGGAGGCAGAAACAGGAGGATTCCTACAAGCTTGAGGCCAACATTAAAAACAAACCATTCAACAAAAATCTAGACACAACAGAGACTGTCCTATTCTAATATAATGGCCAGAATCCAGAATACCGACTACACCTCATTCTTAGGCAGTTATGGAACAGCTGCTAGTGTGACTCATTGTTGGTAGAAAAGCAAATGTACCCTGGCAGGCTCTCAGAAAACTCAGCATTCTTAAAAAGAAATACAATGTTTCTCCTTGTTGTTGGCCCCAGGGAATTGAAAACTTTGGCCTTCCCAGAAAGAATCCACACATGTTGACAATAACTTTATTCTTAATTATTAAAATTTGGATGCACCCATGGCATACTTTAGTAGACAGATATAAAGTTAAATTATAGTATAGTTATATGTAAACGATAAACTTCCAGTGAGCATTAAAATGGAATGAAATACGAAGAGCTCATCCCAGACCTGGAAGCAATGGGGTCTGCAGGTTATGGACTACGAATTCCAAAACTATACGTTAGTGTTCTCTCTATAAAATATTATGTCACATTTGTAGTACAGTAGCAAGCAGTAAACTAACATAGGGAGTCATGTGAACATTTTCTGTACTTTTTGCTTAATTTTTTTTTAAATGAAGAAAAGGAGAATCATTTGGCTTGTGGTTCCAGAGGGTAGATATAGTCCATGATGGTGGAAAAGACCTGGAGGCTGGCAGGAGCTTGAGGCAACTCAGGTGACTACAATCATCTTGTTGGCGGAGCTAGGAAGGGGCTGGTGTGTGTGTGTGTGTGTGTGTGTGTGTGTGTGTGTGTGTGTGTGTGTTGTGTGTGTGTGTGTGTGTGTGTGTGTGTGTGTGTGTGTGTTTTAAGACAAGGGCAAAATCCAGCAAACACCTTCCTAGGGAATTATCTTTCAGAATTACTACTATGTGCAACTTTCAGTTAGGTCCAGAGTTGGAAATGAAGAGTAGAAGTTAGGGAAATACAGAACATGTCTATGATAGTTTGGCATTCGAGATGGAGAAGACTCTGATTAGGGAATTAGGATGAGTTTCGACTCCACAGGGTGACCTCAGGCTATGAATGCTGGGCAGGGCAGCAGGGGCTGGGTGTTCCTGCCAGGTGCACAGTTCTTTGCCATCTTTTACATGAGACTCAGGGGAGAGTGGAGGAAAGAGCTTACCTCACTATGACCTTTGTCTTTAAAGAGTGGGGAAGAGTATAAGCCACAAACTGGAGTAGCTTTCTTTATTAATCTTTCATGTTATAAATGCTATAAATATGAGTCTCATTATGTAGCTCTGTTCTTTAAATAACTGTGATTGCTATGCTGGATAAAGAATTGTGTATTTCTGTTTCATGGACATTTCTCCTGCTTAGAAAAACCGCCTCTCAGGCAGGTGAGCATCCTTTAGCTTTTGACAAATGAGGGAGTTGGTGCCAGTCGGTTTATAGATGGCATCCAATAAAAGTGCAATCATCTTAGCACAGCCTGCTTGTTAATGACAAAAGCAGGAGAAGCAGGTCTCCCTGCTCCAGACTATAACTCAACAAGACTCTCCTCAGAGTTAAATCCTGCTGTGTGGCCACTTGCCTGCTTGCAAGTTGCTGGTGAAATGAGACTTTACAACTCCTATAGGTCTGAGACTCAAGTAATAGAAAAGAAAAACATACAATGTCAACATGCAGTGAAGACGAGGTGGTTTAAGAATTTAGGAGGTCAATAAAGGCAACATAGTGTTTAGATGTAGAAGATAACCTAAGTTTCCAGACATTCTTTTAAAACTCAACGACTTCTGTGGCATTCAGGAAAAACCAAAGTGACATGGAATTGGACTGAGGGTAAAGGTCCAGTACATCTCATTCAACAGACTCAATGCTAATATCACATACAACACCACAAGTTTTATCTCTTTTCTACCTAAGTGCAGTCTGTTCCCACAGACCATGACATCACTCTTGCAAGGTATTTGTTTTATTTTCCTGACTGGAGCAGTGGGTATAGGCAATGCTCTGCCGGATGTTCTGGGGAGACTCTAAAGGCAAGTTACTTATGACTGCAACAGATGTGGATGATTTTTAGGGAAATGCTGACTCTATATTGTGAGTCTTTATCTCTCTGAGGGAAAAGTAAGGAATTTCCAATTGCCTGCTAGCCATTAGAACAGAAGGGCTAAGCAGACTAGCTATAAAAATAGAGCACTAAAATTCTGACAAGGGAAAAAAGAGAATAGGGAAGGCTCAGGTTAGTTCTGATTAAAGAGGAAACAACTTTCTCAGTGGTTTTTCTCTGGTTATGGTTGCAAAACTATGAATAAGAGAAAAGGCAGGAAATGCATTTGGTCTTTTGGAAATAGCAATCTCTCTTATCTGAGTAAAGAAAATAATTAAGATAGCCACAGAAATGAAAACCTTTGCCATCTGCCTTCTCTGTGGTTAGTTTAGTATCACTTATCAGAATTAGTACTGGTAAAATAGTATCGTTACTGTAGAAAGAGTTATAATCAACATATTATCCTGCTGTTAAATACTATTTCACAGGTAAGAAACAAACACTTAAGGCTTTGTTGTGTGTTACTGGAAATTTAAGATTTGGGTATTCCTTTAATTTGCTACATGGTCACTATGTTAAACAAACAAATGAGTAAATGTAATGTGGATATAAACATAGATGATCTGAATCACTGTCAAAGTTGAAGAGATTACTGAACATTTGATAATAAAGTACACATCCTAGAGATTTAAATTTGAGATGGTTTCCTTCAACAATACATTGTTTCATTGATTCATTCCACAGATATTCAATAGAGAAACTATCATATTATAGATATGAAATTATTTATTGCACATTCATATGATGGAGTTTTCTTGCTATTTCTCAGTGTTTAAAAATTTGCCCCAAATAACCAGATGCTAAGGTATGAAACTGAATCTTGCAGTTAAGTCTGGTTAGAAAGTCTTTATCAAATTTACCAATTCATAAAATAAGAATGAGAAGCAGAATGTTTTTCACTGGTTATCAATGATTATACATTGTTCCCAAAAGTTCAAGTATTGCCTAGTTGCTCATCAGGCACTACAAAATTCAAAAGACCAGCCCTCAAGTTTGCCTTCAATTTCTCTGCATCCACAATAACTACCAGTTAGGTGATTTAATAAGTACACCTGGCATTCTGACCACAGTATAAATATTTGCTGGATGAAGGAATGAGCTGTCTCAGCCAAACACCAACTGTATAATCTAAAATTATATCAAGTTCTTATGTGAATGCTTTACTTTCGTCATGCCTGGGTTCTTTCCTCCTTAATCAGTCATTCTGATCTCAAGAACTTTTTTGAAATCTCTCTTGTTTTGGTGACAGGAAACATTAAGGCTTCAGGAAGCTAAAACTGGATCAAGCTTTCAAAATCAGACTAAAGAAAGCTGTATAGAAGTTAAGAGCCCCAAAGAGACAAGTCAGCACAGTTCAAACTTTTTTATAGGATAATAACTACTTCAGTTCTTTTCAGGGATACTGTTGTGAAAGCTTTCCTTTTATTTCTAGAGCCAGTAGAAATTGAATTTCCTTGAGATTAAAATGCCCAGTGTGAATTGATGTGGTGGAGTATTGGCTCAAACATGAAGTTTATTTGATAAGATTTTATAGCATCATTAGCCAACTTCTGACAGAGGTTGGTCTAACAAAACAGCTCACAGTAATTTGGGAGAGTAATAATTTGAACTGTAAAAGGGCAAGGGCAGGCTTTTGTCTCTTTTGGTTTTATGAGTGTGCAAACTAGTCCTTTCCTGAATATCATTTTCTCCAAATTACTATGAATTACCACAGAGACAAAAATCAATGTTTCCTTGTAAGTTTTCCTGATTACTGGACTAACTTGTCTTTAAATGTTGATGTTTCACATGGAGTGATCTGGACATAATTAGACTATACATTGGATCAAGCTGGATAAGTGAAAATTGTGAGGATATTCAGGTTGTGACTACTACATAAACTTAGAGGAAATAAGCCTTATAGCACTTGTGGAAAAAAGAGAGAGATTTTGATGGAGTAAGAAGAGAGACACATTGAGAAATAGTGAAAAATCATGCCAGGTTAAGTCAGAGCTGCTGGAAGTAGATGGAATGGGAAATAGGAGAAATTGTTGCATGGTGCAGACAGTGATGCCTACCAAGATCAGCCGATGGAATAATCCAGATCAGATATTCGAGGGAAAGACAGAAGGAAGAGATATCTTCCAGCACTATTAAACAATACATTTTACAAGTAGAAGCTCATATGATCATATGTAACTTAAGAACTGAAGAGACTCAAAAAGATGGAGAGGGAAAATAAGTTGGTAGGAGAAATAGCAGTTTTTTTAATTTCTTAATACTTATTTAATTACTATTATTATATATAATATATAATATACTATAATAATGTAAATATTATTTAATGTGTTCATGTGTGTATGTGTGTGTGTGCACATGTGTGTGTGTGCATGCGAGTGCATGCATGTTTACGTGTAGGAGGTGAGTGTGCATGGATATGGGGACAATCATCAGGAGTTGTTCTCTCTTGTCACTTCATGGGATCCAGAGATTAAGTGCAGGTCTTCAGGTTTGTAAGAAAGCACCTTCATCCATGGGGCCAGTCCAACAGCCCCATATTTTGGCATTTTAATGACAGTTCAAATGCAAGTGAAGCAGGTCTAGGTGCGTTTAGGTTTATTTTTTTCTATTAAAATAAAGAATACTAGAGTCTTGTTATAAGAGCCCATTCAAAGGTAGATGTAATAAAAGTAGGAAACCACAGTGTGGGAGGGGTCAATCACCCATTTGCAAAATGGTTACTTTTTATCTGCCAGACTATATGCCCTCCCCTTCTGGTGAAATCATACCCCCTCAGTTGTAAATGATCAGGAACACAAGTCTGTGAACTTAACCAGATTTCTCATTACTTACTTGCATTCCTTGATGGAGGCCTATTTTCTCTGCTGTAACATGGTCCCCTCTCTCCTTGTTTCTGGTGTGACCCTCCTACCCCATCCCTCCTGTTCATAATCCTTGCAATTACTGTAGGTATTACAGAGATTTATCTTTGAGTGTCTCTAGGTGGGCTGGGTGGGTTTGGTACTAGGAGCCACCTATTAGGGAGTACATACAGTGCTTAATTTTCTGGGTCTGGGATACTTCACTTAATATAATTGTTTCTAATGACATCCATTTCCCGGCAAATTCCAGTAATTCATCATTTTTGATGGCTGAGTAGTACTCCATTGTATAGATGTACCACAGTTTCCTTATCCACTCGTCAACTGTTGGACATTTGGGTTGATTCCATGACTTTGCTATTGTAAACAGTGCTGCTATGAACATGGTTAAGCTTGTGCTATCGAGGTGATTTTTTGCTGTATGGGGGGTTATTCCCAGAAGTGGAATAGCAGGGTCATATGGCATTTCAATCTTTAATTTCTTTAAGAATCTCCAGATGGCTCGCCAGAGTGGTTGTATGAGCCTGCATTCCCAACAGCAATGTAGGAGAGTTCCCCTCTCTCCACATCCTCTCCAGCATTTGGTGGTGTTTGTATTGTGGATTTTTGCCATCCTGACAGGAGTGAGATGATATCTCAGGGAAGTTTTGATTTGCATTTCCCTGATGGCTAAGGAAGTGGAACATTTTTTAAGATATTGGTTAGACATTTTAATTTCATCCCTGGTAAAGTTTCTTTTACGTTCCAGGGCCCATTTTTTAATTGGGCCATTGGTTTCCTTGGTGTTTAGTTTTCTAAGTTCTTTGTGCACTCTGGATAGTAGAGCTCTATCAGATATGTGGTTGTGAAGATTTTCTCCCATTCTGTGGGTTGCCTTTGAGCTTGTGTTACAATCTCTTTATCTGAACAGAAGCTCTTTAATTTCACAAGATCCCAACTGTTGAGAGTTGGTAGCAGTGACTGTGCCATTGATGTCTATTTAGGAACTGTTTGGCCACGGGGTGACATACAATGCCCATCAGGATGGAGTGAAGGGCATTGCAGGAGCAGCAAAACTGCAAAAGAAAATCAACAAACCATAATCCAGAACTTCAGAGACTCTATATCAACCACCTAGAACTAGGCCAGCCTAATCTCTGCCCATCCTGAAGCTCAGGGAAATTTGCGGAAGAGAGGGCAGTAAGATTGTAAGAGCACAAGGATGGGAGGAGCAATGATATGCAAGATACTCCACACAAGTTAGGGCCGAAGCAATCATAATTGGACTTTGCATGCCCTGCTCAATGTCCAACACACTATTGACCCCACAAAGTCTAGCATTTGCTAAAAGCACCAAGATCCTTGGAGGCAAGGGATTGACAGCCACAGTAGTGTTCCTAAGCTTAAGGAGAACACAGGAAAGGATTCAGGGAAATGCCACTGGGTCCTTGTACGTCATTGGAGAGGAGGGCCCAGAAGAGAGACTGGCATGCACATTAAAGGATTCTCTGGGGATTGGGGGGGAGGCACTGGGGAAGAGGGAGGGAGGGGTGAGGGGAGGGGGAGCAGAGGTTCGGGGGGAGGAGGAGGGAGGGAGGGAACCGGTGTAACTACTAAGTTTGTATGAGCGGAAATAATAATAAAAAAATGTTTAAAAAAAGAAAGAATGACTTATTGAGAGAAGGGTTTAAAATATTTGTGTTTATTTTAAACACAGAAAAATTAGGACCTGAGCCCCTGGAAATCTAAGCAACTCTGAACCCAGAATCCTAAAAGAGACCTGCTAGAGATTGGTAAACTCTCATGTGGTGAAGAAATTGGTCTTTAGAAAAACAGCAAAAGTTCTAAGTATTAGGAGAAGCATATTCAAATTTTAGAAGTTTAGACAAAAAAGGAGAGAGAGAGAGAGTAAATAATGGGAGATTTACTCTGCTTCTGTTGTGCCCCACTGAGAGAAGAGGGAGAGGTTTGACTGATAAGTGAAGTTTTGGATTAGAGAATTCAGACACATTCCACCTCTTTGTAATTCTCCAGGTTTATCAGATTCCAAGTAGGGTAGAGTCAGGTGATTGACCCAGCTGACTGGGTAGAAATCGAGATTCCTGTTTCCAGAAAAATTAGAAGTGAAATCTAACTGAATCTCAAGCACTAAAAAAAAAAAGGAAGAAGAAATTAATATGACCAGAGGAATTATAATATTTTTGGTGAAATATAATGGTTTATGTGATCAAATGAGCGACATGTAGTATCTATAGTTTATCAGGAAATACTGTGCTCATATAAATGTTATTATTTCTTAATATTTTAAGGGGAGAGGGAGAAAGAGAAAAACATATACACGGCATGGTGCATGAGTGATTAGAGGACAACTCTCTCTCCTACCATATGGGCTTCTGTGGAAAGAACTTTTAGTTTGCTAGCTTAAATTTTATTCATTAAACTACTTCACCAGCTTTATATGTTGGTTTTCTCTTTAAAGAACTCATAGTCTAAAGAAGAAGTAGACAGTATCCCAGGTAGATAGCAAGGGATGAGCCCCAGATAAAATTCCTCCCATTCCAAGATGGCTATTTTCCTGTTCATTTCTTGCCTCTTCCCCACCCCCATCTTCTCTCCAGAGAACAAAGGGCATCTTGTTTAGGAATGATCAGTTTTGTTTAGTGGGAAAGTGTCACTTCTGTTCAAATCAGTCAGTTCTAGGAGGCAGAGTAGAATGTCCCACCCTTTCAGAGGCCCCCAATAAAAAGTTCAAGCCCACTGGAAGGTAGGTGGATTTACAGCTCAAAATGCCATCCTCCCTAAGAGTCCATTTTTTAATTTAATGCCTTTCTATGATTGATTTAAAATAAACTTAAATTTTCAAAATTTGAAATAAAATCCTATCTTTTTTGTTTGTTTGTTTTGTTCGTCTAATGGATGGAGAACTTCTAGGTGACAACACAAGGGTGGTATGTAGACATACTTATTTGTAATAACAGTGTTATTATAAACAAGAGGCCAAAGTAGCAAAGCTAAGAGAACAGTTAGGATGCTTCCTGGAAGTAAATTATAGTTGACTTCTAAAACGGTAAGAAAAAGTAATCAAATATGAGAGAGGCATGAGAGATAAGCAAGAGTAAAAAGGATAAGGAAAAGTGACACTTGAGTTTTTGTGTTGAGGTTGATGGACAGTTGAGTATACTATGCAAGGATTAGCCTATTATCCCTTAGAGAGCAATATATCTCTGCCTACATGGTCTTTAAAATGGCAGTGTCTTTACACAAAGATAGCTAGTGTTCTGAAGTTGAAGTTTCAAGCTGGATATTGTTAATAATTCAGTATTAGTTGAAATCAAATGAAAGGCTGAGTTCCTAAATATAATGTACATAAAGAACCTTGATTTTGAATGGTTGAGAGGAGAATACCATAAACAGCTTTTAGTCGAACAGTAGAAATTTGAATTTTTGTTTTGTTTTACTTTAATACAGGTCACTCCTTAGACAAGGCTTGAAAATATTTGGAAACTGTTAAAAAACTTCTGCATTCATTTCTCCCTTTCTGTCTGAGCTGTATGAGTATCTGAGTCCTGCTTCATGCACAGCCTTTGTTCATCTTCTAGAAATGAAGATCAGTTCAAAATTAGAGCTGTGAGAAACCTTAGGGACTATATAGTTATGTGGTTTTCATACTTAAAAAAACAATGAAGTGTTTTATGACAATAAAAGTTTAACATAGAAATATTTATTTGAAGTATATAAAAGTAAAATTGCAGTCATTGGAGGAATGAGGAGAATTTGTGATTTATTATCCCACACGGATTGAGTTTATCTGTCCTTTCATGATAGACTCTGAGGGATTCCCCTAGAAATTCAAGCTTGAAGCACAACTTTCAAATACTATTTGTAGCATCCAATGCTTTTACTGAGAGAAAGCAGGAAATGTTTTCAAAGACATGCCATTAGGCTTAATTTTAGAACAAATATTTTAATTTCTGAAAAAGTAATTTATACTTCATGAAGGGATAATATTCACTGGTTCAGCTTATAAGGCATTACCAGACCTATCTTCTTATAATGACTGACTCATTGGTAAGCAGAAGATTCATTGTTCTGTAGTCTTGAAAGCATCAGAAATTAGTGCAAATCAAAGTGTAGGTGCCTCCATTTTGTCTCTAGCTTCCATTTCACATGGTATTTTCTAAGAATTATTCGCCCTTCCAATTTATTAAACTTCAAAGAAATGGATTTTTCAACTTCTACTGGGCCATGGATCATTTTTAGTTTCCCTGGTTACTCCTGCTTTGTTTTTTAGTTTCTTAGATAACAATGAATAGAATGGGAACATAAGTCTCAAACCAAAGAGGTTAATAGAGATAAAAGATCAAAGAAATGATTTTGGGTGAGTGCTTGCTACTTCCACTTATGCTATGAACCCTTCTGCAGAAGTAAACTTTGCCTCTTCAAGATATCCTGGTATTTTGAGTGTTTTCAACAGAGGTGTTTTCATTTCCAACAAAAACAAAAATAGGCTAAGGAAGTAGGGAGTAGAATGTGACCAGCAAGTGTGACCTCTTTTCTTTAGCTTGATAGCACACATCCAATTGTTAAATTTATGTTTGTTCTGCCAATAACAAAGTCTATTGCTTAAAAAAAAGAGAAGACTTTATTTACATGGAAGAAAAAGACAGATAAGTGAAACAAAAGTTAAATGGGGGAAAAGCTATAATGAGTTTTTCTTTAAAAATTGAGCGTTAATAAAAGTATGACTATTCTTACTTGAATATTCTGCTAAATTTGATATGTGCTTCTAGAAACTGAAATAACTCAGTAAGAAAATTGGACCTACGAGTTTTTTCGGTTCATATTAAAATGAAATCATAATAAGACACACACACAAAGTGGGCATTAATGATATCTTTTTTAAGCTGTATGTTTTGGAATAATATTTACAATATCAGGGAAGGACCAACTCACCTGAAGAAGGAGATTAAACCCAACTTACCTTCTTGACACTTTTTATAGGGAGAATCTTACAATAATAATGAAATAAAAATTAATTCCAGAGCTGCAGAGATGGCTCAAGGTTTAAGCCTCTGCCTCACAAGCAGAAAGTCCTAAGTTCAAATTCCAGATTCCATGTGAAAAATGTCACGCAGAAATGGAGGTGGCCTCCACATCTGGCCCTGGTGGGTGGAGCCTAGGAAATTCAAAAGCAAACAACAAAGGAGGTAGAAGCAATTCAGGATGAGTCCCAAAATTTGTGCAACAGAAAAATATTAGAGATACTTCTTTGTTAATATGTAGAAACCCAGCAGAAGTCTGATTATTTTTTATTTTGCATGACAAGATGAGATTCAATCCTTTGAATGAATTTCCTATGGAAGGCTAATTTTTCAGAGAGAACTTGCTAAACATCATCTCTACCCCACCTTGCCCTTTGAACTATCTTTGAATTTGCATGCATACATATACAACACATACACATGAAAATGGAGAAAGAAAAAAATCTAGTTTTTCAAACAGTGTCTTCTTTGTTTCTCTGCTTTCTGATTTATATCTTCTGGAAAGTTCTGACATGCCATATTTCTAAATCTGAATTATATCAGAGAATGATATGCTGTTAAAATGTTTTAGTACTTCAAAGATACATGACAATTTTGTAGGTAATATTAATTGACATTGAATTGCTTATATATGCATGTTTTTCTAGTCAGCTTCTTATAGCACTAAGATATGACTGATATTACCATATTCACTGTATTGCTTCATGCCTTGTGATTTTGGAATTATCATGGAAACGAAGCTCTGAGTGTGTTTATGAATGTTTATAGATTAAATTGAATTAGAAAGACCCACTGTGAATGGAGCTGGCTATTCCATGGGAAGAGATCCTGGACGTAATAGAAAGAAGAAAGTGAGTTGAACAACACTTATCACTCTCTACTTCCTGACTATGGATGAAGTGTGATTTCCTAGCTGTAAAAATTCAATGATTAAGGTTTAATTGCACTCTAATTTTAATCCAAGCATTCTGCTTATAGTACTAGATAGATCACTTTATTATAGTCCTTTTGATGGTCCACTTATTAGATGAGGATAGACAAGTTGAAGTATATTTTAACACTGCACTATTTTATTGTATTATAGAAAGTTAAATTGTACCAATCATACCATTTTAGGTTTGCAAGGTACCATTTTAATCTTGCTTTCCAGGTATCCTACTTCTGAAAGATTTGGGTTTCAGAAACTTCTCAAGTTATGTTTCCACAATCACGTTAACTTAAAAGTTTACTCTTTTAATTTTTTTTTTATTTACAAACAAAATGGGGCATGATTTATGTATTTGCCTCCACTCATCTTCCCTCTTTCCCACCCTCCCCATCCAAACACCCCTTTCTCACCTTCCCTTCTATTTGCTTTCAACTGAATTCAAATTTAATGTTTCTGAAATCGTTTGTTTATCCTGAGAGCTAAGAATAAATGTTCTTGAATCTTGGCTTTAAAATGATTTATGCTTAATGGACTGGCCAGATAACTCAGTGAGTAAGGCACATGCTTCCAAACCTTGCTACTCATGTTTGATTCCTAGAAACCAAGATAGTGGAAGGAACTGACTTTCAAATGTTGTCTTCTAATCCATGTTGCCCTGGCATACATACATACATACATGTGATCATGCTATCTTTCTCTCTCTCTGTTTCTCTATCTCTCTCTCCCTCTGTCTTTTTCTCTCTGTTCCTCTAAAGTAAATAAATTAAATATTTAAAAGAGATATGCTTATGAACTGTTATATTTAAAACTTAGTAGAAAAAATTAAAGTTTAATTATGAAATGAACCTGTGTATGATTTTAAATATTTACATGTTGAAAATGAATACTCTGGTAGCAAAAATTGTGGTTGGAAGTTTGGTAGTGACGTTCCAATATGAATATCATTTTCTTATTATCAGTAAAATCATTAAGACAGTAGCACTGTTTTCTGAAGTGTTTTCACAGAGAACATCACTGATTAATAAGAATGACTCAATGGGCCTGGAGACAAAGTTAGTGCTCCTAAGCCTTTGATAAGCCACTATCTCATGACTAACTACTCACGATTCTATACACTAATACATCTGCTGTCACATTCTTTTTTATTTCTATTCATTGTTAATGTACCACAATGTCACCACTTTGTCAATGCATAAGTTTAGGTACAGTTATAAACATCATAATTCAGTACCACAAATATAAATAGCACAAAACACAGTCTGAACATGGGTATATTATATGAATGACATGGAAGATTTATAATAATCCTCTCAATTTAGAAAACACCAGTTTCACAGTACACAGTACACAGTATTGTACACAGTACAGTACACTGTACACAGTACACAGATGAAGATGTTCTGATCACAACCTTCTTTACTGTTTGGATTCTATGGATGATGTATTTATCATTTTCCTCATAAAATTATTTGCTGTAAAATTTTAAAAACCAGTAATTAAGTTCTTATTCATTTTTGGTTTATTAACAAAAATGCTTTTAAACTATGAATTTCAATGTATGTCACAATTTTAACTCATGTTAGCTCCACTTCCAGGGATGATAAAAAGCTTGTTCTAGAAGCATATACACTACAAATTGAATACAGTTATGAAAACTTACACTGAAAATAACAAATCTCTATGCAAACCCTGTTTTTCACAAACTATTATCCATGTTTTGAATGAAAGTGATCCAACATGGCATTTATTTTAAAAGAATATATACATTACATTAGTAGCTGTTTATTAAAATTACATTTGTTTCTGAAATTGATGTGATTATTTTTTCCTTAAACAAAGTCTTTGTGATGAAGATCTACTTCTTTTAATGAGATGTGTAGTATGACAAGTGAAGCTCCTAAATTTTCTAGCTGGGAGGCTTATAGGGAAGTTATATGGATGTTTGGAAGGAGAAGACACCCTGTACAAATGGATGCGGAATGCTTAATAGATCATCTTTACTTTTTAATGAACAAAAATTTTCTTTCTTGTACTTTATCAGTTTTAAGATTGAGAAACTAATGTCCTTATTCTTTGACCAGATGATTTTAAATATTCTAAATATCAGTTTCTTTATACAAAGTTTTGTCTACCATGTCTCATTTTTTTCAAAGAAAACTATACCATGGATGTGTGAAACTAAAGATTCATTCATTTTAAGTTTTGTATTATTTATTATATAATGTACTATTGAATTTTAAATTCAACCCCTATTATTTTCCATAAGTCTTCTTTAGGGAAATTCTTGTCCACATTCTAAAGCACATTTAAACATATTAACGTGTTCGACATATATGGGCTGCATTCTGTGGAATTACTAAAGAAAACATTATCAAAGTTTTCCTTTTTCATTTTCTTTATTTTTGCACATACAATGAAGCAGGGTAACAAGGGGTTGCCTTCCCATCCCATTCTCTGACTTATTTACACTTTTCCAACCAAACAGACAACTCCCAACTCTTTTTATTAATTTTCTTTGCACGCACTCGCTGTAATTGCCCCCAGGGCTCATGACAGAAATCTAAAGTACATTTCCAAAATTTTCTTAAAGAGTTCTCATGTGCTTCATGTATTTTTATAATTATGATACAGAAATGACATTATTGCAAGTTGTATGTAAAAATATAAGTTAAAATACTAATATATTTAATTATAATATAATAACAAATGAGTACAGTCAAATCCAATTTTTATAATCCACTGCATCTTTTGCAAGCAACTACATAGGATGATTCCAGCAAACAGAGAAACTTGGTTACATTGAATCAGTTTTCACAATCAAAGTCAATGGTCTAATAAACGGGATAAAATGAAAACTCTTTATAGGATGCCTGGTTGATTTTCTTTGTAGTGAAGGGACAATTCAGGAAGACCCTTCTTGGCAGCACTTGAAAACTGACTCAAATAATTACTGAAATGAAATTTCAGTGTTTTATTTTTTATAAAAAATACTACTTTCACAGAAGTGAAGAAATACAATTGCACAATGGTGGTTACAATGGTAGAAATACATATTGCCAAGAAAATGTTAGCAAGAGATTTAAAAATGACTATACAGCACCGCATCAGAGAATTGTGAAAACAGCAAAATGATTATAACATCACTTTTCCATATAAATAAAGCCTCTAAATCTTTTTTTAATAAATAAATGAGGAAAAGTGCTATTTAATCCCTAATTCTTAGGAAAACATTTCCTGATGTGAAGCAAAAGACAATAAAAACAAGAATGACAACTTAAAAAAAAAAGACATTCATGCATAAGCCACCATTAGTCTGACTCTAACTAATATAAGGCAGATCATTAATCTTTTGCAAAACTATGTCTTTAGCCACTGAAACTCAGTTAGTGCTTTGCTTGACAAGGATATGGCAGACCTTCTAAGTTTAGAAGTTAAGATGTGTTTCCAACACATTAACTTAGACAAAATCATTATTTTAAATATCAAATGTACAATAAAATGCTTTGCTGTGGAGACATGTCGAAAAGTCAGTAAAGGGGGAAAAAAGGAATAGGTAAGGGTCCTATAGAGCTTATCACAAGTGACAGGGTAGATGAAAATAAATGACATCTGCCTATGTGTCATCTTCTGTCTTAATGATATGGAAGAGGGTGACATTGAACAGGACCTGGTGGCCGTTGTTCCAGGCATAAAGAGCTCTATCTCTTGCATTGTAGTCAAGCATGGATATGTGAAAGTACTGGTTATGGAAGGGAATATCTGTGTACTCATAAGTGGAAGTTTTGGTGGAATAGGAATAATACACCTTGGCTCCAGTTAAGTGGGAATTGGTGACATACAGAGTCCCACAGATCATGAATGATTCTCCTGCACTCCTTTTAGGGTATCCAGTACTCCAGCTCTTCATCACCTCCAAGGTGTCTTGGTTAAGCTGACTGATGACGATATTGCCTGCATTCTGATTTGTCGCATACACAGCCCACAGCCCAATCTCATCAGCCATAAGGTCGATGTCAGAGAATCCACCCCATGTGTAGGGGTACACATTGTGAAAACCAGCATACTCCAGGCTGCGCTGAGCAAGCACTCTCCCCATATCAAAGCTGTATTTGATGATGATGTTACTCTGATATTTGTTAAAGTAGAGGGAGCCATTGTAGACAACATGGTTAGTTCCTGCCCACTTGAAAGGGAGGTTGTATGTCCTTGATTCTGCTCCACTGACAAAGTCTGCAATTGACTTGTACTCACGGACAATCTTATTGTTAGTGTAGCTGTCCATATACCAAACCTGAAAAGAAGGAAAACACAAATGAAAAGAAGAAAAATAAATGAATTACTATACTTTTTATTTTTATGAAAATTCCAAAATAAAGATAATCAGCCCAGATTAACAGCAAAATTTTAGGCATTGGAAGCCAGGTGGTCTTAGTGTTGAGTAGCTCACATCTGATAGTACTATATACTATAGTATATAGTAAGAATATTTGTGTGGAAAAGAAACAAATGAATTTACACAACTTTAAAATTGATCTACTTTTGCTTTTTTTTTTTTTTAACAAATTTTAGGTTTTTGATTATTTTATTTGGTGCATATTTAGTGCAAACATGAGTCAATCACATGACCTGATGGATCATTGTGATACTTGCAAATCATCTTTATCGTTTTTATTTTTTCTAAACAGAATGTCTATTCACTTTTATATTTTCAGCTTATGCTTATTTTATAGATTCCTTACAGAACCTCTTTATAACATTTATTCATTAGACCATCTTGTAAGTTTAAGAAAACCATTCTACTAAGTCGTTGACTCTTGGAAGGATCCATCGAGATTCTTGATTACTACTGAATTCTGAAATAAGTAGAGATAGAGTAAATTTCTCTTATGTTGACTATTAAGCTATAAAGATATTTCCAGTGTTTCACATACTTGTTTTATAACTATTTCTAGGACTATAATGGTTTATTTACTGAATTGATTTCAATATGTTTCTTAAGCAGAATACAAGGAATTTTATATGCTTGCAATGAGCATTTTTCAAGCATAAGTGAACCAGAAATTAATAGAGGAGACAAGAGCATACTAGTGAATTATGAGATAGATCATATTACTGAAATAGGTTTGCTGAGAACCACTGGAGATACTCATAATGACAATTGGGAAAAATATTTTCAAATGACACTGTTTGTATTGGAACCAGTATCTTGAAGAACATGAATAACTCAGGAGGAAAAACTTAGAAATGAAACCTAAATTAGAAACAAAGACATTTGTAGAAAGAACATACTCTGTTATTCTTTTCAGATGCTAAAGGATCTGTCATCCAGGCACCAAATCGAGTTCCAGATGTCTTGACTGTGATAGGGCCTGTGATTTTCATCAGTTTGCCACACGCTAAAATGAAAGGAACACATAAACACGCTGGGTGAACAGAGCCAATGATTCCAATACATTTGCTCATAGCGAAAGCTAAGGGAGAGATTGCAAACCAAAGCAGGTGCATTTGATTGGTATTATATATTCTGAATCAGTCATCATTTATATCATTTATATTGGTTGCAATGCATTTAACTCTGCTATGAACTGAGGCTTTCCCTTTCAATACTCTAAGAGTAAAGCATGAAATTTGAAGAACAAAATTTTTTGTTTGACCTGGAAAAAAAGAAACGAGGAAAGTCATCATCAATACATAAGTTAGTACCTGCTTATTCTAAATAAAGAATTGTAATAATTAATGGAGGGACCTGTGTGTTTGATCACCAGATCCCTCACTCTTTCTTTTCCCTACACTATATAATTATGGTTATCTTATAAGAGTCAGGCAGGACTATAACGTTGATTCTTAGTTTATGTTGTCTAATGAGAAATTACTATGAAAGGTATTCTTATAGGACATGACAATATTAATTCAACCTCAGATTACCTGAGGGGTTCATTTATGGATAACAAGGCTTAATAGACCATCCATGAACAAAAAAGAACAAAACCCCCAAATCTTGAGCCCTCAGATTCCAAGGTAGCATGAAAGAAAGTTGTAGAGGTGGAACATATATTGGAAAACACGATATTCTTAGAAAAGATTTTCTGCAAATTTTTATGACTTTACTGTGACTAGACCTTAGGAAGAACTGGGATTTTAGGATGCTAAAAATTAATAAAAGAGAAACCCTTTTAGTTAGATTTTTTAAATATCAGAGCTTAAATCTTACATACATCTTGAAGGACAATTTGTCTATAAATTGCTAGCTAGGTTTAAATAAAGGAATATAATATTTCCTGTCTATTCATTTTTTTGTTTCTATTATTTCTTTTACTCTTTGGGGTTTTGTTACTTATTTTTATTTATCCTAAGAATTGTTAAATTTCTAGTCATTGTTGTTTGCTTCTGTACATTTGGATGTAAAAGAAGTGGTACTCCAGGCAAATGATGGACAAAGACATTCTAGCTTGGTACTTGTTCTGGTGCATCTTTCTCCATATATATCCTTTATAAGAATAATTTGCAGTTGGCAGGCTCCCAAGCTGTACAGTTAGAAAACAATGAATAGGAATATAAATTGTTCTATCATTGCAGTGTCAAGCACAAATTCAGCAATCCTTATACTTGAAGATTATATCTGAATTGAAATAATTTTCTACCTTTGATGGTAGGAAGCAAATGTGATGACATGTCTATGTAGTGAATTATTTTAGTTTCCTAAAGCTTGATAAACCAGGTCAGTTATTCAGTAGACTTTATAACATTATCTATAATGAATAGCAAGACCTTTCATTAAGCCTTTTTGGAATATAGCAATTTAGCTTGTCATACACATATAAAAATGTGAGTACAGTAGTGTAATTTTAAACTAGGAAGGGGTTAATGTACTCTGAATGTACTCATTGAGTACGTTCTGAATGCATGGTAAGTTAAAGTGATGTTTAACAATGCTCTACATAAACATTTCCAAATAAACAGATTATAGACATAGACATTTTGAGTACAGGTAGACTTACACAGATTGGAAGACATCCCCCTCCTTCAAAAACTTACCACAAAGCAAAATATGATTTACTTTTGTTTTTATTTCTTTTTATCTATCTATCTATCTATCATCTATCTATCTATCTATCTATCTATCTATCTATCTATCTATCTATCTATCTATCTGAGAGAGAGAGAGAGAGGGAGTGAGAGAGAGAGAGGGCACTGTGTGGCCCTGTGGAGAACCAAGGGTGACTGGGGAATCATCATGGATTGCTTCTTCCTCCTTTTTCCTTTGCTCTGGGATTTCCCAAGCTCTGTCCACTAGGGTGGGAAGTTCATACCTTCTGTCGTTTCCACCTGCTGTTTTTACATGGGATCTAGGATCCAAACTTAGGACCTTTTCTGCAGCGGAAGGTCCCGAGTTCGGATCCCAGACCCCACATATAGACGCCGGGCGGAAGCGGGGGCGGCCTGCGCTTCTGGTCCTGGTAGGGCGGAGCCTGTGAATTCCGGAGCAGAGTAAACAAGGAGGAGGTGGAGGCGTCCATGGTGGTTCCCAAATTCGTCCGTGGTTCTACACACACACACACACACACACACACACACACACACACACTCGCACACACTCATACACGCACAATTGAATAAATAATAAAAAAAATTAAAAAAAAGAAATAAAAATGTCTGGCTTAAAGTGAGGGGATTAACACATGGATTTGTCTTTTATTTTCTATGATCTTTCTAAAATGATAGTAAATGAGTAAAGCACAAGAGAAAATAAGACAGTCCATAGTCAAAAATATAGTGCAAACAGCCCTCAGTATAGACACTCTAATAAGTTGCTAGAAGGTTGTGATGAAGGAGTATGGTCACTGAAGAAGCAGCATGTACATACTCTGTGTCTGTATTGACGCAGAAATGATGATGTTTTGAGGAGGATTATTACTTTGAAAATGCGAAGCAAGGAATCAGAATAATAGAAATCATGCTGAGAGTGACTGAGATTATGAGGAGCAACTGGTCCTTTCTCTACCTCTTCCAGGAGATCAAAATATTTGCAAAGTTTTGTTAATTGCCTGAAAAAATTTAAAGCAAATAATCTAAGTATGGGGGGGCTCTAGCTACTCGTGGATGATTAATTTTAAAGGGTACGTCTGTGTTATATACTCTCATTGGGATTGTAACACTCTTGGTCAGGTACCAAGCAATAAAGGAGATGGAGAAAAATAGATGCATTTGGGACATATTTTTAAGCACCAAGTTGATAGAATCAGCTTTTGGGTTAGATGTGAGTGAGAGTCACATCTCAAATTAAGAATGTTCTAGTACAGTGTCCAGATATTTGTTTTGCCAGGTTACAGTGTCAATGAATCAAATGAAGAGACTGAGGGAGGAAGGGGTAGAAGAAGACAAAAGAAGTTTGATCACAACTGATATGCATTTCAGGGGAGAGAGTATACACAAGTAAGAGGCAGATACCATTTGACAAGCAGATGTGACATGCATGATAATAATGATGGTGAAAACTAGAGAGATGTATTAGTTTCATGAAAAAGTATTCATATGCAAAGGTATTCACGACAGAGCAGATGAGTCCAGGAGGAAGCAATGGGTCAAATACGAAAAATAGGTTGCGGGGTATTGAGAAATCCAAAAGAGGAACATTGTGGTGCTGATCTTTGCTGAATGCCATTGAGGTGGCTAGCGAGTTATGTTCAAAAAATACCTGCGGAATTTGGTGAAAAAAGTCATTGGTGATTATAAGATGTAAACGTAATGGTAAGTCAGAATTTTGATGGGAGGTTAGTTTTAAAGAATTAGAAATCAAAGCAGCAACTACTGAAGATTCTCTCTGGAGACCTGAATATGGAGATGAGGCAGGAGATGTAATGCCATATGAATATTTTTATTTTTTATGCTGATGTTACTATTGCCATTTAGTGAAGTTTGGTGTTTATTATGAACATCTTGTAGAGAGAAGAACAGAATGAACTAAAGGAATATAATTCAGTAGATGGCATCCATAAGCAGATAGTAGCTGACTCTATTAGCAACACCAATTATTTTTGTATGTGTGCCTGTGTACAGATATGTTCACGTGTGCTTACCTTCAGTACTGTCCTAAGGACTGTTTGTTATTTAATCAGGTTACTGAAGCAGGTAGTAGAGAAGTCTAGCTTCTAATCCAAGTCCCGCCACTAAGTCATTGTATAATGTTAGACAATGCATTTGGAATTGAATTTCTTCATCTCTAAAATAGAAGTTGTAACGTCTGATATTTTGTCTTTTTCATTAAGGGATAGTGACTAGATTGTGAAAGAACAAAATTTTAAATGTTGATGAGGAGAAAGTGCTGTGTGGTCCTGAAAACAAGCAAGACCACTGCACTGCTATTATCCTCACATACATTTATCCCCAGGAAGCTGAAATCACAGGAAGGGAACTCAATGTCGATTGTTTACTAGTAAGACTTCCTTTAAAATAGCTATTGATTTCTTATGCTAAAATTTATCTTGTCAAATTAAACTAGAAAAATTAAGTTTGCAGGAATGTATAAAACTGGCCTGTCTCAAATTATGATTTTGTGACCTTTTTGTGTTGAGGAAATGCAGGCATCCTCGGGGCTTAATGGCGCACACAAATTATAAAAATACCCAATAATGGGAAATTCTGTTTCTCAGCTGCCCCAAACCAGCTTTTGTTCAAATGAATCACTATCTTGACTTTCACTTTCTAGGAGGATAAAGGAAGCCAGACAGAATGATAATATCCCCATATGCCTGGAAGACAATGTTTCCACAAAGGTGGAGGCAAAGAGGAAGTTGGAAGACCTGCTTCATTGATTTTCTCTTACTGTGTTCTTCTGTCTGTGGTGAGATGCATGAAAAAGATAAGCATTCATATTATTCTCCATGCTCAGAACATTTCATAAATGTTGAGGAATATTGAGGAAAGTGACCATTTTATTTTTCTGGTGAATTTTGCACAGTACATTTTTATCATTAGTTATAATCTGTGATCATCCATCATTAGCAGTGGAAAAGATGTCCTTTATGACTCAGCAGGAAGATTTGTGGTTCAGAGCACTGACACATAAAAACACATCTGTCCTCTCTCTTGTTTATTTCCCAGTATATGAATGTACTCTGCAATATCCTACACTAAAAGCTTCTCAATTTGAATCCAGAGACCAAAACCCATATAAGTAATTTATATAGAACAATGAATATATTTATGGACAGATAGCATTATTTCTTTCCACTTAAGGCCAATGGAGAACTCATGTAGTAAGAATTAGTTAAGACTTCAAAAATCTTCAAAATCTGTTAATGCTATGTAAATAACTTTATCAGTATCATACTTTTGGTATTTTACAATATCTATTTACATTATTCAAAATTTTACGTTCCTGTCCAATTTTTCTGATTAGATGGCCTAGTGAAAGGTATTTGTTAAGAATGAAGAAGAACTGGAATAAGTTTACCATGAAATCTATGAGTATCCTTAGATAACTTCTACTTCCTAATATAAGCACGCTTTTACAAATATTCATATATATACTAATTTTTTTACTTTTTTTGAGACAAAGCTTACAGTAGGAATATATCCTTAGGGAGAAGTCTACATAACAATAAAACTGAATTGATGATCATGTAAAGAAGTCCTAAATTATTTAAAAATTTATGTTCATCTCTGAATATGTATATCTTTAAAATATAGTTGTTTAAGAATACATGGAACATACGCAAGAGTAAAGATGCCAATTTATGATAAAATTAACATGAGGCTAAAATAATTACAGCCCTGAATGTTTAGAAAAAAATCAATCTCAAACATTAGACTGTGGAGAAATTGCTATTTTATAATTCGACTTAACATTTTGGGGGCTTTCTTTGATAAATGACTTGCATGAAGTTCTCTCAGTTAATCTGAGGTACTCTCCCAAATTTTGGCTATTGGAATGCTTAGTAACGGCTCTACCTCAGTCAGCCAGGTATTTTTGTTGCTGCTGATTCCTGCCATTTCTGAAAGTGTTTAGTGTCTCTTTCTTTAAATGTTACATGTGAACAAACCATCGAATATTTTGGAATCGAATGCTGAAACATTTTTGAAGTATATTTCTTCTTAAACTCTTCACAGAAACTAACTTTTGCTGTCATGTTTCAGGTTTGATGTAATCACTTTCAAAGATCCAATTAGAACAAGACAGGGATAGTCTTTGCAGTGCAGGTACAGCATGGAAATATGAGTATAAAGATTAATTCAAAAGGATTTTTTCCTCTAATATGCTGCAATGGAGATAGTGTCTGTGGGGAAGTGGGGGAGTTCTGCCAATAGCATAGAGCCAATTTAAGGTGTAGTGGGTAAGACGCTTAGAAAAGTTTGTGTCTGGTTACTAAATAAAATAAAATAGTGTTAGAATTTAGTCTGATAACATGTGGAGGACAAGTATTCTAGAAAAACGACAGTAGGGTGAAAATAGACAAAAGAGAAACTGAAATGTGAACAAGACTGTGCAAGGTGCATGGTGGGAACTAGGGGGAGGCACAGAAAATCTCAAGAATCCATGTCAACAAGCCAAGTCTTGCAGAGGTGTCTGGCTCAGTTTTAAGAATAAACTACTGGGGCTGGAAAGGTGGCTTAAGGTTGAGCCTCTGCCTTGCAGGCAGAAGGTCCTGAGTTCGGATCCTAGACCCCACGTATAGACGCCAGGCGAAAGCGGGGGCGGCCTACGTTTCTGGCCCTGGTAGGGCGGAGCCTGTGAATCCCGGGGCAGAGTAAACAAGGAGGAGGTGGAGGCGTCCATGGTGGTTCCCAAATTCGTCCGTGGTTCTACACACACACACACACACATGTGAACACACGCACAATTGAATAAATAAAAAAAAGTTTTAAAAAAAGAGTAAACTACTAAGACCATACTTTCAGGGATCATTTCTGTAGTTTGTTAAAGGTAAACCACTCAAATATAACAACGGGACTCAATTTGCACTTGAGAAAGAGTGCACTGAAGTTGGGTGATGGAAAGGAAGTGATACAGCCAAAGGACTTAGTCAGGAGGACATTCATTGGCACAACTGTAAACAACTTGTGGTTCTGTGCACATGGGTGACAGAAATGAAGCTGTAGGAAAAAGGTGTGTTTGGGAGACAGGTTTGAAAGGAGTTCAGAAATGGTGACTGCACAGGACGAGTGAAGTGCAGGGGAAATAGATGTCTCTCTCTTTTTTTGCTATAATAGTTGGGTATATGGGAGGTTTGGTTATTCATTAAATTAAGCTATTTGAAACAATTAAAGAATGTACTGCTATAAGTAGAACTCAAAACTCTGTTTATGACTGAAGGAGGACTTGGGCTTAAAGTTATTGTTTCCAATATAGGTTGTGGAAGTTGACATAATGCTTTTTGCATATTTTTTCTCATCATCAATAACAATACCTGGACCCAGATTGTGAAGTGGTAGGGAGCCAATGCTGTTGCATTTATCTATTTATGTGTTTGTCGTTCCTGCTAAAATATAAGCTCTTTACCATAAAGAGATGGTCCATTACTCTTCCTTGGGTTTTCAAATACCTGTATCATGGAATCAAAATGCTTTGGATTACATATTTTGATTATATAAGACTAACAGTACAGAGTAGCCTTGGTTCCTATTTAAATCCAGTTCCTATAAGCATGAAGGCAGTAACCCAAATCTTATTCCCGTGACCTCAAGTGGTTATTTTAATAGGAAATGTGTTCACAGCTTCACTAGATGGCACCAAATCATCTAAGAAGTGGAATTGCTGGTGTGGGTGGGCAGGGACCTGGCAAGGAAGAAAGCCTGGTCATAATCTACATTAACTATCTATTGGTGGTCTCAGGGGGCGTGTAAGAGATTTAACCATGGTCTTGAAGGAAAATTCTCATATGTGCATAATTATATTCTGCATGTCCAGGAATGTGATATGATTTAATTAAGCACAGGGGACCTTAATTCTGTTCAGTCTCTCAGAGGAGAAAATGAACCCTCAGAAAAGAGCATTAATGTACCTCATGTAAGCTACAGGGTGCTTTGCTATGGAAGCAATTTACCATCTTTTCTCCAGACCTTTCATTCTTCAGCAGAACCAAATGAAGCAGGGCCTTCATAACCTCCAGAAGTTATGATTCCCTCGGGGCCTCATTTGCTGTTTGGGAGGGACCTTGAATGCAAGGAAGCTGATTTATTTTTCAGCATTCATATCATGCACCCTGTGACATTCTACTTAAAGGAAATTCCCTGGAAAATGAATGAAGAAAAACAAAAGACACAAAAGAGGGAGAGACACAGTTTTGCCCTCTCGCTCCAGTTCATTGCTGCCCTTGGCTCATTGTCTGTATCACACGCTTTGTGCACAATGAGGGAGCTGCTGCTGGCTCACTGTGCTTCCTTGCTCAGTGACTACATTGCCAGTGCTGTAATTATCCACTGTCTCCCTCTGATTTGACTGTGGAACAAGTGGGTCTTAGGTCATCTGCAATACTGAATTTTTGCTATTTTTCCCTCTACCTTTTCTTTTAATGGTTCTGATATTAATTAGCTACTGTTTTTTTTTTCATCCCAATTAGCCATATTCTGAAATTTTGTTATTTTGGTACTTGGAAGATATTAATGACCATGGACTTCAAAGTACTCAAAGATGAAGTGATTCAAGTACTACCAATTTCCAGGAAATGTAGATACGAATAAAAACGTATTTTGAGCACAGTATAACCTAATAATGCACTCAAAATTAGATGCTGGGTGTATGTAGTATTTTTGCTATCTTTATCACTATCTAGATCCATATTTTTGAATCTATCATCTATCTATCATCTATTTATCAATCTATCGTGAATTATCATCTATTTATAACATCTGTCATTTATCTTCACTATATTTTTTATAATTTGATATATCTATCATCTATCTAGTTATTTATCATAACTAATATAAATTTACTATCCATCCTCTGTCATCTACCAATATATCATCTGCCTATATCATCTGTCATATATCTTTCTACTCATCTATCTATTGGCTATCATCTATTATCTACATATTATCCACCTATCTTCTGTCTGTTTAATCTATTATCTATTATCTGTCTACCATCTGTACTCATCTATATTCCATTATCAATTATCTGTCTATTCCATCAGTAGCATCATTAATCTTATATATCTAGTTATCTATTGTCTATATTCAGTCTATCACTTATATTTATCTATCATTTTCTCTACATTTATCATCATCGTGTATATAAGCATCTTCTCTCCACCTATCATCATTCTGTTTACTCTGTTACATTGTGTTTTGTTGGATTCAGTACTTCTTAATGGAAATTCTAGTAATTATATTTTTTTCATGAACAATATCACTCTGAAAAATTTTCCTCTATCATAATTAAGAGTGTGGTAGATAGATATTTAAGTGATTAATTAACATAAACATGGTGGGAAAGACAAAATTGCCTTCTTGAGTTAAAAAAATAATTTCAAATTGATATTTATGGTATCAGTCCCTATGTTAAGTGAATAGAGAGTGAGAACTGTTGACAATTGGAAAAGTTTGGAGAAATTAAGAACTACAATCAGCTCCTTATGCTGATAGATTTCACATTTGCAGGTTCAAACCCCATGGGCAAAAAATAATTGAAAAAATCACTTGTGGTGAGTAGGTGAAGATTAATTTTCTTGTCCATTACCTAACTTTTATAGCATAACAATAATTTCATAATACTTTTGGCTTATCATATTTTGGTAATCTAGAGATAGCATAAAGCATATTCCCATATCTACATAGGTTGTATTTTAATACCATGTTGTTTTTAAGGTTTAAACACTGCAAAACTGGATATTTGAGAAAGGTCTGGAACCAATTTTTCCACAGATGCTCACTGACTGTGACATTTAAAAAATTTTATTAGGACATTTCAGTCATATCAAAAAGCAACCATCTTCCTATGTAAGTAAGTTAGAGAACAATATTGACATTTGATGCTTGTGTTGTATTGACTGCCTTAGATTAGTTAAATCATCATGCAAAAGATCCTGGGTCTTATTCCCAGTACTGCAAGATAAATAGATGCATAAAAATGAAGAAAAGAAGATAAATATGAATTGATTACTGCTGTTTATTTAATGGGAATATATATAATGACTTATGATAATAAATATATAAACTACAAGTCAAGTCCTTAAATCCAAAGACACCATAAAATATTATCTATCCTCTGTTCAGTAATAACAAAAAGATGACTTTTGTCTACGTAGGTTAATGTTATTTGTCTCAAATATAATTTTCAGGATTGGAGGAAAATAAACATAGGTGTTGTATATGGCCTGGAAAACAAGGAGCTATGGAGTATGAAAGAGCTGAAGGATTATCTGGTTCAGTAGAGATTATTTAACCTCAATAAAGTAAAATTGACAAGGTCATGATTTCCATGTCAATCATTCAAAAAACCATAACAGATAAATTTTAAAATGCATTAGTAGCTAGGGTCTTCCTGAAGCTTATCCTTGTTTTTGTAGAATCTGTGTGAAATCAGGAGATGACTGATCTCAGTGCACAATACCTGTGTACTTGGATTTGCTAGGAATAAAATAATGAAGAGATTCTGAATCTGGAATAGGTTTTAAATACTATATAGATATCTTCCATAACAAGGCAAAGCCCTATAATGGCTCATCCTATACTGTCATTTGAGAGAAAATCATTAATATTGTTTTTTGAGCTAGCAAAATATGCATTCGGATTTTTTTGTAAACCTTGAAGCAGTTTATTATTCAATAGTAATTCGTGGTTCAAGCTTGCTCTTATATCATTTGTCAGAAATATCATCTGATAAGCTAGGAAATTACTGCAGACATTAAAGTCAAGCAATATCTTGATCAAAAAGCTATAAAATATAATAGTGAGTTTTATATATTTTGATAATGTTTACCTGTTTTATAACAGCTACAACTTTATAATTTGAACTATTAAACCAGAATATATAAGAAGTATTTAAGTATTGTGGGCCGGTGAGACTTAAGTTAGATTCTTGGAGCACAAATGGAGAAAGAAGAGAAATCACTTCCAAGAACTGCTTTCTGTCTTCTGTAAGTTCATGGTGTGTGCTTGTTTTCTTTCCCTCTCTTAAAGAAGTTATTAAAAGTGACATTTAAATATTATATTAAAAAGCTACCTTTTCTCTTGATTAATTTTAATCATTTAAATTAAATACTATTTAAACTGAAAGGAAGGTTTAGGAGGGGAAGATTCCTATTCATGATTATAGCCTTTGGATATACTTATTTCCTCCTCATTAATTTTGTTATATTCTCCTGGATAACTTGGGACATGGGAAATGCTTTCTCTCTCAGTATATAGTAGCTCTCTGAATGAAATATTTTGGGTTTTTTTCCCACTTGGAATGCATTAAAATAGTGTTTAAGATGGTCTTGGAGCAATTGGTTTTTTTTTATTTTAATACATTTTTTATTATTATTTCAGCTCATACAAACTTAATAGGTACACCACTTCCCTCCCTCCCTCCTCCTTCCCCCGAACCCCGTGCTCCCCCTCCCCTCCCCCCTCCCTCCTTATCCCCAGTGCCTCCCTGCCCCAATTCCCAGAGAGTCCTTTCTTGTGCATGCCAGACTCTCCTCTGGGCCCTCCTCTCCCATGACGTACAAGGACCCAGTGGCCTTTCCCTGAACCCTGTCCCGTGTTCCCCTTAAGCATAGGGACACTGCTGTGGCTGCCAATCCCTTGCCTCCAAGGATCTTGGTGCCTGCAATTGGGTTGTATTTTAAACATTCACACTTATCTACCAAAGACTGTTTTGCCACAACTTAATCTTTTAAAAATAACGTTTCACTTCTGTCGTCCATTTTCTAGAAAGTTCAGCAAACATATTTTGGAAAGTCACACAGATTGCTGTATTCACCTTTTCCCAGTTCATATCATGAAGATGACTAAAAGAGGTTTCTACGTGGACCAACACTCTTCCTGTTCAATTCATGAAAACATAATTTTGCACTAATGTCAAAAGGAACTGCCATGTTGATTTCAATAGAATGATTAAGTCATGGACCCAGAGGAAGTCCGTCGAATACCAAAACCTTGAACATAATACATATATTACGAGGCTGTAAGTGGAGCATGTAGCTTCTGTCACCTGCTGACCTTTGCGTGGTCTATCACACATCTACCAGAGAAGCTGAAAACAACCCTGTGTAAAGGTTGAAGGGTTTTGGTTGTTTTAGTCATCTCCACTTCACTCAGTCCTAGAGGAACTCCCTTTTCTCCGCTCTGGAATATTCAAAGGTTGCTTTCCTTCTTCCAGCTAAATAACAATTAGCCATCTCCTCTTTAGAAAAATGAACCTTGCTCCCCCTAGTATATTTGACAGAGATTGGCTGTATTCTGAGAGATGTTATTGGAAGCCAGCAAATGACAACATTTAATGAACTCTGAAGATTTAGACACACAAGTAACAGTCATCGGTCATTAGTCATTATGGGACTCTTGGCACTGGTAAACAGGGCCTATTTTCTGTAAGTGGATAACTCAGAGTACTTCTAAGATAGGAGGATGCGGTCTTTATTGTAACTGCTTGCAAAACACGACAGCAAATGAAAGCACAGGACTCACTTAGCTTCTTCATGCAGTCTCGGAGTCTGGTTTCCAAGTTGAGCACCCTTTGGTGCAGTTCCTCATAGTCATAGGCACCGATTTCTTCCTGGATCCCAGTGAGGACTGCAGACAGATTCCGGATTTCCTCCTTGAATTGGGTGATCAGCTTGGCATCGGTTTTGTACTGCTCCAAAACGGGGATCAAGGGGAGCAGCTCATCCATTTTCTCTTTCAACTCCTGTGAAAAGCAGTAGATTGTTTCAAAGAGACATTCAGAGTGGAGCAACAGCTCCCTGAATTTCTTTGTGAAATTCACATAAAGAGATGATAAAATGGCACCAGAGTTCCTCACAGATGTGGGGTTGAAAATAGGTACAATTTCTAAAAACTTAACTAGTTATATGATCATTAGTAATAATTTTACTTTTGTCTTCAGAAGAACCTCTCTTGAAATAGTTACTTGTTTTTCTTTAAACCAACCTGTTCTTATCAATTAGAAAATCTTCCTATCACGGCAATTGTGGGCTTTTGTGATCTTATTTCCTGCTAGTATTTTGTACAGTGAATAATGTGTCTCTTTTTTGGGAAACAGAAACATGATCCCATTCTCTAGATATGTATTCAATAAAGGTTTGGGTAATGGGTCAAATATCTTATTAGTAAAGATCCATCCCCTACCTACTGAATAGCAATGTTATAGGACAGCATACAGGAAAACTTGGGCTCTGGATCAGCTTTTATTCTTCCAGTGAAAACTTTTTCTATTTGCAGCCACTCACTACTTTGTCCTTCCATTGTACTCAGCTATTCCTTGTGTTCTTATTTTTAATATCCATCTTAGCACAACTTCATTAGAAAGGTAAGTTCAGCTAGCATAATAAATCATGCTTAGCTTCCCAAAGCTCATAGAAATATATGCTGCTGTTTACCATTTTGAATTATTACCTACACTCTGTCTCCATTTGTCTTATAGTGTAGATAATTTAGAGGCCATTATGTAAGACAGAATTGTTTACCTAGATCGCGAATTTACTCCTTAAGGTACTGAGGCACCTTGTTTGTGTGAAAGATGTGCCTATTACATGGAATAGTTTGAAACTTAAAAATTAATTTTTGTCACAAGAATAAGAAGCAGATGTGGTCAGACCCTGCCACTTCCTCTGAACTCTCATAGGACTGAGATACAGCTGCAGTTTCACCTTCAACTTCTACATATGTCACTTTTCCTTCTTTTCCTTTCACTTGGTGATTGCGGGCAATGAAAATATTTCAGGAACTTGATTCAATAGTGAATATATTGCAGATTTTATAATTTGTGGAAAGAGTTCCAAACTTATGATCATTTGAGAATAATTCATAGGTACTGTCAGAAGCCATACTGTGTAATAATTTAAGGAGCTGAAAATTGCATTTCTAAATTACATTTAGAAGATGTTATTACTATAAGTGTATTAAAATAGCAGGGGCTCCCACTGCTATCCTGATATATGGGTTTGTGTTTCTTGTGGGGAAATTTTCTACTTGTTCTATAAATTCAGAAATCTTTGAAATTGTCTACACGTGCATGTTGAGTGGGAGGATAAAGAGTTTTAGTAATGAGAAAGATTCATAATGATCACAGTCAGAAGGCAGAAATGCAGAGCTTTGCTCATTTTAGCAACTCATCCAGAGATAAACTTATTAGTTTAAGCATCTTCTGGTCTCCCTAAAGGGAGACACGATTGTTTCATTAGAATTTTAATGATAAGAACAATGTTAATACCATTTGCAGCATATTATCACAACTGCTACGACAAAAGGTTTTATGTTCTATTGCAGGCATATTTAAAAAAACAATTTTGTGTCAACACTTTGGAAGCTTTTTCTTTTGTGAATTAAAAAATAAGTGTTTTTTCTTAGCTTTTCAACAATTTTATAGAGTTCTGATGATCAATTTTGGAACTTTAGAAGCTTATCAGAGAACAATCCTTTAAAAGCTTATACGAGGATCACACACATAAGAAAATATGATACAATAGCAGAGATCTGGGTTTACTAGACAGTTTGGAAATTTTGTTTTTTCCATGTTGGTGTGAAAGTAACCAGAGTATTTTGCAAGCAATTATCTTTTCAAAAATGCGTGATAATCTCATCTATGGCAGCTAGATTAAGCATTGTATGTGAAAGATTACAGAAGGAAAAGTCAATTTACTATTCATGATAAGACGATAACTGTGTATCAGTAATAAACTTATATGTTATGCGATTGTTTTATTATCTGATGTGGAGAAATAGAATGCTTTGCCTTAAATGACATTGTGGTTGTATTAAGTAATATATTTAAGCTGCTTGAATGCTGCTTGAACACACACAGGGATGTAATGAATATCAGGAATTCTGATATTTGGATTTTAATGTACAACTTCATAGTGTTCTTGGATTTTATGAACTAGGAAGATAGAAAATGATTATGCATATGGCATCATGTCTATCATGTCTATCAGTAGGAAATTTATACATTAGAAAAGTAATTTTTTTGTGTTTCTTTGTTTCCTACACCTGAAGAATCATGATGTCTCAAGTACTCTTAAGCAGTCCCTTGGCTTCACAGATTCCTCATTCCCATTGTACATCTGCATCCCTTATATCTGCTCGTTTCTGAGGATGCTTCCCTTCCTCAGCCTCTGGGTGCTTATAACCTCTTGCTTTGCATCAGATTCACGTCACTGCTCTACTGTCTATGAACTAGCGCTGAACATTGAAAGTTGACATCAAAATTCTTTTAGATTCGGATCCTCTGTGTAACTTATTTATCTTGGTGAGGAGACTTCATCCACAATGACTTTCTTGAGCATTATCAAATCCCGCAACTCTTCAGTAGTTCTTTTCTAAACAGAATGAGAGTATGCTTCTCCTTGTGCTCTTAAATGCTACTGATGCTTCCGTTGGGCATAAGTTTCACTTTGCAGAAGGGAGTTTACGAATTGCACCTTCAAGGATGGCTGGCACTGTAATTTCTTCTTGAAACGGTTCTTTTTACCTTATATTCTTCTCTGATTGTTTCCGTTCATGGTATTATTTCCTACAATATTTGAATACACTGCATCTTCTAGGCCTTGTACTAACCTGCTTTGCTGTTGCCGTCCTAGGCTCAAACCACACAATTCACTATTTTAGCTTCCTCTCTTGTCAGTACCCTCAAATTTACTGCCCCTTCTCTCCTTCGTTGACATTCATTTATTGTTAATGTCTATCACCTGCCCTATGACTCCTTCTTGCCTCTCTTCCCTGTGCTAAAAGTCTTTTTCACTGACTATGAGCTTGAATTCAGGTCCACTTCTCTCACACTGTTATAGAATCTCACTTTCTAATTGACAAAGATAAAAGAGGGCTTTATGCAGACAACCACAGTATTTTAAATAAATTCTGTGTTATATCTTTTAAGGCAGATTATTTTTTTAATAAAGACTCAAATAATATCATCAGACCAAGAAAAATTTAAATTAATGATTCTTCTGTACATAGTTAGTCACAATCTACACAGCATGCTGGCAACACTTTTTCCATTTTCAGTGTTTCTAGATAATTGCCAGTAAACCACTTAAAGTTTTAAAAAATACTATTTACATAAAATTATGAAACAATTCCCTTTTAAAGTGCTCTGATTAATGACATTATTATATCTTTTAATAATTTATATCCCCTACATTTCTCCTCATATTAGAAGCACATAAAAATTATTAGAAAAGCTCTGATAACATAACAATTAATTTTCCTTGTGATTTCCCCTTGTCTTAGATATTAAAGTACCCATAAATCAATCCAGAACCTCCACTAAGCCCTTTTTTGGTGTGGTGTTTTATGTGTTCCTAAGCAGCAAATGCGTTGATTCAGAGGAGTTGTGACTGGGTCCCCAGTTAATTCTTAACTTTGCACATATGGCCCAAGGCTCAGTTATTCTAGCTGATTGCCATGCTGAATGTCTGTTGCACTGGAGTAACATGATTGCAGAAGTCGTACCTACCTGAAAATGCTTGGTCATTAGTGTCTTCCGGTCATCTTCAATCTGCCGAAACTTGGCCTTCAGTCCTTTCATTTGGGTTTCCATTTTTAAGACATACTGGAAATCTCTCTGAGTTCTCAAGTTTAAGACCTCGATAGACTGGGACATGTTCTGCACCTGTTGAAATCATTAGTTGTGCATTATTCTCTGTTTACAGATATATGCAATCAATACTAAAACATTGCCATGACATTAGCATAAGCACATAGAAGCACCAATCCAAAATTATGTTTCTGCCACACTTTCAGAAGGTTGGTTCTCCACAACAAATATTCTCAGAACCTGCTAAAAGAAAATATATCTAGGCATGTCTTAAAGAAAATAGGCACTTCTTCATTAGAAATCACCAAGAATCTGGAAGATTAAAAAAATAAAAAAAGTATCTGTTCCTTAGGCTTTGTAAGCATATGGTAGCTCCAATTAATGAATGTCAAAATGAAATATTTGTGTAAATACTGATCTGGCTTTTCAAAATCAGAACTGCTTAGCAATCATAGGAGTCTCATTCTGAGACAATAGAGCAGAACAGAGAGTAAGGTCTGAAAAAATTCGTGCATGGGATGGAAAAAATGATTTAAAAAGTGAAAGAAAAGGGAAGAAAATAAAATAAAAACATTTAGCAAAGAGGGAAGTTGCAATCCCTACCCACAAAGTCCTGCTAATCCAGGTAGATTTCTCCAGGCAGTGAGATCACAGAGGGAGGACAAAGGGAGTTGAGCAAGGCAGCATGTATACTGAGAAAGGCAGTGTGTATATTGGGAAAAGTGACCTGATGCCAATACTGAATTCAGCAGGTATGCATCTCACCAGAGGGTCTGCCATACAGCCCACACCAGCAGGACATTCACACATGGCCTTCTCTTCAGAGACCACCAATCAAAAGTTAGAGAGGAAACCAATAGAAATTTTCCATTTTCAATCCCCCAAAAGTTCATAAAAGGGGTTCTTAGGGTCCAGAGCTTCGGTGAAAGAATTGGAGCCGTCTTGCCTCCCTTCTATACCCAGAACACCCAAAGACTACTTCTTGCCCCCCCTGATTTTCCCAAGCAATCATGTGTGCCTTTCCCT
The DNA here is from genome assembly GCA_023101885.1 of Typhlomys cinereus. Lineage (NCBI taxonomy): Eukaryota > Metazoa > Chordata > Mammalia > Rodentia > Platacanthomyidae > Typhlomys > Typhlomys cinereus. The sequence continues at coordinate 582,393 of JALPQD010000679.1, forward strand.
GTTTTTCAATAAATTTTACTTAAAGCACTCAATAGCATCCCAGCTTCAGTCTTCAAATCTGGAATACAAGAATTTGGATAAAATTCCCGCAACACTACCACTGATGCAGGTTCAGAGGTAGTACACAGTGTCTGAAAATGGTCTGTGTTTCATTATACGATAATAGACACACACACATACACACTCGGTGAAGATTCAAAAATCTAATGAGACATGAATAGGGCTACATGAGACAGAGCATGTGTAAGAAAACCTGTGACTACAGAAATGAGCCCAAAGTCCACTTGATGTGACTGGATCCTTTGTGTATGGACCACTGAGCTACTAAACCTTCACTCTTTGTTGGAACCCTCAAACTCCCTTCCCTAACAAGCTATACCAGCTTCTTCTATCATTGTGTATCTCTGTTCAATTCCTTGTTTCAGGACACAAGAATCTGGAACCCTTTGGTAGTAGTGACAGTAAGTTCCCAGAAAAAGGATTCACTCGCTGAACTGCAGGGGCTGATTGCACTGGCTGGATTTTCAATGGCTGTGCAGAGGATTGTAGTGTTACAAACTCAGAGCCTAATTGTACATTTATCTTGTGTGATCTTTACACCCTCATTGATAGCCACTCCTTGTGCTTCCTCTATGTCAGGCCTAACATCCTGGGACTATCAGGACAAACCTTTTGAAATGCATTAACTTAACAGACCACTATCCCCCACCACCCAAAAGGCTAAGAATGTGATTAGCTAACATCTCTAGCTTGTAACAAATATCTCCTCACTTTGCTGTAGCCTGCCTATCTGATGTTTCCATCAATGTATCTTAAAAGTGTCTTAATTTAAGACTTTCTTTGATTTTGTGCTTATAAAACCCCTAGAAACTATTACCACAGTATAACATGGCAGTTGGGCAACCTAAATCTGTGTTTCAGTCCATGGTTAGTCATATTTAGGACCAGAATAAACTACCTCTTATCCTTTTGAGATGAAGGTTATGATTTTTCTGTTTATGGTGCTGAGTCTTGATACTAATTTAAGTACACTTATTTCATGTTGGATCAAACGTATTCTCATGAGTGGCTATAAATTGGCTATGACAAGTTTTGGCAGTGCTGTTGCTGTTTCTAAATTGTACAGCTTATGTTTAAAAGAGCCGGAAAACAGAGACCACATAAAGTGTCTGATAAATAGGCAATCATACGTTAATACTGATAGTGCCAACTCTGGGCCCTTTGGAAGGAAAAAAAATAGGTGACCTAGAAAGCATACAGAAATGAAAAGAGAAGAAAGGCTGCTCTAGTTTTTGTGCAGTAAAGACCGAAGACAAAAAGAAAGCTTCCAACAGAAGAAGCCATCTGAGGAAAAATAGAAAATGAACAAACCATTGTAAAGACAAAGAGATCACAACATCCTTGGTATTTGAGTAATGTCTTCAGAGAAATAGCTTTGGCACCACTTGGGAGCATGTTAGGAAAGTACCATTCTGAGACACCTCAGAGCTACTGAAGTAGCTCGCAAGGTTATCAGACTCCAGTATGAGTCCTATAGTTGACAGGTAAAGTTTGAGAAGCTCTGCTTATTTTGGCAGGATTTCCTTAAGAAAAGAAAGGCACCGATATTTGCATAGATAGGTCCTTTCATAAATCAATTTCAGACACATCAGCAACAATCTTTAAAGAAAAAAACATAGGGCAAATATTAATGATTAGAAAAACCTGTTAGGTGGTTAAAATTAGATCATTTGAATGGGAAAAGAAAAATATTACAGAAATATCTCTAGTTAAATGTTTATATACGTAGTACATGTGTGAACTGATTCTGACTGAATGATATTTTTATTTGCATAAGTGATCATAAATGATGATGGAATTGCAAGTTTTGAAAGATTTCAGATATTTTTATGTGTTTTAAAGTATACTTTAATAGGCATATATTAATTTTATAATGAGCATAAAGCTATTTCAGTGAAAAATGTGAACTACAAATAAATGATAAGTTTAGAGGCATACTTTTGCCCATCAGGTAAAACTTAGTTTATGTGCCAGCCAGCTATAAAGAGACCCTGGTTGATGCAGTGCTCAGAAGTGTCCTACTAAGAAAAGCAAGTGCATTCTGCAGGACTGGCCTGTCTCAGTCCTCTACACTTCTAGTCAAACTAGTCATTTTCCCTTTGTCTTCTCTGCTATCTCCAGCCCTAGGCTTGACCTATATGCAACCTGTCTTCTTAAGACATATTGTATTTTGACATGCATTAGAACTAATTATTTAATGAGTGTTTGGGGGTAGTGTCAGGGAAATGACTCTCCCCCTGTGATTGTCAGGAGGCCATGTCTCACATGTTTTACTTTCAAAATATTACTCAGACACAGAATACAATAAATGCTGAATAGATATTTATTGAGTAAAATCATCTTGCGTTACAGATAGAAGAATGGATAATTAGGATCTTAATATTTTCAGGAGAATTTTCATCTTCCTGTAGCTGTCAGGCACTGTAGTATATGACTTCTAATACTTCTTAATTTGCTATCATTCTTATGCTCAGAGGACTTGCTTTTTAAAATCTTTAGTGCGGTGCAAAATTACTGAGACACTGTTGAAAGCATGGTGGCTCTGTCCTGGATAAATGCAATGCTTTCAAAGTAATTTTCCAGCCTCATTCATGGTTAAGCATAAATAAAAGAGGAGCCATTTGGGTTAAAGAAATTGGCTGCCCATTTAAATATGGTATCTCTCTGTGCAGATAACTATCATTAGCATGGCTGACATGCTCCTAAGAATTCAGTGTACCTAGGCATAATCCTTACAATTTGAAAATGATGGGCAAGGGAACTTATTGTGAATAGAGTTAAAATAGCTTCTCGTATTTTACCTTTGACTCTGCCTATCAATTTAATTTTCAGCTTGATTTGTGTTATGGGAGAAATACATCGAGAGAATTTTTGCTATGGAGTTCTGTGCTGTATCATCATGAATAATTACAGAGCTACCTCTGGACTGTATATTAGAGCTAGAGGTGCCTAAATGGACAGGATTTGACTGTGGGTTTGATTGTCCCTCAGATAAGTTTTCTCCTGTTTATTGAGATCCACTGAGCATTGGGTCCCTCATGATCTATGGGACTAGATCTGGGTTACTTGACCCTGTCCATCATTTCTTCCTTTGGTCTTTATTTCCCCAAGGTCTTCTGTACTTCAGCTTCTCATACATGTCCTTGTGTTGGATTCTATTATGTCTTGGGTATTTAGTTATCACCCACAGGGTCATGTGCTAAAGGTTCAGTTTTCAGCTGGTGGCAATGTTCTGGAAGGTTGTGGAAACTTTAGGAGGCAGGGCCTCATGGAAAGAAAGGATCACTTGGGAAGACCACAGGCCATTCCAGTTTGTTTTATTCTGGCTTCCTGACTGCTGTGATGGGATAAATTGTCCTAGCCCCACCTCCATATGGTCTACACCATGAGGTTCTGCTCCACGTCAACCCTGGACCCAGAGGGGCCAGGTAGCATGGCTGAGAACTATGAAACCATCAGTCCAAATAATGTCCCTTAATTAGTTTTTTTTTAATTCAGGTATTTGTCGAGCAAGAGAAGTCTGCCTAGCACAGATTGCTTCCACAAAGTTTAGGAGTTTATTGTTCCCTATGATTGAATTTTTTTTTCTGAATCTTGTTCCTTCTTTTTTTTTTGATTAAGGCAATTTATTAGAGGAAAGAAAGAACGGAACTCATGGATTGCCAGAGGGGCAAGAGAGCCCTGGAGAACTCATGGACTCCAGGCATGGAATCCATGAGGGGCAAGAGAAAAATCTGACAGGAATCCTCAGACTCCGGATGTGGAGGACCATGAGGGCCAAGGGAGCCCTTTCCTGGTTATTTTTATGAGTAAATGTCTGAGGTGTTTCTAAATTAGCACAAATTAACTTATATTCTTGATCTCAGTTTGCTTACCATACTTGCAATTTTAAAACAAAAATACTAACATATATCATAACATTATGGCATCTAAGAAAATGACCTTAGGTCATTTGATATAGGAGAATAAAAGCTGTTTCTGTCTAGAAAACCAAGGCTGGGGCAGAATGACAATAATCCAGTTAGAAATGCCCATCCTGAAGCTCAGGGAAATTTGCGGAAGAGGGGGCGGTAAGATTGTAAGAGCACAAGGATGGGAGGAGCAAAGATATGCAAGATACTCCACATAAGTTAGGGCCGAAGCAATCATATTTGGACTTACATGCCCTGGCAAGTCCAACACACTATTGACCCCACAAAGTCTAGCATTTGCTAAAGGCACTAGGATCCTGGGAGGCAAGGGATTGACAGCCACAGTAGTGTTCCTATGCTTAACGGGAACACAGGAAAGGGTTCTGGGAAATGCCACTGGGTCCTTGCACCTCATTGAAGAGGAGGACCCAGGGGAGAGTTTGGCATGCACATTAAAGGATGCTCCGGGGATGGGAGGGGGAGGCACTGGGGAACGGGGAGGGAGGGGGCAGGGGCGGGGCACAGGGCAGTGAGAGGTTGGAGGGAGGGAGGGGACCAGTGTACCTGTTAAGTTTGTATGAGTGGAAATAAAAAAAAAGTAAATAAATAAATAAATAAAGCCAAAAAAAGAAATGCAATTTTACAGAAAACAGATTTTAAAAATCAAACATTTGTGACAAAAATAATTTTCCTATGGAATAAACAAACTAGAGATGAATACTTTTCATAAAAAGATGGTATAAATTATAAAACAATGTTTCAAAAGTATATTTTATCTCACTTATTAACAGTTCAAGGATACATTATCTTGAGTTACAAATTGAATTATAAATGTGAACACTCCGTGGGCATGGATAATGGGATCTCACTGTAAAAGCAGAAAAGCCAAAAGTTGATCATGGTAGTGCCAAAGAAAAGAAAAGGAGAGACAGACTAAGCTCCATGAAAGAGCAGCAGAACAGGCTTCTGGAAACCTTGAATATCAGCAAATTTTTCAAGTCACATGCCCAGAGCAAACTTACCTGTCTGATAGGTGGAAGAAAGTTTTGGTAGCTTGGTTTGTCATCATGAAAACAGGTTTGTCTCTATGAGCACACTAGACATTTACTAGACATTACATTTTCCTGGCTATTTGAATTTTGGTTAAAACATTCTTATTCTATGCCATAAACATGTGATTGTGGAAATAATGTGACATGGCGTGAACTGGAAAGCTTGAGGAGTCCTACAACATGCACTACCAAATTTATCTTATAATCCTTCTTGATGCTTAAAATTCAAACATGTTGTCATCTTTGCACAATTCTGACCACCCCAGCTGTCCATTGTATTCACAGCCCAGCACAGTGAACATCTGAATACGGATCACTGAAAGAGCCATTCATTGGCTCTTCCTCCTAGCTAAGCATAAACAACCATTCATGAGCCGACTTCTCTCTGTAACAGAGAATAAATCAAGGGTATTCTGCATTGGATTGTTACAGATCTAGCCTACGTAAATTATAGACAGAGTGGTGTTGAATGAAACTGAAGAGCTTAATGTTCAAAGGAATGACTTAGAGAATGGTGACAAATGCTTGGAATTATTCATGCTCTGTCTAGATAACTTGCATGTTGCACACTATTATTTTAACTTCCTTGCCAGATTGCTAATGGGAGCCCCAAGTACTAGCTCTCAGAACCCAGTGTGAGGCTGAGAGTGAGACTGAATTTTTAGCATCAGATCATGTCTCGTTGCTCCCTGTAATCCAGAGACTGGCTGGGTATAAACATTTATGAGAGAGAGCCTTTGCTAAGAAAGCAAGACTGAGAAAGGTGAAAAAGAGAAAAACAAACAAATTAGAAATGGAGCAATGAAGAAAAGCTATGGCGGGGGAAGGGAGGCTTGGCAAAAAGGGCATCATTTTTCAAACATTTGATCCCGATAGTTACTTTTCAGAAAGTAGTAGATCTCAATAAAAATATGCAAAGAGGGCCTGAGAGACGTACCTTCTCCAGCAGTTGGCGAAGCTGTCTGCTTTTGGCATCCCGGGAACACAGGTTTTGTTCTGGAGCAACCACGGTGCAGATGCATCGCCCATCAGGGTCCTGCGCAGAGCTGTACACTTGCCACCCTTCTTTGGGACTAATCTGAGTCTGGGAAAAGCAACAGCAAATATAACCACGGAGTGTCATTGTGGAATAAGGATAAAATGGGTTTATAGCACCAAATAAAGCATGTTTTCGCCATAAAGTTTGTGTCTTTTTGTTTGTGTGTGCATGTGTGTGTTGTGTATGTGTGTGTACAGTCCAAAAGATAACTTCAGATTCTGTCCCTCAAAAGACATTCGCCTTGCTTTTTAATTAATTAATTAATTAATTAATTTGCTTTTTATTTTGAGAGACAAAGGTGGGGGACTTACACATGAAATAACATGACGTAGGGGTTAGAAGCCAACTTTTCAAAATCCTTTCATCCTATGGTCTCTGGTTACTGAGCTCGCATCACTACATTTCCATGTAAGTGCCTTACCCACTGAGCCATCTCATTGGTCTGGGCAATCTCCCTGACCTGGAACTTCCTAAACAGTAGCTGGCCCAGGAAGCCATCCGCATCTGCCTGTTTGTGAATCCCAGCACAGGGGCTCCACTCACAAGCAAATGGAGCTGTTTTGTATTTTTAATATTTTTTCTTTACATAGCCTCTGGGGATAAAACTCATCTTTATGCTTGCATGGCAAACACTTTATTTACTTAGCTATCTTACTAGCCCTGTAACTTTAGTCATTCATTAGAAGAGAAAGCCTAAATAATTTATGGATATAGTGCAGATTCCTTACATTTCGCTTTCATCTCAGTGGCTGAAGTGGGTTCTTGGTCACCTTAGGATTCCAAATGATTGATTGTTTTTACATCCTTCACCTCCTATAGTCTGTCTTCTTTTAGAAACTTCTATGGTCACACCCTCCTGTGAACTTGTCCTTGCCTTATAAATGCCATTTCATAGTGTATTCTTTTGTCAACATTACTCATGTTGCCTATTCTGAAGCAAAGTCCAGTCTTGAAGCACTTCCTTGAGCTGGAGAGATGTCTCAGAGGTTAAGCTTAAACTTCTAAGTTTGGATCCCAGGTCCCAGGTTAAAAAAAAAAGTCAAATGGAAGTGGCAGCCTGTCCTTTCAGTCCTGGAAAGCAGAGCCTGGGAAACTGAAGAGCAAACCAAAGAGGAGGTAGCTTAATCCAGGGTGATTCCCCCAAGTCACCGTTGGGCCTCCACAGACACACACTGAGCCTTCTGATACACACAGAAACACACACACACACACACACACACACACACACACACACACACACACCCCAAAAACAAAACCATTTTTTATGCAATGAAGGTCAAATTATCAATTAACTGGCCAAGATATTGCATGAAGAAACATGATCAAATAAGAATTATTTTTCAATGCATGCAGAATCTTAGACAAGTTAGAGTTTGTCAGAGGTCACCAAAATGATCCTCCAGTTACTTCTGCAACTATCACCCTACCTCTCTGGGCCCTTAATTTGAAGTGGAGAGAGTACTGTGGCAGTCTGCCTCCTTTTTATGCCTGTCATTTTGCCTCTTGCACAGTCCGACAGGGGCTAGCTCTCTAGCCAGCTTGGTCTCTGTGTGTCCTGAGAGTGCACCAGACCATCTGGCTTCATTTTATTACAACACTGCTCTTTTGCTTATGGTACTTGGAGAGCCTCCTTCATGAACCAACCATTTATTCAACCCTTGAGATTTCCACCTGCTTTGAAATATCTAAAGGATGCATTAGGCATTTAACTCCATTGAACTGTATTGTTATTTGCATCTCATATGTGCATTTCCAAAATTAGTTTGTACTGTTAGAAGCAGGAGGGTTTCCCATCTGCCTTATCAACAATAATCTATTGAATTCAAAGAAAACCATCTTGTTTTTGAGTCAGTTTTTTCTTCTTTTTCAAGAACCTCAGTAGACTTTCAAATAATATACACAGAGGAAGTGTATCTACACACCATGCCTAGATTGAAGCTTTTTAAACTGTTAAAAATTTGAAGGTTTCCTTTTTCTAGCTTTTCTTAATTTTTCATGAAAGAGTTCTTTAATTATTCAGACAAATTAGTGTGGATGGCTCCATGCGCCTTGCGTTCCTCTCCTTGTTGAGAACGCCAGTGGCTCACGTCTCTCATTGGAGACTGCTGCGTTGCTCAAGGTCAGGTTCCATCCCTGTGTATGGCTCACATCCACGACTTGCTGACATGAAGGTAGACAGAGTCAACGAAAGCAGGGAATCATCACTCCTGTTCACATTTCACAAGACCGGGAAATGGATTCCAGCTAGAATATCCAGTTTTTCTCTCCCCGGATTCCAGCTCATCACACTCTATACACTGACATACAGCTCTTTTACTTTCAATGGCTTTAATGACAATAGTCGCATGATACATCATCAGCACATATTGTGGAAGTCATGAACTTCATAGGAAACTCAGGAAACACATGAAGATAGGATAACCTGTGGCCTTGGTCTACTATGGAAAGGTAATAGTTCCAGACCTATTTTCTTATCCATTTTAAAATCTGCTTTTTCCCTCAGATAACTTTTATGCTCCTTTTTATTCCTGATGGGTCAGACTTGCTAATGTAAATCTCAGTTCTATTCTATCTGTGCTTTCTTTCTCACTTTTATACCTCAATACCCAGCTAGAGTAAAAAGGTGCTGATATACTTTTCAGTTCTGTTCTATCTGTGCTTTCTTTCTTGCTTCTATACCTGAATATCCAAGAGTAGAAAGGTGTTCTTAGGATTATGTATCACTGGAATCAGATATTAACTACTATAGGGTTGTCCTTTGGATGACAGAAGAAAAAATGCAGAGAGTATCTACAGGGTGCAGCAGACTAGTTCTTAAGATATAATTGAAGGTTTAAACCAAGTAACCATATGGGTTTAATATCTGTGAACATGGGCCCTCTGCTTCTAACTTTGGAACATAAATCTTAAATATGTTAGAAAATAAAGGCTTGTCACAAAAATACATTTATCTATTGGATAAAGGAGACGGGATACCCAATTATCACATATAATATCCTAATTATTAAGGCTGTCCACATTAATATGGTTATGTTCCTGTTAAGTGTTAGCTCAGTTCTACACAGTTTAACACTACAGGGCTAGTTGTAAGATGTTGTCTGGAATGAGCCAAGTGGAAAAGGTGATCAGGGTTTGTTATTAATTTAGCATTTATCCAAAACATTGGCTTATATAGAGACTCGAGCTACATTTGTACTTCTGGTTGCTTTGCTGTAAGGATCATTGAAAAAACATAGTCTAGAGAGTTGGCTGAGTGAGTAAAACAGTTACTATACAAGCACATGCATCTGAATTTGAATACCCATAGCTCACATAAAAGCTTGAAGGTCTCTTGGTAAGAAGGGAGGTAGAGAAGGGAGACAGGAGAAGGAAGGGAAGGGAGACAGCTAGCTCACTACACATGATGACAAATAATGAAAAAGTGGCTCTTTCTCAGACATGGCAGAAGTGAGGAATGATACCTGAGGTCATCCTCTGACCTGCAACATGGCATGTTCAGGCTTGCACTCTCGTGCATGAACACACATGTGCACACATGTGCACATACACAGTGAATATACAGCTGCACCCACATATGCCCACACGTGCCCAAATGCATGTGCACAAACAGTTATGTGCACACATAGGTGAACACACAAAGACACATACACACATGTGCACATACATGGACAGACACACAGGCAATACTGAAAAGAATAAAGCCCTACAATGAAGCTAATTTCAGTGACCTAAAGTATGGGACATCAGTTTTTTGGCAAGAGAAAGGTTATCATGTGCAGGAAAAGCAACATAGAACACGAGTAGCTACTCTTGTGGATTTCTATGAAGACTACTCTGTTAGAGTCAGAGATAAATGGGGGGCATTTTGTAAGTATTTCAATAATCTCTTTTAAGGTGCCCATGCTAGCAATGAAAGCAATAAAACATTGACTGCACTCTAAGATGAAAGCACATACTTAGTTATTTTTGGATATCTGTGAGAAAAGACCTGATCCAATTATGACTTGCAAGAATAGTTATTCAGATGGAGAAAAACACATGTACAAAAGCAAGCCATGGTCTATGCATGTGACTGGGCAGCTTCAATGTTCTATTGCCTTTCATGATAACTCTGAGGTCTCAAAGATGTTATTGTGTCCAATTTACCAATGGGGAAAGAGACCTACAGATGCAAAGGAACTTGGTTGACCAAGGTTATGGAGAACATAATCAGTAGAACTGGGATGAACTTAAACCACATTGTAATGTTAATTATTTCAATATCCCTTTATACATGATGCTAAATCCCTCCTAGTCCTTTCTGACTATGCTGAAACCCGGTGCTTGGACATCAAAGGTGGTATAGTGTATTACTAACTACTAAGAAATCATGAACCCATGTATCATGATTACTGATTTAGATCTCTTTGAACTTTTTGTGCTAATTAGAGGAACTAAATGAACTAGCAGCCATTTTCAGTATTGTAACACTCATGAAATATTTAAACATGCTCTAAATAAGAGAATTAAAACAATCATTTTAATAATTGTATCTCATGTCTGGATTCTTTGATTGTAATTTAATTACACTCTATGCTTTGTAAACATAAAGCTGCCACCTGAGAAATCATCTGCAACTTCAGGGATTTCATAACAGGAAATAAGGATCAGAGAAACATAATTAAAAATAAATCAGAATTTCTGGAACTTTATTCCTCACAAAGTCTCTTCTTCTATCAGTTTCAATTCTTTCGAATCAACTGTCCTAGAAATGGATGATATTTGACTTATAAGGAGACGGAAGTTAAAATCTAATTCGCTCATAAGGAGACTGAAGTTAAAAGAATTTAAGCAAAGTATTTTCTATCTTTGTGTGTGTATATGTGTGTGTGTGTGTGTTGTGTGTGTGTGCAATTGTCTTGAATGCATGTGCCTGTGGTGACCCAAAGATGACTTCAGGAAACACTCTAGATTGTTCTACCTATTTATGGCTTTGCTTTGGGATTGCCCAGGCTCTTCCTTCCAAAGCCGGAAGTTCAGGCCACCACCATTTCTGCCTGACATTCATGCATGGGATCTGGGGATCCAAACTTAGGTCCTTTTGTTTGTGAGGCAAAGGCTTTAACTCCCAAGCCACTTCCCCAGCCCTAGGCAAATTATTTTCAAATCACCCTTTAGTCAGTATCACCTGTGAGAAACTTGTGCCGGTCTTCTGCAACTCTCAACCCAGAGAGCTTTGTGCTTATTCTCTGTGTGTACATGTCGTTCTGTCCTCTAAATCCATTCACTGAGAGCCACAAGCAGGGTTGTCATGGAGGGAGATCCCTCGGCGGCCGGGAACACCTGGCAGGTACAGGGGTTTTTCCAATGTGTGAACAAGTGAGTGCGGTCACTCTACAGGAGCAGGTAGAGAAAAGTCTAAGCCAGATGCAGCCTCAGACTCCTGCAGAAGGTACTGCAATCATTTCTTGGGGTCCAGATGGAATCGTAGATAAAAGAGAGGATCCTGTTCTTTGAATAGAAACTCATCATGTGGTTGAACATTGTTAGGCTTTATGTCTCGTGATGAGTTCGTAGGTGTTCACAAAAAAACAGATGAAGGCACCAAAGAATAAGGGATCCAGTAACTAAAACTGGTGTGCGAGGTATAATATATAGAGAACAGAAAGTTAACACATTACAAACTATCTGATTTCACGTAGAAGCCTGAGTGATGAAAACCCTTATAACTTTCCTGTGTGTGGACACATTTGGTCCCAGAGAGTAAAATGAAGCTCACGTGCTTCTGACTCCGGTCTTAGAGCGAAGGGAAATGTGAGGATGGGAAAGAGAGAAAGGTTGACAGATCGTGCTAAAAGAAGCTATGCTTTTCGGGATGTGTTAATAAAGATGTCACTGCTTAGCAGTTTCCTTGCTATTTCTTACAAGAGAACTTGTGGCTGAAATAAATAATTATTGTTCACTCACGGAAGACTCTGGGCTTTAAGGGAAAAAAATACAGTTATAAAAATGAAGGCAATAAAAGCATCCGCAAAGTTAGGGTGGTTGCTTATGTTCCTATCATTTTGGAAATCCCAATGTATGGAAGTTTTACTTAGACATTTGTCTTTGTACTCAGTGAAAATTTACATATTTATATATTCTTGTATTTATATATATTATATACATACACATTACTGTATATCTCTATCCTCTATCATCTATCTAACTCTTACCTCTATCTATCTATCTATCTATCTATCTATCTATCTATCTATCTATCTATCTATCTATCTATCTATCTATCTATCTATCTATCTATCACTATGTTTATTTGACCTCTACCATGAGAGTGAGTCACTGTTTCATCTCTTCCACTTAAGGAAAACTGAGCTTGGAATTTGACCTTTTGCTATCTGCATGTTTCCCTATTTGGCCCTACTTTTACTTTGGGAACTGAAACAAGAATAAATCTCCTTTCATCCTTTGGATGATATTTCTATAAAAAGGCAATTGGCATGCTTTCTGTCACTTTCAAGATTCTCTACTCTGATTTTTCAATCGAAGGCACTCTGCTTAGGTGCCCTATCACATAGCATTGCTGAAGGTTTGAGAAGAAAGAAACAAGGATATGAGATAAGAGTGAAGTCAGGGCTGGTGGAGGTACTCGGGGTAGTGTGTGGTCCACATGTCTGCAGTACTGAGCTCAGCCGCCAACACTTCAACGCAAAATAGAAACAAAGCAACCAAACAAAAATATCCTTCAATCAATAAAACCTGGTAATGTCAGACATCTTCATTCAGTACTAAAGCCACTTCGGTTAACTGAGATAAGAACCTTAAAGGTTACTTCCTATCATGTCAAAGTTTCCTGTATAAGAAGTCAAGAAGATTCTGGAAAGCATAGCAAAACACATGGCTTGTGCCCACAGGTCCCTTACAGGCCTCCTCTGACACAGCGGTGGGGCCGGCTATCTGAGCATACCTTGTGTCTGCTGAGCTCTCTCTGATTTTCTTTAATTGCTCTTTTCCAGCTTCTTCCTGAGGCTTCCACAGCGAGGGGGATTTCTCAGAAGTTCAGCCTCCCAGGGAAGTGACTGCATCAGAGAGAAGTGCTAGGGGGAGGCTAAGCCTTCAGAGAGCTGAAGTTGTCTCTCTTCAGATGCCAGCTTTTTGAAGGCCCCGGAGCCTACTCCAGAGTTGAGAATTTTAAAAAATCCAAGCAACAAAAAGAAAAGAGTGTTTCACAGTCGACGAAAAATAAGAGGAAGTTTATCACCTAAGAAGAAATTACATTAACTAGTTCATGATGGACAATGTACTAAGAATTTGTCCTGGGACAAATGTGTCAATTCCAGAAATAAGCAAGCAATTTTCTCCCAATAATTTAAACTCTGTATTTTTTTTGTCATTCGGAGGTACTAAGTTAAAGAAAATCTGTATTTATATTTGTGTTCCTTTGGGTTTCTTTTTGCTGTCAGTCCTTTCATTAAGCAATCATGAAACAAATTTGAGACCAACTCTGATGAGTGCAATGTATGCCACCATTACAGGCTCACCTCACTCATTGCACTGATTGCAGTGAGAACACAGAGTGGGAAAACTAAGGAGTACATCTGCTTGCTACTTTGAGCTACAAGCCTCATCGAGCCCTGAGTCTGGCCAGCAGTCTATGTAGAGCAGCAAGAAGGGCTCCATATTAAATTATTTAAAACCATAAAATAACAAAAGCTAGCATTCCTGGGTTAGAAAGGACTCCTCGCTTCTTTCCCACAATGCCTAAGATGTCAACATGTCAACAAGGAGTTTCTTTTCTTCTTTTTGTAAAATTTTTGGCAATGTTTGAGTTTTATAGCTTTGTGAAAACAAAGAGATAAGAAAACATAATTTAGGATGTTTATATAAATGTGTAGGAAAAGTTTAATTGAGTCCAAAAACATGAAAATAGTTTGAGCAAGCCAGTGGTAAGTCATTAGACATGAGGAGCAGGCGAGGGGAGAGGAGGCTGTCGGCGGGAAGGACTGTCGTCCTTTCTTCTTGCTCACTTTGCTGCGTCCCCTTTCCGCCCTCCTTCCTTCCTTCCTTACTTGCCTTATCCCCTTCCTCCTTCCCCGCCCTTCTTCCCCCCTCCCACGCTCTCTCTTCCTTCCTTCCCTCCTTCCCTTCCCTTCCCTCCTCTCCTTCCTCTTCTCCTCCTCTCCCTCCCTCCCTTCCCTCCTTCCCCCCTCCCTCCCTCCCTCCTCCACCCTCCCCCCCCCTTCCCTCCTTCCTCCTCCTTCCTCCTTTCTTCCTTCTCCCTCTCTCTTTTTTGTTTTCATTTAATATATGTGTGGAGTGTACATGTGTTTGTATACATGTTTGCATGTGTATAGGCATGCTGTCCGTTTGTGGATACCTGAGATTGATACCAGGAATCATTCTTTCACCTCTTTCTTTCTGAGAATATGTCTCCAATGAAATGCAGAAGTTGCCAATATATCATTCTAAGCACGTTGGCCTAAGGATTCCCAGTCTCTGCCTTCTAATACTAGTTATAGATAGGTCACATCAGTTAGACATTTTACTTGGAAACAGGATATTTGAACTCTGGTCTTCTTGTTTATGCAGCAAGCACTTTAACCACTGAGCCATCTCTTCAGCCCAGGGCCTTAGGCCTCTTGCTTGGTTTGGATGGACATTGTGGTTAACTGGCTGAGGAAAATGTAATTGCCCATTTATACATTATGTAGCATTTTTCCCACTTGTAGAATGAAGTGGTTGTCAGATTAGTCAGAATTCCAATTAACCTGGAGTTTTCAGTTGCTGCACAATATCTTGATTGGGGCAAAGATTTGATTATGTGGGAACCAAGCAGATGATAGAAACCTAGAGTAACTCCTCTTCCAGTTATTATTTGATCCATATTACAGTTACTCTTCAAGTTTCATTGAAAAAATACTTTGTGCATTTTTTCTAGGTATAATTTACAAAAATAACTGCATTCATGACACTGTAAATCTAGACAGACCAGGTTGCTAAGATCCTTTCTACCTTTCCAGCATCAACATTTTATTGTTGTTATTATCAGCTGAGAAATACTGATTCAGTCATTCTTCACTATGGGGAAAAATCATATTTTTTCTTTTTAAGTTTACATGTGCACATGTGTACATGTGTGTACAAGAGGGCACTTAAGTGTGTGTGCTTGTGGAGGCCTAATGTTATATCAAGAATCACCCTATTGCTCTACTTCTGAGACTGGAATTGCAGGCTGCTGCTATATCCACCTGACATTTTTATGTGGGATCTGGGAATCTGAACTCAAGTCTTTTTGTTTATGAAACAAAGGTTTTTAACCCCTGAGCCATTTCCCTAGCCCAAAGGGAAAATCAGAATTCTAAGGTATGAAAAATCATCTTGAATAATTAGACAATAAGCATTACCTTTTTAAAGTAAATAAGTAAATAATAAGAAAAGTAGAAAAAATATTTTTGAAATCAAACCTGGATAAGTAAATAATAAGAAAATTAGGTGAAAAAAGTTTTTGAAGTCAAACCTGGTATCTACAGTCCCAATGATGCCAGTATCATTCACTCATACGAGATCACAAACCTTAACGAAAATTTCAGAATTTTCTGGGTTGTTGTTTACCGGCCATTTAAATAAAGAATCTATTCACCAGAATACATGCATCCTTGTAGTAATGCTTTATGGTTTTGGCTGCTACATTATCATTTAGATGGTAAAGATTCAGAAGGTAAAGAGAACTAATTTACCCCAAACAGAAAATTATAGCTAGAAGTTCTAAAAGAAACATGTATGATTTTGAAGTTTGACTATCTCCATTCAGTAATAATGTAAAATAACCGAGCTAATGTTTCTTTCTCTTTCATATATTTATCATACCTATGGAATATATGCATCACAGTTAACATGCTAGATTTGATCAGTAACTCATTCGTTTATTGGTTTAGAATCATCTTTCTGAAGGAGTTAACAACCATTTGTAAGAAGTCGGGTACTGAAAACAGTTGCGTCAGTAAATACTAAAAGTGGTAAATGTCTTTGCTGTGTAAATGTACACCGATAATCTGTGCTTCTGTCTTGAATCTTCCCATCCCTCCTTGCAGACATGACATACAGGTAAGAACGAGTCTCAAATGCAGAGGCACTGAAATACTTCCAGAAGTTAAGGATGAGAACATAGCACAGGTTGACCTCCCTTGTATCTGCTAGTGCCTAAACACTGGGAGAAGCTGGCAAATTATGTAATTAATTCAATTTGACTACACAGTTGATTACACATTGATTGATAGGTTATTATTAGAAACTGCAAACAACTCTCAAAAAATGGAGGTCTGATTTACTTTTTGTAGTTCAGTGTGATAATCTACAAAATCAAAAGTTCAAACCCTCTCATTTTCTCTTGAACAGGGAATTGTTTTTCCAGAATATTCTCTTCATTTGAATTTTTAAATTTTTACTCAGAAACTCAATAGCTTTAATTTTTTAAAAAATATTTTAGAGTGTAGATAACCAGAACTTCCTTCAAATGATGAGAAAAAAAGTTCACTGAAATGTGGAACGTATTAACAATAAGCACTTTACTTAAGCAAAGTCTACAGGATGTATTTAGACTTTGTAACATAAAAGAATTTCTAAGACATTAAATAATATGGAAAGAAGTTTTAATCAAGTAAGTTTTCTGTGGTTCACACTCATTAGTTCTCTTAAATATCTTTAGCAGGCTTTAAATTGCTCAAATGTTTTTAATTCATTTACACCTAAAAGATGATAACTTCCTTGGCTGAATTAATTACAAACAGTCATAGAGAATTTTATTCGAGGAAAATGCTGCTGTAGTAAAACTGGATTCAGTAGAATATGCTTTATATTTTATTCTTCAGGGAAAAATGAAAATTCTATAAACACAACAAGAAGAAAAGTAATATGAAACAAAGCATATTTAAGAATCCTTCCAAATCTCCAATTAATATGGAGAAAGCTTTTCATTCTTAAGAATTTAATGAGCCTAACATTTCCTTTCACAAGTAAATTCTCAGAAGTCCCCACTCCCCTTTTTTCGGTATGACTTTAAAGTCTTCATAAATATCCAAGAGTAATCACACAGATGTGCTATCTTTGAAGTCGACTTATAAAGAGCGATGCAAAATCCCAACCTTTGCAATCTACAACGCCCACTGCTTTAATGCACCTGCTTCCCAAGATGGCCAAACCCACCCCAGTGACTTACTAAGGTATCTGGAGTCCACAGGCTTGTGGCGTTCAGTCCTACCAAGGACGGGAGAGTTTGGGACATCCAGTTTGAGATCATTGCCATAGTACTGAGCACAGCGCCAAGCTTGAGCAGTGGAGGACTCATGGCCTTGGAGCTAATGAGTTTGCATAGTGACTGATTAAAATCCCAGAGCCTGGGCTGGCTGGCAGCGGGAGGGAGGCGTGACTGCAGCGAGCCACATCTACTGCTTGAAAGGAGATCAACAGCCCAGCTCTAATCACCAGGCAGAGCACAGAGAACGTCCTTCCCCCCACCCTCATGCAAGTGCCCTGCCCTCTCCCGCCCCCACCATCTTTCTAAGACACTTTGC